>CM062297.1:605929506-607135762 GCA_031216915.1 Pictodentalium vernedei
GACCACAGACAGTTAAAGAATATCTTCTGTAGTCCGTCAATTATCCATTCCGGGGGTGTAGGGAGTACAGTGAGTGGGTGAATCATGATTGGGAGGGCTAAAGTTTTTATTACCGTATCTTTCCCCACAAGGGTGAGGTTTTGTAGGGATCAGTTATTTAGTAAATTTTTCACCTTTTCAAAATTTTCTGTAAAGTTTCTTTCAAAGAAATTTACTTCTTGCGAGTTGTATTTAATTCCTAAGATACTGAAACTACCGCTATGATTCCAGTGTGTGGGTCGATTTGTTTTCAATTCTACGCCACAGCCCCGCCGAGCCCCAATCCAAACAACTTGCGTTTTATCAAAATTAACACAAAGGCCAGACATTTTAGAGATATTTTCTAGCGTATTCAAAGCTTCATTTAAAACCTGTTCGTCATCTTGCAGAAAGAGGGTACTATCGTCCGCGTATTGATTCACAATCTATTCGGAGTTATGTATCTTAATTGCATCTATTAGCGAGTTATTTTTTGGATCTGCACTCAGAATTTCAGCGCAAGGAATAAACAGGTAAGGGGAAAGTGGATCTCCCTGTCGGACGCCCCGTTGAATTTCGAAGTGGTCCGAGCAGTGACCGTTGTTTATGACACAGCTGGAAACTCCATTATAAAATGACTTAAACCATTGCAGAATAGAATGTACAAAGTAGAAGGAAGATAGGTTGTCCTGGATAAAGTTCCATTCAAGGGAGTCAAAGGCTTTTTCAAAGTCAGTTAATACTAGTATTCCTTGGATATCCATTGCGTCGCATTTTTCAATTAGTTAGGCTTTTCCCTCTGGAAAAGACTATTGTTTTTCTACGGATTATTATTTTTTGTTTTTTTTGTTTTTTTTGTTTTTTCCACACATTTTGTCCGCACGATTCCGAAGCCATTTCCGGACCGATTTTCACAAAATTTTGCACACGCATAGAGGGGCACAAAATCTAAAAATGTACCGAAGCGGAATTTTCGATTTAACCCTTATTTCGTCAGAATTGGCAAAAAACTGTCAAAATTGGGGTTTATCGGCACTTTCTCGAAACAGGTCTTGTAGATTTTTTTAAAACTTTCGTCATTGATAGACCTGTCTGTGCCACGACCTTTGATACACATGACATATCAGGCGATGCATATGGTAACCCTCCACAGGCTGCCAAACATCGAAATTTTGATGAAATGGGCCTGTTTCAGGCCCCCAGAGCACCCAAACGATACACGAGAGATAAACATAACTTCCTTTATTTGAAGTGGAATTCACCGGAGATCATTTTTGTAAGTAATAATGGTGTTCAAAAAACCAAGCATTAACCCGTTTTGGGCTGGTTAAACAGCAATACCCCCCAAAAGCTCAAAAATTCAGGTTTTCCGTAGATTTCTCTAAACGAGTCTTGTAGATTTTCATGAAAAAATTGTCACTCCCAGGCCTTGATGTGACAATAGAAGTTGCATGGACAAAATACTTCGGTGAGCATTTGTTAACCCTCCACGGACTGCTAAAAGTCAAAATTGTGATAAAATGGGCTGTTTTTGGACGCCAACGGCACCCAACGGGTACGCCACAAAGAAAAGTGATTTCTTTTATCGAGCGCACAATCTATAGGGAAACATTTTTGTAAGTAGTAAGGGTATTCAAAAAACGAAGTCTTAACCCATTTTGGGCAGGCTAAAGAGAGAGACCCCTTAAAATCTAAAAATTCCCATTTTCTGTGGATTTCTCTAAATACATTCCATAGGTTTTCAAGAAAAATTGACTACTTGCAGGTCTTTGTGTGACATTACAAGTGGCATGGACAAAATATTCCGCTGAGCGTTTATTAACCCTCTACAGAATGCCAAGCATCATAATTTTGTTGAAATGGGCTGTTTTCGGACACACACAGCACGCAATATATGTCCGAGAGTTACACATAATCTCCTTTGTTAGAAGTGGAATTCACTGAGGATCATTTTTGTAAGTAATAAGGGTATTCAAAAACCCAAGCGTTAACCCCTTTTGGGGTGGTTATTAGCGATACCATCAAAAGCTAAAAAAAAAAAATCATGTTTTCCGTGGATTTCGTTACAAACATCTTGTAAGTTTTCAACAGAAAATGGCCGTTGATAGGTCTTGGAGTCACATTACCGGTTGCATGGATAAAATATTCCAGTAAGCATTTGTTAACCCTCCATCGGCTGCTAAATGTCAACATTTTGAAAAAATAGTCTGTTTTTGGACACCAACAACAACAAATGGGAATGCCACAGAGATACATAACTTCTTTTACTGGATGCAAAACTGACAGAGAAAAATTTAGTAAGTAGTAAGGGTATTCAAAAAATCGAGGTCTTAACCCATTTTCGCCTGGTTAGGATGTACCCCTTAAAAGCTTAAAATTCCAGTTTTCTGTGGATTTCTCCAAAAAATCTAGTAAGTATTCAAGAAAAATTGACCATTTGCAGGTCTAGGAGTGACATTACAAGTTACATAGACAAAATATTCCGGTAAGCGTTAGTTAACTCTCCAGAGGCTGCAAAGCATAGAAATTTTGAGAAAATGGACTGTCCTTGGGCACCCATTGCACGCAATGTGTACCTGCGGGATAAACATAACCTCCTTCTTTGGAAGTGGAATTCATCAGACCAAGCATTAACCCATTTAGGGCTGGTCTTAACCCGTTTTGGGCTGGTTAAACAGCGGTACCCATCAAAGACTTAAAATTTCATGCTTTCCCTGGAATTCTTTACAAACATCTTGTAGATTTCAAGAAAAAATGGCCATTCACGGGTCTTCATGTGACATTACAAGTTACATGGACAAAATATTCCGTTGAGCATTCGTTAACTCTCCACGAGCTGCTAAACATCAAAATGTTGATAAAATGGATTGTTTTCAGACACCAAGAGCACCCAATGGATATGTAACAGAGAAATATAACTTCTTTTACTGCGCGTAGAATTCACAGAGGATCAGTTTTGTAAGTAGTAAGGGTATTTAAAAGAATGAAACTTGACCTATTTTAGACTGGATAAGGAGAGATACCCCTTAAAAGCTTAAAATTTACATTTTCTGTGGATTTCGCTAATTGCTTGTTGGCGATTTTCAAGGAACAATTGGACATTGGCAGGTCTTACAAATTGCATAGATAGAATATTCCGCTAGTCGTTTGTTAATCCCGCTACAGGCTGCTAAACGTCAAAATTTTGATAAAATCGGCTTTTTTCGGGCAGCAAATGGGTATGTAATAGGTAAACATAACCTCTTTTATCAGACTCAGAATTCATGAGGGATAATGTATGATAGTGTTAAGGGTATTCAAGGGAGCGTGGTGGCTCAGTGGTAGACTGTTGTACTTCTGTGCTAGAGGTTCCGAGTCCGATCCCCGTCCGGGACGACACACGTTGTGTCCTTGGGCAAGGCACTTTAGCCCGGTTGCCGACATGGGGGCACGATGACGCCGTGTACTAAGGCATACTGCACGTCGACGGTACATATGTCTTCACCCTCTGTAACCCTGCTTGAGCGGAGCTTGAACACAGTTAGAATGTTGAGGAGCTGACAGTTGCTCGTCGATGCTTGGTGGTTCTCTCCGTGTACTCCGGCTTCCTCCACCTATAAAACTGTCACGGCCACGATTAGCCATTGTGCATAAGTATGTGACCTTAAACACCAATACACAAATAAATAAATAAATAAATAAATAAATAAATAAATAAATAAATAAATAAATAAATAAATAAATAATTAAGGGTATTCAAAAACCAAGCCTTAACCCGGTTTATAGGATTAAAGACAGACAGCCCATGCCGTGTACGCTGCCTACATTACTTGTAAAATCGACACCCCTATTAAATCTACTTCGAGGTGCGATGTCGGACCCGACCACCTGACGGTTCTGACCTCATTAGATAACACTCCTTCGTTGTATTACCAGCATGGATTTCTCCAAGAAGCAAAGACAAAAATACGTCTGCGGAAAATAATGGCAAATATTTTATTTAGTCTGTATTTTGTCCGTATAGAAAATGTCTCGCCCACATATACCTAAACATGATTCAATGATACAATTGGACATATTTCTCTCGTAAAACCTGAAAAAAGACTTGATTTATCTCATTTTAGGATTGCGCGTGTATATTCTTAGAAGATTATCTGTGTGTTATTAATATACAGCGTCAGTCTTTGATCTCGTTTGGGACGATCAGTGATTAACACCTTTTCGACAAGAGCCGTCGAAATTGAAAATAAAAAAAAATTAATCAAATTTCACTAAAACCTTTCCTTTTGCAGAATCGTGTTTTTCAGAAAACGCTTTCTCGATTGCGTGTGTCGTTTTCAAAATTCGGATCAGTAAGCACGAAATTATAAATATGTTGTTGTCAATAACAAAATTGAAAGCATGTCCGTCAAACTTGCATGACGTCAGAACTCGACTCGGGTAAAATACTGCCGTGTGGTGAAAGGACGAGAGTAAGAAACGCTGATATCGCAGTAGGCTTTAAAATGTCCATGGAATGGTCCTAAAATCAAGTTTGTATTTGCAGCTTTATTGCAAATAAGTTTCCCGTTGTTTCTTGTTGAAATGTTATTTCCATCAAGGCCGAGTACCAGTGGGATAGGACACCTGCCCCATGAACAACTGCCTGCTATTAAAATTAATTAGCGGGGACATCCCCCCCCCCCCATGCTGTTTATTTTACCTAGAACACCTGCACCCTGCTGTTTTTTTTACCTAGGACACATGCCCCCCCCCCCCCCCCGCCCTACTGTTAGATTAGATTAAACATATTTTATTTGCCATTTGACAATGCAAATCAGGATTGGAGGACAAGTGCTTACCACTTAGAAGCCCTCCCGTTCCTGTACGGTGACTAATAATTTACAATATGGCAGAACGTATTCCATAAATAACAGAATCTAGCAAAATCTAAATATTATAAACATTATAGACAAACACAAATTAAACTGAGAGAGAGAGAGCGAGAGAGAGAGAGAGAGAGAGAGAGAGATCAAAAAAATAAATAGAATATAAAGAAAACATGAAATACACCATTAGATCCAGTGATGATGCCCGCCACCCACCCATTTGCATTCTGTAGGCTTTCGAAATTCGGATTCACAGTTCAATTCCAAGAATATTTTCTGTTATAAGGTTGCTGTAAAGTTTAACGCAGTCCCTGTCTCGGATGCATAAAGGTAGGTGCCGTCGAAAAAAAACTCTCATTTTTTTCAGAATTTCGCTGGTTTAAGTGACAATTTACTCCATTCCTAATTCATTGAGCGCTGAATGTTTTCTATGCCTGCATGCAGCAAGCGTTGCACGACAACTTCTGTTTTATACGTTATTATTAAAAATGTAACCCTTACAGATTTAGGAGTTCCCATGTGGGTACAGTCGGAATAATTGTTTTTTTCGCAAAATCAGTCCCTGAATATATTGGTAACCGTGCAGTGGCCTTTCGGTGGTGAAACACGACGCCGCAAATAGTTAAGGTTGAAAAGTTCATCAAATAGACAGATATAATGCCAAACTCAGCCGGTGACAGGTAAATAATGAATAGGAAAGTCGTTGAATTGAGAAGAAAGTAGGGACGAATCGTCCCCTCGGTTTCCACCTGATCCACGGTGTTTCCACGCGGTCTTGGCACTTGACAAAGATACTAAACTGTCGGGCAGGGACAGGAGAAAACATTCTGAGCATCTGAAGTTGCTGCCTTGTATGGTCGGGACATAATTGGCGTGTATCCGACATTGTATCTGTTCAGTTTGAATGTCAAATTAGCCAGACGACGGCTTTTTCGCCACCGGGTCGAGTTGTCAGTTTCTGCCGGTACGCTCTGAAATAAGCAGTTTAACTCCAAACTTTCAGTCCCACGTGAACGTGTGAATATTGAAAGCTGAACAGTTCGTCAAATAGACAGAAATAATGCCAAACTCGACGGGTGACAGGTGAATAGTGAATGGAAACGTCGTTGCATTGGGAATAGAGGAGGGATGAATCGTCCCTTCGGTTTCCACGCGATCCACATTGTTCCCACGCGGTCACGCCACTCGACAAAGATACTAACCTGTCGGGCAGGAAGAGTAGAACAACTTCTGAAAATTTCGTGTAGCTGCCTCCAGTGGTCTGGACGTAGTGGGCGTATGAGCGACACTGCTGTCTGTTCAATTTTAATGTCAAATTAGCCAGATTACCGCCTATTCGCCATTAACCCATGCGCGATTACTGTCCACTTTTCATTTCTGACAAATATCTAACTGTTACCAGCTTGGCGAGGTCCATTTGGCGCCAGTGTACACAATGCATCTTTCAGTCACCAGCGTCTCTCCACCAGAAACTGAGAATCCACGATTTCAAGCGGAACTACCCCAGAGGGGGAGCAGTGCCACAACCCCAGACATATACCCAGCGTCAGGTCGCACCGGCTAGAACGGGACCAAATTCAAACAATTACCTCAACTCATTAAAACGCTATATCTCGGCCATCATTTTTTCACTCATTCTTCACAAATAGTTACCGCATCTTTTCACACAGAGAGCGACACCAATTTCCCATTCTATCATGTTGAATGTCAGGAGAGGGTATGTGCACGTTCGGGGTGTGGGTTGAGAGAGAGGGGCGGCTGCCTCGAGACCCATGCTTGGTTTCGGGACTTTCTAATAATATGACCGAGTTCGGACGAGCTTCAGGTACAAACGCTGAATGTTTGGGATGGCTGCTGCGAAAACGTTCGCCACAATCTATGGTGTCACACATGCACATGTTGTTATTATTAAGTACACGCGATCTGTTCAACGGGTTTGCTATTTAGCCCTAACTTGGACATTAAGCATACAGCATTCACGCCAATGTGAAAGAGTATTGCCGAAAGAATTGTTAGACACTGTAGGGAGTTTTCTATCGGCTATGCACTTAATATAGCCTAAAAAACTACCAGCTCTATATGCAATCTTATTTCGTCGCTGCCTAAAAAAGACAAGCGGAATAGGTGAATCTCTCGATTTCTTGAAATCGAAAAATCTAGTTAGGCTTTTCCCTCTGGAAAAGACTATTGTTTTTCTACGGATTATTGGGCTTTTCCCTCTGGAAAAGACTATTGTTTTTCTACGGATTATTATTTTTTTTTTTTTTTTTTTTCCACACATTTTGTCCGTACGATTCAGAAGCCATTTTCGAACCGATTTTCACGAAATTTTGCACACGCATAGAGGGGCACAAAATCTAAAAATGTACCCAAGCGGAATTTTCGATTTAACCCTTATTTCCTCAGAATTGGCAAAAAACGGCCAAAATTGGGGTTTATCGGCACTTTCTCGAAACACGTCTTGTTGATTTTTTTTTATACATTCGTCATTGCTAGACCTGTCTGTGACACGCCCTTTGATACACACGACATATCAGGCGATGCATATGGTAATCCTCTACAGGCTGCCAAACATCGAAATTTTGATGAAATAGACTGGTTTCAGGCCCCCACCGCACCCAAACAATACACGAGAGATAAATATAACTTTCTATACTGGGAGTGGAATTCACCGTGGATCATTTTTGTCAGTAATAAGGGTGTTCAAAAAACCAAGCGTTAACCCGTTTTGGGCTGGTTAAACAGCAATACCCCCATAAAGCTCAAAAATTTGTATTTTCCGTGGATTTCTCTAAACGAGTCTTGTAGATTTTCAAGAAAAATTGGTCACTCCCAGGCCTTGGTGTGACAATAGAAGTTGCATGGACAAAATACTGCGGTGAGCATTTGTTAACCCTCCACGGGCTGCTAAAAGTCAAAATTGTGATAAAATGGGTTGTTTTTGGACGCCAACAGCACCCAATGGGTACGCCACAAACAAACGTGCCTTCTTTTATCGAGCGCACAATCTATACGCAAACATTTTTGTAAGTAGTAAGGGTATTCAAAAGTCGAAGTCTTAACCCATTTTGGAGAGGCTAAAGAGAGAGACCCCTTAAAATCTTAAAATTCCCATTTTCTGTGGATTTCTCTAAAAACATCCTTTAGGTTTTCAAGAAAAATTGACTACTCGCAGGTCTTTGTGTGATATTACAAGCTGCATGGACAAAATATTCCGGTGAGCGTTTATTAACCCTCTAGAGGCTGCCAAGCTTTGTAATTTTGTTGAAATGGGCTGTTTTCGGACGCACACAACACCCAATGTGTACCTGAGAAATAAACATAATCTCCTTTGTTGGAAGTGGAATTCACCAAAGACCATTTTTGTAAGTAATAAGGGTATTCAAAAAACCAAGCGTTAACCCATTTTGTGGTTGCTAATAGTGATACCCATCAAAGGCTTAAAAATTTATGTTTTCCCTGGATTTCTTTACAAACATCTGGTAGGGTTTTCGAGAGAAAATGGGCATTGATAGGTCATGGTGTCACATTACCAGTTGATTGGATAAATTATTCCGGTAAGCATTTGTTAACCCTCCATGGGCTGCTAAATGTCAAAATTTTGAAAAAATAGTCTGTTTTTGAACAACAACAACATCAAATGGGAATACAACAGAGAAACGTAACTTCTTTTACCGGGCACAAAACTGACAGGGAAACATTTTTGTAAGTAGTAAATGTATTCAAAAATCGAGGTCTTAACCCATTTTTAACTGGTTAAGGAGGTATACCCCTTAAAAGCTTAAAATTCCAGTTTTCTGTGGATTTCTCAAAAAAAAAAAAATTCAAGAGCAATTAACCATTCGCAGGTCTTCGAGTGACATTACAAGTTGCATGAACAAAATGTTTTGGTAACCATTCGTTAACCCCCCAGAGGCTGCCAAGCATTGACATTTGGAGAAAATGGGCTGTTCTTGGGCAACCATAACACCAAATGTGCACCTACGAGATAAACATAACCTCCTTCATTGGAAGTGGAATTCACCGTCGATCATTTTTGTAAGTAATGAAGATATTCACAAAACCAAGCATTAACCCTTTAGAGCTGGTTAAAGAGAGATACCCCTCAAAAGGTTAAAAATTCATGTTATCTGAGGATTTCTTTAAAAACATCCCATAGATTTTCAGGAAAAAATGGCCATTCTCGTATCTTAGTGTGACATTACAAGTTGCATGTACAAAATATTCCTGTAAACATTTGTTAACCCTATGCAGGTTCTCAAACATCAGAATATTGATAAAATAGGCTGTGTTTGTGTACCCACAGCACCTGAAGTTGGGAGGAGAGATCAAAATAAGTGGAAGTAGAATTCACTGAGAATTATTTTTGGAAGTAATAAGAGTATTCCAAAAACAACACTTAACCCGTTTTGGGCTGGAAAAACAATAATACCCATCAAAAGCTTAAAATTCCTGTTCTCCCTGGATTTCTCTGAAAACATCTTGTAGATTCTAAAGAAAAAATGGCCATTCACAGTTCTTGGTGTGAAATTACAAGTTGCATGAAAAAATATTCCTGTTGGCACTTGTTAACCCTCTACAAGCTGCCAGACATGTAGACATCAATATTTTGGATACATTTGAGATAAAATAGACCATTTTTAAATTGACACAGCACTCAGTGAGTATGTGTCAAACAAACATAACTCCTTTTGTCGGTCATTGACTTGTTGGACGACGATATTGACATTAACTCACTCCACCGTTAATGATGGTTTTTACCTAAACAATTTTTTATCAAACTGTGTCATTTGAGACTACTATCTTCACCTTTCTCATAACATCAATGGAGGAACTCATCTCAGTGAGACAGTTAAAAACAATTCATCAGACACTGTGGGGTCATGAAAAATCATGCAATCTCATCGGGAAAAGCCATGATTCTCCAGAATCATAAAGTCTAGTTTTGTTATTGATCTTGTAGATTCGCCTATAAATCTACCTTTCATAAAGCCCAACTGGTTTTCTGACATCACTTTTGGCAAAATCAATTTTAGTCAGTTTGCAATTGTTGCGAGCCTATTATAAAGTCGACATCTAAAAGTGTGGTCGGCCGCCAGGTTTTTATGTATAGTTTAAATTCGCCCTGTTTAGGAGTACAGGTGATGACCCCTTGTCTTTGAGCGACTGAGAATATTACACTTTTGTGTCCAAAATTTAATGAGTTTACCAAAAAAGATCCAATTTCTTTCCAAAAATAGGTAAAATTCGGAGGTGAAACCATCAAAACCCGGAGGTTTACTTTTTCCCATATTTTTTAAGGTCGCATAGCAATCTTTCTGTGTTAAAATACCGTCTAGCTGAAGTGTGTCGTCTGGTTCTAGTTTGTACAGATATGGGTTACTGTAGTTAAAAAGGTTTTATTAGGCTTTTCCCTCTGGAAAAGACTATTGTTTTTCTACGGATTATTATTTTTTTTTTGGGTTTTTTTTTTTTTTTTTTTTGGGGGGGGGGGGGGGTTTCCACACATTTTGTCCGTACGATTCAGAAGCCATTTTCGAACCGATTTTCACGAAATTTTGCACACGCATAGAGGGGCACAAAAGCTAAAAATGTACCCAAGCGGAATTTTCGATTTAACCCTTATTTTGTCAGAATTGGCAAAAATTGCCAAAATTGGGGTTTATCGGCACTTTCTCGAAACACGTCTTGTAGATTTTTTTTATACATTCGTCATTGTTAGACCTGTCTGTGACACACCCTTTGGTACACACTACATATCAGGCGATGCATATGGTAACCCTCCACAGGCTGCCAAACATCGAAATTTTTGATGAAATAGGCCTGCTTCAGGCCCCCACTGCACCCAAACAATATACGAGAGATAAACATAACTTCCTTTATTGGGAGTGGAATTCACCGAGGATCATTTTTGTCAGTAATAAGGGTGTTCAGAAAACCAAGCGTTAACCCATTTTGAGCTGGTTAAACAGCAATACCCCCATAATGCTCAAAAGTTTGTGTTTTCCGTGGATTTCTCTAAACGAGTCTTGTAGATTTTCAAGAAAAATTGGTCACTCTCAGGTCTTGGTGTGACATTACAAGTTGCATGGATAAAATATTCCGGTCAGCATTAGTTAACCCTCCCCGAGTTGCTAAACGTAAAAATTCTGATAAAATGGGCTGTTTTTAGTCACCAACAGCACCCAAACGGTATACCAGAGAGAAAGGGTCCTTCATTTATCGGACGCAAAATTGATCGGAAAATATTTTTGAAAGTGGTAAGGGTATTCAAAATTTGACGTCTTAACCCATTTTGGGCTGGTTAAAGAGAGATACCCATTAAAATCTTAAAATACCCGTTTTCTGTGGATTTCTCTATCAACATTTTGTAGATTTTCAAGAAAAAATCGGCTATTTGCAGGTCTTGGTGTGACATTACAAGTTGCATGAACAAAATATTCCGGTCAGCATTAGTTAACCCTCCCCGGGCTGTTGAAGGTCAAAATTGTGATAAAATGGGCTGTTTTTGGACACCAACAGCACCCAAAGGGTACACCACAAAGAAAAGTCCCTTTTTTATCGAGTGCACAATTTATACGGAAACATTTTTGTAAGCAATAAGGGTATTCAAAAGTCGACGTCTTAACCCATTTTGGGCAGGCTAAAGCGAGATATCTCTTGAAAGCTTTAAATTCCCATTTTCTGTGAATTTCCCTAATGGTAACTTGTAGGGTTTCAAGACAAATTGACTATTCGTAGGTCTTTATGTGACATTACAAGTTGCATGGACAAAATACTCCGATGAGCGTTTATTAACCATCTACAAGCTGCCAAGCATCGTAATTTTGTTAACATGGGACTGTTTTCAGACACGCACAGCACCTAATGTATACATGAGAGATAAACATAATCTCCTTTGTTTGAAGTGGAATTCACAGAGGACCATTTTTGTAAGTAATAAAGGTATTCAAAAAAGCCAAGCGTTAACCCCTCTTGGGGAGGTTAACAGGGATACCCATCAAAAGCTTAAAAAATCGTTTTCCCGGGATTTCTACAGACATTTTGTGGGGTTTTCAAGAGAAAATGGCCGTTGATAGGTCTTGGTGTCATATGACCAGTTGCATGGATCAATTATTCTGGTAGGCATTTGTTAACCCTTCATGGGCTGCTAAATGTAAAAAAATTGAGGAAATAGTCTGTTTTTGGACACCAACAACATCAAATGGAAATACCACAGAGAAACGTAACTTCTTTTACCAGACGCAAAACTGATAGGGAAACATTGATATTGATATTAACCCATTCTACCATTAATGATGGGTTTTACCCATTTTGGACTGGTTAAAGAGAGATACCCAATAAAAGCTTAAAATTCCCATTTTCTTTGGATTTCTCGGAAAGCAACTTGTAGGTTTTCAGGAAAAATTGACTATTCGCAGGTCTTTGTGTGACATTACAAGTTGCATGGACAAAATATTCCGGTTAAGGAGATGTACCCCTTAAAAGCTTAAAATTCCCATTTTCTGTGGATTTCTCAAACAAATCTTGTAAGCATTCAAGAGAAATTGACCATTTGCAGGTCTTGGAGTGACATTACAAGTTGCACGAACAAAAGATTCCGGTAAGCGTTTGTTAACCCTCCAGAGGCAGCAAATTTTGAGAAAATGGGCTGTACTTGGCCACCCATTACACCCAATGTGTACCTGCGAGATGAACATAACCACCTTCATTGGAAGTGGGATTCACCGAGGATCATTTTTGTAAGTAATGAAGTTATTCATAAAACCAAGCATTAACCCGTTTAGAGCTGGTAACAGGGTGATACCCCTCAAAAGGTTAACAATTCATGTTATCCGAGGATTTCTCTAAAAACAACACGTAGATTTTCAAGAAAAATTGGCCATTCTCAGATCTTAGTGTGAATTACAAGTTGCATATCCAAAATATTCCAGTAAGCATTTGTTAACCCTATGCTGGTTCTCAAACATCAAAATGTTGAAAAAGTGGGCTGTGTTTGCATACCCGCAGCACCCAAAGTTAAGAGGAGAAATCAACATAAGTGGAAGTAGAATTCACTGAGAATTATTCTTATAAGTAATAAGCGTATTTAAAAAACAACCCTTAACCCGTTTTGGGCTGGATAAACAATTATACCCGTCAACAGCTTAAAATTCATGTTCTCCCTGGATTTCTCTGAAAACATCTTGTAGATTTTTAAGTAAAAATGGCCATTCACAGTTTTTGGTGTGAAATTACAAGTTGCATGAATAAATATTCCTGTTAGCACTTGTTAACCCTTAACAAGCTGCCCGACATCAATATTTTGGATACATCTGAGATAAAACGGACCACTTGTTAACCCTTAACAATCTGCCAGACATCAATATTTTGGATACATTTGAGATAAAACGGACCATTTTCAAATAGATACAGCACTCAGTGGGTATGTGTCAAACAAACATAACTCCTTTTGTGGGTCATTAACCTGTTGGACGACGATATTGATATTAACCCTCTCAACCGCTAATGATGGTTTTTACCTAAACAATTTTTATTTTATCAAACTGTGTCATTTGAGACTTCTGTACTCACCTTTTTCATGACATCAATGAAGGAACTTCAGTGAGACAGTCAAAAGCAATTTATCATACACAGTGGGGTCATGACAAATCATGGAATCTCATCGGGAAAAGCCATGATTCTCCAGAATCATAAAGTCTAGTTATTATCATTGTTGTTGCTGTTGTTGTTGTTGGTGGCGGTGTTACTGTTGTTATTGTTTGAATTATTGTTATTTTCGCTGTTTCTGGGTTTTTTTGTATTGGTCTGTTGTTTCGGCAATAGTATTTCTTACTAGATTTACAAAAACTGGATCGTTCCATAAGCTATTATTAAATTTCCATAAGCCCCGTCCTCGCTTTTGATTTATGAATTTTAAAGACCCTGAGACTGGGGAGTGATCTTACTTGTACCTAACACCAATGTCAATAGACTCCTAATGTTTTGAGCTCTACAACATACTAAGATTTAAAAAAAAATCCGACGCATTTTTGACTCCATGACCTCTTTTACGACCCCTCAGAGTTTAACCATAATGGTTGAGAAGTTCCTTGGACGGCACGACATTTTAGATACGGTTGTTTGTGGAAATTATATTCCCCAAATTTCGAATGGCTAAGGCTTAAAATGAGGTTGAAAATAAAACTGTAGATAAAAACGTAAAATTGACAACGCTGGCATCGGAGTGTCTCAGTTAAGTCAGTTTTAAATAAAAATAAAGGCGCACATCTGCAAATAACCGTAAATATGTGTGTGAAGTTTCATAACTCTATCCCGTATCAACACGTCACAGATGGAATCACAAGATATTCATCAAGTAATTGCATCAGTTCTACATACTGCACCTCAGGGAAATCAGTGAGAACGTCTCTTTGTCAAATTTCTCGTGTGCCATAGAATTAAGAAGGACGCTGGTTTTATTTACAATGGCATAGAGGGGGTTCGAACCCCCGCTATGCCTTTGGAATCACAAGACTTTGTGTTTTTAAAGATTTTTATTGTAAGTTGTAAAATATTTGAAATGACGTAAAAACATCAAAAACGGCGATAAATCGTAAAACAAACAAAAAAATTTAAAAAAACCCAAAAAACAAAAACAAATCAGCTTCCTCTTAATTTTTTGATCTCTACAATATACTAAAATTTCATGAAAATCATCCCACATTTAATTTTGGGTGATGCCGACGTCAATAACGTCACCCGAAAATAAGACCAGAGCCCTTCAGAATTTCCCCTGACGGCCCCACAATTTTAGATTATTGTTTTTGTTGGAGTTGATATTTCCTGAATTTGAAAGAGGAAGGCTTGATACATGAGTTGATATTAAAAGACAGAGAGAAAAAGTGTGAAGAGACATTGTGGTGGATAAACGTTGAACATCAATATCGTTTTGTCCGACTAGAAATGGTGAGATATACATGAGCCAATTTGGTGACTGTAGCTTTAGAAATGTGGCCGTGGCTCACTGAGTGAAAAAAAAACAAAAAAACTAGATGGTTCTGAAATTGCAAAGCGAGTTTCCAGACGTTATCCGACGAAGCACGGCCAACGCCGAACCGCCCAACAACGAGGGGAAAGTGGCTGTCGCCGTTTAATGTACTAAGACATCCAATGAAGCATACGTCGTCGGTCGTTTTTAATGAAATATGACAAAAATAGCCTAAACTTTGAAGTAACGTCAAAACATCAATAACTGCGATAAATCGAAAAACTGAAAAACAGCAGTCTCCTATTTTTATACCCCCCGCAAACCAAGTTTGGGGGGGGGGGGGGGGTATATAGGAATCACCCTGTCCGTCCGTCTGTCCGTCTGTCCATCCTTGTAAGCGCAACTCCTCCTAAACCGTATGAAGAATTTTCATGAAACTTTACACAATGGAAGAACACCATATGGAGATGTGCATGAAGCAATATAATTCCGTTCTGACATTTCCAAGGGGAGATAATCTGTCCGTCTGAACATCCTTGTAAGCGCAACTCCTCCTAAACCGTTTGAAGAATTTTCATGGAACTTTACACAATGGAAGAACCCCATATGAAGATGTGCATGAAGCAATATAATTCCGTTCTGACATTTCCAAGGGGAGGTAATCTAACTTATACCGTCTGTCCATCCTTGTAAGCGCAACTCCCCCTAAACCGTTTGAAGAATTTTCATGAAACTTTACACAATGGAAGAACTCCATATGAAAATATGCATGAAGCAATATAATTCCGTTCTGACATTTCCAAGGGGAGGTAACCTAACTTATACCGTGTGTCCATCCTTGTAAGCGCAACTCCTCCTAAACCGTTTGAAGAATTTTCATGAAACTTTACACAATGGAAGAACTCCATATGAAGATGTGCGTGAAGCAATGTAATTCCGTTCTGACAGTTCCAAGGGGAGATAATCTAACTTATACATTTCAGGCGCGGGGGGGGGGGGGGGGGGTATCACTTTGTGAGTTTGCTCACAGTACCTCTAGTTTTCGTTGTTCAACATACTAAGATTTAAAAAAAAAGAAAAACCCTCCGACGCATTTTAATTTTTGACCATATTACCCTCTATGACGTCACCCCACATTTCGACCATAATGGTTGGGAATTTCCTAGGATGGTACGACATTTTAGATATGGCTTTTTGTGGACATTATATTCCGAAAACTTCGAATGGCTAAGGCTCTAAACTAGTTGAAAATAAAAGGTATAGATATAAACGTAAAATTTACATCGCTGGTATCCCAATTTGAAATGGAAAAATAAAGGTGCACATCTGTAAATGGCCAGAAATATTTGTGGGACGCTTCCTAACTGTATCCCATCTAAATAGGACTCACGAACGTAGGGCTTTTAATTAAGAATGTAGAAAATAGACTAAACTTCAACGTGACATAAAAATATCAAAATGGCGTTAAATCGAAAAAAGAAAAACAGCTATCTTCTAATTTTTTTTTAGTTCTATAACATACTGAAATCAAAAAAAAAAAAAAAAAATCCGACGCATTTTAATTTTTGGCCCTATGACCCTCTATAACATCACCCCAGAGTTCGGCTACATCGGTTGGGAATTTCCTAGGACAGCATTAGCTATGTTTTTTATAGAGATTATATTCCCCAAATTTCGAAAGGCCAAGGCACAAAATGAGGTTAAAAAATAAAAAGATATAGAAAAAAGACCGTAATCCCGGAAACGTTGGTTGGCACCAGGTGTCTCAAATTGAATTAAAAAAAAATAAAACTGCAAATGACCAGAAACATTTGTGAGAACTCTCATAGCTGCATCTCATATAAAAAAAGGCGCAAGTGGACCCCACAAAAGGAAGTTTCTAAGTGAAAATGTAGATATATTTGGAATAACGTAAAAATGTCAAAAACCACGATAAAACAAAAAAAAAGCAAAAGCAAAAAAAAAAAAAAAACCAAACAAAAAACAATAAACAAAAAAGCAACTAAAAAACCCACCCAAAACAACAAAAAAAAACCAAAACAAAACAAAAAAACCTACCTCTAAAATTTTGATCTCAACAACATACTAAAATTTCATGAACATCTGGCGACACTGAATTTTTAGTGACCTCGACGTCAATAACGCGACCGAAAATTCGGCCAGAGCCGTTCAGAATTTCCCATGACGGTCCGACATATTTAGATACGATTTTTGGTGTAAATGATATTTCAGAAATTTGAAAGAGGTACTATTGATACAGACAGGCCTAGATATTAAAAGATAGAGAAAAAGTTTGACGTGATGTTGTTTTGGATAAAGGTCGAATATCAAAAATCTAACTCCAGAATATTTAAGTAGAAATGGCCGTATCAAATCTGACAAATTTGGTGGCTATAGTTTTAAAAATGTGGAAATGCAAAGCTGAAGGAAAAAGAAAAGAAATAAAAAATAGGCTAAGGATCGCACAACGTCATTCCAACTTCGTTGAATGACTCGATAAAAGAATAGGCTAACGGTCCCATTAGGTCATTCCAAGTGCGTTGGGTGACTTAATAAAGAAGAGGCCCCATGGGGCCTGAGGCGCTCACCTGACCAAAGTTGTTTAAAGAAGGATGTAATTAGCATCTATGGCTAGTTAACATTACAGAGGAACGAAGTTATTTAATCATTTATAAATCTGTTGTCCATGCCAAATGATTTTTTTTTTCTAGTTTTGGGATGCTACCATAGAAATAGTGCCCAGATGTCCAGTAATGCAAAACTAGGGAGTAGGGAGTCCAAATATCAACGTAGGGACTTAATTGAACATACTTGAATCTGACCTCATCCCCTCCATCCCAGGATACCGTATACCAAATATCAATAGATTCTGAATGGTGGATCTGAAGAAGGAGATTTGTTTTAAAGATTATTTGTCATATTACATTAAGCAAAAATTCTGGCCCCCATAGGAAGGCCAAATATGAATTCATGGACTTAATTAGAACAACCTTGAATCTGAGCCCTGCTATGGTGTTGTATACCAAATATGAAAACATTCTGAATGGCGGCTCTCAAAAAGATTTCAAAGGAATATTCCTCTTTTGCACCAAGTTAAAGCTGGGGCTCCACCAGGGAGCCCAAATATAACCTATGGGCTTTATTTGCAAAACCTCGAAATTGTCCACTCCAAGGATGTTGTATACCAAATATCAAAAGATTCTGACTGGTTCTGGAGAGGAATATTTTGAGAATATTACCAATTTAGCAGTATGTTAAAATTTGTCCCCCGCCCCCACAGGGATCACAAATATCAACCCAGGGACTTTATTTCAACAAATTGAATCTAAACCCTCTAAGGATGTTGTATATCAAATATCAAAAGATTTTGATAGTATCTCAAGAAGCGGATTTTTAAAGAATACTCCTCATATTGGGCTAAGTTAAAATTCGGGCACCAATAGGATGCCCAAATATGAACGCAGAGACTTTTTTTTAACAAACTTGAATCTGACTCCCCTTAGGGTGGTTCTACCATGTATCAAAAGATTCTGATTGGGGGTTTGTGAGAAGAAAATTTTTAAAGAATATTCCTCATATTGGACCAAGTAAAATTTCGTACTCCAATAGGGAGCCCACATATTATTCAAAGGACTCGATTTGAATCTGAATCTGACCCTGTAAGACTGCTGCCTACCATATATCAAAGGATTCTGACTAGTGAATCTGAAGAAAAAGATTTTTAAAGATTAATCGTCATATTGCACTGTGTTAATATTTGTGATCTGATGGAGAGCCCAATCATTAACGATTGGACTTGATTTGAAGACATTGGAATCTGACCCATGTAAGGATTCTATATGCCATATATCAAAAATTTCTGACTAGTGGTTCTGGAGAAGAAGAGTTTTAAAGATTATTCCTCATATTGGATTGAGTTGAAATTCGGGTTCCAATAGGGAACTTAAATATTAACCCGGGGACTTGGGGTGAACAAACTTAGATCTGATCTCCCTAAGGGTGCTGTATACCAAATATCACAAGAATCTGACTGGTGGATCTGAAGAAGATTTTTAAAGATTGTTTCCCATATTGCACTAAGGTAAAATTCAGGCTCCAATAGAGAGCCATTTATTAACCAATAGACTTGAGTTGAACAAATTGGAATCCAAGCCCTCCAAGGATTCTGTATACATTATATCAAAAGATTCTGATTAGTGGTTCCGGAGAAGAAGAGTTTTAAAGACTATTTCTCATATTGGACTAAGTTAAAATGAGGGATCCAATAGGGAGCCCAGGTATTAACTCATGGACTTGGTTGGAACAAAATTAGATCTAACCTACCTAAGGATGATGTATACCAAATATAAAAAGATTCTGACAGGTGGATATGAAGAAGATTTTAAAAAACCCAATATTGCACTATGTTAAAGATCGGGCTCCCACAGGAAGCCCAAATAATAACTGAGGGACTTTATCTGAACAAACTTGAATCTGACCTTCGAAACAATGATGTATACCAAATATTAAAAAATTCTGACTGATGGTTCTGAAGAAGAAGATTTTTAAAGATTATTCCCCATTTTGCCCTAAGTTAAAATTCGGGCTCCTGTATTGAGCCCACATATGAAGCGAGGGGTTTCATTTTAACAAATTTGTATCTGACTCCCCTGTGAATGTTGTATGCCAAATATCAAAAGATTCTAATAAGTGGTTCTGGGGAAGAAATTGTTTTTAATTTTTTGCAAATATGCTGACTCAGCAGTTTTTTATGCCCCCCCCCCCCCCCACCCCCATCCTACAAAAGACACCAAACCCAACCGAAAACATTTTGTTTTACAATTCCATTTTACTTGTCCTAAGGATGCTTCATACCAAATAACAGTTCTCTGTTTCGTACGATTTGGGAAATATAGCAGTTTGAAAATATTTCTATTTTTAGCTTCTGGGTTCCTTCGAAGACATAGGAATTTGTTTTGCACGAAACAAGCACTTATGACTTAATAATACCACATACCAAATTTGGTTCTAATCGGATAATCGGTTGAGATAAAATAAATTTTGGGCGGGGCTAAAAATCTTATCCCTCCTATTACAAAGGCAAATATTTCTCCACGAACTTCCTTTGAACAAAATTGATTCTGGACTACAAAAAAGGAATCTACGTACTAGATATAAAGTCATTGTACTCACTGGTTCATGAGAAGCAGATTTTAAAAAAAGTAGCATTTTCTCCCATCCCCTCCATATGGGGTTGGCAACTTGATTTGAACAAAAACAAATTGCGATGTCAGAACAAGCAACCTTCTCAAATTTAACTGAAATCGGATCAGCGGTTTTGTAGGAGAAGGTGCAAACACCATTTTCACGGACAACAGACGATGGACAAACGACTGACGATGGACAAACGACGGACGATAGGTGATCACTATAGCTCACCTTGATTTTCAGTTAGGTGAACTAAAACGGTGTATGATCGCTATAAGTCATTCCAACTTCGATGGCTGACTAAACTAGAAGCACGCCCAACGATGGTTCGTCCCACATCGAGAGGAAGGCGTTTGTCGCCTTTTAACGTACCAAGTTGCCCGTTAACCCCACCGACGTGGCTTCCAACTGCTTTCAACCTATGCATATCTCGCACTTGGAATACAGTACCTTCCATTTCGAGTAGGCTGTTAGCAAGTTCTTGGATCAGCAGGTCCCAACTTTCATCGTTTTTTCTGGGAACCCTGACGAACTCGGTCATACCATTTGCAAATCCAGACACCGCGCGTGTGCCCCTTGGGACCCTCAGTGCAAGCCAGTCTCTCTTTTCCATTTCAACATGACAAAATGGGGAATTCGTGTCGCTTGCCCTGCCAAAAGATGTCGCAGCTATTTCTGCACCAAATGGAAATTTCATGGAAATCCCTCGACAATTGGCTGAAATACAGCGTTTTGATGAAAGGAGGCAATTTTGCAAATTTGGTCTTTTTCAAGCTGTGCGAAAAGGCGTGGGGTGTTCCTTGACTGCCCCATCGCTAGGCAAGTCCCACTTAAGGCTTATAATCAACTGCTACGAGTGGAGATGTGGGACTAAATCAAACTTGCATCTTAAAGACCGTCGCCAATAGGTCCCGCCACTTCCTTTAGAACTCAGATAAACTGCCAAACTGAAGAAACATCGCGTATGGTTTAATGGCGAAATGACACTAATTTGACATTAAAATGGAAGAAATAGTAACGTCTGACATACGCCAACTGTGTGCAAACCACTGGATGCAGCTATTTGAGACCCCGCTGATCGCGTGAAAACTAAGAGGATGATTCGTCCCTGCTTTATTCTCAATGCAACGACTTGTCCACTCACTACTAACCTGTCACCTGCCTATCTTGGCGTTATTTCTATTTATTTAATAAACTGTTCAACTCTAACTGCTCGCACCATTATACAGGGTCGTGCGGTTCAAGTTGAACAGTTTACCTTAGACTGTCTTAAACTCACAACTCGGCAACTTTTACACAAAGATATCCAGATCGTCGGCCACTGATTAATGTATATTGTTATATCACATATGGATCAATCTATAGAAACACGTTACACATATGAAAATGAGGTGTATTTCAAGTATTTATTTATCACACTCATGGATTTGTTATCGGAAACTTTGTGGCGGGGATAACAACTCCTACTAAACCGTTTTAGACGTGAAAGCAGTCAAGATTCGAAGATAGAGCATTGAACCATCAGAAGTGCTCTGTCGTCCCTGATGATGATGTCGTGAAACACTGTGATTCCACCTGATAGAACCGAAAACTGCATACAGCACCAGATCGTACCACTGTACATCTAACCTTGATATTTCCTTCATCTAACTCCTATAGATTATGCAGCGGCCGTGTCACAAAAAGCAGTGACACTCAAGGATCTTCAATATTCCCACCGCCATAAAACGTGGAAACGGCATCAAATCGACTGAAGAAGAAATACGTGTTTCATAATTTTTGCAAGTGTGTCAAGTACCGAAATTTCAAATAGCCCAAGAACATTAGGTTTCACTAGAGAAGAAAATCGGAGAAAGCTGATTTTTTCAGGGAATGTCGAGTACATGTCACTGAACGATTAGACAAAAGTCCCCTAAAATCCCAGATGAGCTTTTTTTTCTACAGCCTTTTTTCGAAAACGCGTTTGAAAAAAATAAAAAAAAATCGCACGAACTTTGTAACCTCGAATTGATCCAACTGTATTTTTTGTTTACGCGTATTTCGAGCTACATAATGTCTAATATACATTTACCTAGAGGAAAATGTGCATTCTGTGACAATTTCTGCGAAAAATTATTGAATATTCACAAAAAAGTATCGGATTTACGCAAAAAATGACGATTTTCCTAACGGATTTGCCCAAAGGGTCGTAGTACAGAACGGGATGTTAGTTGGACAGACGATAAAAAATCCACCACCATTTGAAGACTTTTATCATTGCTTACAAAATAGACATTATGGAAGACCCCCTCTGCTTCTGGTCGAGTTCCCCTTTTGGCATAAAATTCGTCAGCATGAGAACTCAACTATTTTCGGGCTTGGGACCGAACAGACACGTCTGTGTCTGGCAGCATTAGATCAAGAAGTAGAGCAGAAGTAGTGTCACAACCACTTATAGAATGTGCTACAAGGAGGTTGCTTCTATGGTCACCCATTTTGGTTGCTATTTCACTAACTGAAACTAGTAAGTTTGGGGTAATGGAATACATCATGTGAATATTACATCCCGGTTGAACTCGAGAGGTAAGAATGACTAACAAGTCTGTGTCTGTTCCCACAACGACAACATTGTTGTCATGTTGAGCGATGTCAAGTGCAGTTTCGGCTATCAGTACATCAGCATCAGCCTCGGCCTGCTTGGACTGAATATTGATAGCAGATAGCTCCTGCATTAGAAGATCGATCAGTTGGGTTTTGTTCTTGGCATTTGCAAGGAAATCGGATTGGGGTGTGGTGGCTGGTAACTCGGGTGAGATATTGATATCAATGGAATACCTGTCTTTAGATCTACGGGCTTGTTCCATGCCCTTTGTCGACATTGTACAAGCATAACTATCAAAAACAACCACGACGTTCGCCCCAAAATGTCTCACTAGATAATTGGAATATGATATACATATGTCCTTATATGACGACTGTTTAGGCCATACAACTGCCCTCAATAAAAATCCACCATCTACAACAAACAGAGAATGTTCTGGGATTTTAGTTTGCTCGGAACCGTATGTTTTGAGGATCTTACCGAGCGTGCTTTTCTGTGTCTTCCTCATTCCAGCAGAATCAAACAATGCTGGTGGTTTCAGGGCGAGTTCATATTTGAGATACTCTTCCATCTCTGCTTGTGACTGAATAACACATGTGATGCGGTTGAACAGAATTGTGGGGTCAATCACTACCTTACTTCCACGGACTTTGATGCTATTTGCCATCGATGCGAAAGACTTCACAGTGTCAACACGTCGTAGTTTGATGCTGTTGAACGTTTTGCTTACAACATTCGATACGCAACATTCACCAATTTTGCGAACTTGGTCACAGTTCACAGTTTCGTCGGCCACAAGCCCGGTCGCTATAGAGACTAATTGTAGTGGATCTCTATTCTGAAAGGGGGAATGCACTCTGAGCCAGTTCAATAATTTGGTGATATCATTGGCATCAGTCAATTGTGAACTTTGACGGAGATCCCGATGTTGTTCGCCATGACCAGTGTGAACATGAACAAAATTTTCGAGAGCATTACATATTGGAAGGCAAAGAGGTAGTCCATGTACCCATTTCGCAACAGTGCTATCGGTTTTATTCCCCTGCCATGTGTGAGACCACCAGGGAGCTTGAACATTCTCATTAAACACTGCTCTGTGGTCTGATCAGAATATATCCCGTCCAGAATTTATCTGAGCGCCTTATGGTAAAGTAACCTTTCTCAGTGAACAACTTCAAATCATCCTGTTGCATTATTTCTGTTAGCTCATTCATCTGCTGCAAATAGAGATGAGAACTTTTTGCGTATGCAAAATGACCACCTGCGTGAAGTACTGGAATCATATTGCGAACACAATATGTGTGGAGTTCCCAGTCGCCTGTGCGCTCTGCTCTCAAGAACAACTGGAGAAGACCTATTTGCTCGTAGTATTGTACCCAAAGCTTTCCTGTGCGTCCTACGGACGCATTCTGGAGCAGTTCGTGTAATTTTGACAGTAGATGGTTGACACTTTCTTGATTGACGGCGTCAGCTGTTGTACAGTCACCTCTGACAAGTCCACAGAATATTTCATTGACTTCTGTGCAGTCTATGTTATCTAGTGTTCGGCTTTCTTCAAACACAAGTTTTGTAATGGCAATTTGTGTTAGCAAATGGGCACGAACTGCTCTTGAATATGCATGACCACTGATCAAATGATGGATTGACCCACCAGCATAAACAGTCTCCCAAAGTTCATCCAAGCCGCTACCAGCCATGATCGAACCAATTGCCCCTAAATATGACATAATCATATGGAAGCCGCCGAGTCTAACGAAAACTTTTGTCAACTTATCTGACGAAGACACAATCTCCACTGCTTTGATATAAAGTGGTTGGTCAAACGTCACTGGACAAACGTTCATTCCCTGTTTCTCACATCCAGTTTGTGCAAACATGAGAGCAGTGTAAATTGTGCTCGGGTTGGATGGATCAAAATTAATAAAGGGAAGTATCTCGACATCACTTGTTTCATAATCATCTGATGATGTGACAGTGTGCATATATCCAGCCCAAGATGGGCAAGGTACTCTCAGTACATGCGTCAAAGACCAAAGACTGTCGACTGTTTTTGCGAGTTTCAAATTTTTCGGATCAGATTCACCCAAAGTTGATAAATCCTTCATCACAATTTCGTCAAGACCCGATTTGCTTGGTTTACTGTAACCTTTGAAAGGGATGTACCCGAATTCACCAGAGCCAATATTCGAATGATCACCAGTTAGTCGTTTTATCGGAGACTCTTCTGTGTGATCTCTGCTTGGAGTTATACAGGCGATGCCTCCCATACTATGGAAAGTATTCTTGCCATCTAGCGTGCGCACATTACATGCCAATGCATCTTGAGTGTAGGCTAACACCACATTATGTGATTTAATCGAACATGGAAATTGAAACAATGATGCTATAATACGGTATTTGAATGAGAAAAGTCGATGCCGTTTGAATTTGAGTTTAGGGGGTATGGTTAATATTTCACACGTTTCACCAGTTCATTATGGAATAAATGACTATTGTTATATATCATTATAAAGCCACTGCTTTTCTGCAATTTTTGATATATAATTTAACTTCCAAAGTAGTCGTAGATTTGATTTAATGGACGTTGTGTACCGTTGTGTGTATGAAAACAATAAATTTTTTTTCGTAATTTTGTACATTTTCGTGAATATTTCACCATTGAGTGTGAGGATTGGTACAAAGTTGGCATTTTCTGTTGGGGATATGTATTCTCAATATAATTCAGCACGATATTTATGATTCTCACCTTACTGAGGCGAATAAGAATGAGAAATATGGAGCTGGGTCGAATTTTTAAAAAAAAAATTTTTTTCATCAAAAAAACGCTATAACTAAAAAAGCTCAACTCGGATTCGTGGGGACTTTTCACACTTTATCCGCAATGTTTGTCCCGGAAACATATAAAAAAATCAGCTTTCTCCGATTTTTTTCCTTACTTTCTCATTTTTATGTCTAATGTGCCTGGACTAAAAAGTGAAATATAATCTTTACGTTTTCCGACTGTACATCTCCAATAAGGTCATGGCGTTAAGAATTTTCCGATAATTTGAATGAAACTGCACACAACTTGTCCTCAGCTATTCCTCTTGCCGGGTGTGATATTAATATAGTGCCTTTTGATGTTGTTTGGGAGGTAGGGCTGTCACCAAATGGAGGGGGTGACCCCGGCGGGTATTGATATCATATTTCCGGAAGTTGAAGTCGGATATCAAAATTTTTAATCGGGACCTTGAGTACTAAAAGAGCCCTTGATTTCATTTTATGCAGTGGTATTTAATTTTGAGTTTTCCCAACATCGATCGTCAATAAAGTTATAGCATTAGCAATTTTGCGACAATATGGACGAAACTACACACAACTTGTCCTCCGCTATTCCTTTGCCGAGTGTGATATTAGTATAGTAGCATGTTATTTAGCGCACGTGTGCTCGTCTATATTGAGACGATAATAGCCCCAGATCACGCAGCAGTGAATTGTCAGGTCGATTCAATTCACACGAAAAACAATGAAAATGGAACCGTATTTATACACTGGATCCACTAATTAGTCTTTGTGAAACACACAGACTATTGTTTTTGTACAGTTTTTTTTAATTCTTCTTATTCTCCTGTCTTCTGTCTTCTATGCGCTTCCTTGTCTGCACGATACCTCGAAAAGGAATTGTCCTATCTTGCTGATTTATGGCTTACTGATAAACAAACACAAGTTCTCGGTCACCTATGTTATTCAGATTCTTGGGGCATTAGTGGTGTCCGTCGGGGTGTTTTGAAAGTGGCTCACGCCCATATCTCCGGCGTGGTATGACGTATGGACCTGGGACCAACACCAAAGGAGTCGACACTCGATGGAGATTCAAAATATGGGCCAAGGTCACTGAGGTCACCCAGGGGTCATTGAGTACATTTTTCAGAATTGCTGGAAATCACATTTTACGACTCCAAAATGCATTCCCGAAGTTCATACATGCATTTGTACCCGAAAAAAGTGGGCGTGGACAAAAAATTGGAAAGTGGGTCATGCTCATATCACAACCATGGTATGATGCACGGACCTGGAACCAACACCGAATGAGTTGAAACTCGAGGTTCAAAATATGGGTCAAGGTCACTGAGGTCACCCAAGGTCAGTGAGTGTATTTTCCAGAATTGTGGGAAATCGCATTTTTTGACACCCCCCCCCCCCTAATTGCTTCCCCAAGTTTATACATGCATTTTTACTCGAAAAAAAAGTGAGCGTGGCCAAAGATTTTGAAAGTGGGTCATGCTCATATCTCAAGCATGGTATGATGCATGGACCTGGGACCAACACAAAGTGAGTCGATACTCGATGGAGTTTCAAAATATGGGTCAAGGTCACTAAAGTCACCCAGGGGTCAATGAGTGCATTTTCCAGAATTGTGTGAAATCACATTTTTGCCCCTAATGCTTTCCCAAAGTTCATACATGCTTTTTACACGAAAAAAGTGGGCGTGGCCAAATTTTTTGAAAGTGGGTCACGCTCATATCTCAAGCATGGTTGATGTATGGACCTCGGACCAACACCAAATCAGTCAACACTCGATGGAGGTTCAAAATATGGTTCAATGTCACTGAGGTCACCCAGGGGTCATTGAGTGCATTTTTCAGAATTGCTGGAAATCACATTTGTTGACTTCCTAATGCATTCCCAGATTGCGTACATGCATTTTTACCCGAAAAAAGTGGGCGTGGCCAAAGTTTTGAAAGTGGGGCACGCCCATATGACGTATGAACCTGGGACTAACAGCAATATGATATGACGTATGAACCTGGGACTAACAGCAAATGAGTCGAAACTCAATGGAGGTTCAAAATATGGGTCAAGATCAGTGAGGTCACCCCAGGGTCATTGAATGCATTTTCAGAATTGCTGGAAATCACATTTTTGGACCCCTAATGCTTTCCCAAAGTTCATACATGCATTTATACACGAAAAAAGTGGGCGTGGCCAAACATTTTGAAAGTGGGTCATGCTCATATCTCAAGCATGGTATGTTGTATGGACCTGGGACAATACCAAATGAGTCGACACTCAATGAGGGTTCAAAATATGGGTCAAGGTCACTGAGGTCACCCAGGGGTCAATGAGTGCATTTTCCAGAATTGCTAGAAATCATATTTTCTTGCCCCTAATGCATTCCCAAAGTTCATACATGCATTTATACACGAAAAAAAAATGGGCGTGGACAAACAGTTTGAAAGTTGGTCATGCTCATATCTGAAGCATGGTATGATGTATGGACCTGGGACCAACACCAAATGAGTCAACACTCGATATAATTTCACAATATGGGTCAAGGTCACTGACGTCACCCAGGGATCATTGAGTGCATTTTTTCAGATTTGCTGGAAATCACATTTTTGGACCCCTAATGCATTCCCATTGTCGAACCCTTTGAATGCTGTGCACATATATGCCTTTTGTGGATTCTTAGAAAAAATTATCCGATTACTGAATGAATATCTTTAAATACTGTTAACGAAAACCTACTTCTGATTTCTTATAAACTATTTCATCCCCGAAAATAAGCCTCCAAAGTATTCCAATTACATTCATAGAAGGGGCGTCGGGGCTCAGTTGGTAGAGCTGAAGGCTGCAAACCGAGGGTTCCTCGGTTCGAATCCCACCTGTGGTATCCTTGTTGTGTCCTTGGGCATTGCCCACGTGGGGGCATGGTGGCATTGTGCACTAACGCGTACTGCATGTCGATGGTGTACTTGTCTTTAACCAATGCTAACCCTGCTTGTGTGGAGTCAGTCTGTTGGGGAGCCTGACAGTTGCTCGCCGTTGCTCGATGGTTCTCTCAGGGTACTCCAGCTTGCTCCACCCGTAAAACTGTCCGACACAAGGTGACAGTGGCTGTCAAAAATGTCGTTAAACCCAATAAATAAATAAATAACATTCATAGAAGGCATGCCTGGATGGTGTAGTTGTAATTTTTTCGTCTTCTATGCACTGTTTGTCAACATGACAACCCGAATACAATCAATCCTTTCTTAATGTTTTTGTTATACTGATAGACTGTACTGGCAAATGAGTTCACTAATGCAATAGCCATTATTAAAAACATTAGAGAATCTCTCATAAACAAAGAGGTCAGAGTGAAAGCTGTAACTGCTACATAGAATAGCATTGTATATTTATTTAATATGTTACAAAATAAATTCTCAAACCATGTTGAATAAAGAACCCTTCACATTTCAAAGCATTTTTAAAGTTTATTTATTCTCAATCATAGCTCAGGATCGACAGGTTTCGGGATGGAGTACTGCGTGGCTTTCTCGAAACACCTATCACTGTTATAAAGTAATGAAATGGAATATTTGAATTGTCTGTTTTTAACCCTCTTAATACTTCAGTGTGAGTACAAACACCTTTCATATAACTCATGGCTACAGAATGTTTTTACGCTTTCCTTTCTGTAACATTTAATTCTATATGGAATAGGACACCTTTTCAGGTGTACCTTCCAAAGTAAGGCATTCTTAACCCTTTACCCAAGTTGACCCAACATAACGGCGAAAACCAGCCAGCGTTATTCACAGAAATTTCCATTCAATTTTCATTATTTTTCATTTTTGTTTGAAAAACATTGCTCATGACCTCTCATTGGAATGAGCTCGTTTTTTAAAGGGTTAAAATGGAGTATTTAAAGGGATTATTTTAACCCTCTCAATATCTTAATATGGGTCCCCAAAATTTTACTTTTGCAATTCAGGAATAATGATAACACCTTCTGTTCTCACAATGTTGCTCCACTGAAATACGCATGGGCATCGATGGGACCTCGGTATTTTGCCAATACCAAGTCTCCAGATAGGCTCTTGGGGGCCTTTGTGGCCTTTTTACGTCTATATTCCAACATTATTTAATTGTTTTACTCGCAATATATTTTCCAGAATGTATCTTAACATTTTCTAGCTAATACGAATATTTGCTATCATCTACAAATATGGCAGATCCGGAGTTGGTCGAGCCAATATTTTTAAATTGGTTTACGCTCATACTTCAGGCTTGGTATGACCTATAGACATGGGATCTCCACCGAATGAGTTGAAACTTGCTGGAGGTTCAAGATGTGGTCCCCCTCAATGCGGGCAACGGAGGTAATTAAGTGCATATTTTTCAGAACTGTTAGGAATTGCATTTTATAACAACTAATGCAATTCTGAAGATTATCCATGAATATCATCATTCAAACAAGTGGCAGAGCTAGTAATGTCAATTCCTTGATTGAATCCTTTAAATGGTGTGCACATATATGCCTTTTCTGGTTTCTTACAAAAATGGTTCTGATTCCTGTATGAATAACTGTAAATACTGTTACCGAAAAACCATTTCTGATTTGTTTAAAAATATTTTACTCCCGAAAATAAGCCTCCATAAATTCTCTTTCTATATAGTTTTTCCGGATACTTTAACCCTTTTCAATGGATGCAGTAAATTCTGTTTCTCTAGTTACTTCTCGTTTTCATTTTTACTATTATATTCCTTTTACATAAACTGTTTCTATATTGCGCAAGCACTACATATACGCCGGCATAAACATTTCTGAATTTATGGCGTACTTAAGTATTTTGCAACCATGTCTGTAATACATTCCGTCCAGAAGTCCCATCAACATTTTTAGAAGGAAACACGGTGTCACTTGGGTTGGTTTCTTTCAGCAAGTCATGATTCTTTCATAAAAATGCAGGATTCAGAAGAACAGATAAGAACTAGACTTTATGATTCTGGAGAATCATGGCTTTTCCCGACAAGATTCCATGTTTTTTTATGACCCTGCAGTGTCTGAAGAATTGTTTGTAATTGTATCATTAAAGTATTTTTATTGATGTCTTGAGAAAAGTGGGTATAATAGTCTCAAATGACCCAGTGTGATAAAAGAACGTTTTGGCTAAATCATCATTGTTTGTGGAGAGGGTTAATATTAATATCAGCGTCTGAGAATCAGCGTCTGATGCAAATAGCCCATTGTATCTCAAATTTATCTGAAATGTCGATGTTTGACGGTTTGTGGAGGGTTAATGAAGGCTTGCGAGAATAATTCTTCTCCAGGGTTTATTTGTTCTTGAAAATCTGTAAGAACCACTTGAAGATATCCACAGAAAATGTGAACTTTCAATTCTTAAGCATGTCATGTATAGTCCCTGTATCAATTATCTCCTCTTAGACCACAGTTGTTATGCATGATTATGTCATTTTTTTCACACCTTGTAGAGCTCACCTATCACCTGTCTGTTAATAGCAGAAGTAAATTTCTCTCCAATTGGTTTTCCCCGCAGGATAAGTTTTATTTATTACAATGAAGATATCCATACATGCAACGCCAAACGTAAATAGGAAGTGCTGTTTGTACATATGTGTAGATAAAATATACCCTGGGACGGAGAAGGGGGAGTATAGCCGTCTTACAAACTAGTATATATCTAGCCCCACTGCCGGGGAAATGTTGGCGCCATGCACCACTGAATTTGATAACCACCTTACTGAGTAGTAAATATACCTGCCCCCCCTTCCCATGTTGGGGACCCCCACCTTTTATTGTAGGGTTCCTTAGGCACAACATAGCGTCAGTAAGATTGATATATACTGCCACGTCGCCACCCTGTGGCGGAGGCAGGACAGTGTATAGCCGTTTTACAGACCTGTATATACCTGGACCCACTGTCGGGAAAATGCTATAGTGTCAACACTATTTGATATTATAAGTAACTGGTCCCATTGTAGCTAACGTTATTTACTGCTTTCTTATCATGTAGTGGCGGGACGCGGTGGCATTGTGGTAGTCGGTTCTCGTCAGATCACCGAAGTTTTGCAACGTTGAGCCTGGTTAATCATTGGATGGATGGCCGTCTGAGCGATCAATTCGGACTCCCATGTTGTGTCCTTGGGCAAGGCACTTAACTCCGATTGTCCATATGGGGGCACGATGCCGCCATGTACTAAGGCGTACTGCACGTCGACGGTGCGCATGTCTTCAACCAATCTAACCCTGCCTGTGCTGCTACGATGTTGGGAAGCTGGCAGCTGCTCGTCGTTGCTTGGTGGTTCTCTCCAGATACTGCGGCTTCCCCCACGCGCAGAACTGTCACGGTCATGATTAGCCATTGTCCATAAGTATATGCCCTTAAACACCAATAAATAAATAATAAATGATATCATGCAGGGCAGTGTGGAATACGAGGTGAGGCGTACCTTTCAATGTGTGTTTGGTTGGAGAAAGAGGCAGGTAGGAGGTGGTAACCTTGGTAATTTTGTTTGGATAAATCGGCTGCTAGCGTGGGACACCATGGAATTGACCAATGAAGCGGGACACAGTGATAGTGGAACTTATGGGCGGTTATTCTTGATAATAAATAAATATACACTTACTTTTGAGTTCATACAAGGTGAGTATAGTAGTCTCAATTGAGAATGGCCAGTATTTGTCTTGAAAACCTACGAGAGGCTTTTAGAGAAATCCTCGGAAAATATGAATTTTTGACCTTTTGAGGGGTATCGCTCTGTAACCAGTTCTAAACGGATTAATGCTTGGTTTTGTGAATACCTTCATTACTTGAAAAAATGATCCTCAGTGAATTTCACTTCCAATGAGGAAGGTTATGTTTATCACGCAGGTACACATTGGGTGTTATGGGTGCCCCAAAACAGCCCATTTTCTCAAAATGTCTATACTTTGCAGTCTCTGGAGGGTTAATAATTGGTTACCGGAATATTTTGTCCATGCAACTTTTAATGTCACTCCAAGACCTGCAAATGGTCAATTTCTCTTGAATACTTACTAGATTTTTGGAGAAATCCACAGAAAACTGGAATTTTAAGCCTTTAAGGGGTACATCTTAATCAGGCGAAAATGGGTTAAGACCTCGATTTTTTGAATGCCCTTACTACTTACTAAATTTTTCTCTATCAGTTTTGCATCCGGCAAAAGAAGTTATGTATCTCTGTGGCATTCCCAGTTGTTGTTGGTGGTGTCCAAAAACAGACTATTTTTTCAAAATGTTGACATTTAGCATCCCATGGAGGGTTAACAAATGATTACTGGAATATTTTATCCATGCAACCGGTAATGTGACTCCAAGACCTATCAATGGCCATTTTCTGTTGAAAACTTACAAGATATTTGTAACGAAATCCACGGAAAACATGATTTTTTTTAGCTTTTGATGGGTATCGCTATTAACCACCCCAAAAGGGGTTAAAGCTTGGGTTTTTGAATACCCTTATTACTTACAAAAATGGTCCTCAGTGAATAGTAATAGTAGTAATAACTTTATTTGCAAAAGACATTATAATACATGTTTATAACATAATTGCCCAAGACACAACAAATAGTAATAATAATATTTCACATCTAGGATTTATGAAGCTACATATTTGTCTTCTGCAGGGAGGTGACATGGCCAGCTGGCTGTATTACTGTCACCCACCTCAGGAAAAGGGAAAATGTAGAGTATGAGAAGACAAAAAAGTGGGAGATAAAAAAAGCAACGAATGAGGGAAAAAAATGAAGAGAGAGAGAGAGAGAGAGAGAGAGAGAGAGAGAGAGAGAGAGAGACAGAGAGAGAGAGAGAGAGAGAGGAGAATCGGCTGCAACTGAAAATAACATGTCGGCAAAATGAAGAGAGAGAGAGAGAGAGAGAGAGAGAGAGAGAGAGAGAGAGAGACAGAGAGAGACAGAGAGAGAGAGAGAGAGAGAGGAGAATCGGCTGCAACTGAAAATAACATGTGCAGTAGAAAAAATGAAGTAAAATATATATATGTAGGGAATGAACTCTGCAGTCCTGGTGATAAGTGGAATTTGGTTTCATTCTTGCACTGAGAAGGGGGGCATACATGGGAATGTGATATTTTGCCCAGAGCCAGCTGAGAGATTTGAGTTCCTCGTTGGCAGTTTGTGTTCTGGAGTTTTCAGGAACCAACCCTAATTAATAAGGACTTTTCGGACTTATTCAGTGAGTATGTAGTGTCGCGGGAGTCGGTACTTCCCGACATTCGTGGCATGATCTGTTACTACATTTGACAGAGGCTTCATACGAACCTAGAAACGTGTTGGTCATCTTTTTTTTTAAACTGTGCTCGTGGTAAATTTCGAACCAGTGGGTCAATGTCATTCCACTTTTTTGGAAATGTGTGTAAGGGGAGATTTGCCGTGAACTGTGTTCGGGGCTTGAGTTGTTTAATCTCACCTCTGTGTCTGGTAATCCTGTCGGTTTCGATCTTGTTAAGATTATATAGATTATATAACGATAGTGGTAAGTTGTTGTGGATCCAATCATGCATAAATAATAGGATATTTAGCTTATATAGATCGTCCAGTTTCAGGATTTTATTTTTCTTGAATAGGGGCTCAGTATGTGTGTTGTACTTTTTATTGTTTATTATTCGAATGGCACGTTTTTGAAGGATACTTAATTTCTTTATAGCCGGCACATGTCCCCAGATGTGTATCGCATACATCAAATGACTTTGCACTAGCGTAAAATACAGAATTTTCAGGGTATCGAATGGTAAAAACTTTTTTACTCTATTAATAGCCCAGATGGATTTGGCTATCTTTGAGCTCAGATGAGAGATGTGGTGCTTGAAATTTAAGTTTTCGTCTAAATCAACACCGAGGAATTTTACTGTTTGGACTTCGTTTTTGTTCCCTACTTGTATTACATGTTTATTGTTTATAGTTATGGGAGTGGCAACTAAGTCCCATGTGTCATGTGGGGGATGTAGTAGCATGCATCTTGTTTTGGTGGCATTGAGTGACAGTTTATTCGCGGAGCACCAGTCTGCAATTTTGTCAAGTTCCTTATTTGTTGTTTCTGTCAATATGTCAAGGTTGTTGTCGGCCGTTGATATCGTGGTGTCGTCGGCAAAAGACAAAAGGTTTAGAAGTGTTGATTTACTGATGTCATTGACATATATCAGAAAGAGAAGTGGCCCCAGGATTGAGCCCTGGGGAACTCCACATGATATATTTTCAAAAGTCGATGAACACTCTTTATACTGTACATACTGTTTTCGACCTGACAAATAACTTCTAAACCATGAATTAGGTATCCCCCTTATTCCATAGTATTCGAGTTTATGTAAGAGTATAGAATGGTCTATAGTATCAAAAGCTTTAGAAAAGTCAAGGAAAACTGATAAAGTTCGGTCCTTTGTAGGCTTGTCATTGTTCAGGGCAACGTTGTGGATGAGTTGTAATATAGCATGTATTGTAGAATGTTTTTTTCTGAATCCAAACTGAAACTGATATAAACTATCATGAGCTGATAAAAAATTTAACAGGCGATTATACATTATCTTTTCCATAACTTTTGAGAATGCTGGAAGAATGCTGATTGGCCTGTAGTTGTTAAAAATACTGGAATCTCCCCCTTTGTGGATAGGAATCACCTTCGCTATTTTCAGTCCGTCGGGTATTACACCAGATGAAAATGTAAGATTTATTATGTGTGTTAGAGGTCCAGCTATCTCTGATATAGTTTCTTTAAGTAACTTTGTGGATATATTAGTGCAATCTTTACTTGTTTTAGTACGGAAATTCTTTACTGTTGAGATAACTTCCTGTAGATCTGTTGGATAGGCGAAAAAGGACGACGAATTATTATTATTATTATTATTATTATTATTATTATTATTATCATTATAATTATTATTATTAATATTATTATCATTGTTATTGTTATTATTATTATTATTGTCGTTGTTATTGTCGCCGTGAGAATTATTGTCACTACGGATATTGTTGTTGTTGTTAGTTAGGTTGGCGTTGTTAGTGTTATTATCCTTCAAGAAGTCCATAAAGTGTTTGGTTGAGGGAGGTATCAGTTCACTAGTGACTTTACCGATGTTGGAGAAGAATGAATTAAATTTATTTGCAATTGATTTGTTATCGGTTAACTGGTTATCGCCGTCAATGAAAGATGATGGTGCACAAGGTACACGTTTTGGATTGTTAATAGCACACTTTATAATCTCCCATGTTTTTTTTATGTCATATATATTCTGTGTTAAAGCTGTATTATAGTAATTGACTTTACATGTTCTTTTTAGCTTATTAAACTCTCGACAGTAGGATTTATATATTCTGACATTGTCGTCTGTCGGAGACCGGAGTTTCTTCATATATAATTTGTGTTTCTGGAGTGATGAATTCAGAAGTCCTGTTGTCATCCAGGGTTCTCTCCTAATTTTTTTCTTGCTAGTGTTAATGATTATGAGGGGGAACGCTTCTTCAAACGCTCTTTGATAAATGGTCTGAAGATTCGAATATGCAACAATGGGCGATGTTTCATTTACCACGCTAGAAAAATCGGAGTCTGAAAGCAATCTTTTAAAGTGATTAACATTTACAGTTTTGAAGGACCTTGTTGGATGGTGGGGCAATGTGGAACTGGGTAACATCCTATTTTCATCGATCAGAAAAGTAGCAAAGTGATCGCTTATATCTGTGATTATAATCCCCGATTGTAATACTTTTCCAGTAGTATTGCATAAAATGTGATCTATTAGCGTGGCCGAATGGTCTGTTACTCTCGTCGGTTTTGTGATTACCGGGAGAAATCCTGCACTGAATACACTATTAACGTACTGGTTAGTTTTGGGGTGGTTATGGAAGTTTAATAAATCAAGGTTAAAGTCACCCATCAGGTAAGTTGATTTATGTTCGTTGTTAATCTTACCAAGTAAATCGGACAAGTTATTCAAAAAGGAATCTATATCTGCTTTCGGGGCTGTGTTCGGCCGATAAATTACACCAACCAAGATTTTTTTATTTAATTGGAGTTCAATAAAAACGGATTCGAAGACATGTGGGATAAAAATTGATAGGTCACTGCGAATGTTGAACGGTAATGTTTCCTTTATGAATAAGCCTACACCGCCCCTCCCGTCGTCATTACCAGGTCGTGTTCGTGCAACTAATGGGTGGTATCCCTCTAATTTGAATGAGATGTTTTCATTAATGGTAAAAGTTTCTGTCAGGCTTATTATGTCAAACTGATTGGAGTCACTTTGTAGGTTGCACAAGAGATCCTTTAGAGGTTCCCAATGTGCATTTAAACTGCGACAGTTTAAATTAAAGAGTGAGAAGGTTTTATGCTTTAATGTAGCGATCGCCTTAAAGTCTTGTGGTGTGTAATAATTGCAATTGTGGGCAGTTATGTTGAAGGGTGAATCAGACTCATATTCGGGGTCACTCGCGGTATGTTCATTGAGAAGCTTTGGGAAGTTATACCTATTTTGTCTCTGGATCTCATTTAGTGTGAGTTTGTTAGCCATGGGTAATCGTAATTGAAGAGATCTCTAGAATGTGCAAGAACATAAGTATAATCCATGTTTTAGAACTCATAAACTGTACGTTGCAAGCCGGGTATATTTTCAGTTGCGAGAAAAGAGATATTACAGAGATGTGGAGAAAGATAAGTGAGAAAGAAAAAAGTAATATAAAGTGTGTAGAGACCATATACATCGGTCAGGAAATCCTGTGAGAGGGTAATAGATCATAAATCATGACTGTATAACCAGTTTCGCTCAGGTTTCGACTAGGATATGTCGGTAAGAGCGTATGAGGTAATGTACAATACATGGGACTCGTGGGCATCGATCCAGACTAGGAATCACAACTAAGAACAATAGGCTGGACGGCTTCGATTGAAATACTATCGATATGTGTAAAAATGAACAACACGTATATACCTATATACACATAGAAGTTGAAGGTTATATACAACACCGAGAAGTCAAGTGGCAACGTAGATCTACTCTATTCTATTACAAATGATTGAAGACTGAGGAGAGGACAAATGATGATGTAGTTATGTGCAAGTAGATTTGTTCTGTCATAAATTGTTGAAGATCACTCACAAGTTCATAACAAAACAATCTTTTTGCACAGAATTCAAGCTTGCAAAAGAAAAAAAAAATCTACCACTCTGGGGAGAGGACAAATGACAATGTACCTATCGTCAAGTAGATCTGCTCCATCATAAGTCATTGGAGACTATCCGTAGGCGATAGTGTAGTTATGTGCCAACATATCTGTGCTACCATAAATTATCCGGGACAACTCATAGACATTCCCCACCAGTTCACAACAGGACAGTCATTTTAAGCACTCTTAAGGCACTCTCTCAAATTCAGAGTTCCACTTCCAACAAAGGAAATTATGTGTAACTCTCGGACATACATTGCGTGCTGTGTGTGTCCGAAAACAGCCCATTTCAACAAAATTATGATGCTTGGCATTCTGTAAAGGGTTAATAAACGCTCAGCGGAATATTTTGTCCTTGCAACTTGTAATGTAACACAAAGACCTGCAAGTAGTCAATTTTTCTTGAAAACCTATGGAATGTATTTAGAGAAATCCACAGAAAATGGGAATTTTTAGATTTTAAGGGGTCTCTCTCTTTAGCCTGCCCAAAACGGGTTAAGACTTCGTTTTTTGAATACCCTTACTATTTGCAAAAATGTTTCCGTATAGATTGTGCGCTCGATAAAAGAAAACACTTTTCTTTGTGGCGTACCCGTTGGGTGCTGTTGGCGTCCAAAAACAGCCCATTTTATCACAATTTTGACATTTAGCAGCCCGTGGAGGGTTAACAAATGCTCACCGCAGTATTTTGTCCATGTAACTTCTATTGTCACCCCAAGGCCTGGGAGTGACAAATTTGTCTTGAAAATCTACAAGACTCGTTTAGAGAAATCCACGAAAAACATGAATTTTTTAGCTTTATGGGGGTATTGCTGTTTAACCAGCCCAAAACGGGTTAACCCTTGGTTTTTTGAACACCCTTATTACTTACAAAAATGATCCTTGGTGAATTTCACTTCCAATAAAGGAAGTTATGTTTACCTCTCGGGTATCGTTTGGGTGCTGTGGGGGTCTGAAACCGGCCCATTTCATCAAAATTTCGATGTTTGGCAGCCTGTGTAGGGTTACCATATTCATCACCTAATATGTCGTGTGTATCAAAGGTCGTGACATGGGCAGGTCTAGCAATGATGAATGTTTAAAAAAAATCTATAAGACGTATTTCGAGAAAGTGCCGATAAACCCCAATTTTGGCAGTTTTTTGCCATTTCTGGCGAAATAAGGGTTAAATCGAAAATTCCGCTTTGGTACATTTTTGGATTTTTCGCCTCTCTATGCGTGTGCCAAATTGTGTGAAAATCGGTTCAAAAATGGCTTCTGAATCGTACGGACAAAAATGTATGGAAAAAAAAAAAAAAAAAAAAAAAAAACCCAAAACTAGACTTTATGATTCTGGAGAATCATGGCTTTTCTCGATTAGATTCCATGATTTTTCTTGACCCCACAGTGTCTGATGAATCGTTTTTAACTGTCTCACTAAAGTTCCTTCATTGATGTTATGAGAAAGGTGAGTATAGTAGTCTCAAATGACTCGGTTTGGGTTAAAAAAATGTTTAGGTAAAACCCATCATTAATGGTAGAATGGGTTAATATCAATATCAATGTTTCCCTATCAGTTTTGCGTCCGGTAAAAGAAGTTACGTTTCTCTGTGGCATTTCCATTTGATGTTGTTGGTGTCCAAAAACAGACTATTTCCTCAATTTTTTTACATTTAGCAGCCCATGAAGGATTAACAAATGCCTACCAGAATAACTGATCCATGCAACTGGTCATATGACACCAAGACCTATCAACGGCCATTTTCTCTTGAAAACACCACAAAATGTTTGTAGAAATCCAGGGAAAACGATTTTTTAAGCTTTTGATGGGTATCCCTGTTAACCTCCCCAACAGGGGTTAACGCTTGGCTTTTTGAATACCTTTATTACTTACAAAAATGGTCCTCTGTGAATTCCACTTCAAACAAAGGAGATTATGTTTATCTATCATTTATACATTAGGTGTTGTGCGTGTCTGAAAACAGTCCCATGTCAACAACATTATGATGCTTGGCAGCTTGTAGATGGTTAAAAAACGCTCACCGGAGTATTTTGTCCATGCAAGTTGTAATGTCACATAAACACCTACGAATACTCAATTTGTCTTGAAACCCTACAAGTTACCGTTAGGGAAATTCACAGAAAATGGGAATTTAAAGCTTTCAAGGGATATCTCTCTTTGGCCTGCCCAAAATGGGTTAAGACGTCGACTTTTGAATACCCTTACTACTTACAAAAATGTTTCCGTATGAATTGTACGCGCGATAAAAGAAGGCACTTTTCTTTGTGGTGTACCCTTTGGGTGCTGTTGGTGTGCAAAAACAGCCCATTTTATCGCAATTTTGACCTTCAGCAGCCCGGGGAGGGTTAACTAATGCTGACCGGAATATTTTGTTCATGCGATTTGTAATGTCACACCAAGACCTGCAAATAGCCGATTTTTCTTGAAAACCTACAAGATGTTGTTAGAGAAATCCACAGAAAACGGGTATTTTAGGATTTTAATGGGTATCTCTCTTTAACCAGCCCAAAATGGGTTAAGACGTCAAATTTTGAATACCCTTACCACTTTCAAAAATATTTTCCGATCAATTTTGCGACCGATAAATGAAGGCCCCTTTCTCTGTGGTATATCGTTTGGGTGCTGTTGGTGTCTAAAAACAATCACAATTTTTACGTTTAGCAGCTCGGGGAGGGTTAACTAATGCTGACCGGAATATTTTATCCATGCAAATTGTAATGTCACACCAAGACCTCAGAGTGACCAATTTTTCTTGAAAATCTACAAGACTCGTTTAGAGAAATCCACGGAAAACATGAAGTTTTGAGCTTTTTTGGGGTATTGCTGTTTAACCAGGCCAAAACGGGTTAACAATTGGTTTTCTGAACACCCTTATTACTTACAAAAATGATCCTCGGTGAATTCCAGTTCCAATAAAGGAAGTTATGTTTACCTTTCGTGTATCGTTTGGTTGCTGTGGGGGTCTGAAACTGGCCCATTTCATCAAAATTTCGATGTTTGGCAGCCTGTGGAGGGTTACCATATGCATCGCCTAATATGTCGTGTGTATCAAAGGTTGTGTCATAGGCAGGTCTAGTAATTATGAATATTTGAAAAAAATCTACAAGACATGTTTCGAGAAAGTGCCGATAAACCCCAATTTTGGCAGTTTTTTGCCAATTCTGGTGAAACAAGGGTTAAATCGAAATTTCGCTTCGGTACATTTTTAGATTTTTTGCCACTCTATGCGTGTGCCAAATTGTGTGAAAATCGGTTTGAAAATGGCTTCTGAATCGTACGGACAAAAATGTGTGGAAAAAAAAAAAAAAAAAAAAAAAAAAAAAAAAAAAAATATCGATGTTTGGCAGCCTGTGGAGGGTTACCATATGCATCGCCTGATATGTCATGTGTATCAAAGGTCATGGCACAGACAGGTCTATCAATGATGAAGGTTTAAAAAAAATCTACAAGACGTGTTTCGAGAAAGTGCCAATAAACCCCAATTTTGACAGTTTTTTGCCAATTCTGACGAAATAAGGGTTAAATCGAAAATTCCGCTTCGGTACATGTTTAAATTTTGTGCCCCTCTATGCGTGTGCAAAAATTTGTGAAAATCGGTCCGAAAATGGCTTCTGAATCGTACGGACAAAATGTGTGGAAAAAAAAAACAAAAAAAAACAAAAAAAAAAACCCAAAAAAAAGAATAAAAATAATAATCCGTAGAAAAACTATAGTCTTTTCCAGAGGGAAAAGCCTAAAAAAAAAAAAATAATAATCCGTAGAAAAACAATAGTCTTTTCCAGAGGGAAAAGTCTAACAAATAGATAAATAACTAGACTTTATGATTCTGGAGAATCGTGGCTTTTCCTGATGAGATTCCTTGATTTTTCATGCCCCCACAGTGTCTGATGAATTGTTTTTAACTGTCTCACTGAAGTTCTTTCATTGATGTTATGAGAAAGGTGGTTATAGTAGTCTCAAATGACTCAGTTTTATAAAAAAAATTGTTTAGGTAAAAAACATCATTAATGGTAGAGTGGGTTAATATCAATATCGTCGTCCCACAAGTTAATGACCGACAAAAGGAGTTATGTTTGTTTGACACATACCCTTTGAGTGCTCTGTCTATTTGAAAATGGTCCATTTTATCTTAAATCTATCCAAAATATTGATGTCTGGTAGATTGTAGAGGGTTAACATGTGCTAACAGGCATATTTATTCATGCAACTTGCAATTTCAAACCAAAAAGTGTGAATGGCCATTTTTACTTAAAATCTATAAGATGTTTTCAGAGAAATCCATGCGCATGCGCTCTTTTCGAATTCGACGTGACGAAATGCGAAATTCGTATCGCTCTTCGTGGAAAGTGATGCCGCAACTATCCATGAACAACGAGTGAAAATTTCATGGAAATCTGCCTAGAATTGGTTGGGATAGCGCGTTTTGAAGAGAGGAGGTAACTTTTTGAATTTGGTCCTTCCTTTTCAAGCCAGTTCGAAAAAAAGACGTCGTGAATGGGCGCAGACTCCTTTAGAGACCCCCCCCCCCCCCCCCCCTCTCTCTCTGTAAATGGAAGTTGCTTCTTTAAGACCGCCACCCAGGGATCCCAACACAACCTTTAAACCTAAGAGAATCGTCAGAAGTTTAAAGTGAAAAGAAAGTGGCGGTGATTGGGTTTCTGGCAGGCAGGAAAAGATTGACGAAGATTTGCATATTGGACATTAAAATAGCACTTCTCACATACACGAACCGTATCCAGACCGCTGGAGGCAGCGACTTGAAATTTTCAGAACTTGTTCTACGAACCCTGGCCGACATTTTGGGATCTGTTTGGAGCGTCCGAGCCGCCTGGAAAACACCACGCATCGCTTGGAATGAGAGAGTACTATTCGTCCCGACTCTATCAGTTCAGAATGGACATGGGCAGTGTTGTAGACGACTGTGGAGCTGCGATTGAGCATAAAGTCCCAGGTTTCGGTGCCTCATTGCCTAAGCGGCTCCATTGTATGATTGTTTGTCTCAATATCGTCCTTACTACTTGTAGTTTATACCGTTGCCGTACGTTAATTAGCCTCTTGCCATTTTCGAGACTTTCAACCCAGAACGCCGCCAAAGTGAGGAAGTGCGGGGGGGGGGGGGGGTGTGTGGCTGTAGCGGCGGGGGGGTGGGGGGGGTATCCTGACACTATCTTTAAACCTTAGATAATCGGAAGAAGTTGCAGTGAAAAGAAATCGGTGGTGAGTAGGTGTTTTGGCGGGAAACGATTAACGAAAATTTGCCAATTTGACATTAAAATTGCACTTCTCACAAACACGAACCGTGTCCAGACCGCCGAAGGCAGCGACTTTTCATTTTCAGAACTTGTTCTACGCACCCTGGCCGACATTTTGGCATCTGTTGCAAGTGTCGAGACCGCGTGGAGAACACCACGCATCGCGTGGAAAGTGAGAGTACTAGTCGTCCCGACTCTATCAGTTTGGAATGGAATTGGGCACTATTGTAGACTACTGTAGAGCAGCGATTGAGCATAAAATCGGAGGTTTTTTTGTGCCAAATTACCTAACCGGCTCCAAGGTATGATCTTTCGTCTGTATATCGCCCAGAACGTCTGAAGTTTATACCGTTACCATACGTTGAAGTAGCCTTTTGTCATTTTCGCCACTTTCGACCCAGATTTGAGGGTACCTTCCTTCAGCGAAATCTAGCCATGCTCACAATAACGACCTCTCCCCGTTGGCCCGGGTGCTTCTAAAGATAGAAAGCTCAATGGGGAGGGGCCCGTTAGCAAACACACGGGGGCAGGTGTAGTTGGTGAAAAACAGCAGGGGGGGGGGGCACGTGTCCTAGGTAAAAGAAACAATAGGGGGCAGGTGTCCTAGGTAAAAAAAAACAGCAGGAAGGGGGGGGGGGGGGGGGGGGGGGGACAGATGTCCCCGCTAATTAATTTTAATAACAGGCAGGTGCTCACGGGGCAGGCCCACTGCTCGGTGTTCCAAATTTTCTATGGTACTTGGCATTGACGGAAACAACACTTCAACAAGAAACAACGGGAAACCTATTTGCAGTAAAGCTGCAAATATAAACATGATTTTAGGACCATTCCATGGACAGTTTAAAGCCTACTGCGATATCAGCGTTTATTAATCTCGTCCTTTCACTGCATCACTGCAGTATTTCACCCGAGTCAAGTTCTGACGTCATGCAAGTTTGACGGACATGCTTTCAATTTTGTTATTGACAACAACATATTTATAATTTCGTGATTACTGATCGGAATTTTGTGGCTCAGTTGGTAGAGGTGCAGGGTGCAAGCCGAGAGGTCCCCGGTTCGAATCCCACCTGCGGCAACCGCGTTGTGTCCTTGGGCAAGACACTTCATCTCCATTGCCCGTGTGGGGACACGATGACGCCGTGTACTAAGGCGTACTGCACGTCGATGGTACGCATGTCTTCAACCAATCTAACCCTGCCTGTGCTGCAGTGCGGAGTTACGATGTTGGGGAGCTGGCAGCTGCTCGTCGTTGCTCGGTGGTTCTCTCCGGGTACTCCGGCTTCCTCCACCCGTAAAACTGTCACGGTCATGATTAGCCATTGTGCATAAATATGTGACCTTAAACATCAATAAATAAATCGGAATTTTGAAAACGACACATGCAATCGCGAAAGAGTTTTCTGAAAAACACGATTCTGCAAAAGGTTTTAGTGAAATTTGATTATTTTTTTTTATTTTCAATTTCGATGGCTCTTGTCGAAAAGGTGTTAATCACTGATCGTCCCAAACGAGATCAAAGACTGACGCTGTATATTAATAACACACACTTCTAAGAATATACACGCGCAATCCTAAAATGAAATAAATCAAGTCTCTTTCAGGTTTTACGAGAGAAATATGTCCAATTGTATCATTGAATCATGTTTAGGTATATGTGAGCGAGACATTTTCTGTACGGACAAAATACAGACTAAACTAGAATTGGTTGGGATATAGCGTTTTGAAGAGAGGAGGTAACTGTTTGAATTTGGTCCTTCCTTTTCAAGCCAGTTCGAAAAAAGACGTCGTGAATGGGCGCAGACTCCTTTAGTGCCCCCCCCCCCCTTCTCTGTAAATGGAAATTGCTTCTTTAAGACCGCCACCCAGGGATCCCAACACAACCTTTAAACCTAAGAGAATCGTCAGAAGTTTAAAGTGAAAAGATTGACGAAGATTTGCATATTGGACATTGAAATAGCACTTCTGACATACACGAACCGTGTCCAGACCGCTGGAGGCAGCGACTTGAAATTTTCAGAACTTGTTCTACGAACCCTGGCCGACATTTTGGGATCTGTTTGGAGCGTCCGAAAACACCACGCATCGCTTGGAATGTGAGAGTACTATTCGTCCCGACTCTATCAGTTCAGAATGGACATGGGCAGTGTTGTAGACGATTGTGGGGCTGCGATTGAGCATAAAGTCCCAGGTCCCAGCATAAAGTCCCAGGTGCCTCATTGCCTAAGCGGCTCCATTGTATGATTGTTTGTCTCAATATCGTCCTTACTTCTTGTAGTTTATACCGTTGCCGTACGTTTATGTAGCCTCTTGCCATTTTCGAGACTTTCAACCCAGAACGCCGCCAAGGTGGGGAAGTGCTGGGGGTGAGGGGGGAGGGTGTAGCGGCGGGGGGGGGGGGGGGGGGGGTGGGGTATCCTGACATTATCTTTAAACCTTAGTTAATCGGCAGAAGTTGAAGTGAAAAGAAATCGGCGGTGAGTAGGTTTTTGGGCGGGAAACGATTAACGAAAATTTGCCAATTTGACATTAAAATTGCACTTCTCATCTACAACTGTTAGGAACCTTGGCGTTTATTTTGACAATCATTTGACCATGGCGCCTCATATTTCAAAAATCTGTCAGTCAGCTAATTTACATATTCGAAAAATTGGTCGAGCGAGGAAAATCTTAACGAAAAATGCCTCAGAATGTCTTGTGCATGCATTTATATCATCACGACTCGATTACTGCAACTCACTCCTCTATGGTATTACCAGTAAACAGATTAACAGATTACAAGTCATACAAAATACGGCAGCTCGCATCGTTACTCTAACAAAGAAAAGGGACCACTTTTCTCACAAATTAAAAACATTATACTGGCTCCCCATTAAGGCTAGAATAGAGTTTAAAATTCTCCTTTTCACTTACAAATCATGCCTGAATCAAGCTCCAGAGTATATTTCCAAGCTAGTTGAAACTTACAGACCCAAACGCCTCCTTCGTTCAGCAGGTCAAACCCTTTTGAAGGAAAAATCGTATACTTTGTCAACATACGGAGGCCGTTGTTACAGCATTAGTGGTCCTAAACTTTTTAACAGCTTACCTGAATCCGTCAAGTCTGCCCCTTCCATTAACTCCTTCAAATCCAAATTGAAAACATTACTTTTTGAAAAATATTTTTAAAGAACACATGGGGGAAGGACTGTATACTTAAATTTTTATTCCTACTAATATCTTTGTGAAGCGCCTTGGAACTCTTTCAAAATTGTGATACGTGCGCTATATAAGTGTATATATTATTTATTGTTATTTAAACACGAACCGTGTCCAGACCGCCGAAGGCAGCGACTTCTAATTTTCAGAACTTGTTCTACGCACCCTGGCCGACATTTTGGGATCTGTTGCAAGTGTCGAGACCGCGTGGAGAACACCATGCATCGCTTGGAAAGTGAGAGTACTATTCGTCTCGACTCTATCAGTTTGGAATGGAATTGGGCTCTATTGTAGACAACTGTAGAGCAGTGATGATCATAAAGTCGGAGTTTTTTGTGCCAAATTACCTAACTGGCTTCAAGGTATGATCTTTCGTCTGTACATCGCCCAGATCGTCTGTAGTTTATACCGTTACCATACGTTGAAGTAACCTTTTGTCATTTTCGCCACTTTCGACCCAGATTTGAGGGTACCTTCCTTCAGCGAAATCTAGCCATGCTCACAACCACGCCCTCTCCCCGTTGGCGAGGGTGCTTCTAAAGATAGACAGGTCAATGGGGAGGGGCCCGTTAGCAAACAAACGGGGGCAGGTATACTTGTTGAAAAAACAGCAGGGGGGTGGGGGGGGGGGGGGGCACGTGTCCTAGGTAAAAGAAACAGCAGGGGGCAGGTGTCTTAGGTAAAATAAACAGCAGGAAGGGGGGCGGGGGGGGGGGGGGGCAGATGTCCCCGCTAATTAATTTTAATAGCAGGCAGGTGTTCATGGGGCAGGTGTCCTATCCCACTGCTCAGTGTTCCAAATTTTCTATGGTACTTGGCCTTGACGGAAACAAAACTTAAACAAGAAACAACGGGAAACCTATTTGCAGTAAAGCTGGAAATATAAACATGATTTTAGGACGATTCCATGGACAGTTTAAAGCCTACTGCGATATCAGCGTTTATTACTCTCGTCCTTTCACTGCAACACCGCAGTATTTTCCCCGAGTCGAGTTCTGACGTCATGCAAGTTTGACGGACATGCTTTCAATTTTGTTATTGACAACAACATATTTATAATTTCGTGATTATTGATCGGAATTTTGAAAACGACACATGCAATCGCGAAAGAGTTTTCTGAAAGACACGATTCTGCAAAAGGTTTTAGTGAAATTTGATTATTTTTTTTTATTTTCAATTTCGATGGCTCTTGTTGAAAAGGTTCTAATCACTGATCGTCCCAAACGAGATCAAAGACTGACGCCGTATATTAATAACACACAGAGAATCTTCTAAGAATATACACGCGCAATCCTAAAATGCAATAAATCAAGTCTTTTTCAGGTTTTAAGAGAGAAATATGTCCAATTGTATCATTGAATAATGTTTAGGTATATGTGGACGAGACATTTTCTATACGGACAAAATACAGACTAAATAAAATATTTGCCATTATTTTCCGCGGACGTATTTTTGTCTTTGCTTCTTGGGGAAATCCATGCTGATAATACAACGAAGGAGTGTTATCTAATGAGGTCAGAACCGTCAGGTGGTCGGGTCAGACACCACACCTCGAAGTAGATTTAGTGGGGGTGTCGATTTTACAAGTAATGTAGGCAGCGTACACGGCATGGACTGTCTGTCTTTAATCCTATAAACAGGGTTAAGGCTTGGTTTTTGAATACCCTTATTTATTTATTTATTTATTTATTTATTTATTTATTTATTTATTTATTTATTTATTTATTTATTTATTTATTTATTTATTGGTGTTTAAGGTCACATACTTATGGCTAATCATGACCGTGACAGTTTTATAGGTGGAGGAAGCCGGAGTACCCGGAGAGAACCACCAAGCATCGATGAGCAACTGTCAGCTCCTCAACATTCTAACTCTGTTCAAGCTCCGTTCAAGCAGGGTTACAGAGGGTGAAGACATATGTACCATCGACGTGCAGTATGCCTTAGTACACGGCTCATCGTGCCCTCATGTTGGCAACTGGGCTAAAGTGCCTTGCCCAAGTACACAACGTGAGTCGTCCCGGACAGGGATCGAACTCGGGATCTCTAGCATAGAAGTACAACAGTCTAGCACTGAACCACCATGCTCCCTTAAATACCCTTAACACTATCATACATTATCCCTCATGAATTCTGAGTCTGATAAAAGAGGTTATGTTTACCTATTACATACCCATTTGCTGCCCGAAAACAGCCGATTTTATCAAAATTTTGACGTTTAGCAGCCTGTAGCAGGATTAACAAACGACTAGCGGAATATTCTATCTATGCAATTTGTAAGACCTGCCAATGTCCAATTGTTCTTGAAAATCGCCAACAAGCAGTTAGCGAAATCCACAGAAAATGTAAATTTTAAGCTTTTAAAGGGTATCTTCCCTTATCCAGTCTAAAATGGGTTAAGTTTCATTCTTTTAAATACCCTTACTGCTTACAAAACTGATCCTCTGTGAATTCTACGCACAGTAAAAGAAGTTACGTTTCTCTGTTACATATCCATTGGGTGCTCTTGGTGTCTGAAAACAGTCCATTTTATCAACATTTTGATGTTTAGCAGCTCGTGGAGAGTTAACGAATGCTCAACGGAATATTTTGTCCATGTAACTTGTAATGTCACATGAAGACCCATGAATGGCCATTTTTTCTTGAAATCTACAAGATGTTTTTAAAGAAATCCAGGGAAAGCATGAAATTTTAAGCCTTTGATGGGTACCGCTGTTTAACCAGCCCAAAACGGGTTAAGGCCTGATTTTTTGAATACCTTTATTACTAACAAAGATGATCACCGTTCAATTCCACTTCCAATAAAAGAAATTATGTTTATTTACCAGCTACAAGTTGGGTGCTGTGACGGGCTGAAAACTCCCTATTTTATCAGAGTGTTGATTTTTGAGAGTCCTTGGAGGGTTAACAAACGCTTATCAGAATATTTTGTCCTTGTAGTTTGTAATGTCTCACGAAGACCTGCGAATGACTAGTTTTCTCTTGAAAATCTACACGACATTTTTTGAGAAATCCACGTAAAACATGATTATTTAAGCATTTGAGGGGAATCACTCTTACACCAGTCCAAAACGGGTTAACACTTGGTTTTCTGAATAACCTTATTACTGACAAAAATGGTCCTCGGTGAATTCCACTTCCAACAAAGAAGATTATGTTTATCTCTCAGGTACACAGTGGGAGCTGGGGGTGCCCGAAAATGGCACATTTTCTGAAAATTACGATGCTTGGCAGCCTGTAGAGGGTTAATAAAAGCTCACTGGAATATTTTGTCCATGCAGCTTGCAATGCCATAACAAGACCTGCGAATAGGCAATTTTTCTTGAAAACCTACGGGATGTTTTGAGAGAAATCCACAGAAAATGGGAATTTTAAGATTTTAAGGGGTCTCTCTGTTTAGCCTGTCCAAAATGGGTTAAGACTTCGACTTTTGAATACCCTTACTACTTAAAAAAACGTTTATGTATAGATTGTGCTCTCGATAAAAGAAGGCACTTTTCTTTGTGGCGTACCCATTGGGTGCCACTGGCGTCCAAAAACAGCCCATTTTATCACATTTTTTCCTTTTAGCAGCTCGTGGAGGGTTAACAAATGCCCACCGCAGTATTTTGTCTATGCAACTTCTATTGTCATCCCAAGGTCTGAGAGTGATAATTTTTTCTTGAAAATCTACAAGACTCGTTTAGAGAAATCCATGGAAAACATGAATTTTTGAGCTTTATGGGGGTGTTTCTGTTTAACCAGCCCAAAATGGGTTAACGCTTGGCTTTTTGAACACCGTTATTACTGACAAAAATGATCCTTGGTGAATTCCACTCCCAATAAAGGAAGTTATGTTTATCTCTCATGTATTGTTTGGGTGCAGTGGGGGCCTGAAACCGGCCTATTTCATCAAAATTTCGATGTTTGGCAGCCTGTGGAGGGTTACCATATGCATCGCCTGATATGTCATGTGTATCAAAGAGCGTGACACAGACAGGTCTAGCAATGACGAATGTATAAAAAAAATCTACGAGACGTGTTTTGAGAAAGTGCCGATAAACCCCAATTTTGACAGTTTTTGCCAATTCTGACGAAATAAGGGTTAAATCGAAAATTCCGCTTGGGTACATTTTTAGATTTTTAGATTCTGTGCCCCTCTATGCATGTGCAAAATTTCGTGAAAATCAGTTCGAAAATGGCTTCTGAATCGTACGGACAAAATGTGTGGAAAAAAGAAAAAAGAAAACCCCCCCCCCCCCCCCCCCCAAAAAATAAAAAAATAATAATCCGTAGAAAAACAATAGTCTTTTCCAGAGGGAAAAGCCTAAAAAAAAAAAAAAAAAAAAATAATAATCCGTAGAAAAACAATAGTCTTTTCCAGAGGGAAAAGCTTAAAAAAAAAAATAAAAAAAAAAAAATAATAATCCATAGAAAAACAATAGTCTTTTCCAGAGGGAAAAGCCTAACAATCTATTTGAAATTCTAAATTCCGCTTTAGTACATTTTTAGATTTTGTGCCCCTCTATGCGTGTGCAAAATTTCATGAAAATCGGTTCGAAAATGGCTTCTGAATCGAACGGACAAAATGTGTGGAAAAAAAAAAAAAAAAAAAAAAAAAAAAAAAAAAAAAAAAAAATAACTAGACTTTATGATTCTGGAGAATCATGGCTTTTCCTGATGAGATTCCATGATTCTTCATGACCCCACACTGTCTGATGAATTGTTTTTAACTGTCTCACTGAAGTCCCTTGATTGATGTTATGAGAAAGGTGAAGATAGTAATCACAAATGACAGAGTTTGATAAAAAATTGTTTAGGTAAAAACCATCATTAACGGTGGAGTGGGTTAATGTCAATATCGTTGTCCAACAAGTCAATGACCGACAAAAGGAGTTATGTTTCTTTGACACATACCCACTGAGTGTTGTGTCAATTTAAAAATGGTTCATTTTATCTCAAATGTTTCCCAAATATTGATGTCTTGCAGCTTGTAGAGGGTTGTTAACAAGTGCTAACAGGAATATTTATTCATGCAACTTGTAATGTCACTCCAAGAACTGTGAATGGCCATTTTTTTCTTGAATGAATGAATGAATTTTTTATTCAGCAATATACAGCAATGTAAATATACACATAACTACATACAATACACAACGAGATTATATATGCATGTATACCGCAATGAGACGGCATAGCCAGATTGGCTGTCTACCTGTCGACTCCTGGAGATTAAATCATGCAACACTGGAATCGGACTGTCTGATGACGATTCAACTATTCTTAGTCGCTGGTGGCGTTGTGTAACTGGCATACCTACAAAATGTACCTGCCCCCGCCGCTGGCAGCTCGTGCAAAGTGACTGGTGAGATGGAAATTCTCTGATTGTGAATTTATTATTGTAGTTTGAAGAGTTTGGCCCAATGAGAAAAAATTGTTATTTGGATCGTTTACTTGGGTTCAAGCGATTTTTCTTAATTTTATCTACTTTGGTCCTATTGCTACGAGCCGCCTAGCGGCGAGAGTCAAGAGACGAGAATTTGTCCAGATATGGACAGCACCAGCAGAAATGAGCCGCCGGACAACCACCCGAAATTTTTCTCATTGGTAGCCCCAGCCCCCGACACCATTCCACGGGAAGCCCTCATAGAGAGCTCTCCGTGGAACCATGCAAAGTGGTGGGGTCATTAACAGAGACATAATATGAACGAGGTTCTCAGGTGATCATTCCACAACACATGACATCACTCCAAGGGAAGCTCACATAGAGAGCTCTCCATGGAATGATGCAATGTGTTGAAGTCATTAACAAAGATAGAGTATAAATAGAGCTCTCATGTGGTCATCCCACACCACACAACTCCCGGTGCCTCGCTTGGAAAGTACAGTAATAGTATAATCTTGTGAGTTCGTACCTATTCTATCACTCTGAAAGTATCTGCCTTTTGTTACGTGGCACAATCAGTACAGTACGGATTGTCGCAGTCAACGATAGCCGAGTATTGGGACAGTAATTTTAAGGTTAATTGTTTTTTGAAAATATTTCTGTTACATATATTTCATAAATCAAAGTCTAAATCATTCCACATTTTAGGGTATATATGTGTTGGGAAATGCTCGAGAGACTTTGTCCTTGTTCTTTCAATTTGGAGAAGATCTCTCCTTCTACTAGATCTACCTGTAGTATTAACGACAGGGTGAAAATAATTTCTAAAGGACACTGGCAGGTCATTGTGATACCAGTCAAATACAAACAGGCATGCGTAGAGTTTGAAGAGATCATTTACTTTAAGAATCTTATTTTCCCGAAAGAGGGGATCAGTATGTGCATTGTATTTCTTGTTATTTATTATGCAAATGGAACGTTTCTGTAGGAGCATTATCTTATTGATAGTTCTAGCATTTCCCCATATATTTATTCCATACACTAAATGTGAATGTATCAGGGCATAATAAAGTGTTTTCATAGCTTCACGGGGGATTGTAGTCTTCACTCTATTTAGTGCGAAATTTGCCCGAGCAATCTTCGAAGAAAGTTGAGATATATGGTGCTTGTATGAGAGGCTGTCGTCGATATATATTCCTAAAAATTTGAGAGATTTCTCTGCATCATTTGAACCTACTTTACTTATTGTTTGACCATTTATTAAGATATCACGTTGAATTGTTGTCGTTTTTTTGCTGATGGATTCATTAAAATGTATTTTGTTTTTGTGGCATTTAAGACAAGCTGATTCACACAGCACCATTCAAATAGTTTTTCAAGCTCTTTATTTATAACTGGGACTAGTTGATTTGGGTCTGGACCAGAGGAATGTCCCGTAGTGTCGTCAGCAAAAGACAAGAGATTTAGGGATGTGGCATGATAGATGTCATTAACATATATTAAGAAAAGTGTCGGACCAAGTATCGAACCTTGTGGAACTCCATGTGTAATTTTTTCCCTGTCAGAAATATGGTCACTGTATACAACATACTGTGACCTATCAGATAGATAGCTTTTAAACCAGTCATTACCTAATCCTCTAATACCATATCTATACAATTTATTTATTAGAATATCGTGGTCTATTGTATCAAATGCCTTCGAAAAGTCCAGAAATATCGCCAGTGTGCTATTTTTACTTTTTTTGTTATTTTCTTCTGATATGGCTTTCAACAGTTGCATGATGGGGTGCACCGTACTGTGATTTTTCCTAAAGCCGTATTGATTTGGGTGTAAGATACTAAAGCGATTTAAGTATTTTAGAAGTCTTACGGACATCAGTTTTTCTAAGACTTTTGAGAAGGTCGGAAGTAAGCTAATAGGTCTGTAATTTGTAAAATTATGTTGGTCGCCTGATTTGAATATAGGAATAACTTTAGCGGTTTTCATTTTATCCGGAACAGTGCCACGTGTAAACGAACAGTTGAAAATGTGGGTTAATGGGGTAACAATGGCGTCTATAGTTTGCTTAAGTAGTTTTAAACTAATATCATCACAATCTTTGCTTCCTTTTGATTTTAGAGATTTTACCATGTTAATGATTTCGAACTCACATGTTGGGTTTATGTAAAAATTATTGTTAAGATTTGCGTCCATGAAATCGTGAAATGATTTGTTGGTACTAGGTATTGTATCACTAGTACGTTTTCCTATATTTGCAAAATAGTCATTGAATTCTCTGGCTACTGCAGTCGGATCATTTATTTCTTTATTATTATGGATGAAGAATTTAGGTAAGTTAGATGATCCGTTAGACTTTTTGATGGCGTCATTTAGTATTTGCCATGTTTTACGCATGTTATATTTGTGTTCGTCCAAGATATTTTTGAAATAGTTTGCTTTGCATTGCTTTTTTACTTTATTGAATATTTTACTGTAAAGTTTATAGTTTTTAATGTTGAATTCGGTTGGGTTTATTAATTTTTTTTTATAAAATTTGCTTTTGTTATTCGATGAAACTATTAGCCCTTTTGTCATCCACGGTTGTCTTTTTAGGAATTTTTTATTAGTACAAACACGTGTTCGGGGAAAAGCCACATCAAATAACTCCAGATATATATGTAAAAAATTGTTGTAAGCTGTGTTAGGGTTGTCCGAACCCATAACTGTGGAAAAATCACATTGTGCGAGAAGTAATTTAAAGGTTGCTATAGTTTCCGCATTTATCTTTCGTATCCATGAGTCTTGCTCTCTGCTAGGTTTTTGGGGAATGATTTCTGCATAGAAAGTACCAAAGTGATCGGAAACATCAGTTATTATTATGCCAGATATTGCAACGGATACAATATTGTTGGTAAATATGTGGTCGATGAGACTGGCTGAGTGAGTAGTTAAGCGAGTGGGTTTTGTAATGACAGGTAAAAATCCTTGGCTGAACATTAGGTTAATATAACTATCTGTTTTGGCGTGGTAATCATATTTAAGAAGATCAATATTAATGTCGCCCATTATGTAGGAAGATGCATTTTCCTGATTTAACTTGTCAGTTATTTCGTTTAGTTTATCTAAGAAAATGTCGATGTCCGCTTTCGGTGGTGTGTTCGGTCTGTATATTACCCCAATAATTCTTCGTAATTTATTTACATTTATTTCAATGAAAAGAGATTCTATGATATGAGGAATGAAAACCGTTAGGTCATGACGAATTTTAAAATCAATATTCTCTTTAATGAAGAACCCGACTCCACCTCTACCGTCATCGCTGTTAGGGCAGTTATGTTTTATAAGGTTATGGTAACCGTCGAGACAGTATGATATGTTTGAGGGGACATGAAAGATTTCTGTTAGGCCAATGATATCAAAGTTACTTTAAAATCTACAAGATGTTTTCAGAGAAATCCAGGGAGAACATGAATTTTAAGCTTTTGATGGGTATCATTGTTTATCCAGCCCAAAACGGGTTAAGTGTTGTTTTTTGAATACTCTTATTACTTCCAAAAATAATTCTCAGTGAATTCTATTTCCACTTATTTTGATCTCTCCTCCCAACTTTGGGTGCTGTGGGTACGCAAACACAGCCCATTTTATCAACATTTTGATGTTTGAGAACCTACATAGGGTTAACAAATGTTTACAGGAATATTTTGGATATGCAACTTGTAATTCACACTAAGATCTGAGAATGGCCAATTTTTCTTGAAAATCTACTAGATGTTTTTAAAAGAAATCCTCAGATAACACAAATTTTTAACCTTTTGAGGGGTATCTCTCTGTAACCAGTTCTAAAGGGTTAATGCTTGGTTTTGTTAATACCTTCATTACTTTCAAAAATGATCGACTGTGAATTCCATTTCCAATGAAGGAGGTTATGTTTATCTCGTAGGTACACATTTGGTGTTATGGTTGCCCAAGCACAGCCCATTTTCCCGAAATGTCTATGCCTGGCAGCCTCTGGGGGGTTAACAAATGTTTACCGAAACATTTTGTTCATGCTTGTAATGTCACTCGAAGACCTGCGAATGGTCAATTGTTCTTGAAATTTTTTTTGAGAAATCCACAGAAAACTGGAATTTTAAGCTTTTAAGGGGTATGTCTCCTTAAACAGTCAAAAATGGGTTAAGACCTCGATTTGTGAATACATTTACTACTTACAAAGATGTTTCCCTGTCAGTTTTGCGTTCGGTAAAAGAAGTTACGTTTCTCTGTTGCATTCCCTTTTGATGTTGTTGTTGTTCAAAAACAGACTATTTTTTTCAAAATTTTGACATTTAGCAGCCCATGGAGGGTTAACAAATGCTTACCGGAATAATTTATCCAATCAGCTGGTAATGTGATACTATGACCTATCAATGGCCATTTTCTCTTGAAAACGCTACCAGATGTTTGTAAAGAAATCCAGGGAAAACATAAATTTTAAAGCCTTTGATGGGTATCACTATTAACAACCACAAAAGGGGTTAACGATTGGTTTTTTGAATACCCTTATTACTTACAAAAATGGTCCTCGGTGAATTCCACTTCCAACAAAGGAGATTATGTGTATTTCTCAGGTACACGTTGGTTGCTGTGCGTGTCTGAAAACAGCCCATTTCAACAAAATTACGATGCTTGGCAGTCTGTAGAGGGTTAATAAACGCTCACCGGAATATTTTGTCCATGCAACATACAATGTCACACAAAGACCTGCGAGTAGTCAATTTTTCTTGAGAACCTACAGGATGTATTTAGAGAAATCCACAGAAAATGGGAATTTTAAGATTTTAAGGGGGTCTCTCTCTTTAGCCTCCCCAAAATGGGTTAAGACTTCGACTTTTGAACACCCTTACTACTTACAAAAATGTTTCCATATAGATTGTGCGCTCGATAAAAGAAGGCACTTTTCTTTGTGACGTACCCATTGGGTGCTGTTGGCGGCCAAAAACAGCCCATTTTATCACAATTTTGACTTTTAGCAGCCCGTGGAGGGTTAACAAATGCTCACCGCAGTATTTTGTCCACGCAACATCTATTGTCACACCATGGCCTGGGAGTGACAAATTTTTCTTGAAAATCTACAAGACTCATTTAGAGAAATCCACGGAAAACACGAATTTTTTAGCTTGATGGGGGTATTGCTGTTTAAGCAGCCCAAAACGGGTTAACGCTTGGTTTTCTGAACACCCTTATTACTGACAAAACTGATCCTCGGTGAATTCCACTCCCAGTAAAGGAAGTTATGTTTATCTCTCGTGTATTGTTTGGGTGCAGTGGGGGCCTGAAACCGGCCTATTTCATCAAAATTTCGATGTTTGGCAGCCTGTGGAGGGTTACCATATGCATCGCCTGATATGTCGTGTATATCAAAGGGCGTGTCACAGACAGGTCTAGCAATCACGAATGTATAAAAAAAATCTACAAGACGTGTTTCGAGTAAGTGCGAATTGGCAAAAAACTGCCGAAATTGGGGTTTATCGGCACTTACTCTTCGCGTAGAAAGTGAGAGTACTATTCGTCCCGACTCTATCAGTTTGGAATGGAATTGGGCACTATTGTAGACTTCTGTAGAGCAGCGATTGAGCATAAAATCAGAGTTTTTTGTGCCAAATTACCTAACCGGCTCCAAGGTATGATCTTTCGTCTGTACATCGCCCAGATCGTCTGAAGTTTATACCGATACCATATGTTGAAGTAGCCTTTTGTCATTTTCGCCACTTTCGACCCAGATTTGAGGGTACCTTCCTTCAGCGAAATCTAGCCATGCTCACAACCACGCCCTCTCCCCGTCGGCCCAGGTGCTTCTAAAGATAGAAAGGTCAATGGGGAGGGGCCCGTTAGCAAACAAACGGGGACAGGTGTAGTTGGTGAAAAACAGCAGGGGGGGGGGGGGGGCATGTGTCCTAGGTAAAAGAAACAATAGGGGGCAGGTGTCCTAGGTAAAAAAAACAGCAGGAAGGGGGGGGGGGGGTGGGGTGCAGATGTCCCCGCTAATTAATTTTAATAACAGGCAGGTGTTCATGAGGCAGGCCCACTGCTCGGTGTCCAAATTTTCTATGGTACTTGGCCTTGACGGAAACGACACTTCAACAAGAAACAACGGGAAACCTATTTGCAGTAAAGCTGGAAATATAAACATGATTTTAGGACCATTCCATGGCCAGTTTAAAGCCTACTGCGATATCAGCGTTTATTACTCTCGTCCTTTCACTGCACCACTGCAGTATTTCACCCGAGTCGAGTTCTGACGTCATGCAAGTTTGACGGACATGTTTTCAATTTTGTTATTGCCAACAACATATTTATAATTTCGTGATTACTGATCGGGATTTTGAAAACGACACATGCAATCACGAAAAAGTTTTCTGAAAAACACGATTCTGCAAAAGGTTTTAGTGAAATTTGATTATTTTTTTTTTATTTTCAATTTCGACGGCTCTTGTCGAAAAGGTGTTAATCACTGATCGTCCCAAACGAGATCAAAGACTGACGCTGTATATTAATAACACACAGAGAATCTTCTAAGAATATACACGCGCAATCCTAAAATGAAATAAATCAAGTCTTTTTTCAGGTTTTACGAGAGAAATATGTCCAATTGTATCATTGAATCATGTTTAGGTATATGTGGGCGAAACATTTTCTATACGGACAAAATACAGACTAAATAAAATATTTGCCATTATTTTCCGCAGACGTATTTTTGTCTTTGCTTCTTGGGGAAATCCATGCTGATAATACAACGAAGGAGTGTTATCTAATGAGGTCAGAACTGTCAGGTGGTCGGGTCCGACACCACACCTCGAAGTAGATTTAGTAGGGGTGTCGATTTTACAAGTAATGTAGGCAGCGTACACGGCATGGGCTGTCTGTCTTTAATCCTATAAACAGGGTTAAGGCTTGGTTTTTGAATACCCTTATTTATTTATTTATTTATTTATTTATTTATTTATTTATTTATTTATTTATTTATTTATTTATTCATTTGTTTATTGGGGTTTAAGGTCACATACTTATGCACAATGGCTAATCGTGGCCGTGACAGTTTTATAGGTGGAGGAAGCCAGAGTACACGGAGAGAACCACCAAGCATCGACGAGCAACTGTCAGCTCCTCAACATTCTAACTCTGTTCAAGCTCCGCCCAAGCAGGGTTACAGAGGGTGAAGACATATGTACCATCGACGTGCAGTATGCCTTAGTACACGGCGTCATCGTGCCCCCATGTCGGCAACCGGGCTAAAGTGCCTTGCCCAAGGACACAACGTGAGTCGTCCAGGACGGGGATCGGACTCCGGACCTCTAGCATAGAAGTACAACAGTCTACCACTGAGCCACCACGCTCCCTTGAATACCCTTAACACTATCATACATTATCCCTCATGAATTCTGAGTCTGATAAAAGAGGTTATGTTTACCTATTACATACCCATTTGCTGCCCGAAAACAGCCGATTTTATCAAAATTTTGACGCTTAGCAGCCTTTACCGGGATTAACAAACGACTAGCGGAATATTCTATCTATGCAATTTGTAAGACCTGCCAATGTCCAATTGTTCTTGAAAATCGCCAACAAGCAGTTAGCGAAATCCACAGAAAATGTAAATTTTAAGCTTTTAAGGGGTATCTCTCCTTATCCAGTCTAAAATAGGTTAAGTTTCATTTTTTTAAATACCCTTACTACTTACAAAACTGATCCTCTGTGAATTCTACGCGCAGTAAAAGAAGTTATATTTCTCTGTTACATATCCATTGGGTGCTCTTGGTGTCTGAAAACAATCCATTTTATCAACATTTTGATGTTTAGCAGCTCGTGGAGAGTTAACGAATGCTCAACGGAATATTTTGTCCATGTAACTTGTAATGTCACCTGAAGACCCGTGAATGGCCATTTTTTCTTGAAATCTACAAGATGTTTTTAAAGAAATCCAGGGAAAGCATGAAATTTTAAGTCTTTGATGGGTACCGCTGTTTAACCAGCCCAAAACGGGTTAAGACCAGCCCTAAATGGGTTAATGCTTGGTCTGATGAATTCCACTTCCAAAGGTGGAGGTTATGTTTATCTCGCAGGTACACATTGCGTGCAATGGGTGCCCAAGGACAGTCCATTTTCTCAAAATTTCTATGCTTTGCAGCCTCTGGAGAGTTAACTAACGCTTACCGGAATATTTTGTCTATGTAACTTGTAATGTCACTCCAAGACCTGCAAATGGTCAATTTTTCTTGAATACTTACTAGATTTTTTGGAGAAATCCACAGAAAACTGGAATTTTAAGCTTTTAATGGGTACATCTTAACCAGGCGAAAATGGGTTAAGACCTCGATTTTTTGAATACCCTTACTACTTACTAAATTTTTCTCTGTCAGTTTTGCATCCGGTAAAAGAAGTTATGTATCTCTGTGGCATTCCCATTTGTTGTTGTTGGTATCCAAAAACAGGCTATTTTTTCAAAATGTTGACATTTAGCAGCTGATGGAGGGTTAACAAATGCTTACTGGAATATTTTATCCATGCAACCGGTAATGTGACTCCAAGACCTATCAATGGCCATTTTCTGTTGAAAACTTACAAGATGTTTGTAACGAAATCCACGGAAAACATGATTTTTTTTTAGCTTTTGATGGTATCGCTAATAACCACCCCAAAAGGGGTTAACACTTGGGTTTTTGAATACCCTTATTACTTACAAAAATGGTCCTCAGTAATTCCACTTCCAACAAAGGAGATTATGTGTAACTCTCGGACATACATTGCGTGCTGTGTGTGGCCGAAAACAGCCCATTTCAACAAAATTATAATGCTTGGCATTCTGTAGAGGGTTAATAAACGCTCAGCGGAATATTTTGTCCATGCCACTTGTAATGTCACACAAAGACCTGCAAGTAGTCAATTTTTCTTGAAAACCTATGGAATGTGTTTAGAGAAATCCACAGAAAATGGGAATTTTTAGATTTTAAGAGGTCTCTCTCTTTAGCCTGCCCAAAATGGGTTAAGACTTCGTTTTTTGAATACCCTTACTACTTACAAAAATGTTTCCCTATAGATTGTGCGCTCGATAAAAGAAATCACTTTTCTTTGTGGCGTACCCGTTGGGTGCCGTTGGCGTCCAAAAACAGCCCATTTTATCACAATTTTGACTTTTAGCAGCCTGTGGAGGGTTAACAAATGCTCACCGAAGTATTTTGTCCATGCAACTTCTATTGTCACATCAAGGCCTGGGAGTGACAATTTTTTCATGAAAATCTACAAGACTCATTTAGAGAAATCCACGGAAAACCTGAATTTTTTAGCTTTTTGGGGGTATTGCTGTTTAACCAGCCCAAAACGGGTTAATGCTTGGTTTTTTGAACACCATTATTACTTACAAAAATGATCTCCGGTGAATTCCACTTCAAATAAAGGAAGTTATGTTTATCTCTCGTGTATCGTTTGGGTGCTCTGGGGGCCTGAAACCGGCCCATTTCATCAAAATTTCGATGTTTGGCAGCCTGTGGAGGGTTACCAGATGCATCGCCTGATATGTCATGTGTATCAAAGGTCGTGGCACAGACAGGTCTATCAATGATGAAAGTTTAAAAAAAATCTACAAGATGTGTTTCGAGAAAGTGCTGATAACCTCCAATTTTGACAGTTTTTTGCCAATTCTGACGAAATAAGGGTTAAATCGAAAATTCCGCTTTGGTACATTTTTAGATTTTGTGCCCCTCTATGCGTGTGCAAAATTTTGTGAAAATCGGTCCAAAAATGGCAACGGAATCGTACGGACAATATGTGTGGAAAAAAAAACCCACAAAAAACTAGGCTTTATGATTCTGGAGAATCATGGCTTTTCCCGATGAGATTCCATGATTTGTCATGACCCCACAGTGTATGATGAAATGCTTTTGACTGTCTCACTGAAGTTCCTTCATTGATGTCATGAAAAAGGTGAGTATAGAAGTCTCAAATGGCTCAGTTTGATAAAAAAAATTGTTGAGGTAAAAACCATCATTAACGATGGAGAGGGTTAATATCAATATCGTCTTCCAACAAGTTAATGACCGACAAAAGGAGTTATGTTTGTTTGACACATACCCACTGAGTGCTGTATCTATTTGAAAATGGTCCATTTTATCTCAAATGTATCCAAAATATTGATGTCTGGCAGCTTGTTAAGGGTGAACAAGTGCTAACAGGAATATTTATTCATGCAGCTTGTAATTTCACACCAAAAACTGTGAATGGCCATTTTTACTTAAAATCTACGAGATGTTTTCAGAGAAATCCAGGGAGAACATGAATTTTAAGCTGTTGATGGGTATAATTGTTTATCCAGCCCAAAACGGGTTAAGGGTTGTTTTTTTAATACGCTTATTACTTATAAAAATAATTCTCAGTGAATTCCACTTCCACTTATGTTGATTTCTCCTCTTAACTTTGGGTGCTGCTGGTATGCAAACACAGCCCACTTTTTCAACATGTTGATGTTTGAGAACCAGCATAGGGTTAACAAATGCTTACTGGAATATTTTGTACATGTAACTTATAATTCACTCTAAGATCTGAGAATGGCCAATTTTTCTTGAAAATCTAAGTGATGTTTTTAGAGAAATCCTCGGATAACATGAATGTTTAACCTTTTGAGGGGTATCACCCTGTAACAAGCTCTAAACGGGTTAATGCTTGGTTTTATGAATACCTTCATTACTTACAAAAATGATCCTCGGTGAATCCCACTTCCAATGAAGGTGGATATGTTCATCTCGCAGGTACACATTGGGTGTATCGGGTGGCCAAGTACAGCCCATTTTCTCAAAATCTGCTGCCTCTGGAGGGTTAACAAACGCTTACCGGAATCTTTTGTTCATGCAACTTGTAATGTTACTCCAAGACCTGCAAATGGTCAATTTCTCTTGAATACTTACCAGATTTTTTGGAGAAATCCACAGAAAATGGGAATTTTAAGCTTTTAAGGGGTACATCTCCTTAACCGGGCGAAAATGGGTTAAGACCTCAATTTTTGAATACCCTTACTACTTACTAAATATTTTCCCTATTAGTTTTGCACCCGGTAAAAGAAGTTATGTTTCTCTGCAGCATTCCCATTTGATGTTGTTGGTGTCCGAAAACAGACTATTTTTTTCGAAATTTTGACATTTAGCAGCCCATGGAGGGTTAACAAATGCTTATCTGAATATTTTATCCACGCAACTGGTAATGTGACTCTTAAGACCTATCAACTGCCATTTTCTCTTGAAACACTATGAGACGTTTGTAAAGAAATTCAGGGAAAACATGATTTTTTAAGCTTTTGATGGGCATTGCTTTTAACCATCCCAAAAGGGGTTAATGCTTGGTTTTTTGAATACCCTTATTACTAACAAATTTGGTCCTCGGTGAATTCCACTTCCAACAAAGTAGATTATGTTTATCTCTTGGGTATGCATTGGGTGTTGTGCGCGTCTGAAAACAGCCTATTTCAACAAAATTACGATGCTTAGCAGCCTGTAGAGTGTTAATAAATGCTCACCGGAATATTTTGTCCATGCAACTTGTAATGTCACACAAGGACCTGCGAATAGTCAATTTTTCCTGAAAACCTACAAGTTGCTTTTAGAGATATCCACAGAAAATGGGAATTTTAAGCTTTTAAGGGGTATCTCTCTTTAACCAGCCCAAAATGGGTTAAGACTTCGACTTTTGAATACTCTTACCACTATCAAAAATGTTTCCCCATCGATTTTGCGTCCGATAAAAGAAAGCACCTTCCTCGGTGGTACACCAAGTGGGTACTGTTGGCTTTCAAAAACAGCCCATTTTATCACAATTTTGACTTTTAGCAGCCCGTGGAGGGTTAACAAATGCTCACCGCAGTATTTTGTCCATGCAAATTCTATTGTCACACCAAGGCCTGGGAGTGACAAATTTTTCTTGAAAATCTACAAGACTCGTTTAGAGAAATCCACAGAAAACACGAATTTTTGAGCTTTATGGGGGTATTGCTGTTTAACCATCCCAAAACGGGTTAATGCTTGGTTTCTTTTTGACAAAATGATCCTCGATGAATTCCACTCCCAATAAAGGAAGTTATGTTTATCTCTCGTGTATTGTGCGGGTGCAGTGGGGGCCTGAAACCGGCCTATTTCATCAAAATTTCGATGTTTGGCAGCCTGTGGAGGGTTACCATATGCATCGCCTGATATGTCGTGTGTATCAAAGTGCGTGTCACAGACAGGTCTAGCAATGACGAATGTATAAAAAAAATCTACAAGACGTGTTTCGAGAAAGTGCCGATAAACCCCAATTTTGGCAGTTTTTTGCCAATTCTGACGAAATAAGGGTTACATCGAAAATTCCGCTTTAGTACATTTTTAGATTTTGTGCCCCTCTATGCGTGTGCAAAATTTCATGAAAATCGGTTCGAAAATGGCTTCTGAATCGAACGGACAAAATGTGTGGAAAAAAAAAAAAAAAACAAAACAAAAAAACAAAAAAATAACTAGACTTTATGATTCTGGAGAATCATGGCTTTTCCTGATGAGATTCCATGATTCTTCATGACGCCACAGTGTCTGATGAATTGTTTTTAACTGTCTCACTGAAGTTCCTCCATTGATTTTAAGAGAAAGGTGAATATAGTAGTCTCAGTTTGATAAAACATTGTTTACGTAAAAACCATCATTAACTGTGGAGGGGTTAATATCAATATTGTCGTCCTACGAGTCAATGTCCGACAAAGAGAGTTATGTTTGTTTGACACATACCCACTGAGTGCTGTGTCTGTTTGAAAATGGTCCATTTTATCTCAAATGTATCAAAAATATTGATGTCTGGTCCTGTATCAATTATCTCCTATTAGACCACAGTTGTTATGCATTATTATGTAATTTTTTCACACCTTGTAGAGCTCACCTATCACATGTCTGTTAATAGCAGAAGTAAATTTCTCTCCAATTGGTTTTTCCCCGTAGGATTAGTTTTATTTATTACAATGAAGATATCCATACATACAACGACAAACATGAAGTTATTACATTCATAAATAGGAAGTGTTGTTTGTACATAAGTGGAGATAAAATATACCCTGGGACGGAGAAGGGGAGTATAGCCGTCTTACAAATAGTATATATTTAGCCCCACTGCCGGGGAAATCTTGGCGCCATGCACCACTGCATTTGATAACCGCCTTACAGAGTAGTAAATATACCTGCCCCCCTTCCCATGTTGGGGACCCCCACCTTTTATTGTAAGGTTCCTTAGGCACAACATAGCGTCAATAAGATGGATATATACTGCCACGTCGCCAACCTGGGGCGGAGGAGGGGCAGTGTATAGCCGTTTTACAGACTAGTATATACCTGGACCTACTGTCGGGGAAATGCTATAGTGTCAACACTATTTGATATTATAAGTAACTGATCCCATTGCAGCTAACGTTATTTACTGCTTTCTTATCATGCAGTGACAGGGCGCGGTGGCATTGTGGTATCCGGTTCTTGTCAGATCACCGAAGTAAAGCAACGTTGAGCCTGGTTTATCATTGGATGGGTGGCCGTCTGAGCGATCAATTCGGACTCCCATGCTGTGTCCTTGGGCAAGGCACTTAACTCTGATTGTCCATAGGGGGCATGATGCCGCCATGTACTAAGGCATTCTGCACGTCGACGGTACGCATGTCTTCAACCAATCTAACCCTGCCTGTGCTGCAGTTCGGAGTTACGATGTTGGGAAGCTGGCAGCTGCTCGTCGTTGCTCGGTGGTTCTCTCCAGGTACTGTGGCTTCCTCCATCCGTAAAACTGTCACGGTCATGATTAGCCATTGTGCATAAGTATATGCCCTTAAACACCAATAAATAAATAATAAATGATACCATGCAGGGCAGTGTGGAATACGAGGGGAGGCGTACCTTTCAATGTGTGTTTGGTTGGAGAAAGAGGCAGGGAGGATGTGGTAACCTTGGTAATTTTGTTTGGATAAATCGACCGCTGGCGTGGGACACCGTGGAATTGACCGATGAAGCGGGACACAGTGAGAGTGGAACTTATGGGCAGTTATTCTTGATAATAAATAACTATACACTTACTTTTGAGTTCATACAAGGTGAGTATAGTAGTCTCAAATGAGAATGGCCAATATTTGTCTTGAAAACCTACGAGAGGCTTTTAGAGAAATCCTCGGAAAATACGAATTTTTAACCTTTTGAGGGGTATCGCTCTGTAACCAGCCCTAAACGGATTAATGCTTGGTTTTATGAATACCTTCAATACTTACAAAAATGATCCTCAGTGAATTTCACTTCCAATGAGGAAGGTTATGTTTATCACGCAGGTACACATTGGGTGTTATGGGTGCCCCAAAACAGCCCATTTTCTCAAAATGTCTATACTTTGCAGGCACTGGGGGGTTAATAATTGCTTACCAGAATAGTTTGTCCATGCAACTTGTAATGTCACTCAAAGACCTGCAAATGGTCAATTTTTAAACGTGCTAGATTTTTTTGAGAAATCCACAGAAAACGGGAATTTTAAGCTTTTGAGGGGTATATCTCCTTAACTAGTCGACAATGGGTTAAGACCTCGATTTTTGAATATCCTTACTACTTACAAAAATGTTTCTCTATCAGGTTTGCGTCCAGTAAAAGAAGTTACGTTTCTCTGTGGCATTTCCATTTGATGTTGTCAGTGTCCAAAAACAGACTATTTCTTCAAAATTTTTGACATTTAGCAGCCCATGGAGGGTTAACAAATACCTACCAGAATAATGTATGCAACTGGTAATGTGATACCAAGACCTATCAACGGCCATTTTCTCTTGAAACCCTACAAGATGTTTAAAGAAATCCAGGGAAAGCGATTTTTAAGCTTTCGATGGGTATCCCTGTTAACCTCCACAACAGGGGTTAACGCTTGGCTTTTTGAATACCTTTATTACTTACAAAAATGGTCCTCTGTGAATTCCACTTCCAACAAAGGTGATTATGTTTACCTCTCGTGTATACTTTGGGTGCTGTGCGTGTCCGAAAACAGCCCATGTCAACAAAATTACGATGCTTGGCAGCTTGTAGATGGTTAATAAACGCTCACCAGAGTATTTTGTCCCTGCAACTTGTAATGTCACATAAAGACCTACGAATAGTCAATTTTTCTTGAACCCCTACAAGTTACTGTTAGGGAAATTCACAGAAAATGGGAATTTAAAGCTATTAAGGGATATCTCTCTTAGCCTACCCAAAATGGGTTAAGACTTCGACTTTTGAATACCCTTACTACTTACAAAAATGTTTCTGTATAAATTGTACACTCGATAAAAGGAGGCGCTTTTCTTTGTGGTGTACCCATTGGGTGCTGTTGGTGTCCAAAAACAGCCCATTTTATCACAATTTTGACGTTGGGGAGCCCTGGGAGGATTAACTAATGCTGAACGGAATATTTTGTCCATGCAACTTGTAATGTCGCACCAAGACCTGCGAATAGCCGATTTTGTCTTGAAAACCTACAAGATGTTTTTAGAGAAATCCACAGAAAATGGGTATTTTAAGATTTTAATGGGTATCTCTCTTTAACCAGCCAAAATGGGTTAGGACGTCGAATCTTGAATACCCTTACCACTTTCAAAAATATTTTCCGATCAATTTTGCGTCCGATAAATGAAGGCCACTTTCTCTGTGGTATACCGTTTGGGTGCTGTTGGCATCCAAAAACAGCCCATTTTATCACAATTTGGACTTTTAGCAGCCCGTGGAGGGTTAACAAATGCTCACCGCAGTATTTTGTCCATGCACGTTCTATTGTCACATCAAGGCCTGGGAGTGACAATTTTTTCTTGAAAATCTACAAGACTCGTTTAGAGAAATCCACGGAAAACCTGAATTTTTTAGCTTTATGGGGGTATTGCTGTTTAACCAGCCCAAAACGGGTTAATGCTTGGTTTTTTGAACACCCTTATTACTTACAAAAATGATCCTCGGTGAATTCCACTTCCAATAAATGAAGTTATGTTTATCTCTCGTGTATCGTTTGGGTTCTCTGGGGGCCTAAAACCGGCCCATTTCATCAAAATTTCGATGTTTGGCAGCCTGTGGAGGGTTACCATATGCATCGCCAGATATGTCATGTGTATCAAAGGTCGTGGCACAGGCAGGTCTATCAATGATGAAGGTTTAAAAAAAATCTACAAGACTTGTTTCGAGAAAGTGCCGATAAACCCCAATTTTGACAGTTTTTTGCCAATTTTGACGAAATAAGGGTTAAATCGAAACTTCCGCTTCGGTACATTTTTAGATTTTGTGCCCCTCTATGGGTGTGCAAAATTTCGTGAAAATCGGTTCGAAAATGGCTTCTGAATCGTACGGACAAAATGTGTGGAAAAAAAAAAAAAAGAAAACCCCCCCAAAAAACTAGACTTTATGATTCTGGAGAATCATGGCTTTTCCCGATTAGATTCCATGATTTTTCTTGACCCCACAGTGTCTGATGAATTGTTTTTAACTGTCTTACTAAAGTTCCTTCATTGATGTTATGAGAAAGGTGAGTATAGTAGTCTCAAATGACTCCGTTTGGGTTTGATAAAAAAATGTTTAGGTAAAATCCATCATTAATGGTAGAATGGGTTAATATCAATATCAATGTTTCCCTATCAGTTTTGCGTCCGGTAAAAGAAGTTACGTTTCTCTGTGGCATTTCCATTTGATGTTGTTGGTGTCCAAAAACAGACTATTTTCTCAATATTTTTTACATTTAGCAGCCCATGAAGGGTTAACAAATGCCTACCGGAATAATTGATCCATGCAACTGATTATATGACACCAAGACCTATCAACGGCCATTTTCTCTTGAAAACCCCACAAAATGTTTGTAGAAATCCAGGGAAAACGATTTTTTAAGCTTTTGATGGGCATCCCTGTTAACCTCCCCAAGAGGGGTTAACGCTTGGCTTTTTGAATACCTTTATTACTTACAAAAATGGTCCTCTGTGAATTCCACTTCAAACAAAGGAGATTATGTTTATCTCTCATGTATACATTAGATGCTGTGCGTGTCTGAAAACAGTCCCATGTTAACAACATTACGATGCTTGGCAGCTTGTAGATGGCTAAAAAACGCTCACAGGAGTATTTTGTCCATGCAGCTTGTAATGTCACATAAAGACCTACGAATAGTCAATTTGTCTTGAAACCCTACAAGTTACCGTTAGGGAAATTCACAGAAAATGGGAATTTAAAGCTTTCAAGGGATATCTCTCTTTAGCCTGCCCAAAATGGGTTAAGACGTCGACTTCTGAATACCCTTACTACCTACAAAAATGTTTCCGTATAAATTGTACGTGCGATAAAAGAAGGCACTTTTCTTTGTGGTGTACCCTTTGGGTGCTGTTGGTGTGCAAAAACAGCCCATTTTATCTCAATTTTGACCTTCAGCAGCCCGGGGAGGGTTAACTAATGCTGACCGGAATATTTTGTTCATGCGACTTGTAATGCCACACCAAGACCTGCAAATAGCCGATTTTTCTTGAAAACCTACAAGATGTTGTTAGAGAAATCCACAGAAAACGGGGATTTTAAGATTTTAATGGGTATCTCTCTTTAATCAGCCCAAAATGGGTTAAGACGTCAAATTTTGAATACCCTTACCACTTTCAAAAATATTTTCCGATCAATTTTGCGTTCGATAAATGAAGGCCCCTTTCTCTGTGGTATATCGTTTGGGTGCTGTTGGTGTCTAAAAACAGCCCATTTTATCACAATTTTTACGTTTAGCAGCTCGGGGAGGGTTAACTAATGCTGACCGGAATATTTTATCCATGCAGCTTGTAATGTCACATCAAGACCTGAGAGTGACCAATTTTTCTTGAAAATCTACAAGACTCGTTTAGAGAAATCCACGGAAAACATGAAGTTTTGAGCTTTTTTGGGGTATTGCTGTTTAACCAGCCCAAAACGGGTTAACACTTGGTTTTCTGAACACCCTTATTACTTACAAAAATGATCCTCGGTGAATTCCACTTCCAATAAAGGAAGTTATGTTTACCTCTCGGGTATCGTTTGGGTGCTGTGGGGGTCTGAAACAGGCCCATTTCATCAAAATTTCGATGTTTGGCAGCCTGTGGAGGGTTACCATATGCATCGCCTAATATGTCGTATGTATCAAAGGTTGTGTCATAGGCAGGTCTAGTAATTATGAATATTTAAAAAAAATCCTAAAGACGTGTTTCGAGAAAGTGCCGATAAACCCCAATTTTGGCAGTTTTTTGTCAATTCTGGCGAAATAAGGGTTAAATCGAAAATTCCGCTTTGGTACATTTTTAGATTTTTTGACACTCTATGCGTGTGCGAAATTGTGTGAAAATCGGTTCGAAAATGGCTTCTGAATCTTCGGACAAAAATGTGTGGAAAAAAAAAAAAAAAAACCCAAAAAGAAAAAAAAATAATAATCCGTAGAAAAACAATAGTCTTTTCCAGAGGGAAAAGCCTAAAAAAAGAAAAAAAAAAATAATAATCCGTAGAAAAACAATAGTCTTTTCCAGAGGGAAAAGCCTAATAATCCGTTGAAAAACAATAGTCTTTTCCAGAGAGAAAAAGCCGAAAAAAAAAAAAAAAAAAAATAATCCGTACAAAAACAATAGTCTTTTCCAGAGGGAAAAGCCTAAAAAAAAAAAAAAAAATAATAATAATAATAATCCGTAGAAAAACAATAGTCTTTTCCAGAGGGAAAAGCCTAATGATAGCCGTTTTGTGCTTAAATGCATTTTATGTTTTTAGGCTTTTCCCTCTGGAAAAGACTATTGTTTTTCTACGGATTATTATTATTTTTTTTTTTTTTTTTTTTAGGCTTTTCCCTCTGGAAAAGACTATTGTTTTTCTACGGATTATTTTTTTTGGGGTTTTTTTTTTTTTTTTTTTTCCACACATTTTGTCCGTATGATTCAGAAGCCATTTTCGAACCGATTTGCACAAAATTTTGCACACACATAGAGGGGCACAAAATCTAAAAATGTACCAAAGCGGATTTTTCGATTTAACCCTTATTTCGTCAGAATTCGCAAAAAACTGTCAAAATTGGGGTTTATCGGCACTTTCTCGAAACACGTCTTGTAGATTTTTTTTAAATATTCATCATTGCTAGACCTGCCTGTGATACGACGTTTGATACACACGACATATCAGGCGATGCATATGGTAACCCTCCACAGGCTGCCAAACATCGAAATTTTGATGAAATGGGCTGTTTTCGGGCCCCCACAGCACCCAAACGAAACACGATAGATACACATAACTGCTTTTATTGGAAGTGGAATTCACCGAGGATCATTTTTGTAAGTAATAAGGGTGTTCACAAAACCAAGCGTTAACCCGTTTTGGGCTGGTTAAACAGCAATACCCCCAAAAAGCTCAAAACTTCATGTTTTCCGTGGATTTCTCTAGACGAGTCTTGTAGATTTTCAGGAAATATTTGTCACTCCCAGGTCTTGGTGTGACATTACAAGTTGCATGGACAAAATATTCCGGTCAGCATTAGTTAACCCATCCCCGAGCTGCTAAACGTAAAAATTGTGAAAAATGGGCTGTTTCTGGACACCAACAGCACCCAAACGGTATACCACAGAGAAAGTGGCCTTCATTTATCGGACGCAAAATTGATCGGAAAATATTTTTGAAAGTGGTAAGGGTATTCAAAATTCGACGTCTTAACCCATTTTCGGCTGGTTAAAGAGAGATACCCATTAAAACCTTAAAATATCCTCTTTCTGTGGATTTCTCTAAAAACATCTCGTAGGTTTTCAAGAAAAAATCGGCTGTTCGCAGGTCTTGGTGTGACATTACAAGTTGCATGGACAAAATATTCCGGTCAGCATTAGTTAACCCTCTCAGGGCTCCTCAACATCAAAATTGTGATAAAATTGGCAGTTTTTGGACACCAACAGCATCCAATGGGTACACCACAAAGAAAAGCGCCTCCTTTTATCGAGTGTACAATTTATACAGAAACATTTTTGTAAGTAGTAAGGGTATTCAAAAGTCGAAGTCTTAACCCATTTTGGGTAGGCTAAGAGAGATATCCCTTAAAAGCTTTAAATTCCCATTTTCTGTGAATTTCCCTAACAGTAACTTGTAGGGGTTCAAGAAAAATTAACTATTCGTAGGTCTTTATGTGACATTACAAGTTGTAGGGACAAAATACTCCGGTGAGCGTTTATTAACCATCTACAAGCTGCCAAGTATCGTACTTTTGTTGACATGGGCTGTTTTCGGACACGTACAGCACCCAATGTATACACTAGAGATAAACATAATCACCTTTGTTGGAAGTGGAATTCACAGAGGACCATTTTTGTAAGTAATAAGGGTATTAAAAAGACAAGCGTTAACCCCTGTTGGGGAGGTTAACAGGGATACTCATCGAAAGCTTAAAAATCGTTTTCCCTGGATTTCTTTATAAACATCTTGTAGGGTTTTCAAGAGAAAATGGCCGTTGATAGGTCTTGGTGTCACATTACCAGTTGCATAGATAAATCATTCTGGTAGGTATTTGTTAACCCTCCATGGGCTGCTAAATGTCAAAAATTTTGAAGAAATAGTCTGATTTTGGACACTAACAACATCAAATGGAAATGCCACAGAGAAACGTAACTTCTTTTAATGGACGCGAAACTGATAGACAAACATTTTTGTAAGTAGTAAGGATATTCAAAAATCGAGGTCTTAACCCATTGTCGACTGGTTAAGGAGATATACCCCTCAAAAGCTTAAAATTGCCGTTTTCTGTGGATTTCTCAAAAAAATCTAGCACGTTTTAAAGAAAAACTGACCATTTCCAGGTCTTTGAGTGACATTACAAGCTGCATGGACAAAATAGTCCAGTAAGCAATTATTAACCCTCCAGAGCCTGGAAAGTATAGACATTTTGAGAAAATGGGCTGATTTGGGGCACCCATAACACCCAATGTGTACCTGTCTGATAAGTTAACCTTCCTTATTGGAAGTGAAATTCACTGAGGATCATTTTTGTAAGTAATGAAGGTATTCACAAAACCAAGCATTAATCCGTTTTGGGCTGGTTACAGAGCGATACCCATCAAAAGGTTAAAAATTCATATTTTTCGAGGATTTCTCTAAAAGCCTCTCGTAGGTTTTCAAGATAAATATTGGCCATTCTCATTTGAGACTACTATACTCACCTTGTATGAACTCAAAAGTAAGTGTATATTTATTTATTATCAAGAATAACCGCCCATAAGTTCCACTCTCACCGTGTCCCGCTTCATCGGTCGCCTGTGGTCGATTTATCCAAACAAAATTACCAAGGTTACCACCTCCCCCCTGCCTCTTTCACCAACCAAACACACATTGAAAGGTACGCCTCACCTCGTATTCCACACTGCCCTGCATGATATCATTTATTATTTATTTATTGGTGTTTAAGGGCATATACTTATGCTCAATGGCTAATCTACAGGTGGAGGAAGCCGGAGTACCTGGAGAGAACCACCGAGCAACGACGAGCAGCTGCCAGCTTCCCAACATCGTAACTCCGAACTGCAGCACAGGCAGGGTTAGATTGGTTGAAGACATGCGTACCGTCGACGTGCAGTACACCTTAGTATATGGCGGCATCGTGCCCCCATATGGAGAATCAGAGTTAAGTGCCTTGCCCAAGGACACAGCATGGGAGTCCGAATTGATCGCTCAGATGGCCACCCATCCAATGATTAACCAGGCTCAATGTTGCTTAACTTCGGTGATCTGAAGAGAACCGGCTACCACAATGCCACCGCTCCGCCACTGCACGATATGAAAGCAGTAAATAACGTTAGCTACAATGGGATCAGTTACTTATAATATCAAATAGTGTTGACACTATAGCGTTTCCCCGACAGTGGGTCCAGGTATATAATAGTCTGTAAAACGGCTATACACTGCCCCTCCTCCGCCCCAGAGTGGCGACGTGGCAGTATATATCCATCTTACTGACGCTATGTTGTGCCTAAGGAACCTTACAATAAAAGGTGGGGATCCCCAACATGGGAAGGGTGGGGGGGGGCAGGTATATTTACTACTCTGTAGTTTATCAAATGCAGTGGTGCATGGCGCCAACATTCTCCCGGCAGTGGGACTAGATATATACTAGTTTGTAAGACGGTTATACTCCCCTTCTCCGTCCCAGTGTATATTTTATCTACACATATGTACAAACAACACTTCCTATTTTTGTATGTAATTATTGTAGTTTATAACTTCATGTTTGTCGTTGAATGTATGGATATCTTCATTGTAATAAATAAAACTAATCCTATGGGGAAAAACCAATTGGAGAGAAATTTACTTCTGCTATTAACAGACAGGTGATAGGTGAGCTCTGCAAGGTGTGAAAAAATGACATAATCATGCATAACAACTGTGGGCTAATAGGAGATAATTGATACAGGGACTATACATGACATGCTCAAGAATTGAAAGTTCACATTTTCTGCGGATATCTTCAACTGGTTCTTACAGATTTTTAAGAACAAATAAACCCTGGAGAAGAAGTATTCTCGCAAGCCTTCATTAACCCTCCACAAACCGTCAGCTATCGAAATTTTAGGTAAATTTGAGATACAATGGGCTATTTACATAAGACACTGATATTAATATTAACCCTCTCCACAAACAATGATGATTTAACCAAAACGTTCTTTTATCACACTGGGTCATTTGAGACTATTATACCCACTTTTCTCAAGACATCAATAAAAATACTTTAATGATACAATTAAAAACAATTCTTCAGACACTCCAGGGTCATAAAAAATCATGGATGTTTATTATCCCTCTACAGACTGCCAAGCATCGTAATTTTGTTGAAATGGTCTGTTTTCAGACACGCGCAACACCCAAAGTGTACCTAGGAATTACCCATAATCTCCTTTGTTGGAAGTGGAATTCACCGAGGACCATTTTTGTAAGTAATAAGGGTATTCAAAAAACCAAGCGTTAACCCCTTTTGTGGTTGTTAATAGTGATACCCATCAAAGGCTTAAAAATGTATGTTTTCCCTGGATTTCTTTACAAACATCTGGTAGCGTTTTCAAGAGAAAATGGCCATTGATAGGTCATGGTGTCACATTACCAGGTGATTGGATAAATTATTCCGGTAAGCATTTGTTAACCCTCCATGGGCTGCTAAATGTCAAAATTTTGAAAAAATAGCCTGTTTTTGAACAACAACAACATCAAAAGGGAATGCAACAGAGAAACGTAACTTCTTTTACCGGACGCAAAACTGACAGGGAAACATTTTTGTAAGTAGTAAATGGATTCAAAAATCGAGGTCTGAACCCATTTTTGACTGGTTAAGGAGATATACCCCTTAAAAGCTTAAAATTCCAGTTTTCTATGGATTTCTCAACAACAAAAAATTCAAGAACAATTGACCATTCGCAGGTCTTCGAGTGACATTACAAGCATGAACAAAATGTTTCGGTAAACATTTGTTAACCCTCCAGAGGCTGCCAAGCATAGAATATTTGGAGAAAATGGGCTGTTCTTGGGCAACCATAACACCAAATGTGTACCTACGAGATAAACATAACCTCCTTCATTGGAAGTGGAATTCATCGTCGATCATTTTTGTAAGTAATGAAGGTATTCACAAAACCAAGCATTAACCCTTTAGAGCTGGTTACAGGGAGATACCCCTCAAATGGTTAAACATTTGTGTTATCTGAGGATTTTTTTAAAAACATGCCGTAGATTTTCAAGAAAAAATGGCCATTCTCTGATCTTAGGGTGACATTACAAGTTGCATGTACAAAATATTCCTGTAAGCATTTGTTAACCCTATGCAGGTTCTCAAACATCAAAATGTTGATAAAATGGGCTGTGTTTGCGTACCCACAGCACCTAAAGTTGGGAGGAGAGATCAAAATAAGTGGAAGTAGAATTCACTGAGAATTATTTTTGGAAGTAATAAGAGTATTTAAAAAACAACACTTAACCCGTTTTGGGCTGGATAAACAATGATACCCATCAAAAGCTTAAAATTCATGTTCTCCCTGTAAACATCTTGTAGATTTTAAAGAAAAAAATGGCCATTCACAGTTCTTGGTGTGACATTACAAGTTGCATGAATAAATATTCCTGTTAGCACTTGTTAACCCTCTACAAGCTGCCAGACATCAATATTTGGGATACATTTGAGATAAAATGAACCATTTTAAAATTGACACAGCACTCAGTGGGTATGTGTCAAACAAACATAACTCCTTTTGTCGGTCATTGACTTGTTGGAAGACGATATTGACATTAAACCAGTCCACCGTTAATGATGGTTTTTACCTAAACAATTTTTTATCAAACTCTGTCATTTGAGATTACTATCTTCACCTTTTTCATAACATCAATGAAGGGACTTCAGTGAGACAGTTAAAAACAACAAGACACTGTGGGGGTCATGAAAAATCATGGAATCTCATCGGGAAAAGCCATGATTCTCCAGAATCATAAAGTCTAGATTTTTTAGGCTTTTCCCTCTGGAAAAGACTATTGTTTTTCTACGGATTATTATTTTTTTTGGGGGTTTTTTTGGGGGTTTTTTTTTTTTTTTTTTTTCCACACATTTTGTCCGTACGATTCAGAAGCCATTTTCGAACCGATTTTCACGAAATTTTGCACACCCATAGAGGGGCACAAAATCTAAAAATGTACCGAAGCGGAATTTTCGATTTAACCCTTATTTCGTCAGAATTGGTAAAAAACTGTCAAAATTGGGGTTTATCGGCACTTTCTCGAAACACGTTTTGTAGATTTTTTTTAAACCTTCATCATTGATAGACCTGCCTGTGCCACGACCTTTGATACACATGACATATCTGGCGATGCATATGGTAACCCTCCACAGGCTGCCAAACATCGAAATTTTGATGAAATGGGCCGGTTTCAGGCCCCCAGAGAACCCAAACGATACACGAGAGATAAACATAACTTCATTTATTGGAAGTTCACCGAGGATCATTTTTGTAAGTAATAAGGGTGTTCACAAAACCAAGCGTTAACCCGTTTTGGGCTGGTTAAACAGCAATACCCCCATAAAACTAAAAAATTCAGGTTTTCCGTGGATTTCTCTAAACGAGTCTTGTAGATTTTCAAGAAAAAATTGTCACTCCCAGGCCTTTATGTGACAATAGAAGTTGCATGGACAAAATACTGCGGTGAGCATTTGTTAACCCTCCACGGGCTGCTAAAAGTCAAAATTGTGATAAAATGGGCTGTTTTTGGACGCCAAAAGCACCCAAACGGTATACCACAGAGAAAGTGGCCTTCATTTATCGGACGTAAAATTGATCAGAAAATATTTTTGAAAGTGGTAAGGGTATTCAAGATTCGACGTCTTAACCCATTTTGGGCTGGTTAAAGAGAGATACCCATTAAAATCTTAAAATACCCATTTTCTGTGGATTTCTCTAAAAACATCTTGTAGGTTTTCAAGAAAAAATCGGCTATTCGCAGGTCTTGGTGCGACATTACAAGTTGCATGGACAAAATATTACGTTCAGCATTAGTTAACCCTCCCAGGGCTCCCCAACGTCAAAATTGTGATAAAATGGGCTGTATTTGGACACCAACACCACCCAATGGGTACACCACAAAGAAAAGCGCCTCCTTTTATCGAGTGTACAATTTATACAGAAACATTTTTGTAAGTAGTAAGGGTATTCAAAAGTCGAAGTCTTAACCCATTTTGGGTAGGCTAAGAGAGATATCCCTTAAAAGCTTTAAATTCCCATTTTCTGTGAATTTCCCTAACAGCAACTTGTAGGGATTCAAGAAAAATTGACTATTCGTAGGTCTTTATGTGACATTACAAGTTGCAGGGACAAAATACTCCGGTGAGCGTTTATTAACCATCTACAAGCTGCCAAGCATCGTAATTTTGTTGACATAGGCTGTTTTCGGACACGCACTGCACCCAAAGTATACACGGGAGATAAACATAATCACCTTTGTTGGAAGTGGAATTCACAGAGGACCATTTTTGTAAGTAATAAGGGTATTCAAAAAACCAAGCGTTAACCCCTGTTGGGGAGGTTAACAGGGATACCCATCGAAAGCTTAAAAATCGTTTTCCCTGGATTTCTTTACAAACCTCTTGTAGGGTTTCAACAGAAAATGGCCGTTGATAGGTCTTGGTATTACATTACCAGTTGCATACATTATTCTGGTAGGTATTTGTTAACCCTCCATGGGCTGCTAAATGTCAAAAATTTTGAAGAAATAGTCTGTTTTTGGACACTGACAACATCAAATGGAAATGCCACAGAGAAACGTAACTTCTTTTACTGGACGCAAACCTGATAGAGAAACATTTTTGTAAGTAGTAAGGATATTCAAAAATCGAGGTCTTAACCCATTATCGACTAGTTAAGGAGATATACCCCTCAAAAGCTTAAAATTCCCGTTTTCTGTGGATTTCTCAAAAAAACCTAGCACGTTTTCAAGAAAAATTGACCATTTGCAGGTCTTTGAGTGACATTACAAGTTGCATGGACAAAATATTCCGGTAAGCAATTATTAACCCCCCAGAGCCTGCAAAGTATAGACATTTTGAGAAAATGGGTTGTTTTGGGGCACCCATAACACCCAATGTGTACCTGCGTGATAAACATAACCTTCCTCATTGGAAGTGAAATTCACTGAGGATCATTTTTGTAAGTAATGAAGGTATTCATAAAACCAATCATTAATCCGTTTAGGGCTGGTTAAGAGCGATACCCCTCAAAAGGTTAAAAATTCGTATTTTCCGAGGATTTCTCTAAAAGCCTCTCATAGGTTTTCAAGACAAATATTGGCCATTCTCATTTGAGACTACTATACTCACCTTGTATGAACTCAAAAGTAAGTGTATAGTTATTTATTATCAAGAATAACTTCCCATAAGTTCCACTCTCACTGTGTCCCGCTTCATCGGTCAATTCCACGGGGTCCCACGCCAGCGGTCGATTTATCCAAACAAAATTACCAAGGTTACCACATCCTCCCTGCCTCTTTCTCCAACCAAACACACATTGAAAGGTACGCCTCCCCTCGTATTCCACACTGCCCTGCATGATATCATTTATTATTTATTTATTGGTGTTTAAGGGCATATACTTATGCACAATGGCTAATCATGACCGTGACAGTTTTACGGGTGGAGGAAGCCACAGTACCTGGAGAGAACCACTGAGCAACGACGAGCAGCTGCCAGCTTCCCAACATCGTAACTCCGAACTGCAGCACAGGCAGGGTTAGATTGGTTGAAGACATGCGTACCGTCGACGTGCAGTACGCCTTAGTACATGGCGGCATCATGCCCCCATATGGACAATCAGAGTTAAGTGCCTTGCCCAAGGACACAGCATGGGAGTCCAAATTGATCGCTCAGACGGCCACCCATCCAATGATAAACCAGGCTCAACGTTGCTTTACTTCGGTGATCTGACGAGAACCGGCTACCACAATGCCACCGCGCCCCGCCACTGCATGATAAGAAAGCAGTAAATAACGTTAGCTGCAATGGGATCAGTTACTTATAATATCAAATAGTGTTGACACTATAGCATTTCCCCGACAGTGGGTCCAGGTATATACTAGTCTGTAAAACGGCTATACACTGCCCCTCCTCCGCCCCAGGGTGGCGACGTGGCAGTATATATCCATCTTATTGACGCTATGTTGTGCCTAAGGAACCTTACAATGAAAGGTGGGGGTCCCCAACATGGGAGGGGGGGGGGGAGGTATATTTACTACTCTGTAAGGCGGTTATCAAATGCAGTGGTGCATGGCGCCAAGATTTCTCCGGCAGTGGGGCTAGATATATACTAGTTTGTAAGACGGCTATACTCCCCTTCTCCGTCCCAGGGTATATTTTATCTACACATATGTACAAACAACACTTCCTATTTATGAATGTAATAACTTCATGTTTGTCGTTGTATGTATGGATATCTTCATTGTAATAAATAAAACTAATCCTACGGGGAAAAACCAATTGGAGAGAAATTTACTTCTGCTATTAACAGACATGTGATAGGTGACCTCTACAAGGTGTGAAAAAATGACATAATAATGCATAACAACTGTGGTCTAATAGGAGATAATTGATACAGGACCAGACATCAATATTGTTGATACATTTGAGATAAAATGGACCATTTTCAAACAGACACAGCACTCAGTGGGTATGTATCAAACAAACTTAACTCCTTTTGTCGGACATTGACTCGTAGGACGACAATATTGATATTAACCCCTCCACCGTTAATGATGGTTTTTACGTAAACAATATTTTATGAAACTGAGTCATTTGAGACTACTATATTCACCTTTCTCTTAAAATCAATGGAGGAACTTCAGTGAGACAGTTAAAAACAATTCATCAGACACTGTGGCGTCATGAAGAATCATGGAATCTCATCGGGAAAAGCCATGATTCTCCAGAATCATAAAGTCTAGTTTTTTTTTTTTTTTCACACATTTTGTCCGTACGATTCAGAAGCCATTTTCGAACCGATTTTCACGAAATTTTGCACACGCATAGACGGGCACAAAATCTAAAAACGTACCGAAGCGGAATTTTCGATTTAACCCTTATTTCGTCAGAATTAGCAAAAAACTGCCAAAATTGGGGTTTATCGGCACTTTCTCGAAACATGTCTTGTAGATTTTTTTTTTACATTCGTCATTGCTAGACCTGTCTGTGACACACCCTTTGGTACACACGACATATCAGGCGATGCAAATGGTAACCCTCCACGGGCTGCCAAACATCGAAATTTTGATGAAATAGGCCGGTTTCAGGCCCCCACTGCACCCAAACAATACACGAGAGATAAACATAACTTCCTTTATTGGGAGTGGAATTTACCGAGGATCATTTTTGTCAGTAATAAGGGTGTTCAGAAAACCAAGTGTTAACCCATTTTGAGCTGGTTAAACAGCAATTCCCCCATAATGCTCAAAAGTTCGTGTTTTCCGTGGATTTCTCTAAACGAGTCTTGTAGATTTTCAAGAAAAATTGGTCACTCCTAGGTCTTGGTGTGACATTACAAGTTGCATGGATAAAATATTCCGGTCAGCATTAGTTAACCCTCCCCGAGCTGCTAAACGTAAAAATTGTGATAAAATGGGCTGTTTTTAGACGCCAACAGCACCCAAACGGTATACCAGAGAGAAAGGGGCCTTCATTTATCGGACGCAAAATTGATCGGAAAATATTTTTGAAATGGTAAGGGTATTCAAAATTTGACGTCTTAACCCATTTAGGGCTGGTTAAATAGAGATACCCATTAAAATCTTAAAATACCCGTCTTCTGTGGATTTCTCTATCAACATTTTGTAAGTTTTCAAGACAAAATCGGCTATTTGCAGGTCTTGGTGTGACATTACAAGTTGCATGAACAAAATATTCCGGTCAGCATTAGTTAACCCTCCCCGGGCTGTTGAAGGTCAAAATTGTGATAAAATGGGCTGTTTTTGGACACCAACAGCACCCAAAGGGTACACCACAAAGAAAAGTGCCTCCTTTTATCGAGCGCACAATTTATACGGAAACATTTCTTTAAGCAGTAAGGGTATTCAAAAGTCGACGTCTTAACCCATTTTGGAAAGGCTAAAGCGAGATATCCCTTGAAAGCTTCAAACTCCCATTTTCTGTGAATTTCCCTAACGGTAACTTGTAGGGTTTCAAGACAAATTGACTATTCGTAGGTTTTTATGTGACATTACAAATTGCATGGACAAAATACTCCGGTGAGCGTTTATTAACCATCTACAAGCTGCCAAGCATCGTAATTTTGTTAACATGGGACTGTTTTCAGACACGCACAGCACCCAATGTATACATGAGAGATAAACATAATCTCCTTTGTTGGAAGTGGAATTCACAGAGGACCATTTTTGTAAGTAATAAGGGTATTAAAAAAACAAAGCGTTAGCCACTGTTGGGGAGGTTAACACGGATACCCATCGATAGCTTAAAAAATCGTTTTCCCTGGATTTCTTTACAAACATTTTGTGGGGTTTCCAAGAGAAAATGGCCGTTGATAGGTCTTGGTGTCATATGTCCAGTTGCATGGATAAATTATTCTGGTAGGCATTTGTTAACCCTCCATGGGCTGCTAAATGTAAAAAAAATGAAGAAATAGTCTGTTTTTGGACACCAACAAATGGAAATGCCACAGAGAAACGTAACTTCTTTTACCGGACGCAAAACTAATAGGGAAACATTGATGCTGATATTAACCCATTCTACCATTAATGATGGGTTTTACCTAAACATTTTTTTTATCAAACCCAAACCGAGTCATTTGAGACTACTATACTCACCTTTCTCATAACATCAATGAGGGAACTTCAGTGAGACAGTTAAAAACAATTCATCAGACACTGTGGAGTCATGAAAAATCATGGAATCTAATCGGGAAAAGCCATGATTCTCCAGAATCATAAAGTCTAGTGTTTTATAGTTATTGACTGAATGTGGGTTAATTATGTTATCTAAATTGGGTCCCTATCGAGGTAATTCCCATGACTTGTCAAATGTTCAGTGAATCATGCTACAGGTGAACACATCTGTAGTGGACCAATGAAAAGTTTTAGTTTTGCGACGTCACAGAATGATGGATATGAGGTTTTGTCATTCCCAGACTGGACGTGTTTCCACCAGGACGGAACATATAATTTAACAGGGAGTAGTACATGATCAATCTGCCTGTCGGTATTTTAGTGATATCTATATAATCTTCAATCCCTTGGGTTCAATTTTATATTATATAATTATTTTTGAAGTTGATTATATATCATGAGTGATCGCTCACCTGTTAAAGTCCTTGTCATTAGGACTTCCTACATTTCGCGTTTAGCATAATTCCTAAATCGCGCTGCGTCACATGATCATGACCTTGCGTCACATCTTCTCCTTCATGAGCACGAAGGTCGAAAAGTTATTTGTTGAGCAGTTGGGAAACCCGGGGGCGTATTCCCCTATTTTCGTGCATATGCTGTACGGTATGTTGATATGTTTCGTCCTGAGTTAGTGATATTACAAGAGGGTGGCAATGACGTGGAACGTGCGACCCCCTCACTGTTGGAAATAGTATTGATAATCTGGCACAGCTTCTAACGGATAAGTACGTTGTCGAACGGGTGTTGGTGGGACAGTTATTTCATCGTACTTCCATTCGTCAACCTCGAACTCGGCCTACCTTATCGGTTGGAGAGTACAATGCCGAAATTGATATTGTTAATCGTTTTCTGGCTGCAGTTTTGCCCTCGTCGTCGTTTCGATTCAAATTTTGGAAACATTCAAGATTGCACCCGATCGTTCGTAAACATTTATGTGTTGGGGTGCATTTTACTCCACGTGGTTTTGGCTCGGGGAGCAATACTTTATTACTTGAACAATTTATCTTAACTGTTTTCACACTCAGTCCTGCTTTTGAGGCTTTTAATGCAGTGTTTTTGAATTGTGCTTTGAATAATTTCATTTATCTATATTACTATATATTATATTGCATGTTACGTTTCATGAATTCACAGTGGACGTTTCTCTGGAAGTCGCACTTGGACTCATTTCACACCTGTGGTGATGAATTATGTTGCTCATATTGTTTCACAGTTGGTAACGGGCCTGTGTGTTCTATTTAGACATCCAGTGGTTGTTTTTGCATGGGGCCGAATGGGGTTATCGGGGTTGTCTCGGTCCAGACTTCTTGTTCTAGTTCATCATTTAACATACCTTGTTCCGTGCATGATGCCAGTTTGCGTACTGTCAGTAGTGGAATAAGGTCATCAAACGCTTTCCATAATGGAAAATTCGTCTGGAATTTCTTCTGACAGTCTCTTCGGGAATTCTTTAGGAATTGATCATCCTGTTACGATGACAGTGGGTTCTTCATCCCAGGAGTGTTTTATCCCACATTGTACTTCACCTGCCATTCACACTGGGAGGGCTGATCATTCAGATCAGGAACGAAACCAGTCTAATGCCAATGTTGCACAACCAAATATCTCAGATAATATTATAGTAACTGTGCAGTTACCACCACAGGTTTTAGGTGACATCAGGACGTCATCAAGTCAGCATATTATTGCAGATGCAGTTTCGAATGCATTACAGTCAGTTGGGGGCGCCGACGTTCACACTTCCTGTGCCATGAATATTTTGCCTTCAACACACCTCGTTGCTCGTGACTCCTTTTCTGCTAATGTTGAATTACAACCCTCATCTATGACAGGTAATGATTTTATTTCCTCATCTGTGCCTCTCACTTTCCATGTCTCTTCGAAGCTAAATGCCCGGATTTGGGCCAATGAGTATGTTAATCTTGCATTGCTTTTACCACATAAAGCGGGAACAGGTTCCTATAGTTTGTCAGTTGAAGAATCGAGGGAGGGGCCTGCTTTAAGGTGGATACCCAGTAAACCCAAAGAAATCTCCTCATTATCCCAGTGGTTTATGGCTTTCGAAATTTTTTGTGCTGTGCATGCAGAAAAACATCCTGAACTAGCGTCAAGTTTACTAAAGTATCAAACAAATATCCGTCATATGTCAAAATTTGGGTATAACTGGTCATATTATGACCATCAGTTTCGTTTATTGAAACAGTCCAGACATTCTTTAAATTGGGATTCAATTCAATGGGAGTTATATTTATGAGCTATGCCAAGTGGCAAGCAATCTTCAGTGTCTCAGGTTCAACCGCATGCTAGGCGAAGTAATTCCAAATTTACATCACGTCAGTCTGGCCCTTTGATCCCTCGGGGTTTTTGTTTCAGGTTTCACAGCGTTGCCTTGTCGATTTTCTCACAGGTGTTTCTTTTGTGGTCAGGACCATTCTCATTCTAGCTGCTCTGATCGTTTCAAACATGTGAAGTCTTCGCAATATCAGGGTGTTTCTGGTTCTACTGATTCCTTTCGGAGTGGTTCCAGAAGCAAAGGACCAAGTGATAATAAGAACGCCTATCAAGGTGGTGGCTCTAAGTAAATTGCTGCCTGGATACAACAGTTCTTTATATCAAACTCTCATTCATGGTTTTATTTATGCTTTTAGAACTGGTTATCATTGGCCAGGTGTTCATCTGGAATAAAAAAAATCTAAAATCTGCCTTGGAATTGCCGGAACAGGTCCAAAGGAAACTTGAAAAAGAAATTGCAGCGGACAGGCTGGATGGGCCATTTGATGTTCCACCCTATGATAATTTCATGATTTCACATATTGGTGTTGTTCCCAAAAAGGCATTTGGGGAATATCGGATGATTCATCACCTGTCTTTTCCCGAAGGTTCTTTTGACAATAATGGTATTCCCAAAGATTTGTCAACTGTTCATTATCAGTCTGTTGAGGATGTAATTGAGTTAATTTGAGTGCATGGTCCGGGTAGTTTTATGGCTAAGTCCGACACTGAGTCTGCTTTTCGCCTTATCCCCATCAGTCCATTGGATCGCCACATGTAAGGTCTTAAATGGGGAAAATCGATTCTATTTTGATAAATGTCTCCCTATGGGCTGTGCGTCGTCATGTCGAATTTTAGTACTGCACTTCATTGGATCTCAAGGGTTAAGTACTCTGTTCATAATATTGTACATGTGCTAGATGATTTCTTTTTATGGCCAATCAGCAATACACCTGTCGGTTTTGCCTGGATCAATTTTTGAAGCTTGCTAAGGACATTGATGTTCCTATATCTAAGGAGAAGACATTGGAGCCTGCACAATCCTTGTCTTTCCTCGGGTTTGAATTAGATTCATTAGATATGTCAGCGCGTCTTCCGGACGATAAATTACAGAAGTGTCGGAGTTGGATTGTTTCAATGCTGTCTAAACAACAAGTTACTTTGAAAGAATTACAATCTTTAATAGGTTTATTAAACTTTGCATGTGCTGTTTTTGTCCCGGGTAGAGTCTTTTTACGACGATTAATTAATTTGACCATTGGGATATCCAAACCTCACTATCGAATTAGGGTTACTCAGGCAGTGAAACAGGACTTAAAATTATGGCTCACTTTCTTGCAAGATTTCAATGGGAAATCCTTCTTTTTAGACAGAATTTGGGTTGACAGTGACAAATTGGTCTTTCACACTGATACAGCTGCTTCCCTTGGTTTTGGCTGCATCTTTGAGAAGGACTGGTTTTATGGAGCATGGGCTTCATTCAGCAGGATTCCCCATATAGCGGTTTTGGAAATGTATCCTGTCGTGGTTGCCCTGTCTTTGTTTGCTGGTTCCCTTCAAAACAAAAACGTTCTTTTTTATTCAGATAATTCTTCGGTGGTTCATGCCATTAATTCTCAAACATCCAAAGATGTAGAGCTTCTTCAACTATTAAGGCATTTTGTGCTAATTTGTTAATGCTTTAATATATTGGTTCGGGCACAGCACATTACAGGCAAATCCAACCTATTAGCAGACTCTCTTTCTCGATTGCAGGTTCAGAAGTTCAAACGCCTGGCACCACATGTCAACACCGAACCCATGCTGATTCCGGAAGATCTCAATTTAGATCGCTTACTGACACAATCGATACTTTGTTAAATCATGCTTTAGCCCCTTCTACACAAAAATCATATGCTTTAACATATCAACGATTCTGGGCTTTTTGTCATGAGATGGGTATTCAAGAACAGTTGCCCATTTAAGCACACATTCTTTCTTTGTTTATTGCACACCTGTTCAACTTAGATTTTTCAGCAAAATCGATCACTTGTATGATCTCCGGTATTGTTTACCTCCATAAAATTTGAAGTTTGCCAGATCCTACACAGCAATTTGTCATCAAGAAAATACTTACCGGAATTCAAAGATTACGTCCTGCTGTAGATATGCGTCTTCCAGTTACCCTGCCGATTCTTAATAAACTTCTTTCCACACTTCCCAGATGCACTTCTAGTACATATCAATGTTGTTTATATCAAGCTGTATTTAGTTTGGCATTTTTTGCATTTGCAAGGATTGGCGAGCTTTGTCCTGCAACTGTTAAGTTGCAGGATAAGGATGTTCAATATTCTGATGTTTCGTTCCATACTGTTGGCACGCATTATCTGTGTGTTACTTTCCGTGACTTCAAACACAATGCGACAGGCAGACCTCATCATATTAAGGTTAATGGGGTTTTGGGCATGGAATTTTGTCCTGTTACTCTTCTGCAGCGATTTCTGTCCAGCCGTGGATCAGCAGCAGGAGCATTGTTTGCATATCCCGAAGGTTCTCCGGTTTTGTGGCACAATTTCAATAAAGTATTACATTGCTGTCTTGTGGCTTGTAATCTCAGTTCATCTTTATTTAAAGGTCACAGTTTCCGCATTGGGGCTGCAACCTGGGCTTCACTTTGGGGCTTTACTGATGCCCAAATCCGTTCCATGGATAGGTGGAAATCTGACGCTTTCCGACTGTACATTCGGCCTCCTGCTTTAGCTTGATCGATCACATTTGTTAAAGTGTTGTCCTTCGTAGTATGTCCCTCGTCGACATTTCATGTTACATTAGGTCTCCCGATTATTCAGGGGCAATGGAAGTGTTATTTTTTACAAATTATTTATAGTTCTCCTACACCACTTCTGCTTGGGCAGATTTGGTTTTTGTGCTGCATACATTTCATTGTTTTTTAGTTGGCGCTTGGGCGCCTTCTATTTTTTTATGTGATGCCGTTCCTGTATCTCCAGGTGTTAGCGTTGACATGCAGAGTTTTGGAATCAGGTTTTCTGGTATGCTCTTGTTAGTTGTTGTTTTGTGCCTTTGCACAAATTTGTGGTTTGTTCTATACTGTAGCCCGGATGATTGTGATTGGGTGTTTGTTTTTGTACCGCAGCTGTTTCAGCTTTGATAGCGCTTGGGCGTTGTCAATAAGCTGTGATTCAAACTAGTTTATTTCACGTGTGTTTGTTTATGTGTGATTGTGCCTTTCATTCATGTCCTGGTTCCTTCCATATTCCTTTATTTTTTTCCTTTCCATGTATTGTTTCCATATTTTTTCCTTTATGGTGCACTTCGGTTCAGGATCTCTTTCTTCCTGGGTTGGGCCTTTGTTCTACTATGAAACTTTTGCATCACTTCCTACTCTTGTGGGGGGTTTTGCCTTCTCTTCCGTAGGGCGGAATGCCCCTCCTCACACCTTTGGTTGCGAGAGGCATTTTTGGCCCCTTTTTATGCCGCCCAACTTCATTTAACATCATGTTAAGTTTTTATAAGATAAAGGTAACATGTAAAATTTCAGTATGTGTGTATTTTGGCTGCACTGTGAGGCATTTGAGCAAAACAAAATCTAAAAATTATTTATTTATTTATTTATTGGTGTTTAAGGTTACATATTTATGCACAATGGCTAATCATGACCGCGACAGTTTTACGGGTGGAGGAAGCCGGAGTACTCGGAGAGAACCACCGAGCAACGACGAGCAGCTGCCAGTTCCCCAACATCGTAACTCCGCACTGCAGCACAGGCAGGGTTAGATTGGTTGAAGACATGCGCACCATCGACGTTGAGTACGCGTCATCGTGCCCCCACGCGGGCAATGGAGATGAAATGTCTTGCCCAAGGACACAACGCGGTTGCCGCAGGTGAAATCTAAAAATAAAATCTGCATCACAATGTAGTCCTTAAACGCACGTTAGTTTTTAGAAGTTATTTATTTACTGATTTCACCTTATGGTGGCTAATTGTTATGTCACTTTAGCACAAATACAAAGACGAGAAGAATGATAGTCGTTTTTGTGCTTAAATGCATTTTATGTTTTGGGTTATAGCTATTGACTGAATGGGGTTAATTATGTTATCTAAATGGGTCCCTATCAAGGTAATTCCCGTGACTTGTTAAATGTTTAGTGAATCATGCTGCAGGTGAACACATCTGTAGTGGACCATTGAAAAGTTTTAGTTCTGCGACGTCACAGAATGATGGATATGAGGTTTTGTCATTCCCTAACTGGACGTATTTCCACCAGGACGGAACATATAATTTACCACCCCCCCCCCCTACCCTATCCCCAGTCTGTTGGATCTATAACCGTGGCTACCCCCAGGACCACCCCAAACCCATTTATAATAAGAAGCAATAATGTAGATCACAAAACAGAAGAAATAATCTATCCGTTCCAAATTTTAAATAACGAGCCTTTTTCGAAGTAATTTAATTAACTCACTAATCCGTAATCAGAGTACAAAGCGTGCATGGTTTAATCACGAGGAAAGCTGAATCCTTTCAAAGCCTGTCAAACAGCCTTTGATTGGGCTAAGAGTCCCTCATAATTGAACATGTATTGACACATAATATATTGAATTAGCACCTTTTGCGTGAGTGAACAGTAAGCTAATAGCCTTCACTTAACAATGGAAATTGATGAACCAAGTTCTTATATAAGAGAGATAAGAAACGGTACCCGGGGTACAGAGAACAGGGATTCAAGAGTTTATACAGAACGCTTCCACATAGCTCTTACGGAGTAGTATATTTCCGGTAGGATTGCCATTTGGGCATCATGCACACGGTTATGAGGATCGTGTGAGTAGAAGACTGGCAGATTCAAGATTCAAGCTAAGTACTAGAATATATCATATTTACTAAGAAGGTTCAGCGCCACCTTCACAGGGCGACGTTACGAATAGCATATATCAGTCGAAGAATTAAGTATTACTGAGATAAAGCAGTGCAATTTTATTTAGACACAATTATTAAGGGAGAACAATTAAATGAGCTGGTAGCCGTATGAATATTCATGAGTAAACACCCCACTCCATTCCGGCCCCGATATTTTCTACAAGTACTAATCCGGGAACTGCAGGTTCATCATATTTCTCACATTTGTGTATTATTTATGGGGTATGGCCGGCCATGTGATTTGAAATACATTGTATATATAGTCCATGAAAAATACTTGATCTTTGTAAATATTAATTAACCATCTTTGGACATAATTATACATAAGCAATAGAGCGTTATCCAGTCTTATTGTTTTTAATCAACTCTTCAGCCTGATGTGTCGGTAACTCATGTTTTTTTGTGACCCCTCTAAGCTGCCTTCTCTAATTGATAAGTATTCCTCCCGCGATATCCATGGGTGTTGCATGAATAATACTCATCAGTTGGAAAGGGTTACCATTCACGGTTAGTTCAAGTGGAATCAACTTAATCCCCACCCCTCTCACGAGCAGAAGACCTCGCCGGTCATATATGGTGGAAAATCCGGGTTTACGAGTTAGTGGTTAACTTCCCCGACGTTTCTCACTCGCTCGTGCTTGTATCCTACATTTGAAGCGTGGCACATTGCAGCACATTACTTCTTTTTCACAATAATGGGGCACGAACCAGTTTCAGAAATTATTAAATGGTATACATCATACAAGGAATCTTTGCATTCATGCATAAGTTTGCTCGGTGAACATGAAACGTATCACCGTATCCAATACGAGTTGTCACAAAGTAGCGACCCTATAGTAATATCTGGCAGGAGTATATTAGCCAGTATAGAAGACCAGTTCCAAACTTTTTCAGGTATATGCTCTGCATTTAAGTCGATATGTTTACACCGCAGTGACTTCATTTGTTATTTACAGTACTTATTACACATTGTCCTTACCATAACGCCCAATGAAAATAATTCTCGTCAGTTTGAGCAATATGATAATGTGTGTCAAGAACGGTGCAACAGGGATTATCGGAAGATAAATGCTGTTGACACCGGAAACCGGCCCATGAGTAACCGTGAAAGACTAGACACCGAAATGAATTGTAGACGTCCAGAGCATCGCACATATCGAGGTAGAAGGCGCCAGTTTCCATTATGTCATAGATGTGGAATATATTTCCACGATTCATCAAAATGCCACGTCAGACATTTCAGGTGCAATAGTTGTAAACGAATTGGTCACGTTAGTGCTACATGCAAATTTAACACGGTACCCGTCCTAACCACTTCTGTAAGGACTGAGTTAACTGGAAATAGGGTAGATGTTAGGCTACAGAACGTTTACACACGAATTTCTGCATTGGTCGACACAGGTGCAAGTCGATCGTGCATATCCCAAGATATATTACAATCAACTGGTCTGTGGAACAAAGTAGAAATTCGCCCTCCCAGCATTAAGCTATTGTCAGGTGTAAACGGAAACTTACTCAGAGTTTTAGGGGAAACTACCTTGCATCTTTCGCTGGGTAGATTAGATTTAATACAAAATTTTCTGATTTTGGAGAGAATGCCTACAAATATTATTCTAGGTATGGACTTTCTTACACAAAACAAAGCCAATATTGATATTTCTCACAAAACTCTCATTCTGCAAGATGGTATGACCCAAGCTCCTGTAAATGCTAATGAAAATCAGAACAATTTTGCTTTTAATGTAACAGTGCTAGAAGATATTACATTGGAACCACGAAGTGAGACATTTGTCCCCATACGTGTAGGTCCAAAGAGAATTAGCAGATCCCTAGGTGTTATAGAGCCCAATGCTAATTTGGTAAGCAATTTGAATGTTATGAGTGCACGGACGCTCGTTGAAGTGATTAATAATAAGGCTGTTTCCAAGGTGCTTAACCCAACTAATTCCCATGTTACATTGCAGTCTTCACATGTTCTCGGTTGTTTTCAGCACGTCGGCCCTGAGGATATTTTAAACACTGTTGATGAAAGTAATATCAGTTCTGAAGCTTCGGTGAATTATATAGGTCGAAATGGCCCCGGTAATTGTGAATAATATCTTGCTGAGGCTGAGTCTCTTGGGATCGATTTTTCGAATTCAGATTTATCAGAACTTCAGAAACAGGAACTAATGGTACTTCCTGGTAGGAATAGGGATTGTTTCGCTAAGGATTTCTCAGAACTTGGTAAAACTAGCATTTACAGCCATAAAATAGATACAGGTAATGCTTCCCCAGTGAGGCGTCGATTTTATAGGGCGTCCCCAGCAATGAAGGCTGAAATTAGCAAGCAGATAGACGAACTTGAGAAACATGGTATTATTGAGCCGTCAGTTTCAGAATGGATGTTTCCAGTTGTTATGGTTAGGAAGAAGGATAACTCTTTCAGGTTCACTGTGGATTATCGGCAACTGAATGCCTTGACTAAGCCCATCTCGTACCCCCTGCCTCGCGTGGAGGATATCACGGACACAATTGGGAAATCAAAGGCCACAATATTCTCTTGTCTTGACATGTTTTCGGGATATTTTCAAATAGATTTAGACCGGGATTCTAGACCCAAAACTGCATTTGTTACCCATCGAGGTGTCCATCAATTTAAACGTCTTCCTATGGGGTTAATGAACAGCGCATCGAGTTTTCAGTTAGTCATGGCCGAGGTTCTTCGAGATTTACAATGGCACTCATGTTTATGTTATGTAGACGACCTACTGGTATTTTCCAAGTCTTTCGAGGAACATCTCCAGCACTTATCTCAATTGTTTGAAGCTTTACGCAACGCAAATCTTAAGTTGAAGCCCTCTAAATGTGAGTTCGCAGCAAAGAAAATACACTATTTGGGACATGTTCTTTCTAAGGATGGCATTTCAGTTGATACTTCGAAAACGGACGCTGTGTCCTCGTTTCCTAGGCCGCAAAATGTCAAGGATATTCAAGCCTTTTTAGGTCTTTCCAATTATTATAGGCGCTTCGTGTTCAACTTTGCAAAAAAGTCAGCGCCCCTCACTAATCTTCTTAAAAAGAATGTATCCTTTCAGTGGAATACAGAATGTGAACATGCCTTCAACACCCTGAAGGAAGCCTTGACAACTTCACCCATATTGGCTTTCCCAGATTTTGACAAAGAATTTTTGCTATACACAGACGCGTCAAGTTTTTCTATTGGTTATATACTCGGTCAGTTGGACGAAAATGGTAAGGAAGTAGTAGTCTCATATGGAGGTAGATCTCTTTCCGAAGCAGAACAAAAGTTTGGCATATCAGAGCGCGAATGTCTCGCAATAGTTGAAGGTATTAAGCACTACCATGTTTACTTAGCAAATGGTAAGTTTACTGTAATAACAGATCATCTTGCAAATTCATATTTAAAACATCTTAAACAATGTAACGGCAGATTAGGCCGCTGGTCTCTAAAATTACAAGGGTATAACTTTGCAATTATTCATAAAGCAGGTAGAAAACATTTGAATGCCGACGCACTTTCGCGCCGGGAATATCCGGAAACTAAAAATACGGAAATGGACGAAAATCCGCAGGCGCCAATAATGACCGCAAGCGCCGTAACCAAACAAAAAACATCCGAGACTCAAACAGAAGAGGTAATCCAACAGTGTGACCCCATAGACTCCATAATACGCGTCGCGGCGGTATCGGAGGCTGACATCAGACTCGCGCAAACAACGGACGTGGACGTTAATGTTTTCATTGAATATCTGGAGGAAAGAAAATTACCGGAAGACAACAGAGAAGCCAGAAGAATAATTTTAGAAGCAAATGACTACATCCTGGAAGATGGAATTTTATATCATCTCTACTATCCGTCAGGTAAGGGACATCGTCTTGATAGATTAATAAAACAGTTAGTGGTGCCACTCAGCTTGAGGAATGACATCCTATTATCATATCATGACTCTTTGCTGGGCGGACACCAAGGTATTGATAGAATTTATCACTCAATCAGATACAAATATTTCTGGCCAGGCATGTACACCGACATCCAGTTTTATGTAAAATCCTGTATTTCATGTCAGAAAAACAAAAATGCAACCCACCAACATCCAGCACCACTAAAACCATTACCAGTGGAAAGCTCGTTCAGTCGGCTACATATAGATATTTTAGGGCCTCTTAAAACATCCACAGAGGGATATAAATATGTTTTGTTAATTGTAGATGCTTTTTCAAAATGGCCAGAAGCATTCCCACTTAAGACAATGGAAGCATCAGAAATTGCTAAAATTTTATATTCGGAAATAATTTGTAGATATGGAGCCCCCAAAACACTTTTATCGGACAGAGGACAAAATTTTCTATCTAAATTAATCAAGGAACTTTGCAATCTTTTTCAGATCACGAAAGTCGCGACCAGCAGTTATCACCCCCAGACGAATGCCGCGTGTGAAAGAATGAACTCCACAATCACGAAAACACTACGGATGTACATCGACGACAAACAATCAAATTGGCCAGAACTGCTTCCCAGCGTAATGTTCGCGTACAGAGCGTCGCCGTGTACAGAATCAACCCAGTACAGCCCTTTTCGCGTGTTATTTGGCCAAGACTGTCAGCTACCAATAGACAACGAGCTAATACCATCAAACGACGTAGGAACCGAGGCAAGCAAACATCTAGATGCCATATTAAAAAAATTCGAGATAACAAGGGAGATTGTATAGCAGAATATTGGTGACGCTCAACAAAAATATAAACATCAGCACGAAAAGAAAGCAAAAATCCCGAAGTTCTCCGTTGGCGACAAGGTTTGGCTGTACAACAATAAGACACCCATTGGACTTTCACCTAAGCTATGTCATCGCTGGAACGGACCATATTATATTACCCACGACAGTAATCCAACTTATACCATCCGCCGATGTTCGGACGATATGCAACTGAAGTCACCGGTGCACGCGGACAGATTGAAACCCTTCATAAATCCGAAAGATCACCCAACAAATATTCTCGAGGAACAAGCAACGCCACAAGACACCCAAATCCATCCAGAAAATAGCACACCGGGTGCATCAGCAGACGACGCGAATCCCACAACAAATGACTGCGCGGAAAACGAGGATGAAAAACATACTTGGTAGAAAAAATTCTGGCGTGTAAACAAATAAATGGAAGAAAGCATTATAAAATTAAGTGGCTTGAGTCGAGAACAACCACATGGGAACCCAAAGAAAATGTACCCGAGGAATTAATCCAGGCGTTTCACATCTCAAAAACAGCAAAAGGAAAGAAAAGAAAAAGAAAACTAAAAAAGGATGTCGCGGCAATTTCAGACTCAGTAAGTATTCCAGATTTAGATGAATGGGAAATTCTATAAAATTTCATCAATATTATGTAATTCCATGTCGAAATTTATTCAATAGTTATAGTTGCACTGCAGCGCCGCGGGCCTGCACACACACGTGAGTGTGCATGACGTAATCACGTGCTTATTATTTTCTAAACCCGCGTCGCTCGCACCTATAAGCGTTAACGTATTAATCACCGCGCAGCGGACCCGTTACTTGCTGCACATTACATGTTTATGCCTATCAACAAGGAATCGCACCCGTCAGTCGAATGGTAACGTCTGACACAACTGCGTTTCATGATGAATAATAATATAAACTAACAAGCGTAAAATGAAAATAATAATCATAATAATAATGCTAATAATAATAATGCTAATAATAATAATAATAATAATAATAATAATAATAATAATAATAATAATAATAATAATAAACAAACTAATCAAATTAATAGTAATTTCAAAATACTAAGAGGAAATAGTGTCAATGCTCACATCTGTCCCCACTTTTTGAAACTGTGACGCCTGAATGCAATCTTGCCACTTGCATTCAAGCTGCACAGAATACACCATCGGAGGGCTCTGGCAAGGCTCCCCGAGGGTATAATTCATATCTCCTTTCAGGACAAATCCAATGAATAAAATGATTAATTTAACGTTTCTCAAGTAGTTTTTTAGTTTCTAATTTCAGATTGTATTTAACGTAACATGGTAATTGGTTTAATGGGAATTGGTAATTGGTTTAATGGGAATTGGTAATGGGGACTAGAGTATACAAGATTGGTACAACAAACAGGAAGTCAAGATCACAGAAAAAAGAAAAACAAGAAAATCTAGAACATCAACTATAACAGAAGAACAGACGAACAACGCGAACAACAGCAACAACAGAACAACAGCAACACGTAACAATAACCACGGAATTTATAGAAGACGAAACAACTGGACAACAACGGAACGAGAGAAAACACAAAAGGAAGCCATCTGGGACAGAATCAATCCAAATTTTCAACAACGTAAACATAATGACATTAAACGCTTTACAGACAACAATGGAAGAACTTACAACTGGTTAATTCGTGCAAACTTATTTATAAAAGTGACTGTTTCAATAATTCTTAAAAGGGACGCGGTGGAAGAAGAAAACAGAAGAAGACAACCATAAACATTTCATTTCATTTTTTTATCCACGTTTATGTTATAATTTATATTATCCATTCCCGAATACAATACTTGTAGAAAATAGCGGAGCTACTTCATCGCGGCGGGGAGCATATATAACCGTGGCTACCCCCAGGACCACCCCAAACCCATTTATAATAAGAAGCAATAATGTAGATCACAAAACAGAAGAAATAATCTATCCGTTCCAAATTTTAAATAACGAGCCTTTTTCGAAGTAATTTAATTAACTCACTAATCCGTAATCAGAGTACAAAGCGTGCATGGTTTAATCACGAGGAAAGCTGAATCCTTTCAAAGCCTGTCAAACAGCCTTTGATTGGGCTAAGAGTCCCTCATAATTGAACATGTATTTGACACATAATATATTGAATTAGCACCTTTTGCGTGAGTGAACAGTAAGCTAATAGCCTTCACTTAACAATGGAAATTGATGAACCAAGTTCTTATATAAGAGAGATAAGAAACGGTACCCGGGGTACAGAGAACAGGGATTCAAGAGGTTATACAGAACGCTTCCACATAGCTCTTACGGAGTAGTATATTTCCGGTAGGATTGCCATTTGGGCATCATGCACACGGTTATGAGGATCGTGTGAGTAGTAGACTGGCAGATTCAAGATTCAAGCTAAGTACTAGAATATATCATATTTACTAAGAAGGTTCAGCGCCACCTTCACAGGGCGACGTTACGAATAGCATATATCAGTCGAAGAATTAAGTATTACTGAGATAAAGCAGTGCAATTTTATTTAGACACAATTATTAAGGGAGAACAATTAAATGAGCTGGTAGCCGTATGAATATTCATGAGTAAACACCCCACTCCATTCCGGCCCCGATATTTTCTACAAGTACTAATCCGGGAACTGCAGGTTCATCATATTTCTCACATTTGTGTATTATTTATGGGGTATGGCCGGCCATGTGATTTGAAATACATTGTATATATAGTCCATGAAAAATACTTGATCTTTGTAAATATTAATTAACCATCTTTGGACATAATTATACATAAGCAATAGAGCGTTATCCAGTCTTATTGTTTTTAATCAACTCTTCAGCCTGATGTGTCGGTAACTCATGTTTTTTTGTGACCCCTCTAAGCTGCCTTCTCTAATTGATAAGTATTCCTCCCGCGATATCCATGGGTGTCGCATGAATAATACTCATCAGTTGGAAAGGGTTACCATTCACGGTTAGTTCAAGTGGAATCAACTTAATCCCCACCCCTCTCACGAGCAGAAGACCTCGCCGGTCATAGATCTGTACCTTATGTTTTGGGCTTTTAACCCTTTATATTCCATAGGGGTTCCTGGACTGAAGTGCATTACTGTTGGTGGCCCCTTTTTATGCCGCCCAACTTCATTTAACATCATGTTAAGTTTTTATAAGATATAGGTAACATGTAAAGTTTCAGTATGTTTGTATTTTTGCTGCACTGTGTGGCATTTGAGCAAAACAAAATCTAAAAATAAAATCTACATCACAGTGTAGTCTTTAAACGCATATTGGTGTTTAGAAGTTATTTATTTACTGATTTCACCTTATGGGGGTTAATTGCTATGCCATTTTAGCACAAATAACATTGCCAGTGCGCTAAAAAGTCTCCTTGGTGTATTCTGCGATGTAACCTCCGTTATCGGCAATGCGATGACTTAATATTTCAAATTACGTATTTCCGCATCAGAAGTACTTTTTTAAACCATATTTGTTATGATACATCCACCCTCGATTATCTTACATGAGAAGACTGTGTGAATATTTTCCCCCAATTCGCGATATGTCTGTACCCTGTATTTAAGCATCCTGCGTTGATTTTTTTGTGTGGCGGGATGGGAGGTAGTTTTCCAAGCTTTTTTTGCATGGCAGTCGTAACCCCGAGGTGTAGCCCCCCCCCCCCCTCCCCGTCCAATAAGCTTGAAATTCTTTAAAAAGAATTTTCGAGAACCATCACTGACAATACTTGGAGATGGTGCCGCGGCATTTCCTCTCGAAAACCACCTCGACACGGGTATTTTGTCCCAAGTCTAGTACCGTACAAGGACGATTCGTCCAAAAAAAGCTGATCTTTCTTGAGGGGGGGGGGGGGGGGGGGGTGGGGTGGGGGAGGGGGGGGGCAAGTGTTTGCGAATGAATATATTAACCCGTCATAGTTTGGAACCCTGTCCAATAAATTAAAGTTATTTTAAAATAATTTTTTTGTGAACCTCCAGTCACAATGGGTTGAGATGTGGTGGTATTCATCTTCTTTTAATGGGAGAGATTCAAGTTTGTTCACAGAATGTTTCTGTTCTGATACGAAGAAATTGCATGATATTTGCAGAAAATAAGAGTGTGTCATGGGCATTTTCTCGCGCGCTTGTGCTTGTGTAGTTTTGGGGCTAGGGGTGTCACGACATGAGGGGAGTTAACATATAGCGGTATTGACGTCATTATCTCTGGAAGTTGAAGCTTGATTTTCAATTTTTTTTCAACTATTGAATCGAGACCACGAATCCTAAATGTTCCCTTGAGTTCAACTTTATTGAAGGAAATTTTATTTTGACGTTTTCCGACGTTCGATCTGCAATAACGTCATAGCGTTAACAATTTTCAGACAATTTGGATGAAACTGCACCAACTTGCCCTCAACTAACTATTCCTCTTGCCGAATGTGATATTAGTATAGTGCTATGTTTGGGGGATACAGCTGTTACCAAATGGGTTGGGGGTAACACATGCCGGTATCGACGTCATATCTCCGGTAGTTGAAGTCCGATTTCAAAAACATTTTCAACTAGTTAATCAAGACCATGAGTACTAAACGTTCACATATGTTTAACTTTATGCAGTGAAATTTAATTTTTGTCGTTTCCAGACTTAGATCGGCAATGACGTCACAGCGTAAACAATTTTCCCGACAATTTGGATGAAACTACACATAACATACCCTCAACTATTCATTTTGCTAAATGGTATATTATTTTTGTACTATGTTATGTAATTTGATGGGAGGGCTGTCACCAAATGGGGGCGGGGGAAGAACTTCAAATGACAGATGAATTAACTAGATGGTTTTGAAATCGCAAAGCGAATTTCAAGAAGTCATTCAACGAAACACGACCAAAGCCCAGAGGGCAGCCAAGTCTGGTTGAAAGTTTACAAATTTCGAAAGGCAAATGGTGAAACGGAGGTTGAAAAGAGAATGTAAATACATGAACGTAAGAGTGGTACCCCGACATTGTTTACATTGTATCTCCGGTATGTGTCGTATCATTTTAAAATTAGTTTCAACTTTTTATTCGGGACCACGAGTACTAAATGTCCTAAGATTTTGACTTTGTGCAGTGAAATTTAATTTTGACGTTTTCCACCCTCAGTGGGCATTTACATTACAACGCCAACAATGTTCGGACAATGTGCATACAAACTGGCAGTGGTTCACTTCAATTATTGCTCTAGCAGCCTGTTATAAAAATGTCGTGTTATATTTTGTAGTTTTGGAGGTTGGGCTGTCAGCAAATCGGAGGTGTATGCCTCTGACGTTGTTTACGTCATATCTCCGGTGTCTGACGTGGGATTTTCAAAATTTCTTCAACTTTGTGACCATGAATACTAAGCGGTCACATTGTAAAACCTTCCGAAAGTGGAATTCAGTTATTTTTTTACTTTTTCTGTACCTCCGTCACATTTGACGTCATAGCGTTCAGTTTGAGGCATCATTGAGCAAACAAATTTAGCTAGACATCATTCCAACTATCCCTGGCGCCATTTTGTTTAGTTTGTACAGTAGTAACCTTTGCCGTTGTTGGGGTAGGGGTTATACAAAATTAGAGGGGTTGTAAAAATATAAACTGACGTTAAATCAAAGAATCCAAAAATAGTTATCTTTTTATTTTTCGAGCTGTATCACATCTTACATTTTTATGTAAATCGGGAAAACTTTAATTTTACCGACGTTGACGTCCTAGCGTCTCCCCAACGACAGCCCAGACAAATTGTTCGTCGGCTGAAAACATTTTTCGATATGGTTTTTATTGGAGAATGTATTTCAAAAATTTCGAGAGGGGGCATTCAACAAACAGGCAGATAGTTGACGTTCATGAAAAAAACGTTACTTTGGATAAAGGTTTAAATTTGAAATTGTAACAATTGCCTTTAATAGAGCCTTCATGTAAGTAAAAGTCTGTAAAGTTACATAGCTGTGTATTATTTATATGGAGATGTGCGTTATTGAAAATCAATGTTTTTGATGAGAAATGTGTAAAATAAGCCCTAAATTTTGAAATGAGTTGAAAAAAATAAAATAAAAAACAGCTATCTCCTACTTTTCTGAGCTCTACGACATAGTAAACTTTAGTGAAAATCGGCTGACATTTAATTTTTGGTGACGGCGACATCATTAACGTCACCCGAAAATATGGCCAGATCCGTTCATCATTTCTCAGGGCAGTACAACATTTTTAGATAGTTTTTGTTGGAGATTATATTTCCGAAAGTCAAAAGAGGAGGGATTGGTGCGGGAGTTGATATGAAAAGATAACATAAAACTCGCATCACTAACATTGGGGACAGAAGTTCGAAAATTTTCGTCCAGCATTTTTTAGAAGTATTTCAGATCTATAATTGCCCCAAATTTCGTGAAATTACCCTAAATCGTGTCTGAATAAAAGAGAAAAAAGGTAACCATCGCAAAAGGTCACTCTAACTCCGTTGAATAACTTAACTGGGTTGTTTTGAAATCGCAAAGCGAATAATTTTTAGAAGTCATCTAAAACCACTGTCACACTGCTGCGATCAGGCCAAAAAAATGAAAAATTATCAAAGCGCCAAGCTAAACGCATTAAGATCTCCAAGAACCGATTGGTGACGCAGTGGACACTGGCTAGGACGGGAGAGGGTCCCCATGGTCGCCCGTGAGCACCAGAGCGCCGCGCTTGTTTTGTGCATGCCCAAAACAAGCGCAGATGTCGGCGTTCTGACCAGGGCGCTACAATGACTCAGTACTGTCGCCGGGGCAGCGCAAAGCGAGCGACGTGAGCGTCCCGTTGACGTAGCAAGGATGCATACAAGCTAGTCGTGGTCGCAGCAAGAAATCAGTCTTGTCCTCTGCGACTGCAGTAAAGCCTTGGTCACAACTGGCCGTACGTGCTTCGGCGGGCGGCATGCTAGGACATCTTGCGATTTTTCGGGGTCGTACGCCGCCCGTAAGCACACAAGGAGGCTGTTGGACATGCACAACAAACTCTGCGATTTCCTTGCAAAATCTGAGAACGCACGCTTGACGTGCGCACCACGCAAGGAGTCCGCAGGTTAACCGTACGATTTGAAATGCAAGTGAGAAGAAAGTCGCGGGTCTAAGACGTAAGAAGAACGCAAGGAGAGGGCACTTATCCCTTGCGTCCGACGTCCGTTGTCCGCAAGTTGCTCGTACTTGCCGCTCACGAATGTAATCGAACGCACGGAACACGCGCGGCGTAAGTGCGTGACACTTGCGTCGCACGGATTTTGCTTGCACCACCGACTATAAAAAGAGTGCGCGTGCCGTACAAGGTTATCAGTTTGCTCTTGTATTTTGACAAGTTAAAAGATTCAGTTTTTTAAAGTTTTTCTTTGCGTTTTTTATTCTTTAAGTATTCAAATTAAATTAATTATTCACATTAAAGAGCGGAGTTGATGATGACTTTGAATTACTGTTTGACCTATATGACGCCCAATGATGACGAGGCCTTCACTTCATCAGTATATATACCCAGGGGAAAATTGAGAAAAAGAGAATCATAAGAAGTGAGTACGAATCCCACGGGCATCGCACGTGGCCCCTGCGACTCGCACGCCAGACTTACTCCTGTCTTACGATGCACTTGAAACTCCTTCTCAACTGTTCTCGAGCCCTACGACCACCCACGGCAACCACGGCAGTCAAAAATCGCAGAGGACACAAGATCTCCAAACACGCATGGCCAGTTGTGACCAAGGCTTAATCTTAAACAGACTCTCACTACGTGCCTCTCCCGTCCTTATTACACTCACTACGTCTCTCTCCCGACCTTATTACGCTCTTACTGCGCTGCCACGAGGCGTCATGGACTGGTTCCCGCTCATAGAACGCCCACACCGTGCTGCCACTCTGACTTTGGCGCTCGTTATACGTCCAAGCGTGATAAATGGCGTTCTTCCGACTTTGCAGCAGGTTTACAGCACGATCCCACTTTGATATGCGATCTGCGCACCCCCCCCCCCCCCCCACACACACAAATAGTTTAAATACATCATCAGCAACAGCAGTGGACGTAGCACTGGGCGTAGGGGATGGCGGTAGTGGAAGATACTGCCTTCTCTTCCCCTCCCTCTGTCCTTGGGTGCTGGTGCCATGCTTTTGCCTTTTACCATTGTGACTACGTTGTTCGATGCTATGTTTAGCTCCGAAAAACAGACTGATGGCTGGAGCACGCAAGAGGCTCTATTTACACTCTCCGCGCCCACGAAGAGGACGTTTTGCAAACGTATTGAGAACGTACTAGCAACGCAATCACAGCGACTTGGATGCTCTGAGAACGTTTACAGCGTTGAGGAAGCACAGTGAGAGCGCGAGACTTGACAAAGTAGGAAAGCAATGGGTCGTACTAAGAGTGCAATGAAAACGTGATAAGCGGGATAGGAGCATAGTAAGAACTACCTTGTTTTAAAAGTTTGACAATTTTGGGCAGTTTTCTGCGCACTTCCTGCGTGTTATTCATGTTTTGATAATTTTTCAGCGCAATGCAAGCGCCGGCCTGATCGCAGCAGAGTGTGACAGGGGTTTACCGATGCGCGGCGAACTGCCCAACAATGAGGAGGAGGTGTCTGTCGTCTTTTAACCTAACAAGCTGCTCAATAAAGCTTACACCGTCGATCATTACAAAGTCTACCTAGACTGTGAAGTATAGTAAAAACATCAATAATTGGATAAATAGAAAAACTAAAAAACGGTTATCTCCTATTTTTTTTTAGTTGTACAACATACTACTATTTCATAAAACTCACATGCATTTTAACATAGGGCTTTTAATTAAGAATTTAGAAAATACAATAAACTTCAAAGTTACACAAAACGTCAACATGGCATTAAATAAAAAAAGAAAAAAAGCGGAGCTGTCTCCCAACATTTTTGAGCTCTACAACATACTAAAAATAATAAAAAAAAAATCAGGCGCATTTTTATTTTTGACCTTATGACCTCCTAGACATCACCGTCATGTTCGGCCATAATGGTTGGGAATTTCCTAGGATGACATCACATTTTGAGATATGTTTTTTTTTATTGGAGATTATATTTCCAAAAATTTCAGAAACACAGGCTTAAGATGAGTTTGAAATTAAAATCTTTAAAAAATCCCTAACATCCGGCTCATTCCAATCAAGGGTTCAAATGACAGAAAAGTAAACCGGATGGATCAACTTACGATAACCAGAAATCGATGTGCGAAGTTTCAAATCTATAACTGTAACTAGAGAATTGTAATTTGTTTGACAAATTACGGGCTTTCCCAATTTTTTAATTTGAAACGGCAGACTGTATTATAAACGAAACTATCAATCATTCTGATTATCTTTACACCTGATAACAAGAGCTTTGTTAAGGAGGCAGCGCCCTCGGTGCCTGACAGTGGAAATCTTGAGTTAAAAGCTATAGATAGACAATAGAAACAGAGATCCAGCAAATAATTAGAGAGAGAGCATAGAAGCGAGAGATCGATTGGAAACCAATTTAAAAAACAACGAGATACTGAATTTATTCTTCTTTATTATATTGTGGTAAATCAGGACCCGCCAAACAACGCCTGTGGAAGAAGTCGTCTAAAGTATGCAGCTCAGGTGTCAACGATCAGCTAAACTTGAATAAATACCTATGTTATGGTCATGATATATCCATAGATGCTGAAAGTAACCTTAAATACCAATAATTAATTAATTCTCTACCATTCTGTCGGTTTGTGAATATGTGAGATATGCCAACAAAACAGGGTGTGCTAGTAGTATAGCTCGCATGGTTAAGGCCACATCACCCGGACCTCATTCCGGATCTCATGTGACGTCATAGTCATGTGACCGGGGGCCGCCAAGTTGTGTTGTCATGGTAACCCGCGTGAGTGGCCATCTTGTGACGTCATCCCCATAGTGATGAGTGGTGTTAGTGCGCATGCGCAGCGCGTGTTGTTATGGTAATATGCGTTTCCGTCGTCTATTTTGTATAGTGGAATCCGCCATCTTGGTTTCTATGGTAGCACGTGGTTGCTATGTTACCCAAAGGCTTCTTATAGGACGGGGGTATGTTCGATTGAATCAGAGTATCACGAATTACCCAAATGAGTCTGAGAATGACCGGAAATCATTACCGAAATCACCGAAACGGACTTATCCTAACTAGAATCTTTGATGTAAATAGTAGCACGTAGTGCTATGAGGCAACTATAGGGTGAGTTCGATTGTACTAGAGTATTTGTTTACCAAGAATTACCCAAATGAGCCTGAGAATGACCGGAAATCACCGAAATGATCACCTAAATCACCCAAAGGGGTTCTGATTCCCTAAGAATCCTCGTCTACTTAGACCATTTGTACCCATCATTCTTTGATCTATAATGACTTCTATCTAGTATACTGACCCTCCCGTATGTGTACTTAAGGGTCATGAAGCTATTTCTCTTGATATAACCTCAAGCCCCTTATGTTTACAGCCAGGATACCTTTTTGGGATACCTATTTGGGGATACCTATTGGAGAATACCCATCTGGGAATATTTTGACAACCCGTATGAGAGGCCCATGAAAATACTTCTCTTGATCTACCCTCAAGCCCCTCGTGTTCTCGGTCAGGTCTTTAAGGTATGGGAATGCTATACTAAAAAGAAAAAATAACAACACATTCTTTACATTTACATTTCTTTTATTGAATAACAAATCACAATATAACTTTTTATGGTATGTAGATTGTCAAGTATTCATAAACTGTCTTTCTGCAGATTGGACATCTTCTCAGTTATTTACAACAGTCAGTGCACAGGCACAAGTGATTACATGGTCGCGGAGCGACATTGGCTTCAGTTAATAAACACACACAACATTTCCGTGAATCTTCTTTTCTGGCGGCCTCTTCATCTTGTTCTTCATTGGATTCTTCTTCCTCCTTCATCAATTCGGGTAGGTTGTGAATATAATAACATTCTGGGGCATATTGTCTATGTTCCTCTATAACATCATCTTCTTTATCCCAGAATCGCACAACTATTCCACAATGAAAACATTGAGTTCTGTCTCCTGTCCCCAAATAAAAGAAGCCAGCTCTCGCTAGTTCTTTCGGGGTTTTTGCACTTTCTCGTTGTAACATATTTTCAAAAGTCTTGAGGCGGTGTTCTTCCAATGCATACTCCATGTGGCGCGGTGGACTCTGTACTGGCTCGAATTTCTCTAGAGCAATCAGTGAACGAGAGTCTCCACGTAGCATCTGCTCCAGTACTTGTTGTGGAACACCCTGATAAAACGTTTCAACGTTCATTCTCTCTGCAAAGTCTCGTGGAAATGGATTTCTCGAATCTTGGTTTCTCGTTTCTTGTTTAAATTCATTCAGAGCCATCGTGATCAAACCTGGAATCGTGAACATTCTATCTAATCATCCTTCTTCTTTGGTTTTCTGCCTCTTTTTGGTTTAGTGGTGTCTTCTTGATTCTGTTCAATGTTTCTCTTCTTTGGTATGGTCACTTCTTTGGTGACCCGATCCCAATCTTCTGTGGAAAACTTGAATCCAACGTCGTTCTTGAACAGTTGAATCTGTAATTCGCTGATGGTTTTGAAGACGGTTATGCTAGTAGACATCCTTCTCCTTCGGCTGTCGGCACACACATGACGATTTTGGTTGATTGAGGAATGGTTCCAGCGCGCCGAAGGGGTGCTGGGACAGTTTGGTGAAAGCTCCTTTCGACCCTCGTTAACGGTATATTGTAAGTTCGTTAAGTTGAGACAGCGTCATCAGCATCATGTCTGGGCGGTGTAAAGGTCGAAAAGGGTTGGAGTTGATGTTTCTAGTTGTTATTCCTTAGGCAAGTTTTGTCTGCCGCTTGTGATTTTGTGGTGAAGATAGGCCTTCATCGGCAAGTAGTGTCTGCCTTGGGCTCTTAGCTGACGTGAATGGTTTCGGCGATTGACAAGTGAAAGAAACAAAACGGACCTTAACAAGGTGCCACCCAACCTGAACATTCCTGGTTCAGGTAACAGGCCTGCTATTATCATTGGGTCGGGACATGCTGTGCGCTAGAGGAGCGCTTTACAAAAAGAGGCCAAGAGATCGGGGCGTAGGACCAACGCTCGCCTCCCTGGGGGTGGATGCCCACCTCCGAGGATGGTGTGAAGGATGTGCTGAAGCCATAACGGTTATTGCGTTGCCATAGCGGTTATTGATACCCATAGCGGTTATTGGGGAGAAAGGTAGAATATGAAAAATAGTTAGACCAAAAGCGACAAAAGGTAGAGTAGAGTAAGGAAGTGTGTGCATTTGTCAGCCGGTCATAGATCTGTACCTTATGTTTTGGGCTTTTAACCCTTTATATTCCATAGGGGTTCCTGGACTGAAGTGCATTACTGTTGGTGGCCCCTTTTTATGCCGCCCAACTTCATTTAACATCATGTTAAGTTTTTATAAGATATAGGTAACATGTAAAGTTTCAGTATGTTTGTATTTTTGCTGCACTGTGTGGCATTTGAGCAAAACAAAATCTAAAAATAAAATCTACATCACAGTGTAGTCTTTAAACGCATATTGGTGTTTAGAAGTTATTTATTTACTGATTTCACCTTATGGGGGTTAATTGCTATGCCATTTTAGCACAAATAACATTGCCAGTGCGCTAAAAAGTCTCCTTGGTGTATTCTGCGATGTAACCTCCGTTATCGGCAATGCGATGACTTAAGATTTCAAATTACGTATTTCCGCATCAGAAGTACTTTTTTAAACCATATTTGTTATGATACATCCACCCTCGATTATCTTACATGAGAAGACTGTGTGAATATTTTCCCCCAATTCGCGATATGTCTGTACCCTGTATTTAAGCATCCTGCGTTGATTTTTTTGTGTGGCGGGATGGGAGGTAGTTTTCCAAGCTTTTTTTGCATGGCAGTCGTAACCCCGAGGTGTAGCCCCCCCCCCCTCCCCGTCCAATAAGCTTGAAATTCTTTAAAAAGAATTTTCGAGAACCATCACTGACAATACTTGGAGATGGTGCCGCGGCATTTCCTCTCGAAAACCACCTCGACACGGGTATTTTGTCCCAAGTCTAGTACCGTACAAGGACGATTCGTCCAAAAAAGCTGATCTTTCTTGAGGGGGGTGGGGGTGGGGGGGAGGGGGGGGGGGCAAGTGTTTGCGAATGAATATATTAACCCGTCATAGTTTGGAACCCTGTCCAATAAATTAAAGTTAATTTTTTTGTGAACCTCCAGTCACAATGGGTTGAGATGTGGTGGTATTCATCTTCTTTTAATGGGAGAGATTCAAGTTTGTTCACAGAATGTTTCTGTTCTGATACGAAGAAATTGCATGATATTTGCAGAAAATAAAAGTGTGTCATGGGCATTTTCTCGCGCGCTTGTGCTTGTGTAGTTTTGGGGCTAGGGGTGTCACGACATGAGGGGAGTTAACATATAGCGGTATTGACGTCATTATCTCTGGAAGTTGAAGCTTGATTTTCAATTTTTTTTCAACTATTGAATCGAGACCACGAATCCTAAATGTTCCCTTGAGTTCAACTTTATTGAAGGAAATTTTATTTTGACGTTTTCCGACGTTCGATCTGCAATAACGTCATAGCGTTAACAATTTTCAGACAATTTGGATGAAACTGCACCAACTTGCCCTCAACTAACTATTCCTCTTGCCGAATGTGATATTAGTATAGTGCTATGTTTGGGGGATACAGCTGTTACCAAATGGGTTGGGGGTAACACATGTCGGTATCGACGTCATATCTCCGGTAGTTGAAGTCCGATTTCAAAAACATTTTCAACTAGTTAATCAAGACCATGAGTACTAAACGTTCACATATGTTTAACTTTATGCAGTGAAATTTAATTTTTGTCGTTTCCAGACTTAGATCGGCAATGACGTCACAGCGTAAACAATTTTCCCGACAATTTGGATGAAACTACACATAACATACCCTCAACTATTCATTTTGCTAAATGGTATATTATTTTTGTACTATGTTATGTAATTTGATGGGAGGGCTGTCACCAAATGGGGGCGGGGGAAGAACTTCAAATGACAGATGAATTAACTAGATGGTTTTGAAATCGCAAAGCGAATTTCAAGAAGTCATTCAACGAAACACGACCAAAGCCCAGAGGGCAGCCAAGTCTGGTTGAAAGTTTACAAATTTCGAAAGGCAAATGGTGAAACGGAGGTTGAAAAGAGAATGTAAATACATGAACGTAAGAGTGGTACCCCGACATTGTTTACATTGTATCTCCGGTATGTGTCGTATCATTTTAAAATTAGTTTCAACTTTTTATTCGGGACCACGAGTACTAAATGTCCTAAGATTTTGACTTTGTGCAGTGAAATTTAATTTTGACGTTTTCCACCCTCAGTGGGCATTTACATTACAACGCCAACAATGTTCGGACAATGTGCATACAAACTGGCAGTGGTTCACTTCAATTATTGCTCTAGCAGCCTGTTATAAAAATTTCGTGTTATGTTTTGTAGTTTTGGAGGTTGGGCTGTCAGCAAATCGGAGGTGTATGCCTCTGACGTTGTTTACGTCATATCTCCGGTGTCTGACGTGGGATTTTCAAAATTTCTTCAACTTTGTGACCATGAATACTAAACGGTCACATTGTAAAACCTTCCGAAAGTGGAATTCAGTTATTTTTTTACGTTTTCTGTACCTCCGTCACATTTGACGTCATAGCGTTCAGTTTGAGGCATCATTGAGCAAACAAATTTAGCTAAACATCATTCCAACTATCCCTGGCGCCATTTTGTTTAGTTTGTACAGTAGTAACCTTTGCCGTTGTTGAGGTAGGGGTTATACAAAATTAGAGGGGTTGTAAAAATATAAACTGACGTTAAATCAAAGAATCCAAAAATAGTTATCTTTTTATTTTTCGAGCTGTATCACATCTTACATTTTTATGTAAATCGGGAAAACTTTAATTTTACCGACGTTGACGTCCTAGCGTCTCCCCAACGACAGCCCAGACAAATTGTTCGTCGGCTGAAAACATTTTTCGATATGGTTTTTATTGGAGAATGTATTTCAAAAATTTCGAGAGGGGGCATTCAACAAGCAGGCAGATAGTTGACGTTCATGAAAAAAACGTTACTTTGGATAAAGGTTTAAATTTGAAATTGTAACAATTGCCTTTAATAGAGCCTTCATGTAAGTAAAAGTCTGTAAAGTTACATAGCTGTGTATTATTTATATGGAGATGTGCGTTATTGAAAATCAATGTTTTTGATGAGAAATGTGTAAAATAAGCCCTAAATTTTGAAATGAGTTGAAAAAAATAAAATAAAAAACAGCTATCTCCTACTTTTCTGAGCTCTACGACATAGTAAACTTTAGTGAAAATCGGCTGACATTTAATTTTTGGTGACGGCGACATCATTAACGTCACCCGAAAATATGGCCAGATCCGTTCATCATTTCTCAGGGCAGTACAACATTTTTAGATAGTTTTTGTTGGAGATTATATTTCCGAAAGTCAAAAGAGGAGGGATTGGTGCGGGAGTTGATATGAAAAGATAACATAAAACTCGCATCACTAACATTGGGGACAGAAGTTCGAAAATTTTCGTCCAGCATTTTTTAGAAGTATTTCAGATCTATAATTGCCCCAAATTTCGTGAAATTACCCTAAATCGTGTCTGAATAAAAGAGAAAAAAGGTAACCATCGCAAAAGGTCACTCTAACTCCGTTGAATAACTTAACTGGGTTGTTTTGAAATCGCAAAGCGAATAATTTTTAGAAGTCATCTAAAACCACTGTCACACTGCTGCGATCAGGCCAAAAAAATGAAAAATTATCAAAGCGCCAAGCTAAACGCATTAAGATCTCCAAGAATCGATTGGTGACGCAGTGGACACTGGCTAGGACGGGAGAGGGTCCCCATGGTCGCCCGTGAGCACCAGAGCGCCGCGCTTGTTTTGTGCATGCCCAAAACAAGCGCAGATGTCGGCGTTCTGACCAGGGCGCTGCAATGACTCAGTACTGTCGCCGGGGCAGCGCAAAGCGAGCGACGTGAGCGTCCCGTTGACGTAGCAAGGATGCATACAAGCTAGTCGTGGTCGCAGCAAGAAATCAGTCTTGTCCTCTGCGACTGCAGTAAAGCCTTGGTCACAACTGGCCGTACGTGCTTCGGCGGGCGGCATGCTAGGACATCTTGCGATTTTTCGGGGTCGTACGCCGCCTGTAAGCACACAAGGAGGCTGTTGGACATGCACAACAAACTCTGCGATTTCCTTGCAAAATCTGAGAACGCACGCTTGACGTGCGCACCACGCAAGGAGTCCGCAGGTTAACCGTATGATTTGAAATGCAAGTGAGAAGAAAGTCGCGGGTCTAAGACGTAAGAAGAACGCAAGGAGAGGGCACTTATCCCTTGCGTCCGACGTCCGTTGTCCGCAAGTTGCTCGTACTTGCCGCTCACGAATGTAATCGAACGCACGGAACACGCGCGGCGTAAGTGCGTGACACTTGCGTCGCACGGATTTTGCTTGCACCACCGACTATAAAAAGAGTGCGCGTGCCGTACAAGGTTATCAGTTTGCTCTTGTATTTTGACAAGTTAAAAGATTCAGTTTTTTAAAGTTTTTCTTTGCGTTTTTTATTCTTTAAGTATTCAAATTAAATTAATTATTCACATTAAAGAGCGGAGTTGATGATGACTTTGAATTACTGTTTGACCTATATGACGCCCAATGATGACGAGGCCTTCACTTCATCAGTATATATACCCAGGGGAAAATTGAGAAAAAGAGAATCATAAGAAGTGAGTACGAATCCCACGGGCATCGCACGTGGCCCCTGCGACTCGCACGCCAGACTTACTCCTGTCTTACGATGCACTTGAAACTCCTTCTCAACTGTTCTCGAGCCCTACGACCACCCACGGCAACCACGGCAGTCAAAAATCGCAGAGGACACAAGATCTCCAAACACGCATGGCCAGTTGTGACCAAGGCTTAATCTTAAACAGACTCTCACTACGTGCCTCTCCCGTCCTTATTACACTCACTACGTCTCTCTCCCGACCTTATTACGCTCTTACTGCGCTGCCACGAGGCGTCATGGACTGGTTCCCGCTCATAGAACGCCCACACCGTGCTGCCACTCTGACTTTGGCGCTCGTTATATGTCCAAGCGTGATAAATGGCGTTCTTCCGACTTTGCAGCAGGTTTACAGCACGATCCCACTTTGATATGCGATCTGCGCACACACAAATAGTTTAAATACATCATCAGCAACAGCAGTGGACGTTGCACTGGGCGTAGGGGATGGCGGTAGTGGAAGATACTGCCTTCTCTTCCCCTCCCTCTGTCCTTGGGTGCTGGTGCCTTGCTTTTGCCTTTTACCATTGTGACTACGTTGTTCGATGCTATGTTTAGCTCCGAAAAACAGACTGATGGCTGGAGCACGCAAGAGGCTCTATTTACACTCTCCGCGCCCACGAAGAGGACGTTTTGCAAACGTATTGAGAACGTACTAGCAACGCAATCACAGCGACTTGGATGCTCTGAGAACGTTTACAGCGTTGAGGAAGCACAGTGAGAGCGCGAGACTTGACAAAGTAGGAAAGCAATGGGTCGTACTAAGAGTGCAATGAAAACGTGATAAGCGGGATAGGAGCATAGTAAGAACTACCTTGTTTTAAAAGTTTGACAATTTTGGGCAGTTTTCTGCGCACTTCCTGCGTGTTATTCATGTTTTGATAATTTTTCAGCGCAATGCAAGCGCCGGCCTGATCGCAGCAGAGTGTGACAGGGGTTTACCGATGCGCGGCGAACTGCCCAACAATGAGGAGGAGGTGTCTGTCGTCTTTTAACCTAACAAGCTGCTCAATAAAGCTTACACCGTCGATCATTACAAAGTCTACCTAGACTGTGAAGTATAGTAAAAACATCAATAATTGGATAAATAGAAAAACTAAAAAACGGTTATCTCCTATTTTTTTTTAGTTGTACAACATACTACTATTTCATAAAACTCACATGCATTTTAACATAGGGCTTTTAATTAAGAATTTAGAAAATACAATAAACTTCAAAGTTACACAAAACGTCAACATGGCATTAAATAAAAAAAGAAAAAAAGCGGAGCTGTCTCCCAACATTTTTGAGCTCTACAACATACTAAAAATAATAAAAAAAAAATCAGGCGCATTTTTATTTTTGACCTTATGACCTCCTAGACATCACCGTCATGTTCGGCCATAATGGTTGGGAATTTCCTAGGATGACATCACATTTTGAGATATGTTTTTTTTTATTGGAGATTATATTTCCAAAAATTTCAGAAACACAGGCTTAAGATGAGTTTGAAATTAAAATCTTTAAAAAATCCCTAACATCCGGCTCATTCCAATCAAGGGTTCAAATGACAGAAAAGTAAACCGGATGGATCAACTTACGATAACCAGAAATCGATGTGCGAAGTTTCAAATCTATAACTGTAACTAGAGAATTGTAATTTGTTTGACAAATTACGGGCTTTCCCAATTTTTTAATTTGAAACGGCAGACTGTATTATAAACGAAACTATCAATCATTCTGATTATCTTTACACCTGATAACAAGAGCTTTGTTAAGGCGGCAGCGCCCTCGGTGCCTGACAGTGGAAATCTTGAGTTAAAAGCTATAGATAGACAATAGAAACAGAGATCCAGCAAATAATTAGAGAGAGAGCATAGAAGCGAGAGATCGATTGGAAACCAATTTAAAAAACAACGAGATACTGAATTTATTCTTCTTTATTATATTGTGGTAAATCAGGACCCGCCAAACAACGCCTGTGGAAGAAGTCGTCTAAAGTATGCAGCTCAGGTGTCAACGATCAGCTAAACTTGAATAAATACCTATGTTATGGTCATGATATATCCATAGATGCTGAAAGTAACCTTAAATACCAATAATTAATTAATTCTCTACCATTCTGTCGGTTTGTGAATATGTGAGACATGCCAACAAAACAGGGTGTGCTAGTAGTATAGCTCGCATGGTTAAGGCCACATCACCCGGACCTCATTCCGGATCTCATGTGACGTCATAGTCATGTGACCGGGGGCCGCCAAGTTGTGTTGTCATGGTAACCCGCGTGAGTGGCCATCTTGTGACGTCATCGCCATAGTGATGAGTGGTGTTAGTGCGCATGCGCAGCGCGTGTTGTTATGGTAATATGCGTTTCCGTCGTCTATTTTGTATAGTGGAATCCGCCATCTTGGTTTCTATGGTAGCACGTGGTTGCTATGTTACCCAAAGGCTTCTTATAGGACGGGGGTATGTTCGATTGAATCAGAGTATCACGAATTACCCAAATGAGTCTGAGAATGACCGGAAATCATTACCGAAATCACCGAAACGGACTTATCCTAACTAGAATCTTTGATGTAAATAATAGCACGTAGTGCTATGAGGCAACTATAGGGTGAGTTCGATTGTACTAGAGTATTTGTTTACCAAGAATTACCCAAATGAGCCTGAGAATGACCGGAAATCACCGAAATGATCACCTAAATCACCCAAAGGGGTTCTGATTCCCTAAGAATCCTCGTCTACTTAGACCATTTGTACCCATCATTCTTTGATCTATAATGACTTCTATCTAGTATACTGACCCTCCCGTATGTGTACTTAAGGGTCATGAAGCTATTCCTCTTGATATAACCTCAAGCCCCTTATGTTTACAGCCAGGATACCTTTTTGGGATACCTATTTGGGGATACCTATTGGAGAATACCCATCTGGGAATATTTTGACAACCCGTATGAGAGGCCCATGAAAATACTTCTCTTGATCTACCCTCAAGCCCCTCGTGTTCTCGGTCAGGTCTTTAAGGTATGGGAATGCTATACTAAAAAGAAAAAATAACAACACATTCTTTACATTTACATTTCTTTTATTGAATAACAAATCACAATATAACTTTTTATGGTATGTAGATTGTCAAGTATTCATAAACTGTCTTTCTGCAGATTGGACATCTTCTCAGTTATTTACAACAGTCAGTGCACAGGCACAAGTGATTACATGGTCGCGGAGCGACATTGGCTTCAGTTAATAAACACACACAACATTTCCGTGAATCTTCTTTTCTGGCGGCCTCTTCATCTTGTTCTTCATTGGATTCTTCTTCCTCCTTCATCAATTCGGGTAGGTTGTGAATATAATAACATTCTGGGGCATATTGTCTATGTTCCTCTATAACATCATCTTCTTTATCCCAGAATCGCACAACTATTCCACAATGAAAACATTGAGTTCTGTCTCCTGTCCCCAAATAAAAGAAGCCAGCTCTCGCTAGTTCTTTCGGGGTTTTTGCACTTTCTCGTTGTAACATATTTTCAAAAGTCTTGAGGCGGTGTTCTTCCAATGCATACTCCATGTGGCGCGGTGGACTCTGTACTGGCTCGAATTTCTCTAGAGCAATCAGTGAACGAGAGTCTCCACGTAGCATCTGCTCCAGTACTTGTTGTGGAACACCCTGATAAAACGTTTCAACGTTCATTCTCTCTGCAAAGTCTCGTGGAAATGGATTTCTCGAATCTTGGTTTCTCGTTTCTTGTTTAAATTCATTCAGAGCCATCGTGATCAAACCTGGAATCGTGAACATTCTATCTAATCATCCTTCTTCTTTGGTTTTCTGCCTCTTTTTGGTTTAGTGGTGTCTTCTTGATTCTGTTCAATGTTTCTCTTCTTTGGTATGGTCACTTCTTTGGTGACCCGATCCCAATCTTCTGTGGAAAACTTGAATCCAACGTCGTTCTTGAACAGTTGAATCTGTAATTCGCTGATGGTTTTGAAGACGGTTATGCTAGTAGACATCCTTCTCCTTCGGCTGTCGGCACACACATGACGATTTTGGTTGATTGAGGAATGGTTCCAGCGCGCCGAAGGGGTGCTGGGACAGTTTGGTGAAAGCTCATTTCGACCCTCGTTAACGGTATATTGTAAGTTCGTTAAGTTGAGACAGCGTCATCAGCATCATGTCTGGGCGGTGTAAAGGTCGAAAAGGGTTGGAGTTGATGTTTCTAGTTGTTATTCCTTAGGCAAGTTTTGTCTGCCGCTTGTGATTTTGTGGTGAAGATAGGCCTTCATCGGCAAGTATAGTCTGCCTTGGGCTCTTAGCTGACGTGAATGGTTTCGGCGATTGACAAGTGAAAGAAACAAAACGGACCTTAACAAGGTGCCACCCAACCTGAACATTCCTGGTTCAGGTAACAGGCCTGCTATTATCATTGGGTCGGGACATGCTGTGCGCTAGAGGAGCGCTTTACAAAAAGAGGCCAAGAGATCGGGGCGTAGGACCAACGCTCGCCTCCCTGGGGGTGGATGCCCACCTCCGAGGATGGAGTGAAGGATGTGCTGAAGCCATAACGGTTATTGCGTTGCCATAGCGGTTATTGATATCCATAGCGGTTATTGGGGAGAAAGGTAGAATATGAAAAATAGTTAGACTAAAAGCGACAAAAGGTAGAGTAGAGTAAGGAAGTGTGTGCATTTGTCAGGTCTTTTCTGGATGTATTTCTGTTGAGTGTGATTTTCAGGCAAGTATAGTCTGCCGATTAAACGAGTGTTGGAGCTATCACTGGCAAGTGTAGTCTGCCTCAAGCTCTTCTGTTGTTGTTTGTTCTGGCTGTTGTGATATTGCGTTGTTGACTGTCGGGAAGACTTTCTTTCAGCGGTGTCTGGTTTGGTGCGTTTATGGTGCTAAGTTCTATGTCTCTGCAGTGGCTGAAATTGGAAAGTATAGGATGATTAGAGTCCCCCCCCCCCCCCCCCCCCTGTCTTCTGTTCTCGTGTCGCGTGGCTTGGCTTTCTGGCCGTTCTGTCGAATGATTTCGTGGTTGATTATCTCTTGTGTCTTGTGTGTTTCTTCGGGGAAGTATAGTCTGCCACTGGATAAGTGTTGGAGCTATCATTGACAAGTATAGTCTGCCTCAAGCTCTTCTGTTGTTGTTTGTTCTGGCTGTTGTGATGTTGCTTTGTTGGCTTGTCGGGGAGTCTTTCTTTCGGCGGTGTCTGGTCTAGTGCGTTTATGGTGCTAAGTTCTATGTCTCTGTCGTGGCTGAAATTAAAAAGTATAGGATGATTAGAGTCCCCCCCCCCCCCCCTGTCTTCTGTTCTCGTGTCGCGTGGTTTGGCTGTGTGGCTGTTCTGTCGGATGTTTTCGTGGTTGATTTTCTCTTGTGCCTTGTGTGTTTCTTTGGGCAAGTATAGTCTGCCACTGGATAAGTGTTGGAGCTATCATTGGCAAGTATAGTCTGCCTCAAGCTTTTCTGTTGGTGATCGATGGCTGGACCCGAGTGGTGTTGTTTGGTCGGATGTCTGATTTGGTTGGTGATTTTGGTTTTCGTTGGGATGTCTGTGCTATGTCTCTGGGTGTTGCTGAAATTAGAAATGATGAGATATTAGTGAGTCCCCCCCCCCCCCCCCCCCTGGTTGTCTTCCCGTGTTAGAATATGCAGAGCATAGAAAACAGAAATAGCATATCTAGTTGGATGAGTAAGTCCATCCAACCAAACATGCCACTTCCGTTCTCTACACTCTACATATTCTAACATAGCGGTTATTGTTTCCATAACGGTTATTTTGGGAAAGATAGATTGAAAAAGAAAACTAAAGAAGAGATGTGTCGGTGTTTGTGTGCATGTATATAATGCTTGTACGTGTTCTGGTTATGATGAGCGTGACTGTTGAGTTAGTGGTCCTTATCAGTGTTAGTGGAGGCAGAGTGGTTTGGTTCAGCTGTTGTAGCATGCCTTAAAAAGGACAGACTCCACTGTGGAGACGCAGTTGTGTTACTGACAATAGCTTAGCCTCCCCAGACTTTCTCCGTTTTGAGTGCGTGATTGCTGAGTTTTTGTTGTGTGTGGGGGCAGAGTGGTTCGGTTCAGCGTATCGTAGCATGCCTCAAAAAGGACATATCGTACTGTAGGGTCGCAGTCGTGTTGCTGACAATATCTTGGCCTCCTCATCTTTCCCCCATGTTGTGTTTGCGTGCTTGCTGGTGAGTGACGGTCAGTTTTGCTGTGATTGGTTTGTTGGCAGGTTTTGGGGTTTTTGTCTACTGTCGCATATTTCCTTGAGTTTAGGTATCAGTGTGCTGCCTTCGAACCGTTCTAGGTTTTTGGCAGCTAGCGTGGCGAGTCGATCTTTGACGGTTGGGATCTTGGCCCTTTGGTGAAGGAGATTAAAGGGGGGGGGGGGGGGGGGTAGGGTGATTCCCAGGAATTTTGCTTCGATGCACTTTGGGTGGGTTTTGCCTTTTAGTTGGAGATCGAAGTCGCGTTTTTTCCTCCTGGCGGAGAAGGTTATCCTCTGGGTTTTGTTTATATTTAGTTTGATTCTCCATTTGTCACACCAGTGTTCGAGGACGTCTAGTGCGCTTTGAGGAGATTTTTGGAGGGGAGGGGTTGGCTGTTGGAGTCCCATATGCCTTTATCGTCTGCGAATTGTGAGATTTGGACACGGTCCGAAGTGATTTTGAGGTTGTTTGCGTAGATTATGAACAGGAGTGGGCTGAGTACTGACCCTTGGGGCGTTCCGGCTACAAGTGGGATACTTTTTGATATTTCTCTGTTGAATCTAACTTTGATTTCGCGATCGTTTAGGAAGGAGGAGATGAGTCTATGTAATTTTGGTGGGATGCTGAGTATAATGAGTTTGTATCTGATGCCGTTGTGCCAGACTGAGTCGAAAGCTTTTTCCACGTCCAGCAGAACGGCGGCACCTAGATTGTTGTTATCGACCGCGTTTTTCACGAGTTCTACTAGGCGATAGATGTGTTCCATGCCTTCTTTGCGGTGCCTGTAGGCTCTTTGCCAGTCATTGAAGAAATTAGTTTCCTCGAGGTGATCCCTGAGTCGATCGGCAAGGATTTTCTCAAATACCGTGCCGATGCAGCTAAGGAGACTAATTGGGTGGTAGTTGGCTGGTTTGGTGAGGTCTCTGTCGGGTTTGACGATTTTCGCTGGAAACGTTCCTTTTATAGTTTTTCTTCATAGAAGCGACATCTAGTGGCAGATTTCATTTATGACGTCATCAACCAACACGTCATTCTCTATTAGATCGGTTGTAAACATACCGACTATTTTGATGCACCTCGACAGCGATGTTTGAGATAAAACAAGCAATACTGTCCACACACTGGTAACGACCCTTGAAGACGTTTTTTGCTGTATTTCCAATATCTGGAATTCTTCTTGAGAAAATTGTGGAATGGTCTGTGTCTTGGAGGTAATCAATTGGAGTCAAAGTATTCTGCGTCTTTGTGGCTAACGAAGAGAGCCACCCAATGTTCTCCTTTTCTGTGGTCTGGATCTGTGTTTACTATCAAAGCCACTGGTCTGTGATCTTGTAATCCTCTTGGAAATCTGTTTCTTGCAAATACGCCTAAACAAATTCTCTTCAAACAATCATCTGATCGGAGGGCGTTCTTCAACTGCAACGTGTTCACATCGAGTAGTCGAAAATGACTTGTTTTTTCTTGTCCACTTCTATGATGTTTTGGAATTCTGCATACACCAATACGTTGACCGTGGTCGGCAACGGATCTTCGAAATGGACTTCCAGTCTCAAATTTCCTCTCTTTACCAAATCGAAGTGTTGTCCATGTGATAGGTCTGGAGTCAGGTCAAACACGAACAGCGTGTATTCTTTTATATACTCCTCTCGGCTAATGTGGTTTCCTTCATTCTCGTACATCTGTCCGGTTCTTTGGAACAGAGTTGCATAACATCTCGCCACTTCTTGTTGATCGAATCGAGGTTGTAGGGGTTTTGCAGGAATCTGTTGTCCGTCTACATACAGTGCAAAGTAATTGATGTTGTAGTTTTTAAAATTGTATGGATTCTTAGAAAAATTTCCATTGAAGGCGTCGTTGTCCTCGCATCCCACCACGATGCGTTTCGGAAGTTGGCCAAGAAATAAATTTTCTTGTGTGATGCTGAGATCTCCCTTTGGCACTGAGAACACTTTGTTTTCCACGCGGTCGATGGGATATTTTGCCGTTGCTTTAGCCAATGCTTTTTCGTGAGCCATTCTCACGACTGAATGGAGTCTATCTTTACGTACAAACATGGAAACGTCCATAATCTTGATCTTGTAAGTTTCTGGATCTGCCATCAAGGCAAATGCATCCTTGGCTCTGTTTATTTTTTACGTGAACGTTAACCCCATTCAGTGGGTAACGTATTTGGAAAAACATATCCAAGCGCAATCTTCCTGCCATGTCCAAGAGTTTACTTTCAGCCGTAAACTTTTTTCTCGTGGCAAATCCATTGTTATCTTCTGTGAGATCTTCCATGTGGCCATCCGTGTCCTTGTACCATAAGGCATTAGTCAATTGTGACTTTTTGGCTGCTGGTCCATAACTTAACAAAGTCTCTATGTAGGCTCTGTAGTGGTAAGTGTTGTTGGAAAGAGAAACCAGTTTCTCATTCAAACTGATGTCGGTTTGACTGAATAGGTAATGCATCCATAAACTGACCGGTCCCACGTTGGTATCATTTGTGATTGCTGCTCCATTGGAATCTGCATTCTTTGTCTTAACATACAGATATGTCTGTGCCAGATTCAAATAATCATCCCCCAACCCCGCGATATTGAATTATATCGGTCCACTGTCCTATAGTAACCAATGGTCTGTGTTCCGCCCATTGTCCATGTTCCACTGGTCTGTGTTGGTGGTATTGAAAATAAGTCGAGTTCACTATTTACACACTGACAGGATTTGTCGTTGTTGAGAGACATTTCGCACCGAGAAAGTCTTGCGACTGTACTGTTCTCTTTCCTTTTGTCGATTTACTGGCAGTGCGTGGTGCACGCCTTTTTATACCTTTGCGACCGGGTGGCTTCGAGCCACCCACCACTTCATTCCAAGCTCCCGCATCAGCTTCTTTGAGTTTGTTGATCGCTGCCTGTTTCACATATTTCCCTTTGATGACATCTCCAGCGAAGGTTGCTCCTTTTTTAACGAGCTGTCTTCCCCACTGTTTTGGCCGTAGTTTTCAATAAGGGTAACACCATATTCTTCAGACCTCCCAATATACTACCCAAACATAACCTCTCTGTATCTGCGTTCCAGAAAAAGCTGGTAGCTCGTTCCCAACTTGTTTCGTGTAATACTCCTCATACAACTTGTCATTACAACAGTAAGTCATGTCTATGTGAAATGAAGAGATCTTCGATTTCGGAAATGAAGTGTCACTGTCACCTTCCCATACTCGATTGGTACATTGGCTCCTTTGTCGTCCCTTATATACACCCTGACGGTGCCAAAATTCTTTCGTCCCACGGGTACGTAGTACACGTTCTCAAACGTCTTGGAGATAATACTTCCATATTTGCCTCTCGCGGGTACGATGCGAAGTAGAGGCACCCTCGTATCTCCCACGACTTGGTCACGAACCAAGTCACAGTACATACACAGTGAATAGAAACCTTGGTTGACATCGGCCACTCGAGAAGATTCGTAAGAGCCAGCTTTGAACACACGCTCGTCAAAACCAAAGATCTTTTGGAGAGTCGGACTTAATGTGACTACGACCCCATCTCGTACCTTGATTTGAACTTTACCAGTGACCTCGTCCAATTCAAAATCTATCTTGTCGTGATGAGGTAGCAGTACTTCGTTAACACCATTGATGCCCCGTATTACATCAGAAGGTTCCGAATATCGACCTTCTTTCAGACTGAGCTGATAATGTTTTTTTCGAATTCCAATACATTGTGACGAAAGCTTCTTCCCCACGAATGTTAAACCACGAGTTTGGATACTGAATCTCTGCCAAACCCACTTCCCATTCCTCAGTGAGATTCACCGGCTGTGATAACTGTGTGGTGTACGTAGTGAGTGTGTTCTCTCGGAACACGTTTATTGAACTGTTACTTGGTAGGGTCAAATAAAACATCACTGTTTCTTGATGGTCGGATTAGGTAATAAATATCCTATACTACTACTTAGAAGAGACGTCCACAGCTTGCTATCTGTATTATCGAGGGTGAGGTTAACAATGCTTGTGATGATGATGATGTACAGTATGATTATTTGTGAAAAATAAGTGATTTCGCTCCTAGGAACTCTCTTTCCAAATAATGGCCAAGATCCCTTCGTATCTTCTTCCATCTCAGGGGAACTCGAGCTGGTTCACTTCCTTTCATAGGCGAGCTGATGCTCGTGGATCCACTACTTGAAGGACGAAGGGTATCCTAAACACTTCACGAATAATTCCCTTTTCTTACCTCGACCATGTTTCTTGAGTACTCGTTCGATTTTGTAAATAGTTTTGTGTGCCACTCGTTGAAGTTCTTCAGTGTAGAAGGACCCTTTCAGTACTTCCCCACCATCGTCCTTTAGGACGTATGTGACTGGATGACCATTTTTGAAAGATGGATAGATAGATATACCTTATTCTGCAGCATTCGTATAACACAGAGTAAAACGTTTGATATAAACAAAAACATATAATACGTGCTGCTGGGAGATGGCATAGCCAGATTGCCTGTCTACCTGCCATCACCCTAAAAACTAAGTTACATAAAATTTAATTCAATTCAGACCAGGCTACTTTTTCTCTTTGAACCCTCAAAACTTAAGACTGAAGTGAAGCAAATAGAAAATAAAGTAGGCGACTGTGAACTGGTAAGAGAAGTATTTTCAAACACCTGGTTTACCCTACCAAATAAACAAGAATTTCACAATAATAATAGGTCAATCTGACTGATATCTGCAGATAAGAGCTGATTAACGAAGTGGTTAATTTTGACTACAACAAAGATTTGAACGGCGCTATGTAATAATAACTCTTTGGCCAGCCGCTGATTTGTCGCGGTCCTCATAAGAGAAGGCCATCATTCCCCCTGCACCCCACCCCCTCTTCCCCTCCTCTCCTCCCAGCATTCAGATATAAACTGCTTAATAGTGTCCCTCACTTCCTCTTTTTCAATTTCTTCAATAAGCATTCCTACCCTCTCCCTCGTGTCCCCCTTCAGCCATCTATCCTTTGTTTCTTCACCCCACTTCTGCATTATTCTTCCAGTAAATTTTATTCTATGAGGTATATACTGTGGGCATTCCAAGAGAAAATGTTCCAGGGTCTCCACTACTCCAGAGTGGCACATTTGGCATCCCTTTTCCCCATCTCTCCCAATTTTTCCCCGAAGCTCCAGTGATCTTGATCTCAGTTTGAACAGCATTGACCCTCCAAAGGTGCCATCCAGGTACTTCTCAAAAGCTGGCTTTTCTTTATATTGTAACCCCTGCAGTGATCTTTTCACGCTAACCCCTGCTCGCCAGTTTCGATTGCAATCTTCCATGACTCTCTCTTTGACAAACCTTTTGCCTTCTTTCATTCCTACTTCTATGTTTGTGACCTCTATAGAGTAATTGTCCATTAGTTCCCTCACATGTTTTGACCACCCCGTTTCTATATTAGAATTCCAAATGGTATCGTACCATAGGCTGACGGATTCTGATAATCATGGCACCAGCTCCAGTTTATGAGGGGCAACTCAAGACGGAAGCCACTGTTGGTGTTCCGATTTCTCAAATTGGAAAGACTTTCTCATTTGAGAAATCTGAAGGTTGGGTCACATGTCATTAGCTCCAATTTACAACGCCTTTATAGAGAGGTTAGTATAAAAGGAGCACCTTACAAGTAGAAATAGTTTATTATCTAATCACCTTCGAATTTACTAAAATAAATATGGGCAGGGTAGCCAAGTCAGGCGAGATACCAGACAAAGGCAAAAACAACACACAACGTAAGGTTCAGGTACGGCGGACATAACATAGGCAACAATTATTTTTGACTAAGTCCCACAAGCGGTTTCATTGATCAGGTATGTCAAAGAACTCGCCCATTGATTTATAATTTACAGAGAACAGTCTGGACAGTAAGGATTGCTACATTCAACGCAGTCAGAGCATGAAGCTAAGAGCTTGAAAGCCAATTTTTTTTAACATATTTCTATTATCGAGCTGACGAAGTTCCGTATCTAATTCGTTCCACAATTTTGGGTACGAGTACAATGAAAACATCTCTAATGATCGAGATCTAGTTCTACTGACGTGTAGAAGCATAGACTGTCTCGTATTTCTGTGCGTATGACTGTCTACGTACTTGAAGTAATCATCAAATGAGGCTGGAAGGTTTAATGTTTTCCAGTCGTAGATGAACAATGCGGCATGAAGTGTAAATAAATCACTAACCTTGAGAATACGGTCCCTAAAAACAGAGGGTCAGTGTGGGCATTGAATCTTTTATTATTAATTATTCGTATGGATCTTTTTTGCATTAAGAATAATTTATTGATGGCTTTTGAGTTAACCAAAACATGAATTCCATAGAGCAAATGACTGTGAACAAGGGCAAAGTAAAGAGTTTTCAAGGCATCATGTGGAAGAATGGATTTAACCTTACTTAGGGCATAATTTGCCCGCGCGATCTTTGAGCATAGTTGTGTTATATGGACTTTATATGATAGCTTATCATCAATGTTGACCCCCAAGAAATTTGACAGATTTTTCGATTTGTTCAACACCCACTCTTGTTATTTTCTCATTGACTATACAGACGTTTTCTCGCGAAGTTTCTGTTTTCTTCATAGTCGGGTTAAATACAATATATTAAGTTTTGTTAGCATTTATAACCAGACGATTAGTGGAACACCACTCGGATAATTTACGTAATTCCCTGTTCATATAACTTGTCAAGTTATTCACGTTAGGACCTGATGAATACGCAGTAGTATCGTCTGCCAATGAAAGGAGTTTTAAGGAAGTGGAAATACAAATGTCGTTAATGTATAATAAAAATAAAATGGGGCCTAATATCGAGCCTTGTGGGACTCCACACGTTATTTGCGCCAGGTCAGATTTATTTTCGCCATAAACAACAAATTGTTTTCTATTTGATGAGTAACTTTTGAACCAGTCGTTGGTGGCTCCTCTCACCCCATAATAATCTAATTTCTCAATTAAAATTTTCGTGATTTATAGTGTCAAATGCCTTTGTTAAATCCAGGAAAACCGCTAATGTGAGATCTTTGGTGTGTTTATTATTTTACTCATCGACTTGTTTTAGAAGTTGATCGAGAACTGGATGGACTGTGGAATGTTTCTTTCTAAATCCATATTGATGTTGGTATAAGATTTCAAATCTATCTAGGAAACTAATGATTCTGACTGCCTTAAGTTTTTCAAGAACTTTGGAAAATGTTGGCAGACCACTAATTGGTCTGTAGTTCGTGAATTTATGTTCATCCCCAGATTTATAAATGGGGGTCACTTTAGCAATTTTCATTTTGTCGGGCACTATGCCATCAGTGAATGAGTTATTGATTATGTGTGGCAAGGGGGTCGCAATGATATTTACTGTTTGTTAAAGAAGATCCGAGCTGATATTGTCGCAGTCAGGGCTTGTTTTGGATTTCATTGATTTTACAACGTTAATAATTTCAAACTTAGAGGTCGGTTCTAGAAATAAATTATTCTGGAATTGTCCATTTATGTAATCCGTAGTCGAGGTATTGCTTGTTTTTAAATGTTCACAGGTGATAGCTCCTATATTTATAAAAAAAAAAACCCATTAAATTCCCTTGCAATTTTGCATGGGTCAGATATTTCTTTGTTATTTTGGACAAAGAAGGAAGGAAGTCTAGACACACGTCTTATCTTATTTATAGTTTCGTTGAGGATTTTCCAAGTTTTACGGATATCATTTTTGTTTTCTGCAAGGATCTTTTTATTGTAAATTGCTTTACGTTGTTTCTTGGCACGGTTGAATATTCTGCAGTAATTTTTTTTTATTTTGATCTGCGGGAGATCTCATCTTCTTGTGGTAAAATTTTCTTTTATTTTTTGACGAAATAAGAAGACCCTTAGACATCCATGGCTTATGTTCAAGTTTATTTTTGTTCGGGATAATTTTAATCTTGGGAAAAGCTACGTCGAATGCACTCTGATAAATATCCATGAATGTGTTGTAGGCTTCGTTTGGACAGCGCAACTCCATAACGGAAGAGAAATCACCTTCCGACAGCAGTGATTTGAAACGTGCAATGTTTTCTGGATTAATCATTCTTCGATATTTCGGGGTTGGAACATCTTTATTTTCTTTGTTTTCTATATAAAAATGCCAAAGTGATCAGCCACGTCAGTCAGGACTATGCCAGATGATGCCTTTCTTATAGAATGCCCAAAATACCAGTCTAAAAGAACAAGATTCGCGGGGAGTATAATGGGGAAGTGGGATGGGAGAATGAAGGACATGTGGTTAGGGGGGCGACTCAAAGGAGAGGGTTAATATACTAATCGAAGAGATTGGGAAGAATGTGGCAAGGGATGTCATCAAGCAGTTCGTCTCTGAGTGTTGGGAGGAGAGAAGAAGCGCGGGAATAGGGAGGCAGTTGGTAGAACATGGGTAACCAAGGCCTTCTCATATGAGAACCGTGACAAATCAGCGGTCGGCCGAAGTGTTATTATTATTATGATGATGTGGATAAGATATTATTTGAGTAAATGTAATCAATTATGGTCGCCGAATAACTTGTTACTCTGGTTGGTTTAGTTACAAGTGGGAGAAACCCTTGACTGAACACTGAATTTATAAATTCTTCATTTTTTTTATGAGATTCAATTTTCAATAGGTCAATATTAAAATCACCCATAATATATGAAAGTTTATTTTCGTTATTTAATATATCAGTTATTAGGTTTATTTTTGTCATAAAGATATCCATGTGCGCCTTTGGTAGGGTATTCGGTCTATAAATAATTCCAATGACCTTTACAGCTCTGTCGACCCTGACTTCGATGAATAGAGATTCGAAGACGTGAGGAATGGACACTGATAAGTCGTCACGAATTCTGAAGTCAATACCTTCTTTAATAAGGATGCCGACTCCACCTCGACCGTCGTCTCCAGAAGGACGACATTTGCTGAGAACCGGTTGATATCCATTTATCGTATACGACGTAGCTGGATGGACTTGAAAAATTTCAGTTAAGCCGATAATATCAAAACTGTGGCCAGATTCCTGCATTTTGAGCATAAGTTCATTCAGTGAGTCCCAAAGGAGCGCTAATACTTTGGCAATTGATGTGGAAGATGGAGAATGCATTATTCATACCTGCACACTGAGGGCGGATGTTACCCGGTGATTAATATTCACACTCCCCGCTAAGGTACTGGAAGGGCGTGTCTTCGACGTCTCCGGTAGATATTCTGCTGCTCAACTAATTAATAAAGTCATATTCTGCCCCCGTCTGGATCTCGTCCAAGATTATGCTACCCGCCATTTTTATGGAGAACTAACCCAGTCTCACAGTCGCAGAAATTGCTGTACATGGTACAATATAAGCAGATTTTATAACAGTGGAAGATAAAGACTCATACTCTGAGCTTGGAAACTCATTTTTCTTGGTGCTGGTCTGAATGAATTCTGGAAATGGCAGAAGTGGGACAGAAAGTATACTTACTAGTATTAGGTGAAAAGGTTTCATTGTACTTTGGTCGTGGTAACGTTTGGTATATACAAGTCGAATTAACGCTATGAGCAACAACGGCAAAAACAGGGTATTGAATTTCATGGCAGTATAACACATTCCTTATTTTCTCCGAGAACTAAAGTGTTATATATATATATACAACCTGTGTTTGTTTAAAGGCAGAAAATCAAACCACGGGGATTTTTACGGGAGAAAATTATAGTGCAGGGTGCAATATAAGTAACAGAAATCTAGGCCGAGAACCAGGCGACACACTACCCTCGATGCCGTCCAAGATCAACACAAATAATAACCTACGACTTTGTACATCCATATTTATGAACAATTCTTGGCTATTTTTAACCACTAAGAATGAAAAAATCCAATATAGTGTAAATCCTTGACGGCATCGAAAACAGCATGTCACCCATCCCGAAGCCAAACCTCCCGCGACATACACAAAGGTGGATGACGGACGGAGTAGACCATTCATACCGGATTTTTTTTTTTTAAATAACCTGTTGACATAAGTAAATTGATACTACAATGAACACTAAGCGAAAATTTGGATTTTTATGGTTGGTGTGTTCTGTGGCACAGGGTACGTATTCAAATCTATCTTGTTCACCGAGACAAACATTTTGAATACAACTGTATATCTTACCTCATCGTACATACCATTCACCTGACCATGCGGCCTCGTGTGTTTCAAGAAAATGTAATAGATATATCACTATTTTGTATACTATATGGGTAAATAATTGTACAGTTGTGCAGGTGTCCGGAGATATTTTGGACGAGGCGAAGCCGAGTCCAAATATTGGAGGACACCTGCACAACTGTACAATTATTTACCCATAGAGTACACAAAATAGTGATATATGTGATTTAATCCACAGCCCCTCAATGTTAACAAAAGTCAAAAAAATTATATTTTAGAAAGTTTGACACGAGTAAAACCACATTTTAAAACACTTTTTGCTTGCTCTACCCCCGAAAAACAAAATGGGCATAACCCATCGTTTGCTTTCTAGAAAGTCTATTGAAGTTATGACACGCATCAGGAGTTCAGATATTGTGAACAGATCTGTGGCTTCGAAGTGAACTCACATTATGACGTAATTTGTTCTCCCGCTAATATAATGTCTCAGCTCAAGGGTGGAACACTTATTCAATCCCTCATCGAAAGTGCGGCAGATAAATTTACTAATCGTTCATTTTTAAAGCATTTGGAAGAATAATTCTTTTTTTTTATCTGAAGAAGAGGTTCGCTTTCCCTCAGGGGTGGCGGGTGGTGGTGCCTGATTGCCGTCTTAATATTTGAAAAAGGGCGGTTTTTTAGGTTATTTATTTATTTACTGGTATTTAAGGTCACTTTTCTGCAGCTATGGCTAATTGTGACCGCAAAAAAGGTGTAAAGTCAAGTTTAGCCAATCGTTTACACCCATGCTGCCCATTTTAGGGGACTTCTACCCCGGGCACTGGTGACCAGGTCCTATTTTACCAGTAAAACTGAACTTGTTTACCACAGCAAACAAGCACTGCTTCACTTCCGAGGTTTCCACGGGAGTACCTTTTTAGATTACCAGGGCTGTTGGTTATTAAAAGCAACAAAAAATTAAAAAGTACATTATAATTTTGACACGATGCACACTCAATTCAGGGGCTGTGTCGAGAAAAGCTTGTCGATAATTCATGTATAAAAATGTTTTTCACACCTCCTTTACAGCATCTTTACTTTTGAATGGTTATGATTACAGTACCGTGACAATCGTACAAATATCTAGTTATTAGGACTGTTTCAAAACCGTCCCAATATCCAGATATTGGTACTGTTTTACTGAGCTGTTCTCATCAAAACCGTACTTGGTGTGATTTTATAGGGCTTGTTTTCATGACAGAGAACAAAAGAAATATTAGGTAGCTGTGGATTAAATTTAGTTAGACAATGACCTACTTACCATCATATTATGGGACGGTCTCAACAAGTTTTGATAAGAGGCTGCTTTACCAACCGAAAGATACAGTTTACAGAAAAAGGTATATTTATAGCCCCCGAAAAGTACAGTCACTATAGTTTTCAATCTAGAAAGCCGTAAAGTCCCGTGTCTACTAATAATTTGTTATCCAATTTTTAGTCTGTGTGAAACACACAGACTATTGTTTTTGCACGGATTCTTTTTCTTTTTTTTTCTTCTTTTTTTTTCTTTTTCTTCTTCTTCTTCTTCTTCTTCTTCTTCTTCTTCTTCTTCTTCTTCTTCTTCTTCTTCTTCTTCTTCTTCTTCTTCTTCTCCTGTCTTCTGTCTTCTCATCACTTTTTTGTCCGCAAGATAACTCGAAAACGAATTGCCCTACCTCGTTGATTTTTGGCATTCCGATAGACAGCCAGAAGTTCTCGGCCACCTATGTTTTTCAGATTCCTGGGATACCATGGGTGTCTGTAGGGGTGTTTTGAAAGTGGGTCACGCCCATATCTCAGGCGTGGTATGACCTACAGACCTGGGACCAACACCAAATGAGTCGACACTCGATGGAGGTTCAAAATATGAGTCACGGTCACGGTCACGGAGGTCATTAGGGGTCATTGAGTGCATTTTTCAGAATTGCTGGAAATCACATTTTTTGACCCCCAAAAGTATTCCTGACGTACACACATGCATTTTGACGTAAAAAAGTGGGCGTGGTAAAAATTTTTGAAAGTGGGTCACACCCATATCTCAGGCGTGGTATGACATATGGACCTAGGACCAACACGAAATGAGTCGACACTTGATGGAGATTCAAAATATGGGTCAAGGTCACGGAGGTCACCTAGGGGTCATTGAGTGCATTTTTCAGAATTGCTGGAAATCACATTTTTTGATCCCCTAAAGTATTCCTGACGTACATACATGCATTTTGACATAAAAAAAGTTGGCGTGGCCACATTTTTTGAAAGTGGGTCATGCCCATATTTCAAGCGTGGTATGACCTACGGACCTGGGACCAACACCAAATGAGTCGACACATGATGCAGGTTCAAAATATGGGTCAAGGTCACGGAGGTCAACTAGGGGTCATTGAGTGCATTTTTCAGAATTGCTGGAATTTTTTCGACCCCCTAAACTATTTCCGGCATACACACATGCATTTTGATGTAAAAAAACAAGTGGGCGTGGCCAAAATTTTTGAAAGTGGGTCATGCCCATATCTCAGACGTGGAATGACGTATGGACTTGGGACCAACACCAAATGAGTCGACACTTGATGGAGATTCAAAATATGGGTCAAGGTCATAGAGGTCACCAGGGGTCATTGAGTGCATTTTTTCAGAATTGCTGGAAATCACATTTTTTGACCCCCTAAAGTATTCCTGACATACACACATGCATTTTGACATAAAAAAGTGGGCGTGGCCAAAAAAAATTTGAAAGTGGGTCACGCCCATACCTCAGGCGTGGTATGACGTATGGACCTGGGACCAACACCAAATGAGTCGACACTTGATGGAGATTCAACATATGGGTCAAGGTCACAGAGGTCACCTAGGGGTCATTGAGTGCATTTTTCAGAATTGCTGGAAATCACATTTTTTGACCTCCTAAAGTATACCTGATGTACACGCATGCATTTTGACGTAAAAACAAAAGTGGGCGTGTCCAAAATTTGTAAAACTCGGTCACACCCATATCTCGGGCCCACCCCCTCTTCCCCTCCTCTCCTCCCAGCATTCAGATATAAACTGCTTAATAGTGTCCCTCACTTCCTCTTTTTCAATTTCTTCAATAAGCATTCCTACCCTCTCCCTCGTGTCCCCCTTCAGCCATCTATCCTTTGTTTCTTCACCCCACTTTTGCATTATTCTTCCAGTAAATTTTATTCTATGAGGTATATACTGTGGGCATTCCAAGAGAAAATGTTCCAGGGTCTCCACTACTCCAGAGTGGCACATTTGGCATCCCTTTTCCCCATCTCTCCCAATTTTTCCCCGAAGCTCCAGTGATCTTGATCTCAGTTTGAACAGCATTGACCCTCCAAAGGTGCCATCTAGGTACTTCTCAAAAGCTGGCTTTTCTTTATATTGTAACCCCTGCAGTGATCTTTTCACGCTAACCCCTGCTCGCCAGTTTCGATTGCAATCTTCCATGACTCTCTCTTTGACAAACCTTTTGCCTTCTTTCATTCCTACTTCTATGTTTGTGACCTCTATAGAGTAATTGTCCATTAGTTCCCTCACATGTTTTGACCACCCCGTTTCTATATTAGAATTCCAAATGGTATCGTACCATAGGCTGACGGATTCTGATAATCATGGCACCAGCTCCAGTTTATGAGGGGCAACTCAAGACGGAAGCCACTGTTGGTGTTCCGATTTCTCAAATTGGAAAGACTTTCTCATTTGAGAAATCTGAAGGTTGGGTCACATGTCATTAGCTCCAATTTACAACGCCTTTATAGAGAGGTTAGTATAAAAGGAGCACCTTACAAGTAGAAATAGTTTATTATCTAATCACCTTCGAATTTACTAAAATAAATATGGGCAGGGTAGCCAAGTCAGGCGAGATACCAGACAAAGGCAAAAACAACACACAACGTAAGGTTCAGGTACGGCGGACATAACATAGGCAACAATTATTTTTGACTAAGTCCCACAAGCGGTTTCATTGATCAGGTATGTCAAAGAACTCGCCCATTGATTTATAATTTACAGAGAACAGTCTGGACAGTAAGGATTGCTACATTCAACGCAGTCAGAGCATGAAGCTAAGAGCTTGAAAGCCAATTTTTTTTAACATATTTCTATTATCGAGCTGACGAAGTTCCGTATCTAATTCGTTCCACAATTTTGGGTACGAGTACAATGAAAACATCTCTAATGATCGAGATCTAGTTCTACTGACGTGTAGAAGCATAGACTGTCTCGTATTTCTGTGCGTATGACTGTCTACGTACTTGAAGTAATCATCAAATGAGGCTGGAAGGTTTAATGTTTTCCAGTCGTAGATGAACAATGCGGCATGAAGTGTAAATAAATCACTAACCTTGAGAATACGGTCCCTAAAAACAGAGGGTCAGTGTGGGCATTGAATCTTTTATTATTAATTATTCGTATGGATCTTTTTTGCATTAAGAATAATTTATTGATGGCTTTTGAGTTAACCAAAACATGAATTCCATAGAGCAAATGACTGTGAACAAGGGCAAAGTAAAGAGTTTTCAAGGCATCATGTGGAAGAATGGATTTAACCTTACTTAGGGCATAATTTGCCCGCGCGATCTTTGAGCATAGTTGTGTTATATGGACTTTATATGATAGCTTATCATCAATGTTGACCCCCAAGAAATTTGACAGATTTTTCGATTTGTTCAACACCCACTCTTGTTATTTTCTCATTGACTATACAGACGTTTTCTCGCGAAGTTTCTGTTTTCTTCATAGTCGGGTTAAATACAATATATTAAGTTTTGTTAGCATTTATAACTAGACGATTAGTGGAACACCACTCGGATAATTTACGTAATTCCCTGTTCATATAACTTGTCAAGTTATTCACGTTAGGACCTGATGAATACGCAGTAGTATCGTCTGCCAATGAAAGGAGTTTTAAGGAAGTGGAAATACAAATGTCGTTAATGTATAATAAAAATAAAATGGGGCCTAATATCGAGCCTTGTGGGACTCCACACGTTATTTGCGCCAGGTCAGATTTATTTTCGCCATAAACAACAAATTGTTTTCTATTTGATGAGTAACTTTTGAACCAGTCGTTGGTGGCTCCTCTCACCCCATAATAATCTAATTTCTCAATTAAAATTTTCGTGATTTATAGTGTCAAATGCCTTTGTTAAATCCAGGAAAACCGCTAATGTGAGATCTTTGGTGTGTTTATTATTTTACTCATCGACTTGTTTTAGAAGTTGATCGAGAACTGGATGGACTGTGGAATGTTTCTTTCTAAATCCATATTGATGTTGGTATAAGATTTCAAATCTATCTAGGAAACTAATGATTCTGACTGCCTTAAGTTTTTCAAGAACTTTGAAAAATGTTGGCAGACCACTAATTGGTCTGTAGTTCGTGAATTTATGTTCATCCCCAGATTTATAAATGGAGGTCACTTTAGCAATTTTCATTTTGTCGGGCACTATGCCATCAGTGAATGAGTTATTGATTATGTGTGTCAAGGGGGTCGCAATGATATTTACTGTTTGTTTCAGAAGATCCGAGCTGATATTGTCGCAGTCAGGGCTTGTTTTGGATTTCATTGATTTTACAACGTTAATAATTTCAAACTTGGAGGTCGGTTCTAGAAATAAATTATTCTGGAATTGTCCATTTATGTAATCCGTAGTCGAGGTATTGCTTGTTTTTAAATGTTCACAGGTGATAGCTCCTATATTTATAAAAAAAAACCCATTAAATTCCCTTGCAATTTCGCATGGGTCAGATATTTCTTTGTTATTTTGGACAAAGAAGGAAGGAAGTCTAGACACACGTCTTATCTTATTTATAGTTTCGTTGAGGATTTTCCAAGTTTTACGGATATCATTTTTGTTTTCTGCAAGGATCTTTTTATTGTAAATTGCTTTACGTTGTTTCTTGGCACGGTTGAATATTCTGCAGTAATTTTTTTTTATTTTGATCTGCGGGAGATCTCATCTTCTTGTGGTAAAATTTTCTTTTATTTTTTGACGAAATAAGAAGACCCTTAGACATCCATGGCTTATGTTCAAGTTTATTTTTGTTCGGGATAATTTTAATCTTGGGAAAAGCTACGTCGAATGCACTCTGATAAATATCCATGAATGTGTTGTAGGCTTCGTTTGGACAGCGCAACTCCATAACGGAAGAGAAATCACCTTCCGACAGCAGTGATTTGAAACGTGCAATGTTTTCTGGATTAATCATTCTTCGATATTTCGGGGTTGGAACATCTTTATTTTCTTTGTTTTCTATATAAAAATGCCAAAGTGATCAGCCACGTCAGTCAGGACTATGCCAGATGATGCCTTTCTTATAGAATGCCCAAAATACCAGTCTAAAAGAACAAGATTCGCGGGGAGTATAATGGGGAAGTGGGATGGGAGAATGAAGGACATGTGGTTAGGGGGGCGACTCAAAGGAGAGGGTTAATATACTAATCGAAGAGATTGGGAAGAATGTGGCAAGGGATGTCATCAAGCAGTTCGTCTCTGAGTGTTGGGAGGAGAGAAGAAGCGCGGGAATAGGGAGGCAGTTGGTAGAACATGGGTAACCAAGGCCTTCTCATATGAGAACCGTGACAAATCAGCGGTCGGCCGAAGTGTTATTATTATTATGATGATGTGGATAAGATATTATTTGAGTAAATGTAATCAATTATGGTCGCCGAATAACTTGTTACTCTGGTTGGTTTAGTTACAAGTGGGAGAAACCCTTGACTGAACACTGAATTTATAAATTCTTCATTTTTTTTATGAGATTCAATTTTCAATAGGTCAATATTAAAATCACCCATAATATATGAAAGTTTATTTTCGTTATTTAATATATCAGTTATTAGGTTTATTTTTGTCATAAAGATATCCATGTGCGCCTTTGGTGGGGTATTCGGTCTATAAATAACACCAATGACCTTTACAGCTCTGTCGACCCTGACTTCGATGACTTCGATGAATAGAGATTCGAAGACGTGAGGAATGGACACTGATAAGTCGTCACGAATTCTGAAGTCAATACCTTCTTTAATAAGGATGCCGACTCCACCTCGACCGTCGTCTCCAGAAGGACGACATTTGCTGAGAACCGGTTGATATCCATTTATCGTATACGACGTAGCTGGATGGACTTGAAAAATTTCAGTTAAGCCGATAATATCAAAACTGTGGCCAGATTCCTGCATGTTGAGCATAAGTTCATTCAGTGAGTCCCAAAGGAGCGCTAATACTTTGGCAATTGATGTGGAAGATGGAGAATGCATTATTCATACCTGCACACTGAGGACGGATGTTACCCGGTGATTAATATTCACACTCCCCTCTAAGGTACTGGAAGGGCGTGTCTTCGACGTCTCCGGTAGATATTCTGCTGCTCAACTAATTAATAAAGTCATATTCTGCCCCCGTCTGGATCTCGTCCAAGATTATGCTACCCGCCATTTTTATGGAGAACTAACCCAGTCTCACAGTCGCAGAAATTGCTGTACATGGTACAATATAAGCAGATTTTATAACAGTGGAAGATAAAGACTCATACTCTGAGCTTGGAAACTCATTTTTCTTGGTGCTGGTCTGAATGAATTCTGGAAATGGCAGAAGTGGGACAGAAAGTATACTTACTGCTCGATCCGCAAGTATACAGAAGAAGTCTCCTTGGTTACGAATCGAAATTAAGTATTTTTATTGTTTACTAATCATATATATTTCATTTTCAGGTTATTTTATTCAACTTTGTGGGGAGTTAGTTTAGTATAGTAACTGGGACAAAGTTAGGAGGTCTTAAATAAAACTGTGAGCGCTAAGTTGTCGAACGGTTCGTCGTGTTGCCTTTTGTCGCGTGTCTACAGTTTTTCTTGTCCGATCGCGTAATTTTGTAATTTTGTCTTGATGATGGCGAGCAAGTCTGTTCAGACGGAGGTAAGTATGGAGCTAAATACGTGTAATATCGCGGTCCAGGTCAACGGTGCCAACGGGGTAAGTATGGGTGTGCAGACAGAGGTCACTGGGGGTGTCGGTCAGAGCCAGGTTGGTGGGGCCACCGATGGCGATATTGGTCTTGAAGTTTGTAGACAGTGTTCTATGATGTATGGGGACTTTCGTTCGATGGGATATGGAGAGGTATGTGCAAACTGTCAGGAAATCCTCCGCCTACTTGAGACAATTGTTAAGTTTGAGGGGGAGATTGCTGAGCTGAAGGGAAAACTTGGTAGGGCGGGGCTGTCTGGAGTTACGCCTGTGAAAGTAGCTTTCCGAGAAGGATGGGTGGTTGTCGGTGGGTCCAAGAGGAAACATGGGGGTAGAACCTTTGATGTGAATGAGGTAGGTGATGAGGTGGGGGCTGCTAGAAAAATACGTAGGACAGATGAGGGGGGCCCAGGCCGGAGCAATGCTGTAAAGCGTTTGGCGTGGACTATCAAAAGTGGTAGGAAAGGGGGGCCAGAGAAGCAGGCAGATAGGGGTGTAAAGTCCAAAGGCAGTGGGGAGTGCAGCACCAGAAACAGATTTGATGTGCTCGATTCGGAAGAGTTAGAGGAGGAGATGGAGGTACTTGCAACAGATAGTAGCTTGGGGTCTAGGCCAGGAAAAAGGAGGAGGGATTCGGTAGAAGACCAGGGGAGTAGTCCAGGTAGTTCAGGGCCTGGAAAGAGACGGAGGGACAAGGATAGGAGTAATCCTAGGTCAAAGATACCGATACCGATATTGATTCCGAGTGGGGCTGTTGGAGAGGAAGAGGACGCTGTAAACAATAGGAGACTAGAGGAGATAAATGGGGCGAGGGACAAAAGTAAGTTGGTGGTTGCGGGAAGTAGCATAGTTCGGGGGATCGACAAGGTTGTCTGTGGTCCGGACAGTAGAAATAGAACAGTTCTGTGCTTTCCAGGGGCTAAAGTGGAGGACCTGAGGGATAGAGTGGACGGTATTGTAGCTGGGTCGGGGCCTGATCCGGTAGTGGTATTACATGTGGGGTCCAATAACATCAGGGAGAGGAAATCAGTTCGTTTGGTGGACACATACAAGGACCTAATTAGTAAGCTACTTAGCAGGAATGCTCGGATCATCGTTTCAGGGGTGCTCCCCGTTATGGGTGGTGGGAATGAGAGGAACTCGCGGATTATGGCACTAAACGAGGAGCTGGAAGAGCACTGCAAAAACTTGGGAATACATTTCATTGACCACTGGGACTCATTCTGGGGACAAGGAGAGTTGTATGGGCGAGACGGATTGCATTTAAGTAGGATGGGTACAGACCTGTTGGGCCAAAAAATTTTACAGGTGGCTGGGCCTTTTTTGGAGAAAAGGGGGGTAGGGGACCACAGCCGATAACCCAGAGGGGCACAAATGCTGGGAACATAGGAAGAACAACAAACATGCACAACACAGGGACACACCAGGGTTATAATAATGTGCCAGTGATGACAAAGAAACAAAGATTCATTAAGTTTGGATACTGCAACATCCAGGGTCTGCACAAGAAAGTAAGCGAAATATCAACACTGATGGACGAAGGAGACTTCGATATAATGGGTCTAAGTGAGACGTGGATACGACGGGATGAGCGGGCTGATCAGATGAAGGGTTGCGTGTGGATAGGAGCTGGGCGAACTGAGGGTCAGAAACGGGGTGGGGGTGTTGGCATCTACGCTAAAGAGGAATTACAGCCCTCATTGATTACAGATCTCACAGAAGCAAGGACTCAGATTCCAGTATCCAACGAAATAGTCTGGGCAAAAATCAAGTTAGGAAGCAGGAGTGTTGCCGTTGGTGTTGTATACTTAGCAGTGGAGGGAAGTAAGCCCGAGTGGAATGATTCAATATATACAACTCTTAGATCGAATATCACAGAGCTTGAAAGCAGAGGGTTCAGTATTGTCCTAATGGGGGACTTCAATGGGCACATCGGGGATAAGGAGGAGGGCATACAGGGAGGTGATAGGAAAATTAACACGAATGGGAGGAAGATGTTGGACCTATCAAAAGAGCTTGGTTTAAAGATCTTGAACAGGGATGCGAAATGTAAGGGTAAATGGACCTGGGAGAGGAACGATAAGAAAACAATAATTGATTATATACTCACTGACATTAGCGTATGGAGGGAGGTTATAGATGTAGAAATAGATGACGAGGGAAAAAATGACTTAGGTAGTGATCACAACCTGATAACAGTTAAGATTATGGGCAAAAAGACGAATAGAGACAGAAATACCTTCAAGGAAGTTTGGGGACTAAAACAAGGAGCCGACTGGAAGCAGTTTCGGGAAAAACTAAAACCAAGTCTTGAATGTATACCTAGGGATGCAAATGTCCAGAGTATTTCAGATGGCATAGTAAATAGCCTAACAGAGGCAGGGAAGGATTGTATAGGAAGGGTGAGGGTCCCAACGAGAGAGCTTGGATACAGGGTTAACGAGGGACTGAAAAAGGCTATAAAAGAAAGGAAGGTAAAATGCGCTGCTTACAGAAGAAGTAGGAAGCTTAAAGGGGTGGATAACAATGACACGAGACTAATGAAAGGAGAATATGAACTGGCACGGAAAAAGGTGAATGAGATAAAGAATAATAATAGGAAGGAGCGCAATTGCAGTCTTGCCAGAACAATAAAGAAAACGGGGGGTTCGAGCTCAAACGTATTTTGGAACTGGGTAAATAAACGGGGGAAAAGTAGTGTGCAGAGTATCAAAGTGGATGGGGAAAGTACAGAAGATAAAGGCCGTATCGCTTCAGAGTTAGTCAAGCACTGGGAAAAGATAAACGATAGGCGATGGGGCAGTGGGTCCCCACCAAAAAGAAATACACTGGTGGAGGAGAACCTATCCAATCGTGTATGTAGCGAAATAACGGCAGAAGAAGTGCGGAACGTGGTCTCGAAATTAAAAAATGGTAAAGCGGGAGGGACTGATGAAATTTCGAACGAATTCCTCAAAAATGGAGGGGAGGCACTTATTGAAGTCCTGACAAACCTTTTCAACCTGGCTCTGCGAAAGCAAGAGGTCCCCAGAGAGTGGAGGGAAAGTAAGGTGTCGTTCATACACAAAAAGGGGGATAAGGAAGTTCTAGATAACTATAGGGGGATATCAGTTAGTAGTAACATTGGAAAAGTATTCTGTAAGGTCATATACAGTAGACTAGAGGAAGTTATTGAAGAGAAAGGTTTTCTAGGAGAAATTCAAAATGGTTTCAGGAAAGGACGAAGAGTCACTGATCACCTATTTACACTCACCCAACTGATAGAATCAACAAAGGCTGAAAAGAAAAAGATGTTTCTGGCATTTCTAGATGTGAAAAAAGCGTACGACCGAGTGTGGAGGGAAGGTATGTGGCGAAAGCTCGAGGGCATCGGACTGGGGGGTGACTTTGTGGGAATCATGAAAGCACTGTATACAGATGTGCAAAGCCAACTCAGTCTAGGGAGTATCACTACAAAACGAGTCCCTATGGATATAGGCCTCAAGCAGGGGTGTATCTTTTCACCGATTTTGTTTGCATTGTATGTTAAAGATTTAGGGGACGAACTAATTCAGAGTGCGGAGGGGGTAAATGTTGGAGACATAAAGATACAAGGCTTATTCTTTGCGGACGACATGGTGTTAATGTCTAGAACTGAACAGGGGCTAGAGAAATTGCTGGAAATTGTTGGTAGTTATGGGAACACTTGGCGGCTCGAACTAAATGAAAATAAAAGCAAGGTAATACCCGTTGGACGTAAGGTAGATATGACGAAGAGATGGAGAGTGGGGGAGTTCTCAATCCCCGAAGGGGAAAGCAAACAAATCACTGTAGGAGAAAAGGGAGAGTATGAGTATCTAGGGGTAAGCATAAATATAACGGGAAGAGGGGTGTACAGAAATTACTCAGCCAAACTGATTCTGAAAGGGAAAAGAATCCTGAACCAACTAAAACTTTTAGGGAAAAATAGTTTCAACAAGGTCTTTGTGGGGAAAACACTATGGGAGAGGGTGGGTTTACCAAGTATAACGTATGGCACGGACGTGATTCCATTAAACCAAACCGTTATTAAGAAGTTGGAAAGTACTCAGAATGATGCCGGCAGATGGATAACAGGGTCAAGTATTGCTGCAGCTTTGGAAGCAGTAAGGGGGAGCTTGGGTGGATGAAAATCAAGGACAGGGTAGATTTGGGAAAACTGTGTTACTTTAACTACTTGAGAAACCTGCCTGACAACCGGTGGTGCAAATTGATGCTCGATACCATTTGGAATTCTAATATAGAAACGGGGTGGTCAAAACATGTGAGGGAACTAATGGACAATTACTCTATAGAGGTCACAAACATAGAAGTAGGAATGAAAGAAGGCAAAAGGTTTGTCAAAGAGAGAGTCATGGAAGATTGCAATCGAAACTGGCGAGCAGGGGTTAGCGTGAAAAGATCACTGCAGGGGTTACAATATAAAGAAAAGCCAGCTTTTGAGAAGTACCTAGATGGCACCTTTGGAGGGTCACTGCTGTTCAAACTGAGATCAAGATCACTGGAGCTTCGGGGAAAAATTGGGAGAGATGGGGAAAAGGGATGCCAAATGTGCCACTCTGGAGTAGTGGAGACCCTGGAACATTTTCTCTTGGAATGCCCACAGTATATACCTCATAGAATAAAATTTACTGGAAGAATAATGCAGAAGTGGGGTGAAGAAACAAAGGATAGATGGCTGAAGGCGGACACGAGGGAGAGGGTAGGAATGCTTATTGAAGAAATTGAAAAAGAGGAAGTGAGGGACACTATTAAGCAGTTTATATCTGAATGCTGGGAGGAGAGGAGGGGAAGAGGGGGTGGGGTGCAGGGGGAATGATGGCCTTCTCTTATGAGGACCGCGACAAATCAGCGGCTGGCCAAAGAGTTATTATTATTAGTATTAGGTGAAAAGGTTTCATTGTACTTTGGTCGTGGTAACGTTTGGTATATACAAGTCGAATTAACGCTATGAGCAACAACGGCAAAAACAGGGTATTGAATTTCATGGCAGTAATAATAATAACTCTTTGGCCAGCCGCTGATTCGTCGCGGTCCTCATAAGAGAAGGCCATCATTCCCCCTGCACCCCACCCCCTCTTCCCCTCCTCTCCTCCCAGCATTCAGATATAAACTGCTTAATAGTGTCCCTCACTTCCTCTTTTTCAATTTCTTCAATAAGCATTCCTACCCTCTCCCTCGTGTCCCCCTTCAGCCATCTATCCTTTGTTTCTTCACCCCACTTCTGCATTATTCTTCCAGTAAATTTTATTCTATGAGGTATATACTGTGGGCATTCCAAGAGAAAGTGTTCCAGGGTCTCCACTACTCCAGAGTGGCACATTTGGCATCCCTTTTCCCCATCTCTCCCAATTTTTCCCCGAAGCTCCAGTGATCTTGATCTCAGTTTGAACAGCAGTGACCCTCCAAAGGTGCCATCTAGGTACTTCTCAAAAGCTGGCTTTTCTTTATATTGTAACCCCTGCAGTGATCTTTTCACGCTAACCCCTGCTCGCCAGTTTCGATTGCAGTCTTCCATGACTCTCTCTTTGACAAACCTTTTGCCTTCTTTCATTCCTACTTCTATGTTTGTGACCTCTATAGAGTAATTGTCCATTAGTTCCCTCACATGTTTTGACCACCCCGTTTCTATATTAGAATTCCAAATGGTATCGAGCATCAATTTACACCACCGGTTGTCAGGCAGGTTTCTCAAGTAGTTAAAGTAACACAGTTTTCCCAAATCTACCCTGTCCTTGATTTTCATCCACCCAAGCTCCCCCCTTACTGCTTCCAAAGCTGCAGCATTACTCGACCCTGTTATCCATCTGCCGGCATCATTCTGAGTACTTTCCAACTTCTTAATAACGGTTTGGTTTAATGGAATCACGTCCGTGCCATACGTTACACTTGGTAAACCCACCCTCTCCCACAGTGTTTTCCCCACAAAGACCTTATTGAAACTATTTTTCCCTAAAAGTTTTAGTTGGTTCAGAATTCTTTTCCCCTTCAGAATCAGTTTGGCTGAGTAATTTCTGTACACCCCTCTTCCCGTTATATTTATGCTTACCCCTAGATACTCATACTCTCCCGTTTCTCCTACAGTGATTTGTTTGCTTTCCCCTTCGGGGATTGAGAACTCCCCCACTCTCCATCTCTTCGTCATATCTACCTTGCGTCCAACGGGTATTACCTTGCTTTTATTTTCATTTAGTTCGAGCCGCCAAGTGTTCCCATATCTACCAACAATTTCCAGCAGTTTCTCTAGCCCCTGTTCAGTTCTAGACATTAACACCATGTCGTCCGCAAAGAATAAGCCTGGTATCTTTATGTCTCCAACATTTACCCCCTCCGCACTCTGAAATAGTTCGTCCCCTAAATCTTTAACATACAATGCAAACAAAATCGGTGAAAAGATACACCCCTGCTTGAGGCCTATATCCATAGGGACTCGTTTTGTAGTGATACTCCCTAGACTGAGTTGGCTTTGCACATCTGTATACAGTGCTTTCATGATTCCCACAAAGTCACCCCCCAGTCCGATGCCCTCGAGCTTTCGCCACATACCTTCCCTCCACACTCGGTCGTACGCTTTTTTCACATCTAGAAATGCCAGAAACATCTTTTTCTTTTCAGCCTTTGTTGATTCTATCAGTTGGGTGAGTGTAAATAGGTGATCAGTGACTCTTCGTCCTTTCCTGAAACCATTTTGAATTTCTCCTAAAAAACCTTTCTCTTCTATAACTTCCTCTAGTCTACCGTATATGACCTTACAGAATACTTTTCCGATGTTACTACTAACTGATATCCCCCTATAGTTATCTAGAACTTCCTTATCCCCCTTTTTGTGTATGAACGACACCTTACTTTCCCTCCACTCTCTGGGGACCTCTTGCTTTCGCAGAGCCAGGTTGAAAAGGTTTGTCAGGACTTCAATAAGTGCCTCCCCTCCATTTTTGAGGAATTCGTTCGGAATTTCATCAGTCCCTCCCGCTTTACCATTTTTTAATTTCGAGACCACGTTCCGCACTTCTTCTGCCGTTATTTCGCTACATACACGATTGGATAGGTTCTCCTCCACCAGTGTATTTCTTTTTGGTGGGGACCCACTGCCCCATCGCCTATCGTTTATCTTTTCCCAGTGCTTGACTAACTCTGAAGCGATACGGCCTTTATCTTCTGTACTTTCCCCATCCACTTTGATACTCTGCACACTACTTTTCCCCCGTTTATTTACCCAGTTCCAAAATACGTTTGAGCTCGAACCCCCCGTTTTCTTTATTGTTCTGGCAAGACTGCAATTGCGCTCCTTCCTATTATTATCCTTTATCTCATTCACCTTTTTCCGTGCCAGTTCATATTCTCCTTTCATTAGTCTCGTGTCATTGTTATCCACCCCTTTAAGCTTCCTACTTCTTCTGTAAGCAGCGCATTTTACCTTCCTTTCTTTTATAGCCTTTTTCAGTCCCTCGTTAACCCTGTATCCAAGCTCTCTCGTTGGGACCCTCACCCTTCCTATACACTCCTTCCCTGCCTCTGTTAGGCTATTTACTATGCCATCTGAAATACTCTGGACATTTGCATCCCTAGGTATACATTCAAGATTTGGTTTTAGTTTTTCCCGAAACTGCTTCCAGTCGACTCCTTGTTTTAGTCCCCAAACTTCCTTGAAGGTATTTCTGTCTCTATTCGTCTTTTTGCCCATAATCTTAACTGTTATCAGGTTGTGATCACTACCCAAGTCATTTTTTCCCTCGTCATCTATTTCTACATCTATAACCTCCCTCCATATGCTAATGTCAGTGAGTATATAATCAATTATTGTTTTCTTATCGTTCCTCTCCCAGGTCCATTTACCCTTACATTTCGCATCCCTGTTCAGGATCTTTAAACCAAGCTCTTTTGATAGGTCCAACATCTTCCTCCCATTCGTGTTAATTTTCCCATCACCTCCCTGTATGCCCTCCTCCTTATCCCCGATGTGCCCATTGAAGTCCCCCATTAGGACAATACTGAACCCTCTGCTCCCAAGCTCTGTGATATTCGATCTAAGAGTTGTATATATTGAATCATTCCACTCGGGCTTACTTCCCTCCACTGCTAAGTATACAACACCAACGGCAACACTCCTGCTTCCTAACTTGATTTTTGCCCAGACTATTTCGTTGGATACTGGAATCTGAGTCCTTGCTTCTGTGAGATCTGTAATCAATGAGGGCTGTAATTCCTCTTTAGCGTAGATGCCAACACCCCCACCCCGTTTCTGACCCTCAGTTCGCCCAGCTCCTATCCACACGCACCCCTTCATCTGATCAACCCGCTCATCCCGTCGTATCCACGTCTCACTTAGACCCATTATATCAAAGTCTCCTTCGTCCATCATTGTTGATATTTCGCTTACTTTCTTGTGCAGACCCTGGATGTTGCAGTACCCAAACTTAATGAATCTTTGTTTTTTTGTCATCACTGGCACATTATTATAACCCTGGTATGTCCCTGTATTGTGCATGTTTGTTGTTCTTCCTATGTTCCCAGCATTTGTGCCACTCTGGGTTACCGGCTGTGGTCCCCTACCCCCCTTTTCTCCAAAAAAGGCCCAGCCACCTGTAAGATTTTTTGGCCCAACAGGTCTGTACCCATCCTACTTAAATGCAATCCGTCTCGCCCATACAACTCTCCTTGTCCCCAGAATGAATCCCAGTGGTCAATGAAATGTACTCCCAAGTCTTTGCAGTGCTCTCCCAGCTCCTCGTTTAGTGCCATAATCCGCGAGTTCCTCTCATTCCCACCACCCATAACGGGGAGCACCCCTGAAACGATGATCCGAGCATTCCTGCTAAGTAGCTTACTAATTAGGTCCTTGTATGTGTCCACCAAACGAACTGATTTCCTCTCCCTGATGTTATTGGACCCCACATGTAATACCACTACCGGATCAGGCCCCGACCCAGCTACAATACCGTCCACTCTATCCCTCAGGTCCTCCACTTTAGCCCCCGGAAAGCACAGAACTGTTCTATTTTTACTGTCCGGACCACAGACAACCTTGTCGATCCCCCGAACTATGCTACTTCCCGCAACCACCAACTTACTTTTGGACCTCGCCCTATTTATCTCCTCTAGTCTCCTATTGTTTACAGCGTCCTCTTCCTCTCCAACAGCCCCACTCGGAATCAATATCGGTATCGGTATCTTTGACCTAGGATTACTCCTATCCTTGTCCCTCCGTCTCTTTCCAGGCCCTGAGCTACCTGGACTACTCCCCTGGTCTTCCCCCGGATCCCTCGTCCTTTTTCCTGGCCTAGACCCCAAGCTACTATCTGTTGCAACTACCTCCATCTCCCCCTCTGTCTCTTCCGAATCGAGCACATCAAATCTGTTTCTGGTGCTGCACTCCCCACTGCCTTTGGACTTTACACCCCTATCTACCTGCTTCTCTGGCCCCCCTTTCCTACCACTTTTGATAGTCCACGCCAAACGCTTTACAGCATTGCTCCGGCCTGGGCCCCCCTCATCTGTCCTACGTACTTTTCTAGCAGCCCCCACCTCATCACCTACCTCATTCACATCAAAGGTTCTACCCCCATGTTTCCTCTTGGAACCACCGACAACCTTCCATCCTTCTCGGAAAGCCACTTTCACAGGCGTAACTCCAGACAGCCCTGCCCTACCAAGTTTTCCCTTCAGCTCAGCAATCTCCCCCTCAAACTTAACAATTGTCTCAAGTAGGCGGAGGATTTCCTGACAGTTTGCACATACCTCTCCACATCCCACCGAGCGACAGTCCCCATACATCATAGAACACTGTTTACAAACTTCAAGCCCAATATCGCCATCGGTGGCCCCACCAACCCGGCTCCGACCGACACCCCTAGTGACCTCTGTCTGCACACCAATACTTACCCCGTTGGCACCGTTGACCTGGACCGCGATATTACACGAATTAACCTCCATACTTACCTCCGTCTGAACAGACTTGCTCGCCATCATCAAGACAAAAGTACGCGATCGGACAGGGAAAACTGTACACACGCGACAAAAGGCAACACGACGAACCGTTCGACAACTTAGCGCTCACGGTTTTATTTAAGACCTCCTAACTTTGTCCCAGTTACTATACTAAACTAACTCCCCACAAATTTGAATAAAATAACCTGAAAATGAAATATATATGATTAGTAAACAATAAAAATACTTAATTTCGATTCGTAACCAAGGAGACTTCTTCTGTGTACTGTACTGTATAACACATTCCTTATTTTCTCCGAGAACTAAAGTGTTATATATATATATACAACCTGTGTTTGTTTAAAGGCAGAAAATCAAACCACGGGGATTTTTACGGGAGAAAATTATAGTGCAGGGTGCAATATAAGTAACAGAAATCTAGGCCGAGAACCAGGCGACACACTACCCTCGATGCCTCCAAGATCAACACAAATAATAACCTACGACTTTGTACATCCATATTTATGAACAATTCTTGGCTATTTTTAACCACTAAGAATGAAAAAATCCAATATAGTGTAAATCCTTGACGGCATCGAAAACAGCATGTCACCCATCCCGAAGCCAAACCTCCCGCGACATACACAAAGGTGGATGACGGACGGAGTAGACCATTCATACCGGATTTTTTTTTTTAAATAACCTGTTGACATAAGTAAATTGATACTACAATGAACACTAAGCGAAAATTTGGATTTTTATGGTTGGTGTCTTCTGTGGCACAGGGTACGTATTCAAATCTATCTTGTTCACCGAGACAAACATTTTGAATACAACTGTATATCTTACCTCATCGTACATACCATTCACCTGACCATGCGGCCTCGTGTGTTTCAAGAAAATGTAATAGATATATCACTATTTTGTATACTATATGGGTAAATAATTGTACAGTTGTGCAGGTGTCCGGAGATATTTTGGACGAGGCGAAGCCGAGTCCAAATATTGGAGGACACCTGCACAACTGTACAATTATTTACCCATAGAGTACACAAAATAGTGATATATGTGATTTAATCCACAGCCCCTCAATGTTAACAAAAGTCAAAAAAATTATATTTTAGAAAGTTTGACACGAGTAAAACCACATTTTAAAACACTTTTTGCTTGCTCTACCCCCGAAAAACAAAATGGGCATAACCCATCGTTTGCTTTCTAGAAAGTCTATTGAAGTTATGACACGCATCAGGAGTTCAGATATTGTGAACAGATCTGTGGCTTCGAAGTGAACTCACATTATGACGTAATTTGTTCTCCCGCTAATATAATGTCTCAGCTCAAGGGTGGAACACTTATTCAATCCCTCATCGAAAGTGCGGCAGATAAATTTACTAATCGTTCATTTTTAAAGCATTTGGAAGAATAATTCTTTTTTTTTTATCTGAAGAAGAGGTTCGCTTTCCCTCAGGGGTGGCGGGTGGTGGTGCCTGATTGCCGTCTTAATATTTGAAAAAGGGCGGTTTTTTAGGTTATTTATTTATTTACTGGTATTTAAGGTCACTTTTCTGCAGCTATGGCTAATTGTGACCGCAAAAAAGGTGTAAAGTCAAGTTTAGCCAATCGTTTACACCCATGCTGCCCATTTTAGGGGACTTCTACCCCGGGCACTGGTGACCAGGTCCTATTTTACCAGTAAAACTGAACTTGTTTACCACAGCAAACAAGCACTGCTTCACTTCCGAGGTTTCCACGGGAGTCCTTTTTAGATTACCAGGGCTGTTGGTTATTAAAAGCAACAAAAAATTAAAAAGTACATTATAATTTTGACACGATGCACACTCAATTCAGGGGCTCTGTCGAGAAAAGCTTGTCGATAATTCATGTGTAAAAATGTTTTTCACACCTCCTTTACAGCATCTTTACTTTTGAATGGTTATGATTACAGTACCGTGACAATCGTACAAATATCTAGTTATTAGGACTGTTTCAAAACCGTCCCAATATCCAGATATTGGTACTGTTTTACTGAGCTGTTCTCATCAAAACCGTACTTGGTGTGATTTTATAGGGCTTGTTTTCATGACAGAGAACAAAAGAAATATTAGGTAGCTGTGGATTAAATTTAGTTAGACAATGACCTACTTACCATCATATTATGGGACGGTCTCAACAAGTTTTGATAAGAGGCTGCTTTACCAACCGAAAGATACAGTTTACAGAAAAAGGTATATTTATAGCCCCCGAAAAGTACAGTCACTATAGTTTTCAATCTAGAAAGCCGTAAAGTCCCGTGTCTACTAATAATTTGTTATCCAATTTTTAGTCTGTGTGAAACACACAGACTATTGTTTTTGCACGGATTCTTTTTCTTTTTTTTTCTTCTTTTTTTTTCTTTTTCTTCTTCTTCTTCTTCTTCTTCTTCTTCTTCTTCTTCTTCTTCTTCTTCTTCTCCTGTCTTCTGTCTTCTCATCACGTTTTTGTCCGCAAGATAACTCGAAAACGAATTGCCCTACCTCGTTGATTTTTGGCATTCCGATAGACAGCCAGAAGTTCTCGGCCACCTATGTTTTTCAGATTCCTGGGATACCATGGGTGTCTGTAGGGGTGTTTTGAAAGTGGGTCACGCCCATATCTCAGGCGTGGTATGACCTACAGACCTGGGACCAACACCAAATGAGTCGACACTCGATGGAGGTTCAAAATATGAGTCACGGTCACGGTCACGGAGGTCATTAGGGGTCAGTGAGTGCATTTTTCAGAATTGCTGGAAATCACATTTTTTGACCCCCAAAAGTATTCCTGACGTACACACATGCATTTTGACGTAAAAAAGTGGGCGTGGTAAAAATTTTTGAAAGTGGGTCACACCCATATCTCAGGCGTGGTATGACATATGGACCTAGGACCAACACGAAATGAGTCGACACTTGATGGAGATTCAAAATATGGGTCAAGGTCACGGAGGTCACCTAGGGGTCATTGAGTGCATTTTTCAGAATTGCTGGAAATCACATTTTTTGATCCCCTAAAGTATTCCTGACGTACATACATGCATTTTGACATAACAAAAGTTGGCGTGGCCACATTTTTTGAAAGTGGGTCATGCCCATATTTCAAGCGTGGTATGACCTACGGACCTGGGACCAACACCAAATGAGTCGACACATGATGCAGGTTCAAAATATGGGTCATGGTCACGGAGGTCAACTAGGGGTCATTGAGTGCATTTTTCAGAATTGCTGGAATTTTTTCGACCCCCTAAACTATTTCCGGCATACACACATGCATTTTGATGTAAAAAAACAAGTGGGCGTGGCCAAAATTTTTGAAAGTGGGTCATGCCCATATCTCAGACGTGGAATGACGTATGGACTTGGGACCAACACCAAATGAGTCGACACTTGATGGAGATTTAAAATATGGGTCAAGGTCATAGAGGTCACCAGGGGTCATTGAGTGCATTTTTTCAGAATTGCTGGAAATCACATTTTTTGACCCCCTAAAGTATTCCTGACATACACACATGCATTTTGACATAAAAAAGTGGGCGTGGCCAAAAAAAATTTGAAAGTGGGTCACGCCCATACCTCAGGCGTGGTATGACGTATGGACCTGGGACCAACACCAAATGAGTCGACACTTGATGGAGATTCAACATATGGGTCAAGGTCACAGAGGTCACCTAGGGGTCATTGAGTGCATTTTTCAGAATTGCTAGAAATCACATTTTTTGACCTCCTAAAGTATACCTGATGTACACGCATGCATTTTGACGTAAAAACAAAAGTGGGCGTGTCCAAAATTTGTAAAATTCGGTCACACCCATATCTCGGGCCCACCCCCTCTTCCCCTCCTCTCCTCCCAGCATTCAGATATAAACTGCTTAATAGTGTCCCTCACTTCCTCTTTTTCAATTTCTTCAATAAGCATTCCTACCCTCTCCCTCGTGTCCCCCTTCAGCCATCTATCCTTTGTTTCTTCACCCCACTTCTGCATTATTCTTCCAGTAAATATTATTCTATGAGGTATATACTGTGGGCATTCCAAGAGAAAATGTTCCAGGGTCTCCACTACTCCAGAGTGGCACATTTGGCATCCCTTTTCCCCATCTCTCCCAATTTTTCCCCGAAGCTCCAGTGATCTTGATCTCAGTTTGAACAGCATTGACCCTCCAAAGGTGCCATCCAGGTACTTCTCAAAAGCTGGCTTTTCTTTATATTGTAACCCCTGCAGTGATCTTTTCACGCTAACCCCTGCTCGCCAGTTTCGATTGCAATCTTCCATGACTCTCTCTTTGACAAACCTTTTGCCTTCTTTCATTCCTACTTCTATGTTTGTGACCTCTATAGAGTAATTGTCCATTAGTTCCCTCACATGTTTTGACCACCCCGTTTCTATATTAGAATTCCAAATGGTATCGTACCATAGGCTGACGGATTCTGATAATCATGGCACCAGCTCCAGTTTATGAGGGGCAACTCAAGACGGAAGCCACTGTTGGTGTTCCGATTTCTCAAATTGGAAAGACTTTCTCATTTGAGAAATCTGAAGGTTGGGTCACATGTCATTAGCTCCAATTTACAACGCCTTTATAGAGAGGTTAGTATAAAAGGAGCACCTTACAAGTAGAAATAGTTTATTATCTAATCACCTTCGAATTTACTAAAATAAATATGGGCAGGGTAGCCAAGTCAGGCGAGATACCAGACAAAGGCAAAAACAACACACAACGTAAGGTTCAGGTACGGCGGACATAACATAGGCAACAATTATTTTTGACTAAGTCCCACAAGCGGTTTCATTGATCAGGTATGTCAAAGAACTCGCCCATTGATTTATAATTTACAGAGAACAGTCTGGACAGTAAGGATTGCTACATTCAACGCAGTCAGAGCATGAAGCTAAGAGCTTGAAAGCCAATTTTTTTTAACATATTTCTATTATCGACCTGACGAAGTTCCGTATCTAATTCGTTCCACAATTTTGGGTACGAGTACAATGAAAACATCTCTAATGATCGAGATCTAGTTCTACTGACGTGTAGAAGCATAGACTGTCTCGTATTTCTGTGCGTATGACTGTCTACGTACTTGAAGTAATCATCAAATGAGGCTGGAAGGTTTAATGTTTTCCAGTCGTAGATGAACAATGCGGCATGAAGTGTAAATAAATCACTAACCTTGAGAATACGGTCCCTAAAAACAGAGGGTCAGTGTGGGCATTGAATCTTTTATTATTAATTATTCGTATGGATCTTTTTTGCATTAAGAATAATTTATTGATGGCTTTTGAGTTAACCAAAACATGAATTCCATAGAGCAAGTGACTGTGAACAAGGGCAAAGTAAAGAGTTTTAAAGGCATCATGTGGAAGAATGGATTTAACCTTACTTAGGGCATAATTTGCCCGCGCGATCTTTGAGCATAGTTGTGTTATATGGACTTTATATGATAATAATAACTCTTTGGCCAGCCGCTGATTTGTCGCGGTCCTCATAAGAGAAGGCCATCATTCCCCCTGCACCCCACCCCCTCTTCCCCTCCTCTCCTCCCAGCATTCAGATATAAACTGCTTAATAGTGTCCCTCACTTCCTCTTTTTCAATTTCTTCAATAAGCATTCCTACCCTCTCCCTCGTGTCCCCCTTCAGCCATCTATCCTTTGTTTCTTCACCCCACTTCTGCATTATTCTTCCAGTAAATTTTATTCTATGAGGTATATACTGTGGGCATTCCAAGAGAAAATGTTCCAGGGTCTCCACTACTCCAGAGTGGCACATTTGGCATCCCTTTTCCCCATCTCTCCCAATTTTTCCCCGAAGCTCCAGTGATCTTGATCTCAGTTTGAACAGCAGTGACCCTCCAAAGGTGCCATCTAGGTACTTCTCAAAAGCTGGCTTTTCTTTATATTGTAACCCCTGCAGTGATCTTTTCACGCTAACCCCTGCTCGCCAGTTTCGATTGCAGTCTTCCATGACTCTCTCTTTGACAAACCTTTTGCCTTCTTTCATTCCTACTTCTATGTTTGTGACCTCTATAGAGTAATTGTCCATTAGTTCCCTCACATGTTTTGACCACCCCGTTTCTATATTAGAATTCCAAATGGTATCGAGCATCAATTTGCACCACCGGTTGTCAGGCAGGTTTCTCAAGTAGTTAAAGTAACACAGTTTTCCCAAATCTACCCTGTCCTTGATTTTCATCCACCCAAGCTCCCCCCTTACTGCTTCCAAAGCTGCAGCATTACTCGACCCTGTTATCCATCTGCCGGCATCATTTTGAGTATTTTCCAACTTCTTAATAACGGTTTGGTTTAATGGAATCACGTCCGTGCCATACGTTATACTTGGTAAACCCACCCTCTCCCACAGTGTTTTCCCCACAAAGACCTTGTTGAAACTATTTTTCCCAAAAAGTTTTAGTTGGTTCAGAATTCTTTTCCCCTTCAGAATCAGTTTGGCTGAGTAATTTCTGTACACCCCTCTTCCCGTTATATTTATGCTTACCCCTAGATACTCATACTCTCCCGTTTCTCCTACAGTGATTTGTTTGCTTTCCCCTTCGGGGATTGAGAACTCCCCCACTCTCCATCTCTTCGTCATATCTACCTTGCGTCCAACGGGTATTACCTTGCTTTTATTTTCATTTAGTTCTAGCCGCCAAGTGTTCCCATATCTACCAACAATTTCCAGCAGTTTCTCTAGCCCCTGTTCAGTTCTAGACATTAACACCATGTCGTCCGCAAAGAATAAGCCTGGTATCTTTATGTCTCCAACATTTACCCCCTCCGCACTCTGAATTAGTTCGTCCCCTAAATCTTTAACATACAATGCAAACAAAATCGGTGAAAAGATACACCCCTGCTTGAGGCCTATATCCATAGGGACTCGTTTTGTAGTGATACTCCCTAGACTGAGTTGGCTTTGCACATCTGTATACAGTGCTTTCATGATTCCCACAAAGTCACCCCCCAGTCCGATGCCCTCGAGCTTTCGCCACATACCTTCCCTCCACACTCGGTCGTACGCTTTTTTTCACATCTAGAAATGCCAGAAACATCTTTTTCTTTTCAGCCTTTGTTGATTCTATCAGTTGGGTGAGTGTAAATAGGTGATCAGTGACTCTTCGTCCTTTCCTGAAACCATTTTGAATTTCTCCTAAAAAACCTTTCTCTTCAATAACTTCCTCTAGTCTACCGTATATGACCTTACAGAATACTTTTCCGATGTTACTACTAACTGATATCCCCCTATAGTTATCTAGAACTTCCTTATCCCCCTTTTTGTGTATGAACGACACCTTACTTTCCCTCCACTCTCTGGGGACCTCTTGCTTTCGCAGAGCCAGGTTGAAAAGGTTTGTCAGGACTTCAATAAGTGCCTCCCCTCCATTTTTGAGGAATTCGTTCGGAATTTCATCAGTCCCTCCCGCTTTACCATTTTTTAATTTCGAGACCATGTTCCGCACTTCTTCTGCCGTTATTTCGCTACATACACGATTGGATAGGTTCTCCTCCACCAGTGTATTTCTTTTTGGTGGGGACCCACTGCCCCATCGCCTATCGTTTATCTTTTCCCAGTGCTTGACTAACTCTGAAGCGATACGGCCTTTATCTTCTGTACTTTCCCCATCCACTTTGATACTCTGCACACTACTTTTCCCCTGTTTATTTACCCAGTTCCAAAATACGTTTGAGCTCGAACCCCCCGTTTTCTTTATTGTTCTGGCAAGACTGCAATTGCGCTCCTTCCTATTATTATTCTTTATCTCATTCACCTTTTTCCGTGCCAGTTCATATTCTCCTTTCATTAGTCTCGTGTCATTGTTATCCACCCCTTTAAGCTTCCTACTTCTTCTGTAAGCAGCGCATTTTACCTTCCTTTCTTTTATAGCCTTTTTCAGTCCCTCGTTAACCCTGTATCCAAGCTCTCTCGTTGGGACCCTCACCCTTCCTATACACTCCTTCCCTGCCTCTGTTAGGCTATTTACTATGCCATCTGAAATACTCTGGACATTTGCATCCCTAGGTATACATTCAAGATTTGGTTTTAGTTTTTCCCGAAACTGCTTCCAGTCGGCTCCTTGTTTTAGTCCCCAAACTTCCTTGAAGGTATTTCTGTCTCTATTCGTCTTTTTGCCCATAATCTTAACTGTTATCAGGTTGTGATCACTACCCAAGTCATTTTTTCCCTCGTCATCTATTTCTACATCTATAACCTCCCTCCATACGCTAATGTCAGTGAGTATATAATCAATTATTGTTTTCTTATCGTTCCTCTCCCAGGTCCATTTACCTTTACATTTCGCATCCCTGTTCAGGATCTTTAAACCAAGCTCTTTTGATAGGTCCAACATCTTCCTCCCATTTGTGTTAATTTTCCTATCACCTCCCTGTATGCCCTCCTCCTTATCCCCGATGTGCCCATTGAAGTCCCCCGTTAGGACAATACTGAACCCTCTGCTCCCAAGCTCTGTGATATTCGATCTAAGAGTTGTATATATTGAATCATTCCACTCGGGCTTACTTCCCTCCACTGCTAAGTATACAACACCAACGGCAACACTCCTGTTTCCTAACTTGATTTTTGCCCAGACTATTTCGTTGGATACTGGAATCTGAGTCCTTGCTTCTGTGAGATCTGTAATCAATGAGGGCTGTAATTCCTCTTTAGCGTAGATGCCAACACCCCCACCCCGTTTCTGACCCTCAGTTCGCCCAGCTCCTATCCACACGCAACCCTTCATCTGATCAACCCGCTCATCCCGTCGTATCCACGTCTCACTTAGACCCATTATATCGAAGTCTCCTTCGTCCATCATTGTTGATATTTCGCTTACTTTCTTGTGCAGACCCTGGATGTTGCAGTACCCAAACTTAATGAATCTTTGTTTTTTTGTCATCACTGGCACATTATTATAACCCTGGTATGTCCCTGTATTGTGCATGTTTGTTGTTCTTCCCATGTTCCCAGCATTTGTGCCACTCTGGGTTACCGGCTGTGGTCCCCTACCCCCCTTTTCTCCAAAAAAGGCCCAGCCACCTGTAAGATTTTTTGGCCCAACAGGTCTGTACCCATCCTACTTAAATGCAATCCGTCTCGCCCATACAACTCTCCTTGTCCCCAGAATGAATCCCAGTGGTCAATGAAATGTACTCCCAAGTCTTTGCAGTGCTCTTCCAGCTCCTCGTTTAGTGCCATAATCCGCGAGTTCCTCTCATTTCCACCACCCATAGCTTATCATCAATGTTGACCCCCAAGAAATTTGACAGATTTTTCGATTTGTTCAACACCCACTCTTGTTATTTTCTCATTGACTATACAGACGTTTTCTCGCGAAGTTTCTGTTTTCTTCATAGTCGGGTTAAATACAATATATTAAGTTTTGTTAGCATTTATAACTGGACGATTAGTGGAACACCACTCGGATAATTTACGTAATTCCCTGTTCATATAACTTGTCAAGTTATTCACGTTAGGACCTGATGAATACGCAGTAGTATCGTCTGCCAATGAAAGGAGTTTTAAGGAAGTGGAAATACAAATGTCGTTAATGTATAATAAAAATAAAATGGGGCCTAATATCGAGCCTTGTGGGACTCCACACGTTATTTGCGCCAGGTCAGATTTATTTTCGCCATAAACAACAAATTGTTTTCTATTTGATGAGTAACTTTTGAACCAGTCGTTGGTGGCTCCTCTCACCCCATAATAATCTAATTTCTCAATTAAAATTTTCGTGATTTATAGTGTCAAATGCCTTTGTTAAATCCAGGAAAACCGATAATGTGAGATCTTTGGTGTGTTTATTATTTTACTCATCGACTTGTTTTAGAAGTTGATCGAGAACTGGATGGACTGTGGAATGTTTCTTTCTAAATCCATATTGATGTTGGTATAAGATTTCAAATCTATCTAGGAAACTAATGATTCTGACTGCCTTAAGTTTTTCAAGAACTTTGGAAAATGTTGGCAGACCACTAATTGGTCTGTAGTTCGTGAATTTATGTTCATCCCCAGATTTATAAATGGGGGTCACTTTAGCAATTTTCATTTTGTCGGGCACTATGCCATCAGTGAATGAGTTATTGATTATGTGTGTCAAGGGGGTCGCAATGATATTTACTGTTTGTTTCAGAAGATCCGAGCTGATATTGTCGCAGTCAGGGCTTGTTTTGGATTTCATTGATTTTACAACGTTAATAATTTCAAACTTAGAGGTCGGTTCTAGAAATAAATTATTATGGAATTGTCCATTTATGTAATCCGTAGTCGAGGTATTGCTTGTTTTTAAATGTTCACAGGTGATAGCTCCTATATTTATAAAAAAAACCCATTAAATTCCCTTGCAATTTCGCATGGGTCAGATATTTCTTTGTTATTTTGGACAAAGAAGGAAGGAAGTCTAGACACACGTCTTATCTTATTTATAGTTTCGTTGAGGATTTTCCAAGTTTTACGGATATCATTTTTGTTTTCTGCAAGGATCTTTTTATTGTAAATTGCTTTACGTTGTTTCTTGGCACGGTTGAATATTCTGCAGTAATTTTTTTTTATTTTGATCTGCGGGAGATCTCATCTTCTTGTGGTAAAATTTTCTTTTATTTTTTGACGAAATAAGAAGACCCTTAGACATCCATGGCTTATGTTCAAGTTTATTTTTGTTCGGGATAATTTTAATCTTGGGAAAAGCTACGTCGAATGCACTCTGATAAATATCCATGAATGTGTTGTAGGCTTCGTTTGGACAGCGCAACTCCATAACGGAAGAGAAATCACCTTCCGACAGCAGTGATTTGAAACGTGCAATGTTTTCTGGATTAATCATTCTTCGATATTTCGGGGTTGGAACATCTTTATTTTCTTTGTTTTCTATATAAAAATGCCAAAGTGATCAGCCACGTCAGTCAGGACTATGCCAGATGATGCCTTTCTTATAGAATGCCCAAAATACCAGTCTAAAAGAACAAGATTCGCGGGGAGTATAATGGGGAAGTGGGATGGGAGAATGAAGGACATGTGGTTAGGGGGGCGACTCAAAGGAGAGGGTTAATATACTAATCGAAGAGATTGGGAAGAATGTGGCAAGGGATGTCATCAAGCAGTTCGTCTCTGAGTGTTGGGAGGAGAGAAGAAGCGCGGGAATAGGGAGGCAGTTGGTAGAACATTTGCGAAAATTTGGATTTTTATGGTTGGTGTGTTCTGTGGCACAGGGTACGTATTCAAATCTATCTTGTTCACCGAGACAAACATTTTGAATACAACTGTATATCTTACCTCATCGTACATACCATTCACCTGACCATGCGGCCTCGTGTGTTTCAAGAAAATGTAATAGATATATCACTATTTTGGATACTATATGGGTAAATAATTGTACAGTTGTGCAGGCGTCCGGAGATATTTTGGACGAGGCGAAGCCGAGTCCAAATATTGGAGGACACCTGCACAACTGTACAATTATTTACCCATAGAGTACACAAAATAGTGATATATGTGATTTAATCCACAGCCCCTCAATGTTAACAAAAGTCAAAAAAAATATATTTTAGAAAGTTTGACACGAGTAAAACCACATTTTAAAACACTTTTTGCTTGCTCTACCCCCGAAAAACAAAATGGGCATAACCCATCGTTTGCTTTCTAGAAAGTCTATTGAAGTTATGACACGCATCAGGAATTCAGATATTGTGAACAGATCTGTGGCTTCGAAGTGAACTCACATTATGACGTAATTTGTTCTCCCGCTAATATAATGTCTCAGCTCAAGGGTGGAACACTTATTCAATCCCTCATCGAAAGTGCGGCAGATAAATTTACTAATCGTTCATTTTTAAAGCATTTGGAAGAATAATTCTTTTTTTTTATCTGAAGAAGAGGTTCGCTTTCCCTCAGGGGTGGCGGGTGGTGGTGCCTGATTGCCGTCTTAATATTTGAAAAAGGGCGGTTTTTTAGGTTATTTATTTATTTACTGGTATTTAAGGTCACTTTTCTGCAGCTATGGCTAATTGTGACCGCAAAAAAGGTGTAAAGTCAAGTTTAGCCAATCGTTTACACCCATGCTGCCCATTTTAGGGGACTTCTACACCGGGCACTGGTGACCAGGTCCTATTTTACCAGTAAAACTGAACTTGTTTACCACAGCAAACAAGCACTGCTTCACTTCCGAGGTTTCCACGGGAGTCCTTTTTAGATTACCAGGGCTGTTGGTTATTAAAAGCAACAAAAAATTAAAAAGTACATTATAATTTTGACACGATGCACACTCAATTCAGGGGCTCTGTCGAGAAAAGCTTGTCGATAATTCATGTGTAAAAATGTTTTTCACACCTCCTTTACAGCATCTTTACTTTTGAATGGTTATGATTACAGTACCGTGACAATCGTACAAATATCTAGTTATTAGGACTGTTTCAAAACCGTCCCAATATCCAGATATTGGTACTGTTTTACTGAGCTGTTCTCATCAAAACCGTACTTGGTGTGATTTTATAGGGCTTGTTTTCATGACAGAGAATAAAAGAAATATTAGGTAGCTGTGGATTAAATTTAGTTAGACAATGACCTACTTACCATCATATTATGGGACGGTCTCAAAAAGTTTTGATAAGAGGCTGCTTTACCAACCGAAAGATACAGTTTACAGAAAAAGATATATTTATAGCCCCCGAAAAGTACAGTCACTATAGTTTTCAATCTAGAAAGCCGTAAAGTCCCGTGTCTACTAATAATTTATTATCCAACTTTTAGTCTGTGTGAAACACACAGACTATTGTTTTTGCACGGATTCTTTTTCTTTTTTTTTCTTCTTTTTTTTTCTTCATCTTCTTCTTCTTCTTCTTCTTCTTCTTCTTCTTCTTCTTCTTCTTCTTCTTCTTCTTCTTCTTCTGTCTTCTGTCTTCTCATCACTTTTTTGTCCGCAAGATAACTCGAAAACGAATTGCCCTACCTCGTTGATTTTTGGCATTCCGATAGACAGCCAGAAGTTCTCGGCCACCTATGTTTTTCAGATTCCTGGGATACCATGGGTGTCTGTAGGGGTGTTTTGAAAGTGGGTCACGCCCATATCTCAGGCGTGGTATGACCTACAGACCTGGGACCAACACCAAATGAGTCGACACTCGATGGAGGTTCAAAATATGAGTCACGGTCACGGTCACGGAGGTCATTAGGGGTCATTGAGTGCATTTTTCAGAATTGCTGGAAATCACATTTTTTGACCCCCAAAAGTATTCCTGACGTACACACATGCATTTTGACGTAAAAAAGTGGGCGTGGTAAAAATTTTTGAAAGTGGGTCACACCCATATCTCAGGCGTGGTATGACATATGGACCTAGGACCAACACGAAATGAGTCGACACTTGATGGAGATTCAAAATATGGGTCAAGGTCACGGAGGTCACCTAGGGGTCATTGAGTGCATTTTTCAGAATTGCTGGAAATCACATTTTTTGATCCCCTAAAGTATTCCTGACGTACATACATGCATTTTGACATAAAAAAAGTTGGCGTGGCCACATTTTTTGAAAGTGGGTCATGCCCATATTTCAAGCATGGTATGACCTACGGACCTGGGACCAAAACCAAATGAGTCGACACATGATGCAGGTTCAAAATATGGGTCAAGGTCACGGAGGTCAACTAGGGGTCATTGAGTGCATTTTTCAGAATTGCTGGAATTTTTTCGACCCCCTAAACTATTTCCGGCATACACACATGCATTTTGATGTAAAAAAACAAGTGGGCGTGGCCAAAATTTTTGAAAGTGGGTCATGCCCATATCTCAGACGTGGAATGACGTATGGACTTGGGACCAACACCAAATGAGTCGACACTTGATGGAGATTCAAAATATGGGTCAAGGTCATAGAGGTCACCAGGGGTCATTGAGTGCATTTTTTCAGAATTGCTGGAAATCACATTTTTTGACCCCCTAAAGTATTCCTGACATACACACATGCATTTTGACATAAAAAAGTGGGCGTGGCCAAAAAAAATTTGAAAGTGGGTCACGCCCATACCTCAGGCGTGGTATGACGTATGGACCTGGGACCAACACCAAATGAGTCGACACTTGATGGAGATTCAACATATGGGTCAAGGTCACAGAGGTCACCTAGGGGTCATTGAGTGCATTTTTCAGAATTGCTGGAAATCACATTTTTTGACCTCCTAAAGTATACCTGATGTACACGCATGCATTTTGACGTAAAAACAAAAGTGGGCGTGTCCAAAATTTGTAAAACTCGGTCACACCCATATCTCGGGCCCACCCCCTCTTCCCATCCTCTCCTCACAGCATTCAGATATAAACTGCTTAATAGTGTCCCTCACTTCCTCTTTTTCAATTTCTTCAATAAGCATTCCTACCCTCTCCCTCGTGTCCCCCTTCAGCCATCTATCCTTTGTTTCTTCACCCCACTTCTGCATTATTCTTCCAGTAAATTTTATTCTATGAGGTATATACTGTGGGCATTCCAAGAGAAAATGTTCCAGGGTCTCCACTACTCCAGAGTGGCACATTTGGCATCCCTTTTCCCCCATCTCTCCCAATTTTTCCCCGAAGCTCCAGTGATCTTGATCTCAGTTTGAACAGCATTGACCCTCCAAAGGTGCCATCTAGGTACTTCTCAAAAGCTGGCTTTTCTTTATATTGTAACCCCTGCAGTGATCTTTTCACGCTAACCCCTGCTCGCCAGTTTCGATTGCAATCTTCCATGACTCTCTCTTTGACAAACCTTTTGCCTTCTTTCATTCCTACTTCTATGTTTGTGACCTCTATAGAGTAATTGTCCATTAGTTCCCTCACATGTTTTGACCACCCCGTTTCTATATTAGAATTCCAAATGGTATCGTACCATAGGCTGACGGATTCTGATAATCATGGCACCAGCTCCAGTTTATGAGGGGCAACTCAAGACGGAAGCCACTGTTGGTGTTCCGATTTCTCAAATTGGAAAGACTTTCTCATTTGAGAAATCTGAAGGTTGGGTCACATGTCATTAGCTCCAATTTACAGCGCCTTTATAGAGAGGTTAGTATAAAAGGAGCACCTTACAAGTAGAAATAGTTTATTATCTAATCACCTTCGAATTTACTAAAATAAATATGGGCAGGGTAGCCAAGTCAGGCGAGATACCAGACAAAGGCAAAAACAACACACAACGTAAGGTTCAGGTACGGCGGACATAACATAGGCAACAATTATTTTTGACTAAGTCCCACAAGCGGTTTCATTGATCAGGTATGTCAAAGAACTCGCCCATTGATTTATAATTTACAGAGAACAGTCTGGACAGTAAGGATTGCTACATTCAACGCAGTCAGAGCATGAAGCTAAGAGCTTGAAAGCCAATTTTTTTAACATATTTCTATTATCGAGCTGACGAAGTTCCGTATCTAATTCGTTCCACAATTTTGGGTACGAGTACAATGAAAACATCTCTAATGATCGAGATCTAGTTCTACTGACGTGTAGAAGCATAGACTGTCTCGTATTTCTGTGCGTATGACTGTCTACGTACTTGAAGTAATCATCAAATGAGGCTGGAAGGTTTAATGTTTTCCAGTCGTAGATGAACAATGCGGCATGAAGTGTAAATAAATCACTAACCTTGAGAATACGGTCCCTAAAAACAGAGGGTCAGTGTGGGCATTGAATCTTTTATTATTAATTATTCGTATGGATCTTTTTTGCATTAAGAATAATTTATTGATGGCTTTTGAGTTAACCAAAACATGAATTCCATAGAGCAAGTGACTGTGAACAAGGGCAAAGTAAAGAGTTTTCAAGGCATCATGTGGAAGAATGGATTTAACCTTACTTAGGGCATAATTTGCCCGCGCGATCTTTGAGCATAGTTGTGTTATATGGACTTTATATGATAGCTTATCATCAATGTTGACCCCCAAGAAATTTGACAGATTTTTCGATTTGTTCAACACCCACTCTTGTTATTTTCTCATTGACTATACAGACGTTTTCTCGCGAAGTTTCTGTTTTCTTCATAGTCGGGTTAAATACAATATATTAAGTTTTGTTAGCATTTATAACTAGACGATTAGTGGAACACCACTCGGATAATTTACGTAATTCCCTGTTCATATAACTTGTCAAGTTATTCACGTTAGGACCTGATGAATACGCAGTAGTATCGTCTGCCAATGAAAGGAGTTTTAAGGAAGTGGAAATACAAATGTCGTTAATGTATAATAAAAATAAAATGGGGCCTAATATCGAGCCTTGTGGGACTCCACACGTTATTTGCGCCAGGTCAGATTTATTTTCGCCATAAACAACAAATTGTTTTCTATTTGATGAGTAACTTTTGAACCAGTCGTTGGTGGCTCCTCTCACCCCATAATAATCTAATTTCTCAATTAAAATTTTCGTGATTTATAGTGTCAAATGCCTTTGTTAAATCCAGGAAAACCGATAATGTGAGATCTTTGGTGTGTTTATTATTTTACTCATCGACTTGTTTTAGAAGTTGATCGAGAACTGGATGGACTGTGGAATGTTTCTTTCTAAATCCATATTGATGTTGGTATAAGATTTCAAATCTATCTAGGAAACTAATGATTCTGACTGCCTTAAGTTTTTCAAGAACTTTGGAAAATGTTGGCAGACCACTAATTGGTCTGTAGTTCGTGAATTTATGTTCATCCCCAGATTTATAAATGGGGGTCACTTTAGCAATTTTCATTTTGTCGGGCACTATGCCATCAGTGAATGAGTTATTGATTATGTGTGTCAAGGGGGTCGCAATGATATTTACTGTTTGTTTCAGAAGATCCGAGCTGATATTGTCGCAGTCAGGGCTTGTTTTGGATTTCATTGATTTTACAACGTTAATAATTTCAAACTTAGAGGTCGGTTCTAGAAATAAATTATTATGGAATTGTCCATTTATGTAATCCGTAGTCGAGGTATTGCTTGTTTTTAAATGTTCACAGGTGATAGCTCCTATATTTATAAAAAAAAACCCATTAAATTCCCTTGCAATTTCGCATGGGTCAGATATTTCTTTGTTATTTTGGACAAAGAAGGAAGGAAGTCTAGACACACGTCTTATCTTATTTATAGTTTCGTTGAGGATTTTCCAAGTTTTACGGATATCATTTTTGTTTTCTGCAAGGATCTTTTTATTGTAAATTGCTTTACGTTGTTTCTTGGCACGGTTGAATATTCTGCAGTAATTTTTTTTTATTTTGATCTGCGGGAGATCTCATCTTCTTGTGGTAATATTTTCTTTTATTTTTTGACGAAATAAGAAGACCCTTAGACATCCATGGCTTATGTTCAAGTTTATTTTTGTTCGGGATAATTTTAATCTTGGGAAAAGCTACGTCGAATGCACTCTGATAAATATCCATGAATGTGTTGTAGGCTTCGTTTGGACAGCGCAACTCCATAACGGAAGAGAAATCACCTTCCGACAGCAGTGATTTGAAACGTGCAATGTTTTCTGGATTAATCATTCTTCGATATTTCGGGGTTGGAACATCTTTATTTTCTTTGTTTTCTATATAAAAATGCCAAAGTGATCAGCCACGTCAGTCAGGACTATGCCAGATGATGCCTTTCTTATAGAATGCCCAAAATACCAGTCTAAAAGAACAAGATACGCGGGGAGTATAATGGGGAAGTGGGATGGGAGAATGAAGGACATGTGGTTAGGGGGGCGACTCAAAGGAGAGGGTTAATATACTAATCGAAGAGATTGGGAAGAATGTGGCAAGGGATGTCATCAAGCAGTTCGTCTCTGAGTGTTGGGAGGAGAGAAGAAGCGCGGGAATAGGGAGGCAGTTGGTAGAACATTTGCGAAAATTTGGATTTTTATGGTTGGTGTGTTCTGTGGCACAGGGTACGTATTCAAATCTATCTTGTTCACCGAGACAAACATTTTGAATACAACTGTATATCTTACCTCATCGTACATACCATTCACCTGACCATGCGGCCTCGTGTGTTTCAAGAAAATGTAATAGATATATCACTATTTTGGATACTATATGGGTAAATAATTGTACAGTTGTGCAGGCGTCCGGAGATATTTTGGACGAGGCGAAGCCGAGTCCAAATATTGGAGGACACCTGCACAACTGTACAATTATTTACCCATAGAGTACACAAAATAGTGATATATGTGATTTAATCCACAGCCCCTCAATGTTAACAAAAGTCAAAAAAAATATATTTTAGAAAGTTTGACACGAGTAAAACCACATTTTAAAACACTTTTTGCTTGCTCTACCCCCGAAAAACAAAATGGGCATAACCCATCGTTTGCTTTCTAGAAAGTCTATTGAAGTTATGACACGCATCAGGAATTCAGATATTGTGAACAGATCTGTGGCTTCGAAGTGAACTCACATTATGACGTAATTTGTTCTCCCGCTAATATAATGTCTCAGCTCAAGGGTGGAACACTTATTCAATCCCTCATCGAAAGTGCGGCAGATAAATTTACTAATCGTTCATTTTTAAAGCATTTGGAAGAATAATTCTTTTTTTTTATCTGAAGAAGAGGTTCGCTTTCCCTCAGGGGTGGCGGGTGGTGGTGCCTGATTGCCGTCTTAATATTTGAAAAAGGGCGGTTTTTTAGGTTATTTATTTATTTACTGGTATTTAAGGTCACTTTTCTGCAGCTATGGCTAATTGTGACCGCAAAAAAGGTGTAAAGTCAAGTTTAGCCAATCGTTTACACCCATGCTGCCCATTTTAGGGGACTTCTACACCGGGCACTGGTGACCAGGTCCTATTTTACCAGTAAAACTGAACTTGTTTACCACAGCAAACAAGCACTGCTTCACTTCCGAGGTTTCCACGGGAGTCCTTTTTAGATTACCAGGGCTGTTGGTTATTAAGAGCAACAAAAAATTAAAAAGTACATTATAATTTTGACACGATGCACACTCAATTCAGGGGCTCTGTCGAGAAAAGCTTGTCGATAATTCATGTGTAAAAATGTTTTTCACACCTCCTTTACAGCATCTTTACTTTTGAATGGTTATGATTACAGTACCGTGACAATCGTACAAATATCTAGTTATTAGGACTGTTTCAAAACCGTCCCAATATCCAGATATTGGTACTGTTTTACTGAGCTGTTCTCATCAAAACCGTACTTGGTGTGATTTTATAGGGCTTGTTTTCATGACAGAGAATAAAAGAAATATTAGGTAGCTGTGGATTAAATTTAGTTAGACAATGACCTACTTACCATCATATTATGGGACGGTCTCAACAAGTTTTGATAAGAGGCTGCTTTACCAACCGAAAGATACAGTTTACAGAAAAAGATATATTTATAGCCCCCGAAAAGTACAGTCACTATAGTTTTCAATCTAGAAAGCCGTAAAGTCCCGTGTCTACTAATAATTTGTTATCCAACTTTTAGTCTGTGTGAAACACACAGACTATTGTTTTTGCACGGATTCTTTTTCTTTTTTTTTCTTCTTTTTTTTTTTTTTTTTCTTCTTCTTCTTCTTCTTCTTCTTCTTCTTCTTCTTCTTCTTCTGTCTTCTGTCTTCTCATCACTTTTTTGTCCGCAAGATAACTCGAAAACGAATTGCCCTACCTCGTTGATTTTTGGCATTCCGATAGACAGCCAGAAGTTCTCGGCCACCTATGTTTTTCAGATTCCTGGGATACCATGGGTGTCTGTAGGGGTGTTTTGAAAGTGGGTCACGCCCATATCTCAGGCGTGGTATGACCTACAGACCTGGGACCAACACCAAATGAGTCGACACTCGATGGAGGTTCAAAATATGAGTCACGGTCACGGTCACGGAGGTCATTAGGGGTCATTGAGTGCATTTTTCAGAATTGCTGGAAATCACATTTTTTGACCCCCAAAAGTATTCCTGACGTACACACATGCATTTTGACGTAAAAAAGTGGGCGTGGTAAAAATTTTTGAAAGTGGGTCACACCCATATCTCAGGCGTGGTATGACATATGGACCTAGGACCAACACGAAATGAGTCGACACTTGATGGAGATTCAAAATATGGGTCAAGGTCACGGAGGTCACCTAGGGGTCATTGAGTGCATTTTTCAGAATTGCTGGAAATCACATTTTTTGATCCCCTAAAGTATTCCTGACGTACATACATGCATTTTGACATAAAAAAAGTTGGCGTGGCCACATTTTTTGAAAGTGGGTCATGCCCATATTTCAAGCATGGTATGACCTACGGACCTGGGACCAACACCAAATGAGTCGACACATGATGCAGGTTCAAAATATGGGTCAAGGTCACGGAGGTCAACTAGGGGTCATTGAGTGCATTTTTCAGAATTGCTGGAATTTTTTCGACCCCCTAAACTATTTCCGGCATACACACATGCATTTTGATGTAAAAAAACAAGTGGGCGTGGCCAAAATTTTTGAAAGTGGGTCATGCCCATATCTCAGACGTGGAATGACGTATGGACTTGGGACCAACACCAAATGAGTCGACACTTGATGGAGATTCAAAATATGGGTCAAGGTCATAGAGGTCACCAGGGGTCATTGAGTGCATTTTTTCAGAATTGCTGGAAATCACATTTTTTGACCCCCTAAAGTATTCCTGACATACACACATGCATTTTGACATAAAAAAGTGGGCGTGGCCAAAAAAAATTTGAAAGTGGGTCACGCTCATATCTCAAGCATGGTATGGCGAATGGACCTGGGACTAACACCAAATGAGTTGACACTTGATGGAGATTCAAAATATGGGTCAGGGTCAAGGAGATCACCTAGGGGTCATTAAGTGCATTTTTCATAATTGCTGGAAATCACATTTTTTGACCCCCCAAAGCATTTCTGAGGTCCATACATGCATTTTTATGTTAAAAAGTGGGCGTAGCCAACATTTTTGAAAGTGGGTCATGCTCATATCTCAATCGTGGTATGATAAATGGACCTGGAACTAACACCAAACGAGTCAACACTTGATGGAAATTCAAAATATGGGTCAAGGTCACGGAGGTCACCTAGGGGTCTGCCTGAAAGAGATCACCAAAGTCATCAAGTGCGTATTATTCAGAAATACTGGGAAATGAATTTTATTACACCTTAATGAATTTCTAAAGTTTATGAACGTATTTCATCACTCAAATTAGTGGGCAGATCCAAAAATGTCCATTTCTGATTCGAGTATCGAACCCTTTGAATGCTGGTCCAATGTATGCCTTTTGTGGTTTCTTATAAATAATTGTTCTGATTCCAGTATGAATATCTGTAAGTACTGTTAACGAAAACCCATTTCTGATTTGTTTAAAAATATTTTACTCCTGAAAATAAGCCTCCATAAATTCTCTTTGTGTATAGTTTATTCCTGATACTTTAACCCTTTTCACACAGACTTGAATTTACTGGGTGCAGTAAATTCTGTTTCTCCAGTTTACTTTGAATCTGCGAGTCAGAACAAAATTTGACCCCACTTATTAAATAGGAGCGAGTAGAGTCAGGCAATAGTATAAAATACAGGCAAGTCACAAGAATATGCTCCCGAAGTTAAAAGAGAAAATGTGAGCTTTGTGGGGCAAATGAAGTGCGTCACGGAACATACGATAATAAATGTTTTCCGTAATTCACTAACTTTTGCCCAGTTCCTTGGAGTAAATACAATGCTACATGAAATGCTTTTGAAATGTGTCACCAATACATTTTTTTTTGTTATTAACAAACTAATGTACAGTTCCTTGGAGGAAATACAATAATACATGGATTGTTTTTAAAATGCGTCAACAATAAAAGTAAGTTTGGATCCATAACAACATTAAGCAGATTTATCCTGAAGCAGCATTCTGGGATTTGAAGGCAGATAATTACCATATGTCATAAGAAATATCCGTATTTATGGGTTGCAATACAGCACATGGTTCGGGGGTGGGGGAATTAGAACAATCGATCTCTACTACATACTGTAAGATAAGGCGGAGTCCTTCAAATTGTAATGTACTCAAGTCCTGTGCTGCAAGTAACAGTGCATTATCAAAATGTCAAGCAGCGTGTTCTGATGGGGCATAAGTGAACGATCATATGGTTGATCCAGGTTTGTACCACACAGGTTTGTAATATTCTGGTCAAGTGGTTTCTCTGCTTCAGACCAACTGATTATCACCTGTTACAAATAAACCATACGTTGTTGGTGAGTGGGGGCCTAATTAAGCAATTCACCGGGTATGATAGGGCAGGTTTGTATCATACTGGTCAATTCGGGTTTTACTGCTTCAAACCAATGAATTATCACCCGACCGTTACAGAAAGGCCACATAACCGCATAAGTGAAGCAATTCACAGGGCATCATGGGACAGGTTGAAATCATTCTGACCATAAGGCTTCACCAAGTGATCACATTATTTCAAGCCAACTGGTTGTCCATTAAAATAGACGGATCCTGTACGTGGCAAGGAGGGGGGGGGGGGACGGGGGGGGGGGGGTAACTATTTCCCTAACTTTGATAACAGGTCTGTGTCATTCATTGATCGGGGGGGGGGGGGGGGCAAGAAGGTAATTCACTAGCTTGCTTTCTGTGCAAATAAACCACACATTGTGGGTGGGTGGGGTCAGAATTTAGCAATTCATCAAGTATATTAGCACAGGTTTAAATCAGTTTCATCGCATGGCTTCGCCAAGTGATCACACTGCTTCAAACCACAAGATTGGCAGCTCTTACAAGTAAATCACACCTTGTAGGTGGGTGGGGGCGTAAGTAAGTAGTTTACTAGGTTTGTTTATACAGGTTTGAATAATTCTGATCGTATGGCTTCACCAAGTGACAGATGCTACCGTGAATAACTCCTCGGTCCAGTTGGGTAAATAACCTTTTTCAAAAGTTTTCTTGACTTTACTGATTCTCACTCTATCTCCCACTTTGAACTTTGAGGACTTGTGATTTATAGGTTGTCTATACAACCTTTGCCAAACTTCTTGATTTTCAAAGTTGACACTTACGGAGGCCATACTAGTGCTTCGATGATGAGTGTGATTATATGATTTGACCAATTTTGAAAGTAGAAAAATCAGTGTGTTGTTCTTATATATTTCCACATCTTAGTTTTCAAAGTTCTGTTGAATCTTTCTACGATGGAACATTTTGTTTCCACGTTGTGTGTAGTGAAAAAATCGACTTTGTGATCTTTAAGAAAATTTTGAAATTTTCTGTTCAGAAATTTTTTTCCTTCATCAGTTTGTAATTTTTCTGGTTTACGACCTTGTCTGAAACTTTTAGCGAAAGCTTTTACTATGGAATCACAGAATTTATTTAGTAATGGCATCACCCAAGCATATTTACTGAATACATCTATACACATCAACAAAACCTTTATGTTTGTTGAATTTACTTATGTTTGTAAAATCCAGCAAGTCAGCTTGCCATTGTGCATCTATACCACTAACGATCACTCTCTTTCTTTGAAATTTACGACGAACAGGTTTGTGAAAAGTGTAAGTGTCTTGAGTCTCTGACCATTTCACGACTTGTTTAGTCTTTTTCTTAGACGCTCTACGTAGAGCGTCCACACCACCAAAATACACTGATTTTTCCACTTTCAAAATTGGTCAAATCATATAATCACCCTTATCTCATAATCGAAGCATTGGTATGGCCCGGTAAGTATCAACTTTGAAAATCAAGAAGTTTGGCAAAGGTTGTATGGACAACCTATAAATCACAAGTCCCCAAAGTTCAAAGTGGGAGATAGAGTGAGAATCAGTAAAGTCAAGAAAACTTTTGAAAAAGGTTATTTACCCAACTGGACCGAGGAGTTATTCACGGTGGTATCTGTCAAATAAGGTCACCCAGTCACATACGTCCTAAAGAACGATGGTGGGGAAGTGTTGAAAGGGTCCTTCTACACTGAAGAACTTCAACGAGTGGCACACAAAACTATTTACAAAATCGAACGCGTACTCAAGAAACGTGGTCGAGGTAAGAAAAGGGAATTATTCGTGAAGTGGCTAGGGGACCATTCGTCCTTCAACCAGTGGATCCACGAGCATCAGCTCGCCTATAAAAGGAAGTGAACCAGCTCGAGTTCCCCTGAGATGGAAGAAGATACGAAGGGATCTTGGCCATTATTTGGAAAGAGAGTTCCTAGGAGCGAAATCACTTATTTCTCCCAAATAATCATACTGTACATCATCATCATCATCACAAGCATTGTTAACCTCACCCTCGATAATACAGATAGCAAGCTGTGGACGTATCTTCTAAGTAGTAGTATAGGATATTTATTACCTAATCTGACCATCAAGAAAAAGTGATGTTTTATTTTACCCTACCAAGTAACAGTTCAATGAACGTTTTCCCAGAGAACATGCTGACTTCGTACACCACACAGTTACCACGACTGGTGAATCTCACTGGAGAATGGGAAGTGGGTTCGGCAGAGATTCAGTATTCCAAACTCTTGGTTTAGCATTCGTGAGGAAGAAGCTTTCGTCACAGTGTATTGGAATTCGAAAAAACATTATCAGCTCAGTCTGAAAGAAGGTCGATATTCGGAACCTTCCGATGTAATACGGGGCATCAATGGTGTTAAAGAAGTCCTGCTACCTCGTCACGACAAGAATTTGACGAGGTCACTGGTAAAGTTCGAATCAAGGTACGAGATGGGGTCGTAGTCATATTAAGTCCGACTCTCCAAAAGATCTTTAGTTTTGACGAGTGTGTGTTCAAAACTGGCTCTTACGAATCTTCTCGAGTGGCCGATGTCAACCAAGGTTTCCATTCACTGTATATCTACTGTGACTTGGTTCGTGACCAAGTCGTGGGAGATACGAGGGTGCCTCTACTTCGCATCGTATCCGTGAGAGGCAAATATGGAAGTATTATCTCCAAGATCTTTGAGAACGTGTACTACGTACCGTGGAACGAAAGAATTTTGGCACCGTCAGTGTGTATATAAGGGACGACACAGGAGCCAATGTACCAATCGAGTATGGGAAGGTGACACAGTGACACGTCATTTCCGAAATCGAAGATCTCTTCATTTCACATAGACATGACTTACTGTTGTAATGCCAAGTTGTATGAGGAGTATTACACGAAACAAGCTGGGAACGGGCTACCAGCTTTTTCTGGAACGCAGATACAGAGAGGTTATGGTTTGGGTAGTATATAGGGAGGTCTGAAGAATATGGTGTTACCCTTATTGAAAACTACGGCCAAAACAGTGGGAAGACAGCTCGTTAAAAAGGAGCAGCATTCGCTGGAGATGTCAAAGGGGAAATGTGAAACAGGCAGCGATCAACAGACTCAAAGAAGCTGGTGCGGGAGCTTGGAATAAAGTCGTGGGTGGCTCGAAGCCACCCGGCCGCAAAGGTATCAACAGGCGTGCACTACGCACTGCCAGTAAATCGAAAAAAGGAAAGAGAGCGGTACAGTCGCAAGACTTTCTCGGTGCGTGATGTCTCTCATCAACGACAGATCCTGTGGGTGTGTAAATAGTGAACTCGACTTATTTTCAATACTATCAACACAGACCAGTGTGGAACATGGACAATGGGCGGAACACAGACCATTGGCTACTATAGGAAACAGTGGGTGATAGAATTCAATATCGCGGGGTTGGGAGATGATTATTTGAATCTGGCACAGACATATCTGTATGTTAAGGCAAAGATTGTAGATTCCAATGGAGCAGCAATCACAAATGATGCCAAAGTGGGACCGGTCAGTTTATGGATGCATTCCCTATTCAGTCAAATCGACATCAGCTTGAATGAGAAACTGGTGTCTCCTTCCAACAACACTTACCACTACAGAGCCTACATAGAGACTTTGTTAAGTTATGGACCAGGCATTACAATTGACTAATGCCTTATGGTACAAGGACATGGCTGGCCACATGGAAGATTTCACAGAAGATAACAATGGATTTGCCACGAGAAAAAAGTTTACGGCTGAAAGTAAAGTCTTGGACATGGCAGGAAGATTGCACTTGGATGTTTTTCCAAACACGTTACCTCCTGAATGTGGTTAACGTTCACGTAAAAATGAACAGAGCCAAGGATGCATTTGCCTTGATGGCAGATCCAGAAACTTACAAGATCAAGATTATGGACGTTTCCATGTTTGTACGTAAAGAGAGACTCCATTCAGTCGTGAGGATGGCTCACGAAAAAGCATTGGCTATAGCAACGGCAAAATATCCCATCGACCGCGTGGAAACCAAAGTGTTCTCAGTGCCAAAGGGAAATCTCAGCATCACACAAGAAAATTTATTTCTTGGCCAACTTCCGAAACGCATCGTGGTGGGATGCGTGAACAACGACGCCTTCAATGGAAACTTTTCTAAGAATCCATACAATTTTAAAAACTACAACATCAATTACTTTGCTCTGTGTGTTGACGGACAACAGATTCCTGTAAAACCCCTACGACCTCGATTCGATCAACAAGACGTGGCGAGATGATATGCAACCCTGTTCCAAGGGACCGGACAGATGTACGAGAATGAAGGAAACCACATTAGCTGAGAGTATATAAAAGGATACACGCTGTTCGTGTTCGACCTGACTCCAGACCTATCACATGGACAACACTTCGATTTGGTGAAGAGGGAAATTTGAGGCTGGAAGTACATTTCGAAGATCCGTTGCCGACCACGATCAACGTATTGGTGTATGCAGAATTCCAAAACATCATAGAAGTGGACAAGAAAAGACAAGACATGTTCGACTACTCGACAGGAACACGTTGCAGTTGAAGAACGCCCTCCGATCAGATGATTGTTTGAAGAGAATTTGTTTAGGCGTATTTGCAAGAAACAGATTACCAAGAAGATTACCAGATCACAGACCAGTGGCTTTGATAGTCAACACAGATCCAGACCACAGAAAAGGAGAACATTGGGTGGCTCTCTTCCTGAGCCACAAAGACGCAGAATACTTTGACTCCTATGGATTACCTCCAAGACACAGACCATTCCAAAATTTTCTCAAGAATTCCAGATATTGGAAATACAACAAAAAACGTCTTCAAAGATGGCTACCAGTGTGTGGACAGTATTGTTTGTTTTATCTCAAACATCGCTGTCGAGGTGCATCAAAATAGCCGGTATGTTTACAACCGATCAAAAACAATAACGTGTTGGTTGATCTGAATCTGCCACTTGATGTCGCTGCTATGAAGAAAAACTATAAAAGGAACGTTTCCAGCGAAAATCGTCATTTGTGTGCCGACAGCCGAAAAAGAAGGATATCTACTAGCATTACCGTCTTCAAAACCATTCAAGTTTTCCACAGAAGATTGGGAGCAGGTCACCAAAGCAGTGACCATAGCAAAGAAGAGAAACATTGAACAGAATCAAGAAGACACCACTAAACCAAAGAGAGGCAGAAAACCAAAGAAGAAGGATGATTTGATAGAATGTTCACGATTCCATGTTTGATCACGATGGCTCTGAATGAATTTAACCAAGAAACGAGAAACCAAGATTCGAGAAATCCATTTCCACGAGACTATGCAGAGAGAATGAACGTTGAAACGTTTTATCAGGATGTTTCACAACAAGTATTGGAGCAGATGCTACGTGGAGACTCTCGTTCACTGATTGCTCTAGAGAAATTCGAGCCAGTACAGAGTCCACCGCGCCACATGGAGTATGCATTGGAAGAACACCGCCCCAAGACTTTTGAAAATATGTTACAACGAGAAAGTGCAATAAACCCGAAAGAACTAGCGAGAGCTGGCTTCTTTTATTTGGGGACAGGAGATAGAACTCAATGTTTTCATTGTGGAATAGTTGTGCGATTCTGGGATAAAGAAGACGATGTTATAGAAGAACATGGACAATACGCTCCAGAATGTTATTATATTCACAACCTACCCGAATTGATGGAGGAGGGAGAAGAATCCAATGAAGAACAAGATGAAGAGGCCGTCAGAAAAGAAGATTCACGGAAATGTTGTGTGTGTGTATTAACTGAAGCCAATGTCGCTCCGCGACCATGTAATCACTTGTGCCTGTGCACTGACTGTTGTAAATCACTGAGAAAATGTCCAATCTGCAGAAAAACAGTTTATGAATACTTGACAATTTACATACCATAAAAAGTTGTATTGTGATTTGTTATTCAATAAAAGAAATTCAAATGTAAAGAATGTGTTGTTATTTTTTTTTTCTTTTTAGTATAGCATTCCCATACCTCAAAGACCTGACTGAGAATACGAGGGGCTTGAGGGTAGATCAAGAGAAGTATTTTCATGGGCCTCTCATACGGGTTGTCAAAACAACCCCAGATGGGTATTCTCCGATAGGTATCCCCAAATAGGTATCCCAAAAAAGTATCCTGGCTGTAAACTTAAGGGGCTTGAGGTTAGATCAAGAGAAATAGCTTCATGACCCTTAAGTACACATATGGGAGAGTCAGTATACTAGATAGAAGTCATTACAGAGCAAAGAATGATGGGTACAAATGGTCTAAGTAGACGAGGATTCTAGGGAATCCGAACCCCTTTGGGTGATTTCGGTGATTTCCGGACATTCTCTGGCCCATTTGGGTAATTCTTGGTAAAGAAATATTCTAGTACAATCGAACACACACTATAGTTGCCTTATAGCACTACGTTCTACTATTTACATTAAAGATTCTAGTTAGGATTAGTCCGTTTCGGTAATCATTTCGGTGATTTCCGGTCATTCTCGGGCTCATTTGGGTAATTCGTGATACTCCGATTCAATCGATCATGTCTCCAGAACATACCCCCGTCCTATAAGAAGCCTTCGGGTAACATAGCAATCACGTGCTACCATAGAAACCAAGATGGCGGACTCCACTACACAAAATGGACGACGGAAACGCATATTACCATAACAACACGCGCTGCGCATGCGCACTAACACCACTCAACACGTTGGGATGACGTCACAAGATGGCCGCTCACGCGGGTTACCATGACAACACAACTTGGCGGCTCCCGGTCACGTGACTATGACGTCACCTGAGATCCTGCATGAGATCCGGGTGATGTGGCCTTAACCATGCGAGCTATAGTACTTGTGCTTCAAGTGTCAACGAATAGCTAAACTTGAATCAATACCTATGTTATTGTCACCATATAGCCAAAGATGCTGAAAGTGACCGTAAATACCAGTGATTAATTTATTTTCTACCATTCATAAATCATATTACAGATAAGTCCCTCTTGTGAAGGAAGAGCTGGACCATGTTAGAAATAACATTGCGCAGCACTGGATTATCATTAGTCATTATTACTTTAAATTTGTCCATTGTATCCAAAGGAGGGAAGTCAATTTTTTCTTCAGAAATTGCGCGAAATAATTTTTCTCTCAATGGTGCATAAATGTAATACAAATTACCGTCACACATAAATTGTTGGAATGTGTTGGGTTGTGTTCTTAGTGATATTGTTTATTATACCTCCCGCAAACAAAGTTGTTTTTTTTTTTTTTGGGGGGGGGGGGGATGGTATATAGGAATATCACCCTGCGTCCGTCCGTCCGTCTGTCCATCCTTATAAGCGCAACTCCTCCTAAACCGTTTGAAGAATTTTCATGAAACTTTACACAGTGGAAGAACTCCAACTGAAGATGTGCATTAAGCAATATAATTCCGTTCTGACATTTCCAAGGGGAGATAATCTAACTTATACATTTCAGGCGCGGGGGTATCTCTTTGTGAGCTTGCTCACAGTACCTCTAGTTTTATCTAGAGAGCTAGTATACAGAGTGATAAATACAGTTCAAGTCAAAATGAGTTGATTCAAGGGATGTTGAACTTTGTCAATATTTCTTGCATTACGTTATTAATTTCGCTATTTATTTACAGAAGGCTTTCACGGAGGGCTTTCTCTCAAAAGCAAAGCGTTGGAAATTAACCCTTTCCAAAACGATAAAAAAAAAACAACCAAAGTTGGCTAATTTTGGCATTTTCAAACGGCACTCTTATTCTCAATCTCATTGTGCTTGGGGCGTTCAATCTGAGATCAAAAAGTAAACAGCAACTTTCTTCTACAATCATCGCTGCATCTATTCATACCAAAAAACAAAAAAAATGTTACAACAACCTTGCAATTAGAGAAATTTGCCCTTTAAGTTGGTCAATTTTGAAGAAAAAAAAGTGCTTTATCCATGTCATTTTTGGTTAATATTAAAATATTTGTGTGGTGATTTTGGTTTATCATATTATGCTCTAAATGTGTGTGAAATTTGAGCTAAATAACTAAACAATTTTGACACTTTTGAAAAATGGTGAAATTTTGAAGGTTTTGGCAGAATTTTTTTAAAATAAGCGTTTTCACAGATATGAGGATACCTCGTTTCACAAAATGTTTTTGACATAACATAAGTATGCCAAATTTGATTGAAATCGTACAACCTGTTTTTGAGCTGTGCAGCAGACAAAACTGACGGCGGAAAAAAATGAAGAAACATTTTTTGAAAAAGAAGAATAACAAGAGTCTTTCCCAAACTGGGTTTGGGAAAGCCTAATAAGTGTGGAGATATGCATGTCACAAACTCAGAGTTTTTAAAGAGAAAATGCTGACATTTGAAGTGAAATAAAAACGTAAAAAACGCTGGTATCTTTGGGAAACAAAAAGCATGTGTCTCATGGGTTTTTTTTCTACAGCATACTAAAATTTCATGACAGTCAGATGACTTTTGGCCCCTATGACGTCACCTGGGGGATTGATAATTTCTCATGACGGCAGCACATTTTTAGTTATGGTTTTTATTGTAGATGGGATATGCAGAGTTTGAGGCGGGGGGAGGGGGGGGGGGGGGGAGGTGCTTGATATAAAACGATATTGAAAAAATTTGGAAGAAAGAAATTGATGTCCGGGCGAGATATATTCGTATTCATGATTAGTGAACCAAATTTCGTGAGAGTGGGTTAAGAGGAAATATCCAGAATTTTGTTCTGGCGAAAAAGAAAGAAATAAAACACGGGACCTTAATTGCTCACCTGACAAAGAGGTTCCAAGAAGTATTTGGGGTCACATTCAGTTAGACATGGTTCATCAACACTACAAAGGAATGCAGTCATGAAAGGCAAATTTTAGAGAAAAACACGAAGGAATAGATTTGAACAAACTTGAACCTAACCTGCCCCCCCCCCCCTCTGCCCCACCCCACATAGAGGCCCATATATTCAGGGACACAAAGTCTCAAATTGAACAAAATTGAATCTGATCCCTGTTGAGATGTTATATGCCAAATATGAAAGAATTCAGACTGGTAGATCTGAAGAAGAAGGTTTGTAAAGAATTGTCCTCCAATTGCACTAAGTTAAACTTTCGGTTCCAATAGAGAGCCAAAATATTAACCCAGGGACCCGATTTGAACAAACTTGAATTTGACCCTCCTAGAGATGTTGTATACCAAATATGAAAGGATTCTAACTGGTGGATCTGAAGAAGATGATTTAAAAAAAAAATTCCTCATATTGCACTAGGCTAAAATTCATGCTCCCATAGGTAGCCCAAATTAATAACCCAGGGGCTCGAGTTGAACAAATTAGAATCTGACTCTTCTATAGATGTTGTATGCCAAATATGAAAGGGTTCTGACTGGTGGATCTGAAGAAGATTTTGAAAGAAATTTCCCAATATTTCACTAAGTCAAATTCGGGCTCCAGTAGAGAACTCAAATATCAACCCAGGAGACGAGGTTTGAACAAACTTGAAACTGACCCTCTTATAAATGTTGTATACAAAATATAAAAAACATTCTGACTGCAGGGTCTAAAGTTGAAGATTTAAAAAAAAATTCCTCATATTGCACTAAGTTGATATTCGGGCTCCCATACGAAGCCAAAATATTTACCAGGCAACCGATTTAAACAAACCTGAAACTGACCCACCTCGAGATGTAGTATACCAAATACGAAAGGATTCTGAGCGGTGGATCTGAAGAAGATTTTAAAAGAAATTCCCTCATATTGCACTAAGTTAAAATTTGGGCTCCCATAGGGAGCCCAAATATAAACCCAGGGACTCGATTTGAACAAATTTGAATCGGTCTCTCCTAGAGTCGTTGTATACCAAATATGAAAGGGTTTTGACTGGTGGATCTGAAGAAGATTTTTAAAGCGTGTCCTCATATTGCACCAAGTTAAAATTCCGGCTCCCACAGGGAGCCCAAATATAAACCCAGGGACTCGATTTGAACAAACTTGAATGTGAACCCCTAGGGATGTTGTATACCAAATATGAAAGGATTGTGACTGGAGGATCTGAAGAAGAAAGTTTTTAAAGAAATTTCCTCATATTGCACTAAGTTAAACTTTGGGCTCCAATAGAGAGCTCCAAAATAAATTCAGGAACCCGATTTGAACACACTTGAATCTGACCCTCCAAGAGATGTCGTATACCAAATATGAAAGCATTCTGACTGGTGGATCTGAAGAAGAAAATTTTTAAAGAAATTTCCTCATATTGCACTAAGTTAACAGGGAGCCCAAATATTAACCCTGTGACTCGATTTGAACAAACTTGAATCTGACCCCCTAGAGATGTTATATACCAAATATCAGAAGATTCTAATTGATGGTTCCGGAGAAGATTTTTTTAATTTTGGAAAACAATTTATGGGTGCTATCAGAGTAATGCTCCTTGTGGTGCCCCTTATGGGCGTGGCAACTTTTTTTTTTAACAAATTTGAATTGACATATGATAAGAAACATGCATGTCATATTTGGTTCAATTTGGTCCAGTGGTTTATGAGAAGTCGATAATGTAAAGTTCACGCGGGACGGACGACGGACAGAAAGTGATCACTTAAGCTCCCCCTGACTTTCAGTCAGGTGAACTAAAAACGAAAAAAGACTCACAATCGCTATAAGTCGTTTAAACGTCTTTGGGTGACTTAACTAAATTAATTTGAAATCGCGAGCTAATTTCCAAAAGTCATTGAACGAAGCATGTTCATTACCGAAAGGGCTCCTGCTAAAATGAAATTTTTTGTTTAAGTTAATGTAACAAAAGTCTTGTCAACCCCCTTCTTGAAATGGTGGAAATAAAACAGCTATCTTTTATTTTTTTGGAGCTGTACAATTTACTGAAAAAAATTCATTCTGACGCATCCTAATTTTGGACCCTATGACCCTATCTAATCACATCCAACTTCGATCGCCAATAACGCCTCAGCATTAACAATTTTCTGACGATTTGGATGAAACTGCACATAACGTTCCCTCATCTATTCCGCTTGTTGGATATGATATTATAGCGCTATGTGATGTAGTTTGGGTGCCAGTGTTGTCACAAAATGGGAGTAGGTAACACCTGTCTTTATTGATTGACGTCATATCTCCGTTAATTGAGGTCGGATTGTCAATCAGTACCATGAGTACTAAAGGTTGCATTGATTTCAACTTTATGCATTGAAAATTAATTTTGCCTTTCACGACGTCGATCGCCAATAACGTCAGAGCATTAACAATTTTCTGACAATTCAAATGGAAGCACGCCCAACTTGCCCTCAACTAGTCCCCTTGCTGTGTGCTATATTATTATTTTACTATGTTATGTAGTTTGGGGGGTAGGGTTGGTACCAGATGGGAGGAGAGAGTAAAAGTTGAAATCACGTTAAAAAGTTAAAAATGACTTTAAATGAAAAATCTCAAAACATGGATTTTCATTTTTTGAGCTCTACAAATACTAAAATTTCATGAAAAAGGGTAAAAATTTAATTTTTTACGTTGGTGTGAAAAGGGTCACCTGAAAAATCGTCCATAACTGTTGAGAATTTCCCAAGTCGTTCTCACATTTTTAGATATGGATTTTGTCAGAGAAGAGATCTGCAAAAGCTAAACTACGGAGGCTTGACACAGGCGTCGAAATTGAAAGGTCAAGAAAAACGCGCTGATTGAGTACTGGTTTGGAGAAAGGGGCAAATTCAAATTCAAAAACGTGAGACTAACAATTTTGACGCTCGATATCCGTCAACAAGTGTGAAAATATTTTAGTGTGGGTGAAGGGTAAGTACCATAAAGTGGGATGGAAGAAAATTTGATTTGGCTGTGAAAATTTGGATAAAACTGCACAGAACTTACCCTCAACTATTCCTTTTGCCATGTGTAATAGCACTATAGTTCTATGTCATGCAGTTTGGGGAGTAGGGCTGTCACCGGATTGAAGTGGTGACACCTGGCAGTATTGATGTCATATCTCGGGAAGCTGAAGTCGGATTTTCAAACTTTGTTCAACTTTTAATCGGGATCACGAATTATAAACGTTCCCTGTATTTCAACTTTATGCAGTGAACATTTGACGTTTTCCGATGTTCTGTCAAAACGTCAGAGCATTAACAGTTTTCCGAGAATTTGGATGACACTGCACACAACTTGGCCTTACTCCACGTACCGAGTATTGTATTATTATAGTACTGTGTGATGCAGTTTGCGGGCTACGACCATCACCAAAATGGGAGGGTGTAACACCAGTCGGTACTGGCATTATATCTCCGGAAGTTGAAGTCGAATTTTCAACTTTTTAGTCCAGACCATGAGCACTAAAAGTCCTCTTGATTTCAACTTTATGTGTTGAAATTTAATTTTGACGTTTTTTGACTTCAATCGCCAATAACCCCATAGCGTTAACAAGTTTCAAACAATTTGGATGAAACTGCACACAACATGCCCTCAACTATTCCTCTTGTTGAATAGTGTATTATTATTGTTGTACTATGCTATGTAGTTTGGGGGTGGTGCTGTCACAAAATGGGAGGGGGTAAGGTCAAAACTTGAAATAACGTTAAAACGTTGAAAATGACGTTCATTAAAAAATTAAAAACACGGGTCTTTGCATTTGAGCTCTACAACATACTAAATTTCATGAAGATCGGACGAAATTTAATTTTTGGTGACGTTGTGGTGAGAAGGAATGCCCCAGAGAGTTGAAAATTTCCCTCGTCGGTAGCATATTGTTTTTAGATATGGTTTTTGTCGGAGATGATATTCTCAAAAGTTGAAATAGGGACGCTTGATACAGGCATTGATATTAAAAAACTCACAAAAAGCTTAAATTGAGTATTGTTTGGGATAAAGGTTGAAATTCAAAGGGTAAGAATATTGTCTTTGAGTTTAGACATCCATCGATATGTGTACCAAATTTCATAAGTGTGATCGAAAGGAAAGTACTAAAAAAGTCAAGCTGAGGGAAAAAAGGAAAACTAAAAAAGATTGATGATTGCTATTAGTCATTTCAACTTCGTGGAATGACCTAACAAGATGGATTTGAAATTGCAGGGCAATTATCTAAAAGCCATTAAACAAAGCATGGCCAACGTCTTTTGTGGGGCAGGGAGGGGGAGGGGGTGAAGTCTGAAGTGTATATCGAGGTTTGAGTCTAAAAACGTTTTATAATCATTTAGAGAATATTTTTTCATCGAGATTATTTTACCAAATTTTTGAAAGACTGTGTTTCAAAATGAGGACAATGAAAGATATATAAAAATACGTAAAATTAGTATCGCTGGCCACGGGTGCCTAAATTTGAAATGAAAAGAATAGGATTGAACAATTTCGAATACCCCCAAAACATTGTGTGAGGTTTCATAGCTATGTTACTTATAAAAACAGAGCTACGTGAATCACAAAGTAGCGTTTTAAGGGGAATATGTCCAAATAGTCAACATACTGAAGTGACTTGTCAAAATGGCAATAAATCGAAAAAACAAACAAACCCTATCTATCTCTTAGGTTTTGGAGTTCTACAAAATACTAAAATTTCCAAAAAAATCTGACGGATTTTAATTTTTTACTTTATGACACCTATGACGTCTCCACAGAGTTCGGATATGACGGTTGAGAATTTCTGAGTACGGCAATGCATTTTAGATATGTTTTTTGTTGTTGCCGAAACAAACGTAAAATTGGTATCACTGGCACTAAGGATCGAATTCTTTTAACCCTTCGAACTCTGGTGGTATCTTCCATGCCAGTTCAATGGCAGCAATTAGAAGAATCCATATTCATTATTTGGGGTAGACCAAGCCCGAGGCTGCACATTGAAAATATTGATTGGTCTACCTCACACATTTACTGAACAGCCATCCTATTGAATGTTATCGGTCACGATTAGCCATTGTGCATAAGTATGTGACCTTAAACACCAATAAACAATAATAATAATATATTGAATGTTATGGCGTATAATTTTCCTGGCCGGAAAAGGGGCCACTCGGATTGAAAGTGTTAAATATGTTAATCACAAGAATAGCTTTTTTAATCAATATGTCAAAATGGCCTAAAACTTTTAAAGTGATGTAAAACATCAAAATGGCACCAAACAACAAAACCTAAAAAAAAAAAAAAAATGCAATCTCTTCATTTTTTGAGCTCTGCAACATACTAAAACTTGAACAAAATCCAACGCATTTTAATTTTCAACTCTATGACCCTCCTATGAGTTCGTTTTTGGAAATTTTAGTATGTTGTAGAGCAAAAAAATAGGAGATGGGTGTTTTTTGTGTTTTGTGTTAACGCCATTTTGACTTTTTTACGTCCCTTTGAAGTTTAGCCTAATATTCTACACTCTTAATTAAAAGCCCAGCGTTCATGAGCCAAATTGCGCCCTATTTACACAGGATACAGTTATGAAACTTACTACTACACCTATTTGTCGTCATTTGAAGTTACGAATGTTTATTTTTTTCATTTCAATTTGAGACACCCGATGCCGGCGATGCAAGTTTTACGTTTTTTTTCTATACCTTTTTACACCTTCTATACAACCTCATTTTGAGTATTAGACTTTGGAAATTTTGGGAATATATATAATTTCCAGAAAACAAAAACATATGTAAAATGCGGTGCCGTCCTAGAAAATTCCAAACGTTACGGTCGAACTGCCAGGTAACGTCATAGGGGTCATAGAGCAATATACGTCCGATTTAAAAATTTTTTTAGCATGTTCTAGAACTAAAAAATAGGAAGTAGTTTTTTTGTGTTTTCCGGTTTTACACTATCTTGCCGTTTTTACGTCACGTCACTTTGGAGTTTAGCCTATTTAACATTCTTAATTAAAACACCTACGTTCGTGAGTCCAATTGCGACCTATTTACATATGACACAGTTATGAAAGTTACCACACCTATTTGTGGTCATTTGAAGTTGCGCGTCAGTAGTATGTCAGGTATGAAACAGGCCCTATCAGGATGACCTCGGTGGATGACCTCGGAAGTGACGTCGTGTCACGTGACCTGGTGGCGCCATGTTGTGTTGTCATGGTAACCCGCGTGAGCGGCCATGTTGTGACGCGTGTTGTTAGTGCGCATGCGCACCACGTGCTGTTAGGGTGATAGTGTTTCCGTCGTCCATTTTGTATACTGGAGGCCGCCATCTTGGTTTCTATAATAGCACGTGGTTGCTATGTTACCCAAAGGCTTCTTATAGGATAGGGGTATGTTCGGAGGGTGTGTTCGATTGAACAGGAGTAATTTCCCGATCCGCAGAATTACCACAAACAACCCGACAAGTTGTACTATTTCGAATTCTTTCAGAATCCTCTGCTTCTATCTATCTATGCAATAGTTTTCGTCTACCCGACCATGGTCGTTTGTGCTGGAGTATACTCCAGGAGAGTAAAAGAGCCCATCAGCTGGAACAGTTTTGCTTATTAGTACCATATTTAGCTTTTTCTGGACTGTTCTTGTTCGTTCTGACCCTATTCCGAGTACTCTTGTTGTTTCTTTCATCTAGATCACCCAATCAGTTCACTTCACTGGCGCTAACTAACCAATCAGATTGCTTGATTTCCCATAATCTGTATGCAGAGTTATCTCCATTCTGTATAACAGAAGCCTATATCATTCCCAAAGCCAATAAACTATCGAGCAGTCACTGACTAAGAAAATTACTGACTGGAATGCGTACAGGGCTACACGTAACAAAGTAAACAATATGAAAAAACATGCCAAGCAGCAATATTTAGATACTCTGGAACAGACCCTCTCTAACTCCCCATCACCAAAATACTTCTGGCATGTCATCAAAGACCTCTTAAACAAAACCAAGATGAAATCAATTCCCCCACTGTACAATGGCGACACCAATGACCCAAATAACTTAATTACTGATAGCTTCGAGAAGTCAGAAATCCTAAATGCAACGTTCCTTAAAAACAGTACAATTGACGATAGCAACCATAGTCTCCCACAATTCAACAGTCGATGTAACGTGAAATTAACAACTGTTAACGTCGAAGAAAGTGATATTGTCTGGGCAATCAAATCACTTATGTCTAACAAGGCCCATGGTCATGACGATATCAGTGTAAGAATGTTAAAGGGTACCTCGAAAACTGTAGCAGTCCCATTAAAAATATTATTCCAACAAAGCATAGACAAAGGCGTCTTTCCCGACGATTGGAAAAAAGCAAACGTCAATCCACTTTTCAAACATAAAGATCCATCTGCATGTAAAAACTATAGACCAATATCCTCACTTCCAATATTAGGTAAAGTGTTTGAGAAAGTGGTCCTAAAACATGTTTTCGCACACTTCTACGATAATAATCTGATATACAAATACCAGTCAGGATTTCTTCCTGGCCACAGCACAATATATCAACTCCTAGAACTATATCACTCGTTATGTCTATCTTTAGACAAGCGTCTTGTTACCTGTGCAATATTCTGTGATATATCCAAAGCCTTCGAGAGGGTGTGGCATAGGGGACTTATCTTTAAACTTCAGCAATATGGGATTACTGGTAATTTATTAGAATGGTTTCAAAACTATTTAACACACAGGAAACAGAGAGTCCTAGTAAACAACACTTATTCCCCATACTCCACGATAACTGCCGGTGTTCCTCAAGGATCTGTTTTAGGACCTTTTTTATTTCTAATTTATATCAACGACATTGCCGAATCACTTGATTCACTTGCGAGGCTCTTTGCAGATGATACATGCCTTAACAACAACAATACAAGTCAACATGAGGTTGCATCCGCCCTAAATAAAGATCTCGATACTATTCATGTTTGGTCACAGAAATGGCTTGTAACATTTAACCCCAACAAAACTGAAGCTGTTTTCTTTACATATAATCGCTCGGCCATATTTGAGCCATTATTACGTTTCAATAATTGCCCCGTTACCCTTACTGATTGTCACAAACATCTCGGACTACACTTACAAACCAACCTAGGCTGGGACAAACATATAGCAGATATTTGTAAAAAAGTAAACGTAAGACTCTCACAACTCCGGAAATTAAAATTTATGCTCCCAAGGAAAACCTTAGAGCAAATTTATTTAGTGTTTATACTTCCACTTTTGGACTATGGAGATATTGTATGGGATTGCGCCCCCGACTACTTATTAAAAAGAATCGATAGACTCCAGTTCGACGCTGCCAGAATAATAACAGGGTTAAACCGTTCAACTTCGTCCGATTCAGTTTTACTTGAACTTGGTTGGAAAACTTTGGGTGACCGAAGAAGGTTCCACAGACTCTGTACTATGTATAAGATTATTAATCACGAATCACCCGAGTTCCTATTTGAACATCTTCCAACGCGTATTGGTGACAGTGCGTCCTATAATCTTCGGAACGCTTCTGATTATAATTCATTCTTGTGTAGGACGGAACACTTCAAAAAGTCATTTTTTCCTTCAACATTAGAATTGTGGAACCGTCTTCCCAGAACCGCCAAAGATGCATCTACCCTAAGTGAATTTAAACAGCACTTTTCATCTAGAGACCCTGTACCCAAACCTCCAGTTTATTTCCTGGCTGGAAATAGAAAAGCAAATATTCTGCATTGTAGATTACGCAATGGTTGCAGCGATCTAAACCAGGACAAATTCCTTAACTACATTTGCGCAGACCCACATTGTGAATGTGGTCACGAATCCGAAAATGCCAGCCATTTCTTTTTTAATTGTCCTAAGTATCATACTCAGCGGCTCGTAATGATAAATGCCATAAGTTTCTGCAATATAACTTGTGTTAATGATTTGCTCTATGGAATTACAAATTTGTCGGTATCGCAGAATGTTTTATTATTTCAAAAAGTACAATCTTTCATAATCACTAGCAGGCGTTTTGCTTGATCAGCATCATATTACGATACGGCGAATCACATTCAACAGTCTTTTCGAAAACTATGCACCCCTCTGCCATCAAGGTATGCCACTTGACGATAGCCTGTTCACCTTTTACCTTTCACCTTTTACCTCTCATCTTCTTTTCACTTCCTCCTTTCTCTAAATTATCAGTTCAAATTTCGTTTGTAGTTCGTATTTTGTGTAATCAGTTTATTCTATGTTCTTGCCGCATTATAATAAGTTATTCTTTGTACGGGAAAGGAGTTTGTTTAAGTTGTATAACTTGTTCTCCGATCCTTTTGTATTTATGGCAATAAAATATGTTTAAACTAGCAGTCACTGAAAAGTCATTGCTCAAACAACTCGAAGCCCATCAAGCAAATGAGCTATAGAGCAATTGCTCGTTCGAGTGACTCGCACATACGACTCTTAGCCTCATTTCGGAAAAAGGGATTCTGCTAACCCCCGGCGTTTCCCAAAAAAGGATTCTGTAAGTAGGATACCTAGAAACAGGGTTGATGATTTTCCCCAACAAGCTAAAGGGCCAAGAGAGTAATTGCTCCATGATCAATTACTCGAACGACTCGAAGCCCATCGAGCAAATGAGCTTTAGAGCAAGTGCTCGCTCGAGTGACTCCACATACTGCTCGAACGACTCGAAATCAATCGAGCAAATGAGCTAACGAGTAATTGTTCGTTCGAGTGACTCGCACACACGACTCTTCGACTCATTTCAGAAAAAGAGGTGCCTAAGACCAGTCATTTTCAAAAAGGGATTCCGTAAGTAGGATACCTAGAAACGGGTGATTTTCCTTAATAAGCTAAAGAGCCAGGAGAGTAAATGCTCTGAGCAATTGCTCGAACGACTCGAAGCCCATCGAGCAAATGAGCTGTAGAGCAATTGTTCGATCGAGTGACTCCACATACTGCTCTACAACTCATCTGGGTATTTTAGGATACCTATGGTAGTGGACTATTGGAGGACACTTGTTGTAGGAAGCTTACATCCGGGTTCTTCTGTTGGGAAAGGTATAAAAGGGGTGCGAGCTCAGCTTAAACCCCATTTGTGTTCTGACCGTTGTCGAGTGAAGACATGTTACCGGCTCGGTGCAGATACTGTTCCAAGTTATTTTCGAGATCGGATAATGCTAGAAGACACGAGAAGAACCATTGTCGGCTCCAGTGCAGATACTGTACGACGTTGCAGGAAGAGGCATGAAGAACATCATTGTCCAAGAAGAACAGAAGAGCAGAGAGATACTTGAGATTCAATGACTGACCAGAATAAAGTACTTTTAGAATTTTTACGGGATGCTGACAAGGCGGAAATCGATGCCGTCCTCCGCGCTGCTGATGAAGATTTGATTACCTGTTTATGTAAATGTGCTACCAACATCCTCGAAGATAAGGTACCACTGAATTTGTCTGAATTTGATGATCTGCGAAAATACGAACATGTATTGAAGTTGTTGACAGATGATGGAATTTCTACCGATATAAAAAGAAGTATATTACGAAAGACTTGTTTTCTTTCGGCGCTTATCACCCCAGTTCTAGCTCTGAAAAGGGTATAAAAGGGATGCACCAACACCAAATGCTTATTTTTTCTACCACCGCGAAAGAGTCAAGACATGGCAATTCATAACTGCGAGTACTGTGGAAAAACATTTTCCCGAAAGTTTAACATGAACAGGCACAAAGAAGTTTGCTCAAACCGACAAACGGAAAAAACCGAACAACACTGCAAGACTAGACAGAGATTCAGATACACTGCGAATCATATCTGATGCGGATCGACATGAAGCCAAGACTATGATCAAGACTGCCAATGATAATTTGATACAATATATATGTGATTGCGCCTCGAATATCTTGAAAGGGGTAGTACCTATAACCAAATCTGAGAGAGCTCAGCTGATCCCATACAAACACCAGATTAGGAGAATTGCCTTACCGTCTTGTAGGAAAAGAAGACGGATTATACAGAAAGGAGGATTTTTGGGAAAGTTAATCAAACCCATCATCAATGTTCTGTCCGATATCCTATAAAAGGGTCGTGCTGGTAAGAAACTTGTCATTTGTAATCTGACCTTCGAAGAGAGTGGACGCAATGCAATCCAGTTGTGCACCAAAAAATTGGTCAAGAGATTCGGACTCCAATGAGTCGTCGGAACTATCAAAAGATATGGAATTATATGAAGAAGAAGAAGAAGAAGAAGAAGAAGAAGAAGAAGAAGAAGAAGACGTTTCTATGATGGGAATTATCGTCCCAAGTGCCTATAACAAATACCAAGACGATTTCGACAACCCCATGAACAAGAAAATCGAGGATGGAATGGATAGAGAAGAAGTAGTTGGAACAGCATATAGAGCACTTCAAAAGAGTGTCAGAGAAGCCATTAGTGCGAAATACATTAATAGCCTAGTGTACATTAGAATTTTTTGCAACGACTCAATACACAAGAAAACTCAAGAAACAGCCAAGCGTCCTCGTGAAGAAGAGGACTTTGACTTTGAAGAATCCCAGAAATATGCATTGGAAAAGCGAAGATTTCTGTTCGACAACCTTATGACAAACTACTCATTCAGAGCAGAAGACGACGAAGAAGAAGAAGACGATTAGAGAAAAAAGTATAAAAGGAGTGTTGGTTCGAAAATAAACTCATTTCCGTTTTGAACGTCGAAGAGTGAAGATGTCTGTGTCAACAACAGTGCTCAGATTCAAAGATGACTTACACATACAGATCTTCAAGAATGATGCTGGATTAAAACTGACTACCCAAGAACAGACCCAAGTGAATCGTGTGGTAAATGGAGCCAAGAGAAAAAATCTAGACATGGTTGCTGGTGGAAAGAAAGATGTGTGGATACTGGCCGATTAGTAAACAAGAGAACAAAGACAGAAGAACTGACTGATGCTTCCACTACAAACAAGAATGAAGTTACAACTCAAATTACGAAACAACATAAAGTTTCTACTGAAACTAAGAGTGATGTTCAGAAGACTGAAGTTGCTTCTGAAACTAAGAGTGATGTTCAGAAGACTGAAGTTACTTCTCAAACTACGAATCTGTCTGAAGACAAGAAAAAGATACCAGCTCCCATAAAGAACGAAGTTACCACTACGAAGAAGCGCGAAGTTACTACTCAAACTACGAAGAAGCCTGAAGTTTCTATTGAAACTAAGAATGATGTTCAGAAGACTGAAGTTACTACTCAAACTACGAATCAGTCTGAAGACAAGAAGGAGGACTCCGGAAAGAAGAAAGGAAATTAAAGCAACCAACAAAGCCAAGCTACCAGTGATCAATCAGAGAACGTGTTTTATCAAGAACCTAGCCAGACAATGGGAAGAATCTCCAACCAACAAGAAGATGAGATGATTAGCTCATGAGAGAAGAACTACAATGACGAAAATGATGCCTTGAGAAATTGAATTGTAAACTGTATACTCGAATAAAAGTGAATGAAATGTTATATACTGTTGTTTGTGTTTTATCTACTATCCCAACAGAAGAACCCGGATGTAAGGTTTCTACAACAAGTGTCCTCCAATAGTCCAATACCATAGGTATCCTAAAATACCCAAATGAGTCGTAGAGCAGTATGTCGAGTCACTCGATCGAGCGATTGTTCTACAGCTCATTTGTTCGACGGGTTTCGAGTCGTTCGAGCAATTGTTCATGGAGCATTTACTCTCCTGGCTCTTTAGCTTTTTAAGAAAAATCACGCGTTTCTAGGTATCCTACTTACGGAATCCCTTTTTTGAAAATGACTGGACTTAGGCACACCATTTTCTAAAATGAGTCGAAGAGTCGTGTGTGCAAGTCACCCGAACGAGCAATTACTCGTTGTCAGGGCAAAGCCAGCCTAAATATAGGGGCAAGTGGCCTCACATTTAAAGATATTGTAAGTTCAAAATATATTCCGCATCAAGGCGAAAAACCCACGTGAATTACACTTCTCTGTAAAGCTGGACATGGAAAAAACACACGTGGTGTATATCCAGCTTTAGCGCAGGGACCCAGGGGAGAAACGGTATGTTAGATAAGGTCTAATCTCATTTAATTTATACAGTAGTCGCGAGTCTTACGAGACGTAATCGGTTGGTGGCAAGATATCGTCACGGCCAATTGAGAAACGAGATTCTAAAACGATAGAAATGTCTATCGTATCGTCACCTGATCATTAGGTAGCAATAATGGCAAGAACGGATCGGTTTTCTCGACAAGTGAAATCACCGTTAAGTCACGCGCGAGATGACTTGTATTGATTCTGTCTCGATATATGTCACCTCCCACCGTTTTGACAGGTGGACAGATGAGCGTCGGTCCACCTGACAGTTTAGGGTAAAAAGTATATATACCTTGAAGAGCAGAGCATTAGACACACACTTGGGGTCACACACACGTTGGTGAAGTCCAGGACAGGCGGACTCTGTTTCCTGGCATAGGGGTACCTTCGATCACAGGAGCCTGAAACGGCTCGAATCGCCAGAGAGGGCATTCCACAATTGATTTAGCTTAAGGTTGATAGGCGGCTGAGTGCCAAATTCGTTGAGAAGGCAAAAACCCAGGTGGAACGTTAAAGTTTAGATTGTCGAGTAGCAGGTATCAGCCTGCAATAGTCATAAGTGTAGGTTAATTGTATTGTGCGTATTAACCCTTTGAAGCGTCAGACTGATTGCGTTCTGAGTAATTTGTTTTGCTGTCGAAGCATCGTAATACCGACTGGAGATCGGCGTGAGTGACAATTTCGCCCTAGCACAAAAGGGGCATTTGTGAACCGTGAATTCAACCAGGAACGGTGAATATTTCAATAGGACTTTCACGGAGGACTTTCAACAGGCACATAAGGTATGAGTAGACAATATCTGACCCAAATCAGAAGTATGGTGGCTTTATAGATGACGAACATTGCTGGTCGGAACCCTCCGACAGCCAGAGGTACAGTTACGCGCAGACGTTGACATTTGAGCCTAAGCGGGTGAAGCTCTTATGGCGAGCTCACAGTAATAACATTTCAGATTTGTGAAGCTCCTATGGCGAGCTCACGGTAGTAACATTTCCAGTGTGTAGACTATAGTGCCAGTACAGGGCTATAGAATGACTATATGATTGTTGAGAATTATTTAACCCTAGCAACCAAATTTCTGTGAAAAGAATCGAATTGTTGATTGTTAAAATATTGAAACGGCTTTATTTTTATGTGTAAATAAAAGAATCGTTGTTACTTTAAATCATTCTTTCCATTACGCAGCCTGAAGTGATTAGGAATCACACCTAACGGAAATCGAACCTATTTCAGGCCAATTTGGCAGAGAAGGAATCACGGCGTCGGTCTAACTCAGCTCTCTGCGCCGAGTTCGCGACACTTGGATTCCGACCCTCCACGTTGGTCTAATTTTCCCGCAACTTCATCAGCGGGACTAGATAACCCCACGTCAGCCCAGGCCTTACGGGGCCTCAGGTGTCCCTGACACTCGTTAGCTCATTTGCTCGATTGATTTCGAGTCGTTCGAGCAGTATGTGGAGTCACTCGATCGAGCAATTGCTCTAAAGCTCATTTGCTCGATGGGCTTCGAGTCGTTCGAGTAATTAATTGCTCATGGAGCAATTACTCTCTTAGCTCTTAAGCTTATTGGGAAAAATCATCAACCCTGTTTCTAGGTGTCCTACTTACAGAATCCCTTTTTGGGAAACGCCGGGAGTTAGCAGAATCCTTTTTTTTTCCGAAATGAGGCTAAGAGTCGTATGTGCGAGTCACTCGAACGAGCAATTGATCTATAGCTCATTTGCTCGATGGGATTCGAGTTGTTCGAGCAATATGTGGAGTCACTCGATCAAGCAATTGCTCTAAAGCTCATTTGCTCGATGGGCTTCGAGTTGTTCGAGCAATGACTTTTCAGTAACTGCTCGATGGCTTATTGGCTTTGTGAATGATATTGGCTTTTGTGAAACAGAATGGAGATAACTCTGCTCTGCATACAGATTATGGGAAATCAAACAATCTGATTGGTTAGTTAGCGCCAGTAAAGTGAACTGATTGGGTGATCTAGATGAAAGAAACAACAAGAGTACTCGGAATAGTGTCTAACAAGAACAGACCAGAAAATCTAAATATAGTAATAATAAGCAAAACTGTTCCAATCGATAGACTCTTTTACTCTACTGGAGTATACTCCAGGGCAAACGAATATGGTCGGGTAGACGAAAGCTATTGCATAGATAGATAGAAGCAGAGGATTTTGAAGAATTCGAAATAGTACAACTTGTCGGGTTGTTTGTGTTAATTCTACGAAATGGGAAATTACTCCTGTTCAATCAAATATACCCTCCGAACATACCCCTATCCTATAAGAAACCTTTGGGTAACATAGCAACCACGTGCTACCATAGAAACCAAGATGACGGCCTCCAGTATACAGAATGAAACACGTATCACCCTAACAACACGCACTGTGCATGCGCACTAACAATACGTACCACCATGGGGATGACGTCACAACATGGCCGCTTACGCGGGTTACCATGACAACACAACATGGCGCCATCAGGTCACGTGACATGATGTCACTTCCGAGGTCATCCACCGAGGTCATCCTGATAGGGCCCGTTTCATACCTGACAAACTACTCGCGTCTCTATTTTTCATTTCAATTTGAGAGACACCCGATGCCAACGATCCCAATTTTACCTTTTTTCTGTATCGTTTATTTTCAACCTCATTTTGAGCCTTAACCTTTCAACATTTTGGAAACATAATCTCCACAAAAACCATATCTGAAATATGGTGCAGTCTATCCTAGGAAAAATCAAAACGTTATGGTCGAACTTTGAGGTGACGTTATAGGGGAACATAGGGTCAAAAATAAAATGCGTAGGATTTTCATGGAGGTTTAGTATGTTGTAGAACTTAAAAAAATAGAAGACAGCTGTTTTTTAGTTTTTCGATTTCTCACTATATTTGATATTTTACGCCAAATCAAAGTTTAGGCTATTTTTGTCATATTTCTTCAAAAAAAGTATGCTTTATTGAACGACCTAGTACCGTTAAAAGGCGACAGACACCTTCCCTTCGTTGTTGGGCGCTTCGGCGTTGGCCATGTTTTGTTGGATAAATTCAGGAAATCCACTATGCGATTTTAAAACCATCCAGTTTCATCATTCAACAGAATTGAAATCACTGAAAGTGATCGCCAGCCTTTTTTAATTTCTTTTTTGTAAGACCAAAATTTCGGTAATTCCCCTTAACTCACAGTCACGAAATTTGGCACAAGTATCACAATCATGAAATAGCTGCCCGAACAACCATCCACTTCTCAAAATTACATTGCCAACAAGAGCGATGCGGATTTGAGTTTTTCCTGATTTTTTTAATATCAACGCCGGCAACGTGCTATCCTATTTCAAAATTCAAATATACCATCTCCAATATAAGCTATGTCTAAAACTGTGTGGCCGTCCTGGGAAATTTTCAGCTCTTATGACCGAACTCAGAGTTGATGTCATAGAGGGAAATGATTTAAAAAAATTAAAGCTCGTCAAATGGCGTTAAATTGAAAAGAACAACAACAACAAACAAACAAACAAACAAACAAAAACCAAACAAAACAAAACACGTATCTGCTAATTTTTTTTTAGCTCTACAGCATACTAAAATTTCCAAAAAAATCTGACACACATTAAATTTAGACCCTATGACCGCCATGACATCATCTCAGAGTTCGACCATAACGGGAATTTCCTGGGACGGCACCACATATTTAGATAGGTCTTTGTGGAGATTATATTCCCAAAATTCCGAAAAGCTGAGCTCAAAATGAGGATACACAAAAAATGTATAAAAAAAAGTTAAACTGGCATCGCTAGCATCGAGTGTGCCAAATTGAAATGAAAAAAGGTGCACAACTTCAAATAACCAGAAATATATGTGGGAAGTTTCACAACTCTACCCCGTATAAGTACGTCGCAAGTGGAATCAGAAAAGTGTTGTTTAAAAGTTTTTCTTGAAAACTGTGAAATATTTGAAGTGACAACAGAAAAAAAAAAACGTCGAAAATATTAATTTTTTGATCTGTACAATGTACTAAAATTTCATGAAAATCAGCAGACTTTTAATTTTTGGTGACATCGACATCAATAATGTCATCCAAACATTCGACCAAAGCTCTTCAGAGTTGCCCAGGTCGGCTTTCATATTTTTAGATGTGATTTTTGTTGACATTTACAAAATTTGAATGAGGAGGGAGGCTCGATACAGGCGTAGATATTAAAAGGTAGAAAAAAAAGAAGTGATGTTGTTTTGGATAAAGGTCGAAAAACAAAAATCTAACACTGAAATGTTCAATGCCGATAGGTCGTTTACAAATGTGCCAACTGTAGTGACTGTTGCTTCAGAAATGCGGCCATGGTTCGCTGAAGGAAAACATATATAAAAAATATGCTGACAATCGCTATAAGTCATTTCAACTTTCTTGAATGACTAAATTGATTGCATGCTGTGTATGAAGAATTTCATGCTAAACAAATAAAACAGAAATGATTTGCAAAAAACCCCTGAAATTCTGCAATGAGTAGCAACCCGCCACGCCACATCACCCAACAATGTACCACCCCGCACCACACTACCCACCCACGGAACCCCGAATTTCAAACGTTGTATAAGTCCCAGGTCAATATGTCATACCATGCCGGATATGCAAGTGTGCCCTGTTTTCACAAAATGTTTGGGACTACCCACTTTGTGAGTATTGAAATTTACATATAAACTTTAGGAATGCATTATATGGTCTACATTGTGATTATTGTTATCTTTGCGATAGGCAGTCAATAACCACAGGGCGAACTGAAAGACCTTGGCAAATATTTTGAACCTTCAGTGAGTTTTCATCTAGATTTTCGAAGGATCCAAGTTGATAATGTCATACCGTGCTTGAGATAAAGTATGCCCAACTTTCAAAATTTATGGCTGTGTCCAATTTCTCAGCTTTGGCATATAACTGTAATGAGATATGCGCGTGACCCACCTTCGAAATTTTTGGCCCCACCCAGTTTTACCGAGTGTTGAAATTCATATATCAACATCAGGAGTGCGTTAGGGGGGGGGGGGGGGGGGGGTTCTAATTCGATTTCCAGCATATTTGAAAAAAACCCATTCAATTATGCCAGAGTGACACCAGTGATCCTGACCCATATTTTGAACCTCCAATAGGTTTTGACTTATTTGGTGATGGTCGTAATGACTCATATGTCAGACCGTGCTTGAGATACAAGCGTGATTCTTTTTAAAAATACTTGGCTATGCCCACTTTTATGAGTGTTGAAATTCATATCTGACATTAGAAATGCATAGAAAGGTCATAAAATAGTTATCATCTTAAATGTATGACTGTATGGTTATATACCTTATCGTGGTTGTATCCGTCGTTTCTTCATTGTCCAAATTATTATTTCATTCATTTCATGTTATAGAAGAAGAAGAAAAAGACGTGTTACGCCTACAACCTCTATTTGTCCCAGCCGAACAGACAATGTCCACCGTCGAAAGGTTAAAAGGGAACAATGCCTGTGGCACGTTTGATACCTTGCCCTTATATTCACTCCCTCACATTTATAATGTGACGGAAAGGTTTTTTTCTCATCTCGCAGACGCATGGACACACTCACTGCTAATTTTATCCAGCATAAAAACTTGGAACTCATTGTGGTAAATGAATGACATTCGAACAATCGATTCCATTCGATTGCTATGTGGTTTTACAGTACTAAATATTTTCCCATAGGTGATCATTATAACGTTCGTGTGAAAAAAATATGATTGCATTATTTTAATTTTCAAGTATAGCCCCCCAGACAACTTTTACTGTCCTCAAAACTGTGGGTCATGCAACAAATAAGAGGAAACAATTGACAGGAAGGAAACTACCGGTCACAGGCACATTTTTGTGGGAATTCCCATCAAAACACACCGATTTTCAAGTGTACTTGTTAGGACCCAAAATTCAACAAATCACTCGTCTTATTGCTCTGGAATAAAAGTCATTGACCCCTTCAGGATAAGAACCACCCTAACAAAAACGAAAGCGGGCGGGTTCGTTACGGTGAGACATACGTTCACGCACGGTCCATGCGTCACTCCTTCAGTTTTGGCTGAATACGCGGCGTGAATCTATTTCCCCCAGCAACGACAAAGTCCGATTTCCGTCAGGCTAATACCAGGATTGTCCTAAGGTAACAGTCGGAAAGTTCAAAATCAACAGGCTCACTCAATGACGATTTCAATACAGGTATCAGTTTTAATGTTCATACAGGTTGCTGCATTGAAATTTTAATAGTTTAATAAGTTGTGCAGGGGTTAATCACTGGTGAATTGGATATAACGACGGTGGAGATTCTCGTGTAATAATAGGACGCAGTGCAGGATAAGGAATAATTAACCCTTTAAGTCAAAGAATATTTTCGTGTGAAATTTTTAGTGAAAAAATTCAATAATGGATAGATACCCCAAGCTTGGGACAGTCGATTAGTATGGGTGAGCGGTTGGGCTTCGCGGGTAATGAGTTGCAAAAATTTGTGCAAGGTGAACAAAAGCGTTTGGCAAAAGAAATGGCCGCTGAGTCAGAGCGTCCGGTTGTGTTAGAGCGGGAAAGAGCTGAAGAGAGCACGAAAGGGCTGAAAGAGAAGCTGCGTTGGTGCGAGAAAGGACTGAAAGAGAAGGCGCGTTAGAGCGCGAAAGGGCTGAAAGAGAAGGCGCGTTAGAGCGAGAAAGGGCTGAAAGGGAAGCTGTGTTAGAACGAGAGGAGCCGCGCTAGAGCGCGAAAGGGCACGCGAGGAGGCTGAAAGGGTGCGTGAGGAGGCTGAAAGGCAACATGAGAGGGAGATGGAAATTTTAAGGGCTAGGGCGCAGTTACCCGGAGCTAATGGTAGACAGGGTGTAGAAAGTCCCGGGGAAACGCGAAGGCACATTATCCCCAGTTGCCCAAGTTCAATGAACAGACTTACGACATTGACGCTTACTTACAGAGGTTTGAAAGGTTGGGTGGAGGGGGAGGGGGTCAGTCTTTGTCCGCTGCTGGCGGGCAAGTGGCAATAGGTATATGTGAGCATGCCCCCTGACCAAGCTAATGACTGCGGTGAGCTGAAAAAGGCTATCCTCAAGAGGTACCAGCTCACAGAGGAAGGGTCCAGGACGAAATTCAGAGAATGCAAGGCTGATAAGGGTGAAAGTGTGTACCAGCTTGTGTCAAGGGCCACGAGATATTTCGACAGATGAGTCGAATTATCTGAAATTTGAATTTGAAGTCATTTCCCTCCCTGAAGGACTTACTTATCAGGGAGCAGTTTATGTCAACTTGTGCCCCCGAGATGGCATTGTATGTTAAGGAGAGGAAACAGAATAGAGTAGAGGAAATGACAAGGGTGGCCGAGCAGTATGTGGAGGCTAACGCGGGAGGTTTGACCCAAGGTAGGCCGGACAGGAGTAGAGGTAACGGGGCTGCAAAGGCCCCCGTAAGAACACAGCACGCAGGCTTAGGCAATGAACGGGTCACCCCCACCCGGTCGGGGCCAAGGAGTTGACTTGTTACATTTGTGACAAGAAGGGGCACCTGGCTCAGGACTGTTGGCAGAAGGCTATGTCGGGCAGGCCAAACGAGGGCCCAGCAAGGAATGGGAGGAGGGACCCGTCCCCGATTAGGAATGGAAGGGGGAGTAATTCGATACAGCCTGTAGAGAGGAGGCAGACAGCGGCATTCTGCCAAACAATTGGGCCAGAGATGAGCCCACTGCACTGGAGGCTGGTCAACTCAGGCTGGAAGGGGGAGGGGCAGGTATTGCCCATAATTAGTGGACTGTGTGGGGGATACCCCTCCTTGGTCAAAAAGAGGAGATGCCGGTGTACCCAGTGTATGTGGCTGACCGAGAAATCCGTATGCTACGGGACACAGAGTGCAGTAGAACAGCGGTAAAAAGAGAACTCGTTAGCGACGGACAGCTAACCGGGCACGACCATATGTGCGTGCTAATAGATGGTACGATTAGGAGGTTCCCCCTTGCGAGGGTGAGGGTGGACACCCCTTTCTATATCTTTAAGGTAGAGGCAATGTGTATCGAGACGCCCATCTATGACCTCGTGATTTGGAACATACCGGGGTATGTTCCGAACCCGACAAGACATGGTCGGAGAGGAAAGCACCCAAAGGGGCATCGGGGGCGGCCACTCGAGCCCAAGCCGCGAGGCAGAGCGGCCGGTGAAATCACTGGAGGGACCAGTGGAGTCAAGTAAGAGGAATGAGGTAGAGTGCACAAGAGAGGCCCCAAAGGTTAACCCTTCGACGATGGAAGTGAAGGGAGTGGCTGAACGGAAGCAGCCAAGGAATGTGGACGAGAGAGGGCATAATGAGGGTCGGTACGGAAGTAGACCAAATGTTAGGAACTTTTGGGTCGGTCAAAAGTTGACCGTGCTCCGGCCGATAAAGTCAGGTAGACCGCGGTTACGGTGGGAGGGGCCATACGCATTACATTACCTTTTAAGCTCAGCTCTAAAAGATCCAAAATTTGTTCATCCGGGCGTTTCGCATCCGGATATTTTTCAAATGCATTTTTAACTGATTTCACTCCTTTATCAATATCAATGTTTGTATACATACTGTCGATATCCAAAGTAGCCAGAATTGCATTTTTCGATATTTTCAATTTCGAAATTTTTGACAGGAAATCCTGTGTATTTTTTAGATAGCTCGGATGTCTATTTGCTATAGGTTTCAGATGATTATCAATTAATTCCGAGATCGCACAAGATTCCGAATTACAATCTGATACAATTGGCCTCCCAGGTGGAGTTAAGTCATCCGTCCATGAAGAACGGTCCTTGTGGATTTTTGGTAGGATATAAAATTGTCTTGTTTGAGCACTGAGCTTAGCTGTTAAATATTTCAATTGTTTTTTGGTAATGTGACCTTCGTCGAGGAGAAATTTTAAGATCTTATTGAATTTTTCGATATTACTAGGCCAAATAAGTGAATCTATTTTCTTATAATGTTTAGTATTGCTGAGTTGTCTCATGGCTTCCTTTATATAATTATCCCGAGATAGAACAACTACCGACCCACCTTTGTCGGCTGGTTTAATTACTAATTTCTTATTTTTTCGAAGTTTCGTGAGGGCTCTCCGTTCACCGGCTGTTAAATTGTCTTTATCGGAGAGTATGTTCATGCTGAACACCTTTTGGATGATTCGTTTGCTGGCCTCAATAATTTTGGGATCTACTTCACTATCTGGAGGTGACCAAACAGATGATTCTGTAAAAGGAAGTTTCCGACCGCTGGAGTTTCTAAAGCGGTCGGCTAATTTCATAAGAAAATTACAGTTGTATGATGGTAAATTTGTTTGGTTATCAGTTTTAGGCTTTGGTGCTGGTACAAAAGTTAGACCGCGATCTAAAAGCGATTTCTCTTGGGTTGTTAGGTCATTGGTGCCAGACAGGTTAACCACAAAAGGTGACCGTGCTCCGGCCGATAAGTCAGGTAGACCGCGGTTACGGTGGGAGGGGCCATACGCCGTAACAAAAATAATGGGCAGCGGTCATTACCGAGTAGACATAGATGAATGTGGGTGGAGTGGTTTACCACGCATGGTTTTTGTTGACATGCCAGGATATAATGGACACTGAACCCACGCGATCGGCGGGGAAGGTACCTTAGGCCAGAAAAGGCTGCAAGAGGTGGCCGGAGTAACCACACAATGGCATCAGAGACGTAGAGTTAAGAAGGGCCCTGGGACTTGGAGTGGGGCACCCAAGGAGGGATTGGCAGGAGGTAATCTACAGAGCGTTGCATCTGAGGCAACGAATTCGGGTACGGCAGGTGTTGGGCGTGAAGATGGGTAGGGTCACTGGTGGAGGACACGCCCGAGGAATAGGTCCAGGTGGAGGCGGTATGGAGGCTCTCTAGGAAATAGTAAAGTCCCACCACCCATGGAATATTTTAAGGTAGTGCCTAAGCTTAATATGGCATGAGACCTGCTGAGGGGCATGAACCGGGGGGGGGGGGTCACCCTATTCAAGGATGTGGGCAAGTTAGTGAGATGATAGGAGTTGGGGCAAGGGGCCCATCGGCTGTGTGTGTGTGTGTGTGTGTGTGTGTGTGTGTGTGTGTGTGTGTGTGTGTGTGTGTGTGTGTGTAGGGGGACTTGTTGACTGAACGTGTACCAACGGACCACCCCTATTGTGCGCCAGTGGAAGTGAGCGCGCGAGTTTATATGAGATGTGGATAGACGCATGGGTTCCAATGTGGAACCGAGCCGACGAATTACTGGGGGTTATCTGAGGTGCGCGTCAGTGTGCGCATGCGTGTGACTGTGTGTGTGGAAATTATGAGTATATTGATGTAATAGTGGAGCGAGATTGTGAGATAAGTCTAAGAGAGAAATGTGAAAGCGGATGCACGTGAATGCTATCCCCTTGGCTTATTTGGTACAACTGAGAGTATGTTCCTTGGTAGGGGTTTGTCAAGGTGATAGCTTGAATTTTCGACTTCGTTTTTTTAAAATGTATATATCTTTGATATTTTTTTCGTTCGGGCCAAAGGTATAAGAATGTGCGTTTGTATGATGAACCTCGAAAACCGATTTGTCACTTAAACAGACCAGCAATAATTGACGCGCCGCTAATTAAGCATGAAATTTTATGTCCATTACCGCATTTCTGTTTAACGCCATAATGGGCGGTCTGATAAGAGATTAAAAGAAAGACAGACCAATCGTCTCCTGCAGTCATTATGGCCAGTTAATAGGTAATTGTTAGGAAATCAGTACATCGCACACGTCTTGGACACACATCCATATTATGCATCTGGTCTGTCACGAATGTCAGGATACACCGAAATGCAAGACTTTCAAAGGAACTTAAAAGCGAGTATTCAATTAAGATAGATCTAAGCGGCCAAGTTCAAGAGAAGCGATTAAACTGAGAATTGATGTCCTGGCTATCGAAATAAAAGTCGTGGATTTCTCGGAAAATTCATTCCAGTCTGAAGGCATGTAAGGTTGTGGATGGTAGGTGGTAGGAGCTGGGGATGTCCCATGCTATAGGTTAGAGGAGGTGCCGAATCGGTGCGAAAGAATAGGCACGTTGTAATGTAGGTGTGCCACAGAGCTCATATTTAGAATAGGAGCACTCGCAGGCCAAGTCTGTGGGCATATCTGAGTGTAGGATCAGAAATAGGAAGGGCGAGCTCAGGGAGCTATTGGTATTTAAGAAGACTGCATACCTGTTGTAGGAGGCAAGCCATACGTCGGCAGAGTAGGCTTTGCCTATATGAATATTATTCTGAGATAAATTGAGGGGAGCGTTTAAACCCATTGGTTGCCACTATTTATTTATTTATTGGTGTTTAAGGTCACATACTCATGCACAATGGCTAATCGTGACCGTGACAGTTTTACGGGTGGAGGAAGCCGGAGTACCCGGAGAGAACCACCGAGCAACAACGAGCAACTGTCAGCTCTCCAACATCGTAACTCTGAACTCTGCACCACAGCACATACAGGGTTAGATTGGTTGAAGACATGCGCACCATCGACGTGCAGTGCGCCTCAGTACACAGCGTCATCGTGCCCCCATGTAGGCAATCGGGGTGAAGTGTCTTGCCCAAGGACACAACGCGGTTGCCGCAGGTGGGATTCGAACCGAGGACCTCTCGGCTTGCAACCTACACCTCTACCAACTGAGCAACATTGGTTGCCACTGCTTGAGTGAAAATCGTCCAGAAGGTGATGATAAGCTAGTGGCCTTGCTACTTCAGCGGTAGGGTGCCATTCCGTCACTTGTTAGAGGGAAGACGATATAGTAAAGTGACAATACGTTAGTAGCCGTGCGACGGCAGTGGTAGAGTGACATTCCGTCACATGTTAGAGCAAAGGCGTCCGATAAAGTGACAATATGTTAGTGGCCGTGAAAGAGTGAAGTGAAAAGGCGATCAAAGTTCAAACACCATGGACTAGGAAAGGAAACCAGCGAACAGAGAATGCGGGCCCGGTGGCTCAGTGGCAGACTGTTGGACTTCTATGCTAGAGGTCCCGAGTTCTATCCCTGTCCGGGACGACCCGCGTTGTGTCCTTGGGCAAGGCACTTTATCCCGGTTGCCTACATGGGGGCACAATGACGCCGTGTACTAAGGCGTACTGCACGTCGATGCTGCACACGTCTTCAACCGCTGTAACCCTGCTTGAGCGGAGCTTGAACAGAGTTAGAATGTTGAGGAGCTGGCAGTTGCTCGTCGATGTTCGGTGGTTCTCTCCGGGTACTCCGGCTTCCCCCACCCGTAAAACTGTCACGATCACGATTAGCCATTGTGCATAAGTATGTGACCTTAAACACTAATAAATAAATAAATAAATAAATAAATAATCCTCTTATAGAATGACAGTGGCAACTTTGTAATCTTGTTATAACAATATAGCTGTGTTATTACAATAACTTGGTCATCTTGTTACAACAACTTAGCTAGTTTTTTTCCCTCTGTGGACTACTACGCCTCCATAAACCTTCTCAAAAAGTACTTGTGTTAGTTTTTTGCTCACTCGTGATCAAACGTCTGTTCGTGGTCAAATGTTCACGACGGCCACAGATTTACGACCACTTTCATTTTTAGTCGCTCATCTCTTTACACAACGCGAAGAGCAGACGACACGTAAAAATATTCTTGAATAAATCCCTATTTTCATTTTTTGCCTCAGAAACATAGCTGATGATCTTTCATTGTAACGAGCTAGATGAGATTGTTTCATCGAAGGCTCATAAGCTATGTTTTGGAGGCAAATACTGAATTTGAAAAAAATAATAAAACTTGAATGACGAGTTTTATGAAACCACTAGACGGGTATTGCCGTTAAGTTAGGTAAAGGATTATTTTACTCCTCTCCGCGAAATTTGAAAGAAGTACCAGTGGTTAAAAACTACCAACCACAAAATATTGAATCTTGCAAATCTTCCAGAGAAGGAGAGATATTTGGATATTAATATATTCGACTGTACTGGATTACATTTTGTCTGTAACAGTGGTGGCCTACCCAATGAGGGCGACAAGACTAAGTTCAGGGAATCCTTGGTCTGGGAAGGCTCCAATCTCAAGATTTAGGTGAATATCTTTTGGTTGAAGAAAGGTGAGAAGATAGAAGAATAACAAAAGTGTCAGAAAGTGATATCAATACAACATATTATTTATAATGCTCCTGTGTGCTTGCATTAGCTGTCCATTTGAGGGGCCACTGGCCATTTTTCATAAAAAAGGCCCGACACGAGAAAATGTATGGAAAATTCAGCCGTTTGATTTGTTTCTCCTAAGGCAAATAGAGTCAAGTATTTAGTGACATTTGTCCCTAAAATCTCAAATGTTTGTCACATCTTTCAACTGTCGGTCGTACGATTATTTATAGGGTTCTTCAAGGTTAGGTCCCAGTAACAGATTGATGACGTCATTGCTTACGTGAGCAGTGTTTGTTCCAGCCACTCTACTCGATTGACTTTCAGACTTATTCGAATTAACCATTCAGATCCTCATTATACAAACAAGAGGGGTAACTCTAGATACAGTCTATGGGGAATGAACAATCTGATTAGTCGAGGGCATATGTCAGAGAGCGTGAGATAACAAGTCTATAGTAGTACCACAAGTCAGTGGAAGACACCAGCACAGGACAGAAAGTGGTAGCCATGGTACAAACAATCAGCAGTGAAAACCTATACCAATGGGTGAAAATACTGTCAAATGTTCACGGCGGCCACAGATTTACTGAAACCCACTTTCGGCACCCCAATTATACGATCGACAGAACGTTGGCACCGCCTTTTCCGATATGAGGATAAGAGTCGTATGTGGAGTCACAGTTTCGAGCAATTGCTCGATAGCTTATTTGCTCGACGAGATTCGTGTCGTTTGTGCAATGCTTGTTCCGGTTACTACTCGATTGATTTTCGGTCTTATTTATAGGAACAACGCAGGCCCTCGTTATATACAAGGAAGATAACTATGTATAGGCACAGATACAGACAATATGAAATGAACCAATCTGATTGGTCAAGGGCATAGGTCAAAGAGAGCAAGCCAACAAACATATAATAGTACCACAATTCAGTAGTAATGGTGGGAGACCCCCAGCCCAGGGCAGATGGCGGTAGCCATGGTACAAAGTAAACACCCCACTTACAGCATCCCTATCGCACAACCGACAGAAGGTCGGCAACCCCTTTTCAGAGATGACGGTGCGAGTCGTATGTGGAGTCACTCTTTCCAGCAATTGCGATAGAGCTTTTTTGCACAACGATATTCAAGTAATTCGAGCAATGCTTGTTCCAGTCACTACACAAAGAAACCATACATGCCTCGATATACATAAAGGAGATAATCTGTACATGCAGTACACTTTCTGCAAATATCGGAGTCCCATAGCACTGTGTGCTACAATGGTAGGGTTAAAAAAAAGAAGTTACTGAAAGAATTCAAGCCAGATAAACAGTTATCATGTCGTTTTCGACCATTAGATATAATAGTCCAGTCAAAGCATGAAAGACCTAGAAAAAAATTGTACAGAAATGGTTTAAACGTTTTCGGATTCTATGAACATTCCTGATCTACAGAAAAAAAACCCGAGCTCGAAGTCATGAGACTTCCAGCGAAATCCAATGTGGCGTTCAAAATGGCCTCCAAAACGAACAAAAATTGCATTACTCATTTTAACTCGCTTATTTGACATTACAGTACAATACAAGCTTATTTATACATGCATCATGATCTACAGACGAAACTCCATTATATGGTAGCAAATTCGAACATATAATATCCAAAGTGACCGCCAAAACGAGGTTCTGAAATGGAAAAAATACGTCTTCAGTCGAATTTCGCTAAATATTCTATCAAGGTTTTGAATTTCTAGGAGGATTAGCAAAATTACCCACCATTACCGCGTAAATTAAGACATTTCTCAGCAGTTGCGTTCACGATTTGAACCAACATCAGGCTGAACTAGAGAATTGTAATTTATTGGACAAATTACGGGCTTTCCCAACTTTTTAATGTGAAAAGGCAAACTGTATTGTACACAAAACTATCGATCAGTTTTGAAAACAGAAAATTTAGTGGAAATCAAAGTTTTTGTCATGCTACTAGTTTTTATGCAGCCAAAACAGATATTTGAGATACAGCAGGACGCCAAAACATTTAAAATTTGCTCTTCAATAATTACAGAATATTTTCATAGAAAGCAAAACAAGCGATGTCCTTTGTGCTTTGGAAAAAAAAATATTACATATGAATTATGGGCGTACGGGCCGGGGTTTCATGAAGGACTGTGCCACAACCCACCCCTGAGTCAGGAAGGAGCCGATTTTTCGGCCAATATGCCAGAAAATTTCGGACAATTTACTTGCCAGAAATGACCACAAAACATTTTGGTTTTCCACACAAAATGTTTTCCTATCTCATCACATAGAAGTTGCAAGTAAACGGGCCATTATACTGTACAAGTTGATTCAGTGGAACCGTATCCACGTTAATATTATTCATTTATAATCACACAAGTACACATAAAGAGCTCTATTACTGCATATTACGGGAGCACGGCGGCTCAGAAGGTAGAGATGATTGTTGCAATCCAAGAAGTCCTTGGTTTGAATCCCGCCTGTGGCAACCACAGTGTGTCCTTGAGCAAGAACTTCATCCCAATTTAATTTCCCACGTGGGGGTGGGGGAGGGGTGGGGGCATGATGGCGATGTGTACTAAGGGTACTTTGAGGGTGCACTTGTCTTCAACCAATGCTAACCCTGCTTTTGTGGAGTTAGTATGTTGGGGGGGGGGGGGGGTCTGAGTCGCTTGTCATTGCTCGGTGGTTCTCTCCAGGTACTCAATGGGAGGGAGACACCCCTCCCTCCCATACCCACATTTGGCATTTCCTCCTGAGATTCAACTTTTTCGGGCTAAAAGGGTTCACCCCCCCCCCCCCCCCCCGAAAATTAGCCCTGTACGCCTATGCAATGAATACCTGGACTTGAATAAATACCTATATTATGGTCATGATATAGCTGTAGATGCTGAAAGTGACCTTAAATATCAATAATTAATTTATTCTCTATCATTCTGTCTGTTTGTGAATGTGTGGGATTTGTCAACAAACGAGGGTAAGCTTCCTACTCCATGATTTCACAATTTTTCCAACATATCTCTTTCAGATACAATGAAATACATGTAATATGAGTTACTGTCACACACAAATTAGTTGTTTATTTGATATGGTTTAAACCATCCAGAGAGCTAGTATACACAGTGATGGGTACAGTTCAAGTCAAAATGAGTTGATTAACGGGATGTTGAACAGCTTGTTAATATTTCTTACATTACATTACAACTTTGCTATTTATTGACAGAAGGATTTCACGGAGGGTTTCCCTGACGGTATTTATTTATTGGTGTTTGCGGTCACATACTTATCCACAATGGCTAATCGTGACCGTGGCAGTTTTACGGGTGGGGGAAGTCGGAGGCCCAGAGAGAACCACCGAGCATCGACGAGCAACTGTCAGCTCAACATTCTAATTATGTTCAAGCTCCACTGAAGCAGGGTACCAGCGGTTGAAGACATGTGCACCATTGACATGCAGTACGCCTTAGTGTCAGGGCAAAGCCAGCCTAAATACAGGGGCAAGGGGCCTCATATATAAAGATATTGTAAGTTAAAAAGATATTCCGCATCAAGGCGAAAAACTTACGTGAATTGCTCTTCTCTGTGAAGCTGGACATGGAAAAAAACACACGTGGTGTATATCCAGCTTCAGCGCAGGGACCCAGGGGAGAAACGGCATGTTAGATAAGGTCTAATCTCATTTAATTTATACAGTAGTCGCGAGTCTTACGAGACGTAATCGGTTGGTGGCAGGATATCGTCACGGCCAATTGAGAAACGAGATTCTAAGAGATAGAAATGTTTGTCATGACAATGAATGGCAGAAACGAATCGGTTTTCTCGACAAGTGAAATCACCGTTAAGTCACGCGCGAGATGACTTGTATTGATTCTGCCTTGATATATGTCATCTCCCACCGTTTTGACAGGTGGATAGATGAGCGTCCGTCCACCTGACACTTTAGGGTAAAGGTATCTATACCTTGACGAGCAGAGCGTTAGACACACACTTGGGGGTCACACACATGTTGGTGAAGTCCAGGGCAGGCGACTCTGTTTCCTGGCATAGGGGTACCTTCGAGCACAGGACCCTGAAACGGCTGGAATCGCCAGAGAGGGCATTCCACAATTGATTTAGCTTAAGGTTGATAGGCGCCCCAGTGCCAAATTCGTGAGAAGGAACACCCAAGGTGAAACGTTAAAGTTTAGATTGTCGAGTAGCAGGTATCAGCCTGCAATAGTCAGAAGTGCAGGTTAATTGTATTGTGCGTATTAATCCTTTGAAGCGTCAGACTGCTTGCGTTCTGAGTAGTTTGTTTTGCTGTCGAAGCATCGTAATACCGACTGGAGATTGGTGTGAGTGACAATTTCGCCCTAGCACAAAAAGGGGCATTTGTGAATCGTGAATTCAACCAGGAACGGTGAATATTTCAATAGAACTTTCACGGAGGACTTTCAAAAGGCACATAAGGTATGAGTAGACAATATCTGACCCAAATCAGAAGTACGTTGGCTTTATAGATGATGAACATTGCTGGTCGGAACCCTCCGACAGCCAGAGGTACAGTTACGCGCAGACGTTGACATTTGAGCCTAAGCGGGTGAAGCTCTTATGGCGAGCTCACAGTAATAACATTTCAGATTTGTGAAGCTTTTATGGCGAGCTCACGGTAGTAACATTTCCAGTGTGTAGACTATAGTGCCAGTACAGGGCTATAGAATGACAATATGATTGTTTAGAATTATTTAACCGTAGCAACCAAATTTCTGTGAAAAGAATCGAATTGTTGATTGTTGAAATATTGAAACGGCTTTATTTTTATGTGTAAATAAAAGAATCGTTGTTACTTTAAATCATTCTTTCCATTACGCAGCCTGAAGTGATTAGGAATCACACCTAACGGAAATCGAACCTATTTCAGGCCAATTTGGCAGAGAAGGAATCACGGCGTCGGTCTAACTCAGCTCCCTGCGCCGAGTTCGCGACACTTGGATTCCGACCCTCCACGTTGGTCTAATTTTCCCGCAACTTCATCAGCGGGACTAAATAACCCCACGTCAGCCCAGGCCTTACGGGGCCTCAGGTGTCCCTGACACTTAGTACATGGCATCATCGTGTCCCCATGTTGGCAACAGGGATAAAGTGCCTTTCCCAAGGACATTTCGTGGGTCGTCCCAGATTGGGACCTCTATCATAGAAGTCAAACAGTCAACCACTGAGAAAATGTGCTTTCTTTCCTGGCGGTATTCATATTTGTACAGCCAAACTGGTGTTGGATAACACGGAACATCAAAACATATAACACAAAATTTGTTCCCCATTGATTTTTGAAAGCAGCTATGGAAAGTTCAAAGAGCTCTTTCCTTTTTGAGTGAGTATTCACTTAAAGTCATTTTTTGCAGACAGTGCTATTTTTAAGTGGCCAAAGCACATGTTTCATTAAGTCCCAGAACATAACCAAAGCCGGATTTATTGATTAAACATCTCTGCATATAGCAAAGCAAAGTGTCTCAAATTAACCCATTTCAAAATGATAGTAGAGAGTAACCAAAGTTGGATAATTTGGGTATTTCCAAATGGTACACTTATTCTCACTCTCATTGTGCTTGAGGGTTAAATCTAAGATTGAAAACGTATACCAATCTTACTCAGGGAAGGTGAGTACAGAAAAGTACGAAAGTATGATCAGGAATTGAATTTTGTCTGACGGTACTAAAATTTGTACGAGCAAAACTGGTACTGGATTTATTTATTTATTTATTAGGTTTTAACGACACATTAACAGCCAAGGTCATATTATGTCGGTGACAGTTGTATGGGTGGAGGAAGCCGGAGTACCCAGAGAGAACCACCGAGCAAAGACGAGCAGCTGCCAGCTCCCCAACATAGTGCCTCCGCACTGTAGCACAGGCTGGGTTAGATTGGCTGAAGACATGCGCACCATCGACATGCAGTATGCCTTAATACACGGCGTCATGGTGCCCCCATGTGGACAGTCAGGGTGAAGTGATCGGGACATAATTGGAATATATCCGACAGATACAATGTCGGATATATTCCAATTATGTCCCGATTATGCAAGGCAGCAACTTGAAATTCTCAGAATGTTTCCTACTGTCCCTGCCCGACAGTTTAGTATCTTTGTCAAGTGCAGAGACCGCATGGAAATACCGGGGATCAGGTGGAAACCGAGGGCACTATTCGTCAATACCGTGGAACAGGTGGAAACCGAGGGCACTATTCGTCCCTACTTTATTCTCAACTCAACGACTTTTCCATTCATTATTTACCTGTCACCGGCTGAGTTAGGTATTATATTTGTCTATTTGATGAACTTTTCAACCTTAACTGTTTGCGGCTTCATGTAGCACCACTGAAAGGCCACTGCACAATTACCAATATATTCAGGGATTGATTTTACGAAAATAACAATTATTCCGACTATACCCACATGGGAACTCCTAAATATGCCAAGGGTTAAACTTTTGATAATGACGTATAAAACAGAAGTTGTCATGCTATGCTTTCTGCATGCAGGCATATTAAACATTCAGCGCTCAATGAATTTGGAATGGATTAAATCATCACTTAAACTTACCAAATTCTGAAAACGAGAGTCTTTTTGGACTGCACCTATCTTTATGCAAACAGAACGAGCAGAGGGTTAAACTTTACAACCAAACTTACAACAGCAAATATGCTCGGTAGGCAATTGTAAATACGAACAAGTAAATCATTTTTTGATATTCCTTTCGAAAATGGAAGAAAGGTGAGCCAATTTTATGAAGAATATTAGAGTACTCAAATTCAAGGCCCGAAAACTGGGTGAAGGTTAAAACTTTGAATATAATATATAACAGCAAAATTGTTCTTGGATGAAGGCCCAATCCTCTCATGGAAAAGGTTTTGATACAATATGGCTCCAGTGCTGAGAAAGTGCATGCAAACGTTGGCGAAAATAACAATTATTCTGACGGTACCCTGATGGGAAGTCTCAAATCTGCCAAGGGTTAAACTTTTGATAATAACATATAGAACAAAATATGTCATACTTTGACTGCTGCAAGCACCTATAGAAAACATTCAGAGCTCAAGCAATTAAAAATGGAGTAAATTGCCACCTAAATTTACCAAATTCTGAAAAAATTGGAATTTATTTGGACGGTACCTACTTTTATGCAACCAGAATGGGATAGGATTAAACTTTACAACCAAACTAACAACAGCAAATATGCTCGATAGTCAATTGTGAATACGTACATGAAAAATGTTTGAAATTAACCCTTTCCAGAATGATAGAAAAAGCAACCAAAAATAGCTAATTTTGGCATTTTCAAACGTTATTCTTATTCTCGGCCTCATTGTGCTAAAGGGTTAAATCTGAGATTAAAAAGTAAACAGTAACTTTCTTCCACAATCATTGTTGCATCTAGCCATTCCAAAATAATTATTACAACTACCTTGTAATTAGAGAAATTTGCCCTTGAAGTTGGTAAATTTTGAAGAAAAATTCTATATTCATGTCATTTTTGGCCAGTGGGGATTAAAGTTGAAAGATCTAAGTGGTGATTGCGGTGTATCATATTATGCTCTAAATGTGTGGAAAATTTGAGCTAAATAACTGTAAACAATTTTGAGACATTCAAAAAATAGTGAAATTTTGAAGGTTTTGGCAGAATATTTTGAAAATACGCGTTTTCACAGATATGACGATACCGCATTTCACGAGATTTTATGACATTACATAAGTGTGCCAAATTTGGTCAAAATCGTACAACTTGTTTTCGAGCGGTTCAACAGACAAAATTCAGGGAGGAAAAAAAAAATAAAAACTAGAGAATTGTAATTTGTTGGACAAATTACGGGCTTTCCCAACTTTTTAATGTGAAAAGGCAAACTGTATTGTACACAAAACTATCGATCAGTTTTAAAAACAGAAAATTTAGTGGAAATCAAAGTTTTTGTGATGCTACTAGTTTTTATGCAGCCAAAACAAATATTTGAGATATAGCAGGGACACCAAAACATTTAACACAAAATTTGCTCTTCAATAATTACAGAATATTTTCATAGAAAGCAAAACAAGCGATGTCCTTTCTGCTTTGGAAAAAAATAGTACATATGAATTATGGGTGTACGGGCCAGGGTTTCATGAAGGACTGGCCCCAACCCACCCCTGAGTCAGGAAGGAGCCGATCTTTCAGCCAATAAGCCAGAAAATTTCGGACAATGTACTTGCCAGAAATGACCTCAAAACATTTTGGTTTTCCACACAAAATGTTGTTTTCCTATCTCATCACTTAGAAGTTGCAAATAAACTGACCATTATACTGTACAAGTTGATTCAGTGGAACCGTATCCACTTTAGTATTATTCATTTATAATAACACAAGTACATATAAAGAGTTCTATTACTGAATATTACGGGAGCACGGTGGCTCAGAAGGTAGAGATGATTGTTGCAATCCAAGAAGTCCTCAGTTCGAATTCCGCCTGTGGCAACCACATTGTGTCCTTGAGCAAGACACTTCATCCCAATTTAATTTCCCACGTGGGGGGGGGGGGGGGGGGGGGCATGATGGCGATGTGTACTAAGGGTACTTTGAGGGTGTACTTGTCCTTCAACCAATGCTAACCCTGCTTTTCTGGAGTTAGTATGTTGGAGAGTCTGAGTCGCTTGCCATTGCTCGGTGGTTCTCTCAAAGTACTCAATGGGAGGGAGACCCCCCCTCCCTCCCATATCCACATTTGGCATTTTCCTCCTGAGATTCAACTTTTTCGGGCTAAAAGGGTTCATCCCCCCCCTCCCCCGAAAAATAGCCCTGTACACCTATGCAATGAATACCTGGACTTGAATAAATACCTATATTATGGTCATGATATAGCTGTAGATGCTGAAAGTGACCTTAAATATCAATAATTAATTTATTCTCTATCATTCTGTCTGTTTGTGAATGTGGGGGATTTGTCAACAAACGAGGGTAAGCTTCCTACTCCATAACTTCACAATTTTTCCAACATATCTCTTTCAGATACAATGAAATATATGTAATATGAGTTACTGTCACACACAAATTAATTGTTTATTTGATATGGTTTAAACCATCTAGAGAGCTAGTATACACAGTGATGGGTACAGTTCAAGTCAAAATGAGTTGATTAAAGGGATGTTGAACAGCTTGTTAATATTTCTTGCATTACATTACTACTTTGCTATTTATTGACAGAAGGATTTCACAGAGGGTTTCCCTGACGGTATTTATTTATTGGTGTTTACGGTCACATACTTATCCACAATGGCTAATCGTGATCGTGACAGTTTTACGGGTGGGGGAAGTCGGAGGACCCAGAGAGAACCACCGAGCATCGACAAGCAACTGTCAGCTCAACATTCTAATTATGTTCAAGCTCCGCTGAAGCAGGGTACCAGCGGTTGAAGACATGTGCACCATTGACATGCAGTACGCCTTAGTACATGGCATCATCGTGTCCCCATGTTGGCAACCAGGATAAAGTCCCTTGCCCAAGGACATTACGTGGGTCGTCCCAGATAGGGATCAAACTCGGGACCTCTATCATAGAAGTCAAACAGTCTACCACTGAGAAAATGTGCTTTCTTTCCTGGCACTGGTGTTGGATAACACGGAACACCAAAACATATAACACAAAATTTGTTCTCCATTTATTTTTGAAAGCAGTTATGGAAAGCTCAAAAAGCTCTTTCCTTTTTGAGTGAGAATTCACTCAAAGTCATTTTTTGCAGACTGTGCTATTTTTAAGTGGCCAAAGCACATGTTTCATTAAGTCCCAGAACATAACCAAAGCCGGATTTATTGATTAAACATCTCTGCATATAGCAAAGCAAAGTGTCTCAAATTAACCCATTCCAAAATGATAGTAGAGAGTAACCAAAGTTGGATAATTTGGGTATATCCAAATGGTACACTTATTCTCACTTTCATTGTGCTTGAGGGTTAAATCTGAGATTGAAAAGGTATACCAATCTTACTCAGGGAAGGTGAGTACAGAAAAGTACGAAATTAATCAGAAAATGAATTTTGTCTGACGGTACTAATATTTGTATTAGCAAAACTGGTACTGGATTTATTTATTAGGTTTTAACGACACATTAACAGCCAAGGTCATATTATGTCGGTGACAGTTGTATGGGTGGAGGAAGACGGAGTACCCAGAGAGATCCACCGAGCAATGACGAGCAGCTGCCAGCTCCCCAACATAGTGCCTCCGTACTGTAGCACAGGCAGGGTTAGATTGGCTGAAGACATGCGCACCATCGACGTGCAGTATGCTTTAGTACACGGCGTCATGGTGCCCCCCATGCGTCATGGTGCCCCACAGTCAGGGTGAAGTGATCGGGACATAATTGGAATATATCCGACAGATACAATGTCGGATATATTCCAATTATCTCCCGATCATGCAGGGCAGCAACTTGAAATTCTCAGAATGTTTCCTACTGTCCCTGTCCGACAGTTTAGTATCTTTGTCAAGTGCCGAGACCGCGTGGAAATACCGTGGATCAGGTGGAAACCGAGGGCACGATTCGTCCCTACTTTATTCTCAACTCAACGACTTTTCCATTCATTATTTACCTGTTACCGGCTGAGTTAGGTACTGTATTTGTCTATTTGATGAACTTTTCAACCTTAACTATTTGCGGCTTCATGCAGCACCACTGAAAGGCCACTGCACGGTTACCAATATATTCAGGGATTCATTTTACGAAAATAACAATTATTCCGAGTATACCCACATGGGAACTCCTAAATATGCCAAGAGTTTAAACATTTTGAAAATGATGTATAAAACAGAAGTTGTCATGCTATGCTTGATGCATGCAGGCATAGAAAACATTCAGCGCTCAATGGATTTGGAATGGAGTAAATTGTCACTTAAACCTACGAAATTCTGAAAAAATGAGTTTTTTTCGACGGCATCTACCATTATGCATCTGAGACAGGGATTGCGTTAAACTTTACAGCAACCTTATAACAGAACATATTCTTGGAATTGAACCGTGAATCCGAATTTCGAAAGCATTTTCGGATATTCTATTCCAAACTACCACTGCACGCTTATCAATATTCAGTGATTTTATGAAAATTAAAATTATTCTGATCATACCCATATGGGCAGTCTCGAATCTGCCAACGGTTTAACTTTTAATAATGACATATAAAACAAAAGTTGTCATACTATGACTACTGCATACAGCCATAGAAAACGTTCAGCGCTGAATCAATTAGGAATGGAGTGAATCGTCACTTAAACTAGCGCTGTGAAATCCGTTACTTATTCCCAGTTCCTTATTCAACTTTCTAAATTTAGCAGAAATTCGAAAAATAAATGGCCTTCTTGGGTGGCGCCCTAAGACACAGGACTATTCAAACCCTGGGGTTCACCCTCCCACCCCTTTTTAGGGGCCAGATTGGACCCTAAAAGTGACCAAATGGTCAAAATCGTAATTATTGACGGAAATTCGCGGAACAAACGACCTTATAGGATAGCGCCCTAAAATACAAGATTATTCAAATCCAAAGGTTCACCCTCCCACCCCTTTTTAGGGGCCAGATTGGACCCTAAAAGTGACCAAATGGTCAAAATCGTAATTATTGCCGGAAATTCGCGGAACAATCGGCGTCATAGAGTGGCGCCTGAAAATACAAGATCATTCAAATCCTAAGGTTCACCCACCAACCCCTTTTTAGGGGCCATATTGGACCCTAAAAGTGACCAAATGGTCAAACTCGTAACTGTTGGCCGTAATTCGCGGAACAAACTGCCTTACAGGGTGGCGCCCTAAAATGCAAGATCATTCAAATCCTAAGATTCGCCCTCTCACCCCTTTTTAGGGGCCAGATTGGACCCTAAAAGTGACCAAACGGTCAAAATCGTAATTATTGACCAAAATTCGGCGAACACACACCATTATAGGGTGGCGCCCTAAAATACAAGATTATTCAAATCCTATGGTTCACCCTCCCACCCCTTTTTAGGGGCCACATTGGACCCTAAAAGTGACCAAATGGTCAAAATCGTAATTATTGATGGAAATTCGCGGAACAAACGACGTCATAGGGTGGCGCCCGAAAATACAAGATCATTCAAATTTTAAGGTTCACCCTCCAACCCCTTTTTAGAGGCCATATTGGACCCTAAAAGTGACCAAATGGTCAAACTCGTAACTGTTGGCCGTAATTCGCGGAACAAACGGCGTTATAGGGTGGCGCCCTAAAATGCAAGATTATTCAAATCCTAAGGTTCGCCCTCCCACCCCCTTTTAGGGGCCAGATTGGACCCTAAAAGTGACCAAACGGCCAAAATCGTAATTATTGACCGAAATTCGGGAAACACACGGCGTTATAGGGTGGCGCCCTAAAATACAAGATCATTCAAATCCTAAGGTTCACCCTCTCACCCTTTTTTAGGGGCCAGATTTGGACCTAAAAGTGACCAAATGGTCAAAATCGTAATTATTGATGGAGATTCGCGGAACAAACGACGTCATAGGGTGGCGCCCGAAAATACAAGATCATTCAAATCCTAAGGTTCACCCTCCCACCCTTTTTTAGGGGCCAGATTGGACCCTAAAAGTGACCAAACGGTCAAAATGGTAATTATTGGCCGAAATTCGGCGAACACACGGCGTTATGGGTGGCGCCCTAAAATGTAAGATTATTCAAATCCTAAAGTTCACCCTCCCGCCCCTTTTTATGGGCCGGATTGGACACTAAAAGTGCCCAAATGGTCAAAATCGTAATTATTGACGGAAATTCGCGGAACAAATGCCCTTATAGGGTGGCGCCCCTAAAATACAAGATTATTCAAATCTTAAGGTTCACCCTCCCACCCCTTTTTAGGGGCCAGATTTAACCCTAAAAGTGACCAAATGGTCAAAATTGTAATTATTGATGGAAATTCGCGGAACAAACGGCGTCATGGGGTGGCGCCCTAAAATACCAGATCATTCAAATCCTAAGGTTCATCCTCCAACCCCTTTTTAGGGCCCACTTTGAACCCTAAAAGTGACCAAATGGTCAAACTCGTAACTGTTGGCCGTAATTCGCGGAACAAACGGCGTTATAGGGTGGCGCCCTAAAATGCAAGATTATTCAAATCCTAAGGTTCGTCCTCTCTCCCCTTTTTAGGGGCCAGTTTGGACCCCTAAAAGTGACCAAACGGTCAAAATCGTAATTATTGACCGAAATTCGGCGAACACACGGCGTTATAGGGTGGGCGCCCTAAAATACAAGATTATTCAAATTCTAAGGTTCACCCCTTCCACCCCTTTTTAAGGGCCACATTGGACCCTAAAAGTGACAAAATGGTCAAAATCGTAATTATTGATGGAAATCGCGGAACAAACGGCGTCATAGGGTGGCGCCCAAAAATACAAGATCGTTCAAATCCTAAGGTTCACCCTCCAACCCCTTTTTAGGGCCACAATGGCCCCTAAATGTGACCAAATGGTCAAAATCGCAATTGTTGGCCGTAATTCGCGTAACAACGGAGTTATAGGGTGGCGCCATAAAAGTAAGATTATTCAAATCCTAAGGTTCACCCTCCCACCCCTTTTTAGGGGGCCACATCGGTCAAGCGTTGGAAAAACAATAAGTGTTGTTTGTCTGTAAATGACCACTTGATGCACATTGCTTTTCATCGTGCCCTTCATTATTATCTCGGATTGTATTATGCAACTGAAACCCAGTGATAGAGTTCAAGATTTTTGTTGAGTTACCAGACGATTGTTACGAAATAGGATTTTGTGATGATTGACTTATAATTGTCATTGAAAGATGAAGTTATTTATTTATTGATGTTTAAGGTCACATATTTATGCACAATGGCTAATCATGACCGTGACAGTTTTACGGGCGGAGGAAGCCGGAGCACCCGGAGAGAACCACCGAGCAACGACGAGCAGCTGCCAGCTCCCCAACATCGTAACTCCGCACTGCAGCACAGACAGGGCTAGATTGGCCGAAGACACGCGCACCATCGACGCGCAGCACTCCCTTAGCACACGGCATCATCGCGCCCCCACATGGGCAATGGGGGTGAAGTGTCTTGCCCAAGGACACAACGCGGTTGCCGCAGGTGGGATTCGAAACCGAGGACCTCTCGGCTTGCATCCTGCGCCTCTACCTACTGAGCCACCGCGCCCCCGAAAGATGAAGTAGTTTTATTTTTACTCACTCACACATTTTGTAATTAGCGATAATTTTAGTTTTGATGCCGAAAATATCGTCACATCATTCAACAAATTGCTTACACTGATATATACATCAATCCCTATGTATGAGCTTCCAGTGGTGGGCCATGGAATGATGGGGGTGAGAGAGAGGGCAGGTGGACCCAGGTGCAAACTGCCACTTACTGTTTTTAACCCCATCTTTCCTCGGGAAGCGCCAGAATCGATCTCAGAGCTTCAGAATTTGAAATGTCAGACTGCACTAAGTTTTTATAAAATGAAACAAACTTATCACCCAGAAGTAATTTCTTTCACTTTATATAAGGTTATTGAATTTTGCTCCCTAGAGTGCCCCACCGCTGTCTCTGGACAATTCGGCTAGTGTCCAATCCGTGTACATCTAATTTTCTTCTTTATATTTCTTGCCCAGTTAGCACATACGATTACCATTGAAGCTGATTTTTTCTTCTTATATTTCTTGCCCAGTTAGCACATACGATTACCATTGAAGCTGATTGTCTTGGCACAATCCTTACTACCTTTCTCTCACAGATACTGGCACAGATTGGGCATGAAGTAAATGGTTCTTGATTCCCCTCGCCCACTATACAAATTATGTATGATACACAATAATGTGTATAGCAGGAGACTGGAATTAACAAACAATGAATTGTGTACGATATAACACTTTGCACCCCCCCCCCCCCACCCTTCCAAAAAGTTATTTTCCGGTAATAATTCCTGTACTGTACTGTTCCCGTTGTGGTCTACAGAAATCAGTCGCCTAGTCGCCTGGCTTGGGGGGGGGGGGGGGGGGGGGGGATAAGGTGATCATGACCATATTTCACATACAAAAACTCCCCAAATCATGATTGTCCCAAATGGAGCTACACACACACTAAAATTACATTCATATTGAATCTTAAAGCACGGAGTTTTGCAAAATGCTCTGTTTGGTCTTCATGCCATTGCCTCACCCCCCTACTTCCCTGAAGGGAAGTACGAGGAGTGGACATGACCGAGGTCCTAGTTAGAATTGAGGGGGACTTTCGAAATCCCACCGTGTCTTTTCAAATATCAAGGTTGCCCACACACACACATACTTTAAGAACGAAAACAAACTGGCTAGCCCCCCACCCCCCACACACACAGACAATTATAAAATCCGGGCTACGCCCCTGCTATATTGTATATAACTATATATAATCGATTTCTCTATTTTCGAAATGGGGATGTGGGGGGGGGGGGGGGGCAAGTTCGATATAACGCTGACATATTTCGAAGGACTGACCCATGGAATTGGGCGTATCCCCCCCCCCCCACGGTTGATGGTCTGAAGGCCCCTCTACGTATATTTTTTCAAATTCTGAAGCACTGAAATCGACTCTGATGCCTCCTGGAATGATAGATGTTAAAAACAGTAAGTGACAGTTTGTATTTGGGGTAAGTGACAGTTTGTATTTGAATTGAAGATCCCCTCCCGTCCCACCACTGGGAGCTCACACACAGGGATTGGTGGAGTGTGCAGATGGGGTCCAGTTATAATGGCTCCTAAGGCTTTGGGTGGGTATCATTGGGGTATCAAGAATAAACAGAAAGATAGCGCTTGAAATACATGTATATTGTTATAGAATAATGAATAAAAAGATTAAAACAGCTTTGATAGTGGACGGTCTTCAGTTTGGAAAACCAAAAGCTATCTACTGTTTAAGAGAGTTGTTTTGATTTTAGAAGGGTTTTGTAATATGTTTTAACTATTGTTATTTTATGTACTTAGCAGATGCCTCTCTTATGTTTCTCACTGTTTGTATCATTTATTTTTATGTAATTTATTCAGTAAAACAATTTTAGAATTCTTTAACTTATCTTTCCTTTTAAAGTTTTCTCAATAAGTGAAGGGTGGTGGAAATAAATGCATAATGGGGACGGGTCAGTGGGTGATCCCATAGTGTCAGAACGCACTTGTTCCAGTCGTTTGTGTTTTTCCTCCCATTTGCATTTCTCAGAGATGATTATATTATTAAATACATAAAAATATATTATGCGGCAATCAACTATTTTTACAAGATTATCACCCACTGAAGGTTGAATATGACTGGAACATCTTTGTTTCGTAGTAGTCAGAGTGGATTTCGACAATGACGGACAACCCGATAGTACAAATTAACTGAGGTATGCAATCAAACAAGGTTTGATAAAATAAAAATAAGAGCTTGCTCATCAGGCTTTATGCGGATTGATTCGGTTGAGGGGGTTGATGTCGCCCTTACACACAAATATCACTCCACAATAACACTGATCATAAGGAACAGATCAAGCAAAAGCAATTATTTATACCTTCTTCAGATACTAAAGCTCACTTCTATAAATGAGGTGTTCGCCCGACAGTGGCCGATAAAAGCCCAACCCATAACTGATATTCCAACCTTTCTGCTTATTGACAGACATGTACCAACACTACAAGTAATTATACAAGTAAATAGGTGAATAAATATGTTTTTGGTCAGCATATGCCAGATCAGAATATGATATTAGAAGCACACGCGTGTGGTGATGGTCTCTGAAGTTGAACACGTCTATAGTGGGTGCTTCATATTGGACTGTATCTCTATTTTTACACAACACAGCTTGGCGGATTTATTAATTGTCCCACTGAGGTGTTCAATGTTAGCAGTAACTTAAGCAAATCTGTAATGCCATATCATGGGTTTACAGAAGGATGCAATCCAGAAATGACCACTGTATGTGTTCCATCGGAGAAGACTTTTACTGTAGATAATGCCTGCTGATATCCCCCGTGTTCGGTTTTGCCAGCCCCTATCAACACATAACTACCATTTTAAAGCCCAGATAGAGGTCCCAAAAAAGGTTTTCTATCGGGCCAGTTGAACTGTCAATCGCCTCTATTCCAAAGGGGTCCCCATCAACGCCAAGAACATCCAGCGATGATTGCCAAGTATAGTAACTGTTTCTAATATACCCATTTGTGTCCTTGATGTTTTGTAACTGGCCCTTTTGGAAGTCTTAGCATGGTCCTAAATGATGTCCGATCGGGGCACCCGAGATGTCAATCTTTTTAGTCCTCACTGCCTCTCATAAACCACAAAATATCTAGCTCTTTTCACAAACGTTGTTGATATTTCGTAACTGACCCTTTTCGGGGTCTTAGTAGGGCCCGATATGGCGTCCGATTGGGGACGACGTCGTGTCAATTTTCTATTCCTCAGATGCAATCTATCAGCAATAAAATATCTGATGATTTTTACCTATTTTTGTAACATTTTACAACTGGGCGTTTCAGGGCTTCAGTAGGGCCCATAAATAGGGTCGAAGGATGAACCCGAGGATTTGAATAATCTCGTAATTTACGGTGCCACCCTTGAAGGCCATTTGTTCTCAATAGTTCAGCCAATAATTACCATTTTGACTGTTTGGTCACTTTTAGAGTCCAATTTGGCCCCTAAAAAGGATCGTGAGGGTTAACGTTAGGATTTGAATAAGCTTATATTTTCGGGCGCCACCCTATAATAATAACAATAATAATAATAATAAATACAGTTTAGAGCCGTGAATCCACCTAATTGCTCCCAGGCTTTACACCAAAAAAAAAAAAAAGAAAAAAAAAAAAAAAAAAAAAAGAGAGAGAAAAAAAAAAACGCCATTTGTTCCGCAAATTTGCATCAATAATTATGACTTTGACCATTTGGGAACTTTAGGGTCCAATCTGGACCCTAAAAATGGGTGGGAGTGTGAACCGTAGGACTTGAATAATCTTGCATTTTAGGGCGCCACCCTATAATGCCGTTTGTTAAGCGAACTTCGACCAACAATTACGATTTTGACGATTTGGTCACTTTTAGGGTCCAATGTGGCCCTAAAAAGGGGCTGGAGGGTGAACCTCAGGATTTGAATGATCTTGTATTTTAGGGCGCCACCCTATAACGCCAATTGTTCCGCGAATTACGATAAATAATTACGATTTTGACTTTGGACACATTTAGGGTCGAATGAAGGCCCTAAAAAGCGGTGCGAGGGCGAACCTTAGGATTTGAATTATCTTGCAGTTTAGGGCGCCACCCTATAACGCCGTTTGTTCCGCGAATTTCCGTCAATAATTACGATTTTGACCATTTGGTCACATTTAGGGTCCAATCTGGCCCCTAAGAAGGGGTGGGAGGGTGAACCTTAGGATTTGAATAATCTTGTATTTAGGGCGCCACCCTATAAGGCCGTTTGTTCCGCGAATTTCCGTCAATAATTACGATTTTGACCATTTGGTCACTCTTAGGGTCCAATCTGGCCCCTAAAGAGGGGTGGGAGTGTGAACCTTAGGATTTGAATAATCTTGCATTTTAGGGCGCCACCCTATAACGCCGTTTGTTCCGCGAATTACGGCCAACAGTTACGAGTTTGACCATTTGGTGACTTTTAGGGTCCAATATGGCCCCTAAAAAGGGGTTGGACGGTGAACCTTAGGATTTGAATGATCTTGTATTTTCGGGCGCCACCCTATGACGTCGTTTGTTCCGCGAATTTCCATCAATAATTACGATTTTGACCATTTGGTCACTTTTAGGGTCCAATGTGGCCGCTAAAAAGGGGTGGGAGGGTGAACCTTAGGATTTGAATAATCTTGTATTTTAGGGCGCCACCCTATAACGCCGTGTGTTCCCCGAATTTCGGTCAATAATTACGATTTTGACCGTTTGGTCACTTTTAGGGTCCAATCTGGCCCCTAAAAAGGGAAGGGAGGGCGAAACTTAGGATTTGAATAATCTTGCATTTTAGGGCGCCACCCTATAACACCGTTTGATCCGCGAATTACGGCCAACAGTTACGAGTTTGACCATTTGGTCACTTTTAGGGTCCAATATGGCCCCTAAAAAGGGGTTGGAGGGTGAACCTTAGGATTTGAGTGATCTTGTATTTCCGGGCGCCATCCTATGACGTCGTTTGTTCCGCGAATTTCTATCAATAATTACGATTTTGACCATTTGGTCACTTTTAGGGTCCAATGTGGCCCCTAAAAAGGGGTGGGAGGGTGAACCTTAGGATTTGAATAATCTTGTATTTTAGAGCGCCACCCTATAATGCCGTGTGTTCGCCGAATTTCGGTCAATAATTACGATTTTGACCGTTTGGTCACTTTTAGGGACCAATCTGGCCCCTAAAAAAGGGTGAGAGGGCGAACTTTAGGATTTGAATAATCTTGCATTTTAGGGCGCCACCCTATAAGGCAGTTTGTTCCGCGAATTACGGACAACAGTTACGAGTTTGACCATTTGGTCACTTTTAGGGTCCAATATGGCCCCTAAAAAGGGGTTGGAGGGTGAACCTTAGGATTTGAGTGATCTTGTATTTTCGGGCGCCACCCTATGACGTCGTTTGTTCCGCGAATTTCTATCAATAATTACGATTTTGACCATTTGGTCACTTTTAGGGTCCAATGTGGCCCCTAAAAAGGGGTGGGAGGGTGAACCTTAGGATTTGAATAATCTTGTATTTTAGGGCGCCACCCTATAATGCCGTGTGTTCGCCGAATTTCGGTCAATAATTACGATTTTGACCGTTTGGTCACTTTTAGGGACCAATCTGGCCCCTAAAAAAGGGTGAGAGGGCGAACCTTAGGATTTGAATAATCTTGCATTTTAGGGCGCCACCCTATAAGGCAGTTTGTTCCGCGAATTACGGACAACAGTTACGAGTTTGACCATTTGGTCACTTTTAGGGTCCAATATGGCCCCTAAAAAGGGGTTGGAGGGTGAACCTTAGGATTTGAATGATCTTGTATTTTCGGGCGCCACCCTATGACGCCGTTTGTTCCGCGAATTTCCGTCAATAATTACGATTTTGACCATTTGGTCACTTTTAGGGTCCAATGTGGCCCCTAAAAAGGGGTGGGAGGGTAAACCTTAGGATTTGAATAATCTTGTATTTTAGGGCGCCACCCTATAATGCCGTGTGTTCGCCGAATTTCGGTCAATAATTACGATTTTGACCGTTTGGTCACTTTTAGAGTCCAATCTGGCCCCTAAAAAGGGGTGGGAGGGTGAACCTTTGGATTTGAATAATCTTGTATTTTAGGGCGCCACCCTATAATGCCGTTTGTTCCTCGAATTTCCGTCAATAATTACGATTTTGACCATTTGGTAACTTTTGGGGTCCAATCTGGCCCCTAAAAAGGGGTGGGAGGGTGAACCCCAGGGTTTGAATAGTCCTGTGTCTTAGGGCGCCACCCAAGAAGGCCATTTATTTTTCGAATTTCTGATAAATTTAGAAAGTCGAATAAAGAACTGGGAATAAGTAACGGATTTCACAGCGCCACTTAAACTTACCAAATTCTGAAAACGAGAGTTTGTTTGGACTGCACCTATCTTTATGCAAACAGAACGAGCATAGGGTTAAACTTTACAACCAAACTTACAACAGCAAATATGCTCGGTAGGCAATTGTAAATACGAACATGTAAATCATTTTTCGATATTCCTTTCGAAAATGGAAGAAAAGTGATCTCCAAATTAGCCAATTTTATGAAAAATTTTAGGGCACTCAAATTCAAGGCCCGAAAACTGGGTGAAGGTTAAAATTTTGAATAAAATATATAACAGCAAAATTGTTCTTGGATGAAGGCCCATTCCTCTCATGGAAAAGGTTTTGATACAATATGGCTCCAGTGCTGAGAAAGTGCATACAAACGTTGGCGAAAATAACAATTATTCTGACAGTACCCTTATGGGAAGTCTCAAATCTGCCAAGGGTTAAACTTTTAATAATAACATATAGAACAAAATTTGTCATACTTTGACTGCTGCAAGCAGCTATAGAAAAGATTCAGAGCTCAAGCAATTAAAAATGGAGTAAATCGCCACGTAAATTTTCCAAATTCTGAAAAAATTGGAATTTTTTTTGGACGGTACCTACTTTTATGCAACCAGAATGGGATAGGGTTAAACTTTACAAACAAACTAACAACAGCAAATATGCCCGATAGTCAATTGTGAATACGTACATGAAAAGTGTTTGAAATTAACCCCTTCCAAAATGATAGAAAAGGCAACCAAAAATGGCTAACTTTGGCATTTTCAAACGGTACTCTTATTCTCGGCCTCATTGTGCTAGAGGGTTAAATCTGAGATTAAGAAGTAAACAGTAACTTTCTTCCACAATCATTGTTGCATCTACCCATACCAAAATAATTATTACAACTACCTTGTAATTAGAAAAAATTGCTCTTGAAGTTGGCGAAAATAACAAATATTCCGACAGTACCCTTATGGGAAGTCTCAAATCTGCCAAGGGTTAAACTTTTAATAATAACATATAGAACAAAATTTGTCATACCTTGACTGCTACAAGCATCTATAGAAAACATTCAGAGCTCGAGCAATTAAAAATGGAGTAAATCGTCACCTAAAGTTAGCAAATTCTGAAAAAATTGGAGTTTTTTTGGATGGTACCTACTTTTATGCAACCAGAATGGGATAGGGTTAAACTTTACAAACACACTTATAACAGCAAATATGCTCAATAGTCAATTGTGAATACGTACACGAAAAGTGTTTGAAATTAACCTCTTGCAAAAATGATGGAAAAAGCAACCAAAGTGGGCTAATTTTGGCATTTTCAAACGGTTCTCTTATTCTCGCCCTCATTGTGCTTGGGGGTTAAACCTGAGATTAAAAAGTAAACAGTAACTTTCTTCCGCAATCATTGTTGCATCTATCCAAACCAAAATAATTGTTACAACAACCTTGTTATTAGAGAAATTTGCCCTTGAAGTTGGTCAATTTTGAAGAAAAATTCTATATTCATGTCATTTTTTGCCAGTGGGGGTTAAAGTTGAGAGATCTGAGTGGTGATTGTGGTGTATGATATTATGCTCTAAATGTGTGGAAAATTTGAGCTAACTAACTGTAAACAATTTTGAGACATTGGAAAAATGGTGAAATTTTGAAGGTTTTGGCAGAATATTTTGAAAACACGCGTTTTCACAGATATGACGATACCGCATTTCACTAGTTTTTATGGCATTACATAAGAGTAAAAAAAAAAAAAAATAGAGAAGAAAAATTTTGAAAAAGAAGAATAACAATAGTCTTTCCCCAACTGGGTTTGGGAAAGCCTAAAAAAAAAAAATAGAGAAGAAAAATTTTGAAAAAGAAGAATAACAATAGTCCCAAACTGGGTTTGGGAAAGCCTAAAAAAAAAAAAAAAAAAAAAAATAGAGAAGAAAAAGAAGAATAACAATAGTCTTTCCCAAACTGGGTTTGGGAAAGCCTAAAAATATAGCGAACACAGAAGTCTATACAACGTGTTAGAGCCACGTTTCGAATAAAGAGCGTTTCCTTGCGTTTTACGTTTTGCATTGCAACAACTTACTGGTTTGAGATTTGATTGCGACAAATTGTAAATCATTTTGACGTAACGAAACGGGCACTTCTTAAAAATAAAAAGATACAACGAGTGACGTAGCGAGTAAAACTATCGATCGATAGGTAAGATTCAGATAGACTAACTCAAAAGTCCAAACAGCAGATAAACAACTAACCGAAACGAAGAAGATATTAACGAAACACATAGATGAACTAGAGAATTGTAATCTGTTGGACAAATTACGGGCTTTCCCAACTTTTTAATGTGAAAAGGCAAACTGTATTGTGCACAAAACTATCGATCAGTTTTGAAAACAGATATTTGAGATACAGCAGGACACCAAAACATTTAACACAATATTTGTTCTTCAATAATTACAGAATATTTTCATAGAAAGCAAAACAAGCGATGTCCTTTCTGCTTTGGAAAAAAATAGTACATATGAATTATGGGCGTACGGGCCGGGGTTTCATGAAGGACTGTGCCCCAACCCACCCCTGAGTCAGGAAGGAGCCGATTTTTCAGCCAATATGCCAGAAAATTTCGGACAATTTAGTTGCCAGAAATGACCACAAAACATTTTGCTTTTCCACACAAAATGTTGTTTTCCTATCTGATCACTTAGAAGTAGCAAATTATACTGTACAAGTTGATTCAGTGGAACCGTATCCACGTTAATATTATTCATTTATAATCACACAAGTACATGTAAAGAGTTCTATTACTGCATATTACGGGAGTACGGTGGCTCAGAAGCAAGAGATGATTGTTGCAATCCAAGAAGTCCTCGGTTCGAATCCCGCCTGTGGCAACCACATTGTGTCCTTGAGCAAGACACTTCATCCGAATTTAATTTCCCACGTGGGGGGGGGGGGGGGGGCGGGAGGGGGGCGGGAGGGGCATGATGGCGATGTGTACTAAGGGTACTTTGAGGGTATACTTGTCTTCAACCAATGCTAACCCTGCTTTTGTGGAGTTAGTATGTTGGGGAGTCTGAGTCACTTGCCATTGCTCGGTGGTTCTCTCCAGGTACTCAAAGGGAAGGAGACCCCCCCCCCCTCCCTCCTATACCCACATTTGGCATTTCCTCCTGAGATTCAACTTTTTCGGGCTAAAAGGGTTCATCCCCCCCCTGAAAAATAGCCCTGTACGCCTATGCAATGAATACCTGGACTTGAATAAATACCTATATTATGGTCATGATATAGCTGTAGATGCTGAAAGTGACCTTAAATATCAATAATTAATTTATTCTGCATCATTTTGTCTGTCTGTGAATGTGTGGGATTTGTCAACATACGAGGGTAACCTTCCTACTCCATGATTTCACAATTTTTCCAACATATCTCTTTCAGATACAATGAAATACATGTAATATGAGTTACGGTCACACACAAATTAGTTGTTTATTTGATATGGTTTAAACCATCTAGAGAGCTAGCATACACAGTGATGGGTACAGTTCAAGTCAAAATGAGTTGATAAAAGGGATGTTGAACAGCTTGTTAATATTTCTTGCATTACATTACTACTTTGCTATTTATTGACAGAAGGATTTCACAGAGGGTTTTCCAATTTATTTATTGGTGTTTGCGGTCACATACTTATCCACAATGGCTAATCGTGACCGTGGCACTTTTACGTGTGGGGGAAGTCGGAGGACCCAGAGAAAACCACCGAGCATCGACGAGCAACTGTCAGCTCAACATACTAATTATGTTCAAGCTCCGCTGAAGCAGGGTACCAGCGGTTGAAGACATGTGCACCATTGACATGCAGTACGCCTTAGTACATGGCATCATCGTGTCCCCATGTTGGCAACCGGGATAAAGTGCCTTGCCCAAGGACATTACGTGGGTCGTCCCAGATAGGGATCAAACTCGGGACCTCTATCATAGAAGTCAAACAGTCTACCACTGAGAAAATGTGCTTTCTTTCCTGGCGGTATTCATATTTGTACGGCCAAACTGTGTTGGATAACACGGAACACCAAAACATATAACACAAAATTTGTTCCCCATTGATTTTTGAAAGCAGTTATGGAAAGCTCAAAGAGCTCTTTCCTTTTTGAGTGAGTATTCACTCAAAGTCATTTTTTGCAGACAGTGATATTTTTAAGTGGCCAAAGCACATGTTTCATTAAGTCCCAGAACATAACTAAAGCCGGATTTATTGATTACACATCTCTGCATAGAGCAAAGCAAAGTGCCTCAAATTAACCCATTCCAAAATGATGGAAGAGAGTAACCAAAGTTGGATAATTTGGGTATTTCGAAATGGTGCACTTATTCTCACTCTCATTGTGCTTGAGGGTTAAATCTGAGATTGAAAGGTATACCAATCTTACTCAGGAAAGGTGAGTACAGAAAAGTACGAAATTAATCCGAAAATGAATTTTGTCTGACGGAACTAATATTTGTACGAGCAAAACTGGTTCTGGATTTATTTATTTATTTATTAGGTTTTCACGACACATTAACAGCCAAGGTCATATTATGTCGGTGACAGTTGTATGGGTGGAGGAAGCCGGAGTACCCAGAGAGAACCACCGAGCAATGGCGAGCAGCTGCCAGCTCCCCAACATAGTGCCTCCGCACTGTAGCACAGGCAGGGTTAGATTGGCTGAAGACATGCACGCCATTGACGTGCAGTATGCCTTAGTACACGGCGTCATGGTGCCCCCAGGCGGACAGTCGGGGTGAAGTCATCGGGACATAATTGGAATATATCCGACAGATACAATGTAGGATATATTCCAATTATGTCCCGATCATGGAAGGCAGCAACTTGAAATTCTCAGAATGTTTCCTACTGTCCCTGCCCGACAGTTTAGTATCTTTGTCAAGTGCCGAGACCGCGTGGAAATACCGTGGATCAGGTGGAAACCGAGGGCACGATTCGTCCCTACTTTATTCTCAACTCAACGACTTTTCCATTCATTATTTACCTGTCACCGGCTGAGTTAGGTATTATATTTGTCTATTTGATGAACTTTTCAACCTTAACTATTTGCGGCTTCGTGTAGCACCACTGAAAGGCCACTGCCCGGTTACCAATATATTCAGGGATTGATTTTACGAAAATAACAATTATTCCGACTGTACCCACATGGGAACTCCTAAATATGCCAAGGGTTAAACTTTTGATAATGACGTATAAAACAGAAGTTGTCATTCTATGCTTGCTGCATGCAGGCATAGAAAACATTCAGCCCTCAATGAATTCGGAATGGAGTAAATTGTCACTTAAACCTACGAAATTCTGAAAAAATGAGTATTTTTCGACGGCATCTACCATTATGCATCTGAGACAGGGATTGCGTTAAACTTTACAGCAACCTTATCACAGAAAATATTCTTGGAATTGAACCATGAATCCGAATTTCGAAAGCATTTTCGGATATTCTATTCCAAAATACCACTGCACGCTTATCAATATTCAGTGATTTTATGAAAATTAAAATTATTCCGACCATACCCATATGGGCAGTCTCGAAACTGCCAACGGGTAAACTTTTAATGATGACATATAAAACAAAAGTTGTCATACTATGACTGCTGCATAAAGCCATAGAAAACGTTCAGCGCTCAATCAATTTGGAATGGAGTAAATCGTCACTTAAACTTACCAAATTCTGAAAACGAGAGTTTTTTTTTGCACTGCACTTACCTTTATGCAAACAGAACGAGCATAGGGTTAAACTTTACAACCAAACTTACAACAGCAAACATGCTCGGTAGTCAATTGTAAATACGAACATGTAAATCATTTTTCGATATTCCTTTCGAAAATGGAAGAAAAGTGAGCTCCAAATTAGCCAATTTTATGAAGAATTTTAGAGCACTCAAATTCAAGGCCCGAAAACTGGGTGAAGGTTAAAACTTTGAATGAAATATATAACAGCAAAATTGCTCTTGGATGAAGGCCCAATCCTCTCATGGAACCGGTTTTGAGACAATATGGCTCCAGTGCTGAGAAAGTGCATGTAAACGTTGGCGAAAATAACAATTATTCTGACAGTACCCTTATGGGAAGTCTCAAATCTGCCAAGGGTTAAACTTTTAATAATAACATATAGAACAAAATATGTCATACTTTGACTGCTGCAAACAGCTATAGAAAACATTCAGAGCTCAAGCAATTAAAAATGGAGTAAATTGCCACCTAAATTTACCAAATTCTGAAAAAATTGGAATTTATTTGGAATGTACCTACTTTTATGCAACCAGAATGAGATAGGGTTAAACTTTACAACCAAACTAACAACAGCAAATATGCTCGATAGTCAATTGTGAATACATACATGAAAAGTATTTGAAATTAACCCTTTCCAAAATGATAGAAAAGGCAACCAAAAATGGCTAATTTTGGCATTTTCAAACGGTACTCTTATTCTCGGCCTCATTGTGCTAGAGGGTTAAATCTGAGATCAAAAAGTAAACAGTAACTTTCTTCCACAATCATTGTTGCATCTAGCCATACCAAAATAATTATTACAACTACCTTGTAATTAGAATAAATTGCTCTTGAAGTTGGCGAAAATAACAAATATTCTGACAGTATCCTTATGGGAAGTCTAAAATCTGCTAAGGGTTAAACTTTTAATAATAACATATAGAACAAAATTTGTCATACTTCGACTGCTGCAAACAGCTATAGAAAACATTCGGAGCTCAAGCAATTAAAAATGGAGTAAATCGTCACCTAATCTTACCAAATTCTGAAAATTTGGAGTTTTTTTGGATGGTACCTACTTTTATGCAACCAGAATGGGATAGGGTTAAACTTTACAACTAAACTTACAACAGCAAATATGCTCGGTAGTCAATTGTGAATACGTACACGAAAAGTGTTTGAAATTAACCCCTTTCTAAAATGATGGAATAAGCAACCAAAGTTGGCTAATTTTGGCATTTTCAAACGGTACTCTTATTCTCACCCTCATTGTGCTTGGGGGTTAAATCTGAGATTAAAAGGTAAACAGTAACTTTCTTCCGCAATCATTGTTGCATCTATCCAAACCAAAATAATTGTTACAACAACCTTGTTATTAGAGAAATTTGCCCTTGAAGTTGGTCAATTTTGAAGAAAAATTCTATATTCATGTCATTTTTGGCCAGCGAGGGTTAAAGTTGAAAGATCTGAGTGTTGATTGTGGTGTATCATATTATGCTCTAAATGTGTGGAAAATTTGAGCTAAATAACTGTAAACAGTTTTGAGACATTCGAAAAATGGTGAAATTTTTAAGGTTTTGGCAGAATATTTTGAAAACACGCGTTTTCACAGAAATGACGATACCGCATTTCACTAGATTTTATGACATTACAGAAGTGTGCCAAATTTGGTCAAAATCGTACAGCTTGTTTTCGAGCAGTTCAACTGACAAAATTCAGGGAGTTTGAAAAAGAAGAATCACAATAGTCTTTCCCAAACTGGGTTTGGGAAAGCCTAAAAATATAGCGAACACAGAAGTCTATACAATGTGTTTGAGCTACATTTCGTATAAAGAGCGTTTCCTTGCTTTTTGGTTTTGCATTGCAACAACTTACTGGTTTGCGATTTGATTGCGACAAAATGTAAATCATTTTGACGTAACGAAATGGGCACTTCTTACAAATAAAAAGATACAAATGAGTGACGTAGCGAGTAAAACTATCGGGCAATAGGTAAGATTCAGATAGACTAACTCAAAAGTCCAAACAGCAGATAAACAACTAACCGAAACGAAGAAGATATTAACGAAACACAACAATTTTGAGACATTCGAAAAATGGTGAAATTTTGAAGGTTTTGGCAGAATATTTTGAAAACACGCGTTTTCACAGATATGACGATAAAAAAAAAAAAAAAAAAAAAAGAAAAAAAAAAAAAAAAAAAAAAAAAATAGAGAAGAAAAATTTTGAAAAAGAAGAATAAAAATAGTCTTTCCCAAACTGGGTTTGGGAAAGCCTAAAAAAAAAAATTGAGAAGAAAAATTTTGAAAAAAAGAATATGGGAAAGCCTAAAAAAAAAAAAAAAAAAAAAATAGAGAAGAAAAAGAAGAATAACAATAGTCTTTCCCAAACTGGGTTTGGGAAGACCTAAAAATATAGCGAACACAGAAGTCTATACAACGTGTTAGAGCCACATTTCGAATAAAGAGCGTTTCCTTGCGTTTTACTTTTTGCATTGCAACAACTTACTGGTTTGCGATTTGACTGCGACAAAATGTAAATCATTTTGACGTAACGAAATGGGCACTTCTTACAAATAAAAAGATACAAACGAGTGACGTAGCGAGTAAAACTATTGGGCAATAGGTAAGATTCAGATAGACTAACTCAAAAGTCCAAACAGCAGATAAACAACTAACCGAAACGAAGAAGATATTAACGAAACACAACAATTTTGAGACATTCGAAAAATGGTGAAATTTTGAAGGTTTTGGCAGAATATTTTGAAAACACGCGTTTTCACAGATATGACAATAAAAAAAAAAAAAAAAAAAATAGAGAAGAAAAATTTTGAAAAAGAAGAATAACAATAGTCTTTCCCAAACTGGGTTTGGGAAAGCCTAATTACTACAGGACAGCAAAATTATGGCTCCAGTATTCCGAAATGACATAACTCCTTATGATCGTTTATTGGGGCTGAAGAACTGGTGACTGGCAACTCCACCTCCGAGTGTTGAGGAATATGTCATTACGTGCACAGTCCATTTATAATTAAGCTCACCACTATACTGAGTAATTGCATAACAGGGTGTCTAAAAATATGCTAGCGGAAAAAAGAAACGCAAGTATTTTTCTGTGGTAAATATTTCAAATGTGTTATGGATGATTATTTCATTGTTAGGCTTTCCCAAACCCAGTTTGGGAAAGACTATTGTTATTCTTCGTCTGTTGAACTGCTCGAAAACAAGTTGTACGATTTTGACCAAATTTGGCACACTTATGTAATGTCATAAAATCTCGTGAAATGCGGTATCCTCATATCTGTGAAAACGCGTATCTTCAAAATATTCTGCCAAAACCTTCAAAATTTCACCATTTTTTGAATGTCTCAAAATTGTTTACTGTTATTTAGCTCAAATCTTCCACACATTTAGAGCATAATATGATACACCACAATCACCACTCAGATCTTTCAACTTTAACCCCCACTGGCCAAAAATGACATGAATATAGAATTTTTCTTCAAAATTTACCAACTTCAAGGGCAAATTTCTCTAATAACAAGGTTATTGTAACAATTATTTTGGTTTGGATAGATGCAACAATGATTGTGGAAGAAAGTTACTGTTTACTTTTTAATCTCAGATTTAACCCCCAAGCACAATGAGGGTGAGAATAAGAGTACCGTTTGAAAATGCCAAAATTAGCCAACTTTGGTTGCTTTTTCCATCATTTTGGAAAGGGGTTAATTTCAAACACTTTTCGTGTACGTATTCACAATTGACTACCGAGCATATTTGCTGTTGTAAGTTTAGTTGTAAAGTTTAACCCTATCACATTCTGGTTGCATAAAAGTAGGTACCGTCCAAAAAAACTACAATATTTTCAGAATTTGGTAAGTTTAGGTAACGATTTACTCCATTTTTAATTACTTGAGCTCCGAATGTTTTCTATAGCTGCTTGCAGCAGTCAAAGTATGACAAATTTTGTTCTATATGTTATTATTAAAAGCTTAACCCTTAGCAGATTTGAGACTTCCCATAAGGGTACTGTCGGAATATTTGTTATTTTCGCCAACTTCAAGAGCTATTTTTTCTAATTACAAGGTAGTTGTAATAATTATTTTGGAATGGCTAGATGCAACAATGATGGTGGAAGAAAGTTACTGTTTACTTTTTAATCTGAGATTTAATTTTTTTTTTTCCTCCCTGAATTTTGTCTGTTGAACTGCTCGAAAACAAGTTGTACGATTTTGACCAAATTTGGCACACTTATGTAATGCCATAAAATCTAGTGAAATGGGGTGTTGTCATATCTGTGAAAACGCTGTTTTTCAAAATATTCTGCCAAAACCTTCAAAATTTCACCATTTTTCGAATGTCTCAAAATTGTTTACAGTTATTTCGCTCAAATTTTCCACACATTTACAGCATAATATGATACACCACAATCACCACTCAAATCTTTCAACATTAACCCCCACTGGCCAAAAATGACATGAATATAGATTTTTTCTTCAAAATTGACCAACTTCAAGGGCAAATTTCTCTAATAACAAGGTTGTTGTAACAATTATTTTGGTTTGGATAGATGCAACAATGATTGCGGAATAAAGTTGCTGTTTACTTTTAATCTCAGATTTAACCCTCAAGCACAATGAGGGCGAGGATAAGAGTACTGTTTGAAAATGCCAAAATTAGCCAACTTTGGTTGCTTTTTCTATCATTTTGGAAAGGGTTAATTTCAAACACTTTTCATGTACGTATTCACAATTGACTACCGAGCATATTTGCTGTTGTAAGTTTGGTTGTAAAGTTTAACCCTATCCCATTCTGGTTGCATAAAAGTAGGTACCGTCCAACAAAACTCCAATTTTTTCAGAATTTGGTAAGTTTAGGTGGCGATTTACTCCATTTCTAGTTGCTTGAGCTCTGAATGTTTTCTGTAGCTGCTTGCATCAGTCAAAGTATGACAAATTTTGTTCTATATGTTGTTATTATAAGTTTAACCCTTCAAAGATTTGAGACTTCCCATAAGGGTACTGTCGGAATAATTGTTATTTTCGCCCACTTCAAAGGCAAATTTCTCTAATTACAAAGTAGTTGTAACAATTATTTCGATATGGCTAGATGCAACAATGATTGTGGAAGAAAGTTACTCTTTACTTCTTAATCTCAGATTTAACCCTCAAGCACAATGAGGGCGAGAATAAGAGTACCGTTTGAAAATGTCAAAATTAACCATCTTTGGTTGCTTTTTTCTATCATTTTGGAAAGGGTTAATTTCAAAAACTTTCATGTACGTATTCACAATTGACTACCGAGAATATTTGCTGTTGTAAGTTTGGTTGTAAAGTTTAACACTATCCCATTCTGGTTGCATGAAAAAGTAGGTACCTTCCAAAAAACTCCAATTTTTCAGAATTTGGTAACTTTAGGTGGCGATTTACTCAATTTTTAATTGCTTGAGCTCTGAATTTTTCCTGTAGCTGCTTGCAGCAGTCAAAGTATGACATATTTTGTTTAATATGTTATTATTAAAAGTTTAACCCTTCCCAGATTTGAGACTTCCCATAAGGGTACTGTCGGAATAATTGTTATTTTCGCCAACGTTTATATGCACTTTCTCAGCACTGGAGCCATATTGTCTCAAAACCTTTTCCATGAGAGGATTGGGCCTTCATCCAAGAACAATTTTGCTGTTATATATTTTATTCAGAGATTTAACTTTCACCTAGTTTTCTGGCCTTGAATTTGAGTGCCCTAAAATTCTTGATAAAATTGACTAATTTGGAGCTCACTTTTCTTCCATTTTCGAAAGGAATATCGAAAAATGATTTACATGTTCGTGTTTACAATTGCCTACCGAGCATATTTGCTGTTGTAAGTTTGGTTGTAAAGTTTAACCCTATGCTCGTTCTGTTTACATAAAGATAGGTGCAGTCCAAAAAAACTCTCGTTTTCAGAATTTGGTAAGTTTAAGTGACGATTTACTCCATTCCTAATTGATTGAGCGCTGAGCGTTTTCTATGGCTGTATGCAGCAGTCATAGTATGACAACTTTTGTTTTATATGTCATTATTAAAAGTTTAACCGTTGGCAGATTCGAGACTGCCCATATGGGTATGGTCGGAATAATTTTAATTTTCATAAAATCACTGAATATTGATAAGCGTGCAGTGGTAGTTTGGAATAGAATATCCGAAAATGGTTTCGAAATTCGGATTCACAGTTCAATTCCAAGAATATTTTCTGTTATAAGGTTGTGTAAAGTTTAACGCAATCCCTGTCTCAGATGCATAATTGTAGATGCCGTCGAAAAAAACTCATTTTTTCAGAATTTCGTAGGTTTAAGTGACAATTTACTCCATTCCTAATTCATTGAGCGCTGAATGTTTTCTATGCCTGCATGCAGCAAGCATAGCATGACAACTTCTGTTTTATACGTCATTATCAAAAGTTTAACCCTTGGCATATTTAGGAGTTCCCATGTTGGTATATTTGGAATAAAGTGAGAATAAGTGTACCATTTGGAAATACCCAAATTATCCAACTTTGATTACTCTCTACTATCATTTTGGAATGGGTTAACTTGAGACACTTTGCTTTGCTATATGAAGAGATGTTTAATCAATAAATCCGGCTTTAGTTATGTTCTGGGACTTAATGAAACATGTGCTTTGGCCACTTAAAAATATCACTGTCTGCAAAAAATGACTTTGAGTGAATACTCACTCAAAAAGGAAAGAGCTCTTTGAGCTTTCCATAACTGCTTTCAGAAATAAATGGGGAACAAATTTTGTGTTATATGTTTTGGTGTTCCGTGTTATCCAACACCAGTTTGGCCGTACAAATATGAATACCGCCAGGAAAGAAAGCACATTTTCTCAGTGGTAGACTGTTTGACTTCTATGATAGAGGTCCCGAGTTTGATCCCTATCTGGGACGACCCACGTAATGTCCTTGGGCAAGGCACTTTATCCCGGTTGCCAACATGGGGACACGATGATGCCATGTACTAAGGCATACTGCATGTCAATGGTGCACATGTCTTCAACCGCTGGTACCCTGCTTCAGCGGAGCTTGAACATAATTAGAATGTTGAGCTGACAGTTGCTCGTCGATGCTCGGTGGTTCTCTCTGGGTCATCCGACTTCCCCCACCCGTAAAACTGTCACGGTCACGATTAGCGATTGTGGATAAATATGTGACCGCAAACACCAATAAATAAATACGGTCAGGGAAACCCTCTGTGAAATCCTTCTGTCAATAAATAACAAAGTAGTAATGTAATGCAAGAAATATTAACAAGCTGTTCAACATCCCTTTTATCAACTCATTTTGACTTGAACTGTACCCATCACTGTGTATGCTAGCTCTCTAGATGGTTTAAACCATATCAAATAAACAACTAATTTGTGTGTGACAGTAACTCATATTACATGTATTTCATTGTATCTGAAAGAGATATGTTGGAAAAATTGTGAAATCATGGAGTAGGAAGGTTACCCAGGTTTGTTGACAAATCCCACACATTCACAAACAGACAAAATGATAGAGAATAAATTAATTATTGATATTTAAGGTCACTTTCAGCATCTACAGTTATATCATGACCATAACATAGGTATTTATTCAAGTCCAGGTATTCATTGCATAGGTGTACAGGGCTATTTTTCGGGGGGGGGGGGATGAACCCTTTTAGCCCGAAAAAGTTGAATCTCAGGAGGAAATGCCAAATGTGGATATGGGAGGGAGGGGTGGGGGGTCTCCCTCCCATTGAGTACCTGGAGAGAACCACCGAGCAATGGCAAGCGACTCAGACTCCCCAACATACTAACTCCACAAAAGCAGGGTTAGCATTGGTTGAATACAAGTACACCCTCAAAGTACCCTTAGTACACATCGCCATCATGCCCCCCTCCCACGCGGGAAATTAAATTGGGATGAAGTGTCTTGCTCAAGGACACAATGTGGTTGCCACAGGCGGGATTCGAACTGAGGACTTCTTGGATTGCAACAATAATCTCTACCCTCTGAGCCACCGTGCTCCCGTAATATGCAGTAAAAGAACTCTTTATATGTACTTGTGTGATTATAAATGAATAATATTAACGTGGATACGGTTCCACTGAATCAACTTGTACAGTATAATGGTCAGTTTATTTGCTACTTCTAAGTGATGAGATAGGAAAACAACATTTTGTGTGGAAACCAAAATGTTTTGTGGTCATTTCTGGCAAGTACATTGTCCGAAATTTTCTGGCATATTGGCTGAAAGATCGACTCCTTCCTGACTCAGGGGTGGGTTGGGGCCAGTCCTTCATGAAACACCGGCCCGTACACCCATAATTCATATGTACTAATTTTTTCCAAAGCAGAAAGGACATCGCTTGTTTTGCTTTCAATGAAAATATTCTGTAATTATTGAAGAGCAAATTTTGTGTTAAATGTTTTGGTGTCCTGCTATATCTCAAATATCTGTTTTGGCTGCATAAAAACTAGTAGCATCACAAAAACTTTGATTTCCACTAAATTTTCTGTTTTCAAAACTGTTCGATAGTTTTGTGTACAATACAGTTTGCCTTTTCACATTAAAAAGTTGGGAAAGCCCGTAATTTGTCCAACAAATTACAATTCTCTAGTTTGGATTTTGATGTTATTTCTTCATTACTTATTAAATATTGACGAGGTTTTGTTGTCTTAACACAGACGGCGTTTGCATGGATAACGTTCTAACGTGGGTACCCTACGCCATTTCCTGATCAAAATCAATAGCGGGTGTGCCCAACCTGGGCTTCAGTCGCTGCTCTAACTCTCCTTACCATCAAGTTGTTTATGGTCCTTTGTGGGGTGTTATTCCACTCCCGAAGAAGGGCTTGTGCGAGCTGGGCGACGTTGTTTGGGACAATTACGCGCTTCCGGACCTTCCTGTCCAGCTCGTCCCACAAATGCTCGATCGGGGACAAATCTAGGCCGTAGGGTGGCCAATCGACAACTGGGACATTGGTTTGGTTGAGGACGTCACGACAAACCCTGGCAACATGCGGCCCCGCATAATCTTGCCGCAACGTAAGATTACGCGCATGGATAAATGGATAAGTGGGAGGACGTGAGGTATGAGGACCTGTTCCCGATATCTTACGACTGTAAGATTGCCCTGGCTGACCAGAAGAGGTGCTTCATGCCATGAGAAATCCCCCCCCCCCCCAAACCATAACAGACTCTCCCCCGAATCTGTCGTTTTCCTTAACGCACGCGTCAGAAAATATCGCTCACCTCGACGTCGATAGCAACGTTGTTGACCATCTGCCCTGTAAAGCGTGAACCGAGATTCGTCAGTGAATAACACACGTCTCCAGTGGGACAAGTGAAACCGATTTGGTGCATGTGCCCGTAGCCATAGCAATCGACGTTGACGTCGCCTGGGTGTAATTTGCGGACCAACGTAGGGACGTCGTGGCCTTCAATGGAACTCCTGCAACCGAATCATAACTGTTCTTGGACACACTCAGCGACCTGAGTGCCAACAACCTGACTCGCCGTCTCCGTCAGCGCTTGAAATCGGTTACGGAGATGTGAGAGACGTATGCCTCTATCTTGACGTGGCGACATAACGCGCGGATGTCTGCTCCTGGACGGCCAGCTAATCCTCCTGTGGCTCTGAGACGACCAACCAAACGAGCTATCGTTGACTCATGGACCCCAAGTTGCTGGTCGACGAAACGTTGCGATTAGCCCTGCATAATTAGAGCAATAGCCTTACCCCTATCAACTTCGGACATTCGCGGCATTTTGCTTTTCAATCGAGTTGAAATGAAATGTTGTGCAATCGATGAGTATTGTTCAAAACTTCGATTTGGTATGGTTTTCAAGCCCATAGCACGTGTGAGTGCCCGGATGCTCGCTTTGTCGAACAATCTGTTGAAAGCATGCAGCGTCGCACATGGTCATGGTTGACTGAATTTTAACCAAAGACTCTTTAGACAATTCGTTGACTACTTTTGGTCTACGAATAAAAAAATTATTTTACCAAAACTGAACTTGCGTTTCTTTTATCCGTCAGTATACTAAAAACAAGCAAGCATTTGTCCCGTCGCTCAGTGGATATCTTGAGCAGAGTGGAATAAGTACCATACATGCCAATGGTGACGCAGACGTCCCCCATAGTTCGAACTGTGATTAACATGGCAAGACAAGCACCCGTGTGACTCACGGGAGATGATAATGTTCTCCCATTCTCCTATGTTACCATGACATATCTACTTGTAAGTCGATATATTTTGCATAGAGGTCTAGCTCAAAGAAGAACAAATGTATCTGGAATATACAGGAAACAAAAGAGAGTTTAGGTGCCGACATAATACCCACATATTCTTTTTCTACATGCTTTTACTGGTTGTGATACTACATCACAGATTTTTGGAGTCGGCAAAGCTATCGCTATCAAACTACTTAGATCCAGTCCACGCTTTAGAGTTGCCGCTGTGGTATTTTGTAAACGTCCCTGTGAAGTGAATAAAGATGAAATAATCTCAGCTGGTGGGTCTGCATTCATTTGTCTCACAGACTGGGGATGATCAATGAAGGAAAACGTTTTGCGTCCTTTGAAAACAAACAAACCCCCAGCACCCGAAAGTCGCCTGAAAATTGTTCACTGTAACTGCAAAACTGGCTGTAAGTCGACACAGTGCAGTCGCAAAAAGGTCGACATGGAATGTATAACGATGTGTGGGTCGTATTGACATACGAGCTGTGACAATACGCAACAACCAATAGTAGACGAAAATTGAAAGTTTGGGTTTGTCCGTTTTGTTTTATCCTATTTGTGATTTTCTTGATAGAAGAGAAATATCTCCGCTCATTGGGTTATCAATGTGAGGTATCTGTAAACATATAATGTGTCCTGATGCACCCAAAGACATTGTTTTATTTTATCTATTTATTTATTTATTTATTTATTTATTTATTTATTTATTTATTTATTTATTTATTTATTTATTTATTTATTTATTTATTTATTTAGTTTTTTTTTTTTTTGGGGGGGGGGGGTAGAAAGTAGTCTATAATTTCCCTATCCACCCACCCTAATGATCACAAAGGTTAGGGATGTAGTTCTAAGGTGATCATATTGACCCTATTATGTCCGGTTTCTGGTATCATATTCTGAGCAAAGGACATATTGATATGTTGACACCTGATTTCTGATTCCTATAATTGTAACGTGCATGGCAGTTATTTGCATTCTGCTGTTCCTTTAAGAGAACATCACAATATTTAGACTTGTGAGACCTTCTTATGCCAATGTTGGAGATTTGGTATGTGTTTCTGGTTGTTGTAAACCTCAGTACGAATTTTCACACTGAGCAGTCAACTCGTACACAAAGAAGTTGTTTCGCTTGCACAACCACGTAGCGCATTGAACTCTTGTGGTTCATTTACAATCTACGCGAACCTTATAAAATTTGTAATTGTGGGTATTCCACACGAATGTTGTGGACAAAATTGACGCAGGCTATTTGAGGATGGCCATCCTCTTTGATAGTATAGCATATTTTGTCCTGTGCACACAAACCCCTTCTCTATATCAGAAAACAAACACACAGAAATATGAAAAAAATCTATTTTTTCGAATTTTTGCCGCCGTTTGGTCAGCCATCCTGAATTCAGATGAACAATTCCAATGTCAAATGTATCTCTGGTTATTGTAGAGCATATGATATATCCATTGTAATGGAGCACATCTTCATTAATGCATGAGGTCGTCAAAACGACTTGATCGATTTTTTACAATTGGCGGCCATCTTGAACGCCATCTTGATTATTTTAAAAACGCGCGGAAGGTTCGCAGATTCGAAAGAAGTTAAAACCAATTCCGTACAATTTGTTCTAGGTTAGCCGATTTTAGTCGTATTTTGACTGGACCAATACCGCCATCGAATCGAACACAACCCGAAACACAATCCTACTGTATTAGGGGCATTTCAGTAACAAAGCACCCACGTATAGAAAACAAGATGGCGGCCTCCAGTATACAAAATGGACGACAGAAACACGTGCCACCCCAACAACACACGCTGTGCATTCCCACTGAACCACGTATCACCAAGATAATGACATTACATGTCTACTGGCGTAGGTTACCATAATAACCCATATGACAACACTGTGTAGCGTGGCTATAACATCACATGAAACCCCAAGATGAGATCACCGACCAGGGGAGAGGGGACCGTAGTACCCGTCCACAAAAACTACTCTCGTCGCGATAAAACATTCCGCAATAAGCACAATGAGCACATGACACGCATATATTTATTCAGCTTTTCAAAAAAGGGCCCGATACGCGAAAATATCTGCAAATCTCAGACAGCGGACTGCTTGCTCATGTGGTCTCTACAGTCAGACCATCTATAGTCGGTCTGGTGGGTCTAGTAGGCCGCTATTTTCAGCTAGTCCGGGGGGGGGGGGGGGCACAGACCCCTGAGACACCGTGGGTCCGAGGCCACTGGAACAGAAAAAACATGAGTCCATCATATCTTTCTATTGTACCTAGATTTTTCCTGAAACTTCTGGAATTAGCAAATAAAGCTTCTCATTTTATCGCCCCTTGGGAGCATCAAAGCGTCGTCTGCAATACTTTAGGTGCGGGGGTTCTTTTTTGTCCAGTGCCATAACAGAGTAGTGGTTATTTTTATGATCTACTGACAGTCTAGTTATTTAAGTATAGGCTATGTGCATAACTTTTGTGTTATTGTGAACTATCAGTATACAATTTTTAATTTTATTCATTCGCGTCCCCAAAAAGGGGTGAAGGTGGCGAATGCTCTCAAAAACTACAAACCACAATATATTGTAAGTTGGTGTACTAATAGCTGACAAGATCACGAACTATCCCAGTAAGAACCGATTAAATTTGTGGGTAAGCTGCGTTCCTAACCATGACAAAAAAAAAATATTTGGGAAGTTCAGAAAGTCCTCAATATCTTTGGTTGTCCTGAATCTTCGAAGTGGTAAAGACAGCTTGCACCTATTTTTTATGGACTAAAACGATAATACATACACCCCCCCCCCCCCCCTCCCCAGGCTGAAAGATGCCATATGAACACTTTAGGATACTCCTATGGCTCCTATTCAAAGAGTAGTGGCCATGGGCACAGATATAGCTTTTCACTGTGGTGGAGTGAGGGTGGGGGTGGGGGAGGGGGCACCTTTTGAGATCCAATAACTTTTTGGACAGATTTCAGATAGAACAACAACATTTCTACCGTTTTGGCACCCAATATGGATTAGTTATCAAAAATTCCATTTAAAAAAACCTTTAGTCAAAATATTAACAACTTTACTTGAATATGTCCACCGCCACGCATCTATACCTATAGCACTGGTAGTAACGGCTCAATGACTTCGAAGGCTGTGGATCCGCCATGCCGACGATGCAAGATTTGGCACGTTGTTGAAAAATGTTTAGAATATATGGACTCAAAAGTCCAAAAAGCCATGACTCTGTGATTTGCGAAATACAGTTTCATTTGAAATATACTCTCATTATGATTTATAAAATCGTAACGAGAGTAAACTATATTTCATTTGTTTGCAAAACTATATGTATTTTTTTTAACCCTTTACGTAACGTAACGGCCAAAACCGGCCAGCGCTATTCACAAAAATCACCACTCAATTTTCATTATTAAAAAAAAAAAAAATTGTCTCAAAACATGGCTTATGACCCCTCATTGGAACTAGCTTGTTAAGCGCGTTTCAATGAGGGTACATAAGCTATGTTTTTGACGCAAAAAAATGAAAAAAATGAGTTATTCAAGAATTTTATTTGCAAGTGTCGTCTGCCTTTCGTGTCAGGTAAAGGGTTAAAACACACAAATGAACTCATTTCGTGTCTCGGATGCGTATTTCTGCCACACTTGAGAATTGTTTTCACAACTATCTCCTAATTAGGACTTGCAATATCTCCTTATTAAGACTGATTATAACCTAATTAAGGCTTACATGGTCTCTTAATTAAGACTTACGGGATCTCCGAATTAAGACTTAGAGTACGCCGTAATTCGGACTTCAGTATCTCTTAACTAAAACTTATTGTCTCTTAATTAAGATTGATGTGGCCCTTAAGTCTTAATTAAGAGACAATGTAGGTATTACTTCAGAGGTAAGAGATACTGAATTCTTAATTGGGGGATACCTAACTCTTAAACGAAAAAGCTAAAAAGTCTCAATTAAGAGATACTGTAAGTTTGAATAAAGAGATTGTGTAAGTCTCAATTCAGAAATCCCGTAAGTCTTAATAAAGTGATGCTAAGTCTAACTTCAAAGATGCGTGAGTCTTAATTAAGAGATAGTAAGGAGTACTGCAAGCTTGAATGGAGAGATACAGTAAGTCTAGAATCGGGGGCACAATTCAGAGTTATTTGCATCTTAATTACGAGGTAATATACGTCCTAATTAAGAGATGTTGAAGACCTCACTAAAGAGATAATATAAGTCTTAAATAGGGGATACTGTTTGTCTTAATTAAGAGATAATAGTCCCCCATTAAGAGTTAAGTAAGTCTCAGTTAAGAGATAATAAGTTTTAATTCAGATACTTTTAAGTCTTAATTACGGGATAGTGTAAGCCTTAATTAAGAGAAGAGATTATTCTTAACTGAGAGATAATAAATCTTCATTAAAAGATAACTGGGCGATAATAAGTATTAATCAAGAGAAAACATTCTCATGTGTGTGGCACTAATACGCGCCCTAATATTTTTTCCCAGTTCTCCGAAGCTCGAGGCCCATGTGTGTAGCCACTTCAGTCCGTAGGATGATCCGCCACTGCAGGTTAGATAATCATCAATTCAGTATATATGCATCAGGTATAAAGCTGCTTTCATGTAATGTTTTTCGATAATGTTCTGGCAGTCAAAATGCACCCTTCAGTTTCATTTGATTGTTCTCCCAACGAATATTTAGTCGAATCTTTCGACTGGATATGTCCACAAGTTCTATTCTGGCTGCAAGCCGATTACTTCAGCAAAATGGGAGCCGGTTGTGTCCGCAAAAGAGCCGATTGTGTCACCAGGCTCACCTCGGGCCGATTAGGACCGCACAATATTAGCCGCCGGATTGTGCCTATTTGGCCAGTACGTACGCAAGTCGATTGTCGATACAGTCGGCTCGCGTTTTGAGGCCATAATCGGATACATTCGGCCATACCTGCCTATTCGGCCGAAACAGGCAGATATTCTCAAACAAAACAAACCCCAAACAGCCCCCCCCCCCCCCCCAAAAAAAAAAAAGTCAACCCCAAAACAAAACAACACTGGCAACTAGAAAAAAATGCAATTCGGTATATATAAGTAAATGACAAGTTCTGGTACTGTGATAACAAAAGTCTGGTTACATTGGGGATACATTTGGTACGAAACCACAACACTTAAACATTTGGGAGGTCGGGCCTAGCCCGTATATCTTTTCACTCCACTGTGATTTTCGCCCAAAGGTTCGTACAAGAGTACAGATAAAACATTTCTATATATTTACAACCCACCACCCCCCCCCCCCACCCCACCCGAAAACTCGTATATCCTTTCTGAAGAAGGAAAATGGGGCTGTGAGATTTCGATATTAGATTGGAAGTGCTCTTGCTCTGAGACAATCCGGCAGTGTCTCTAATTCAGTGTACTTTTCATCAGCCCTTTACCTAACACAACCAGAGGAAGAAAGTGTAAAAATATTTTTGATTAACTAAAATATTTTCATTCATCGCTTCAAAACAACACTGGCAACAAGGAAAAAAATGCAGTTCGGTATACAAGTAAATGACAAGTTCTGGTACTGTGATAACTATAGTTTGGTTACATTGGGGATACATTTGGTTCGAAACCATAACACTTAAACATCTGGGAGGTCGGACTTAGTCCGTATATCTTTTGACTCCACTGTGATTTTCGCCCAAAGCTTCGTACAAGAGTACATATAAAACATTTCTATATATTTACGACCCCTCCCCCACCCCCATCCCCATCCGAAAACTCGTATATCCTTTCTGAAGAAGGAAAACGGGCTGTGAGATTTTGAGAACAGATTGGAAGTGCCCTTGCCCCGAGACAATCCTGCAGTGTCTCTAGTTCAATGTATTTTTCATCAGCCCTTTACCGAACTCAACCAGAGGAAGAAAGCGTAAAAATATTTTTGATCAACTAAAATATTTTCATTTATCGCTTCAAAACAGAGTTTCCCTCTCCCATTCTATTTGAACGAGAAATTTGTTTTCGTGGTGGAAAGTATTAACTGAAAATTCCTTGTATTTATCACCGTCCAGGTAGTTTTCTTCCATTTTCTTCATTTTGTCTTGCACATACCATCTTTGCTGTCTTTCAAACACCGTCTTTGCTTTATAGACTTTACACTATAAAACAAACCCCATTTCATTTATGTAGACGAAATGATGAACATGCCGTTCGTGCCTGTGTATGTGTGGTGTGGGGTGGTGTGGTGCGGGGTGGTGTGGTGTGGTTGGTGTGGTGTGGTGTGGTGTGGAGGTAATGAGGTGTGAGTATGGGGCTGTTGAGTGTGTTATCATTTGTCAGCTGTTACTTGGAAGAACGTCATCAAACGATATTTAAGATTCCGATGGGTAAGGGATATATTACCCTTGGAAAATCTGCAATTGTTTTTTAAGTTACCATGGAAACATCACGGCACCCGATGGGTTGAAAACATCCACACGCGATCGTCTTCTTCGCCACAATAGTTACCATCCATTATTGAGACCCAATCCATACCACTTATATTGTAATCCCTGAAAACTCTTGAGCTGAATTGATTTCTGCCGACAAAAATAATGGCAATCAATGATCGCCGCAGGGTGTTTCGTAAAAAACTATTGAAAAATAGAACTTTCAACTGTGACACTCTCTCGCTGTACACAAGATATTATTCGGTCATTCGCTCATTATTCGTGTTTTTTCCGGTTCAAATACGAAAATATATTGGATGTTGTTTCATGCATGTACATCATATATATATATATATATAACGCGCAACTCGCAGTGATCAGATTTCAGGTCTTTCGTGTTGACTAAACATCGTCGACAGCTGAGCTTATCGTCAAAATTAAATCGAAGTTGAGCCGTATGGAATTACTACTTCCTCACTTGTGCGTGCATATATTTGACAAAGCCGGTCGTACGTGACTGATAGAAGAGATACGAGTGAACAATTATTGATTAGACTTTCGCCGTAGCGAACCGACGCTCTCCCGGAGGAAGTGCGCGTGTTAAATGCTTTTATTTCATTTGTCCTTCTCATTTAATCACCTACCATCATTCATTGTGTTCACATAGTAGATCAGTGATATCTGCGGCGCGCAGTTCGTTTCATTGGGGCATATACACACACGCATTTGCAAATAATCGTAAAACAAGTATTTTCGTCAGCTACGTGGATAGAAATTCCTAATCTAAAGCGGGACAAAGCACGCACAACAAACACGGCGAGATCAATCTGACGAGCATTAAGGCGTTTCAGAAATAACTCTTTTGAAAGTATATGTTATTTATCGACAAATAGATAACGCAGACGGCAGACTTACTCGTTGTCGTGGAGAATAGTGTTCAGAAGACTGGATTATGGGGCGAAAACAAAGAGGACGGTACAGAAAAACGAGGAGGATCTCGTCGAAATCCACTGGGAGGCGACCCAACACTGCGAAGAAAGAGAAGAAATTAAAGAATATTAATATCGATGAGACGAACAGTTATTTAATAAAACTAGAGGAGAAGGCAGGTGATGTGACTATTCAAGTGGAATGTGGTGCGAATAAAGCGGATTTGTATATTTCCAAATTGTGTCAAGGAAGTAAAGGGCAGTGTATTTATTTCCGGGAGTCGTGGTTGACGCCGAACGAGTATCAGTTCATCAGCGGACGTGAATCGGCGAAAGATTGGAAACGCTCAATTAAACATGACGGAAAAAGTCTCAAGATGTTATACGAAAAAGGCATTTTCAGAATTCATAAAGCAAGCTGCGGATGTAACGGGGGACGAACGTTAACTTCATGCGTAAGATTTTATACTATATGCATATATACATATATTTACCTATAACTTATTACTTATATTTATTTCCCTCTGAAAATACACCTTGATATTATCCCCAAATAACCTGCTACTAGTACACAGGGGAGGGGGGGGGGGGGGGTGCTGTTGCATCCAAACAGTAAATAAATACCATGACATACCAGGGTACTTTGGAACAATTCCTTGGAAAGCCTACCTACGTTATTTTCACTGTAAATTTATCTTGATGTGAAACTGTTTTAGCACGTAAGTGGGCGTGATTATGAATATCCCTTCCCGCACATGTAGCCAATAATTTTTGTTGTCCACACTCTCCATTCTTCCATGGTGATTCATTCACAGAAAAGTTTCGGCGTTAGTGTTCCTGTGGCTTCTGTAGGCGCAAGCGCGAATCTGGATCCAGGGATGGCGAAAGAAATTCTGTTTCGGTAGAGGACCTTTGGATAGTCTCTAGATCATGGTGTCAAACATATGGTCCGAGTCTCACAGCGGCGAGAGGAAGAGTATAAAAGGAACTAGCCAGTGACATGACAGATATCCGCGGCTTTTGCGGGTCAAAGTAGGATAATTTCCCGGATGTGACCTGGAAAGTTTCCGAATTTAGTCTGCACAAGTCGTCACTTCTTAGAATCTCTACACAGCTGGTCGAATTTATTGGAAGTATAGGTAACAGATTGAGTGTCCCCACGAGCTGTAATTATTTATACCAGTTTAATGGACAACTTCTGTTGTTAGTTCTGGTCCAGGTCCTGACCCAAGAACCCTGCTACGCAGGCCTTCAGATTACCCCAATTTCACACCTTTTACAGGTGTCTCCAAATTGGAGAAGTTGTGAGGGCATCAAGAAAATTCTCTGTGTCTTTTCTGCATTTTGGAATAACTTCTATCATAATATGACCATAGAAACACAAAGAAAGGCATGGCAATAAAACATAACAGAAGAAAACTGTTATTTCTGGTTTTAATTTCCCCAAATTAGGGCAAAACGGTGTCCCCAAAATAAATTAATTTAAAGGCCTGATGCTACGGGTCCCGGCCCACGCCCTCTCGCCAGTTATGTTCGCCCTCATTCAAAGTAAAGCTTTCATTTCTAGTTCACTGCATCAGCTATTTTGGTTCATTTTTTAATCTTATCGCCTGGCTCAGCAGTATGGGCATAAGTTCCGCCTTATTGTGTGTTTGTACAGCTGACCAGCTGTTTCACTTGGCGAAAATCATTATTTCAAGAATGGTTTTTGTCGAGAACCGATGTACTACCGATTGATTGGTCTCGCGGCCAAGAAACAAATTTCTGCATAAAATTCTGTACATTATATACCGATTCATATGAATCCAAGCAGCGATATACTCCAGCGAAACATATATGTTATTCGTTAATCAAAATTCAAATTGACAAATCGGTTGGGGAGATGTGTCGATTTTGGAGGAGAACTAATCTGTTGTCCTCGTTTCCAAAACATCCAGAGGGAAACTCCATTCTGGACGATTTATCGAAATCTTAAGAGGGGCAAACTCGTGGAGTAACAGGTTTGTGCACTTTGTAGTTTCGTTAAGATGCGGGAACTCTTTCCCGCTGGGGGAGGGGGGGGGGGGGATACCCTTCACTTTTCTACAAATATGTCATAGTATACTGTCTCCAAAGGCGGAGAGAGAAGTCGACTGGATCACGACAGAGTCGCTAGTTCGCTTTCCTTCCGTTACACTACAGAATCGGGAACGAGGTAACTTGGTGTTTAGAAAATTGGACTTTAACCTTTTACCTAACATGAAAAGCAGACGACACTTGCACAAAAAATTCTTAAATAACTAATTTTTTTCATTTTTTGTCTCAAAACATAGGTTATGACCCCTTGTTGGAACGAGCTCGACGAGCTCGCTTCAGCGAGGTGTCATAACCTATGTTTTTGAGACAAAAAATGGAAAAATAATGAAAATTAATTGGCGATTTTTGAGAATAGCGCTGGCCGGTTTGGGCCGTTACGTTGGGTAAAGGGTTAAACTGAAAGGTCGACTATTGCATCCTCATCAGCGGTATCTGCGTTGTCACCTCGGCAAGACTCTTAGACCGGTTACCCATGCTGTGCACGGTGACGCCGTGTACTAAGGCGTACTGCACGTCAACGGGGCACTTGCCTTCAACCACTGCTAACTCTGCTTGTGCAAAGTTAGTAAGTTGGAGAGTCTGACAATGCTCGTCGCTGCTTCTCTCCAGGTACTTCATCTTCCTCCACACGTAAACCTGCCCGACACCAGTGTGCAAATTATCAAAAATGACTCTAACCGACTGACCGTTTACATGGTTTGGAGATGGCTAACCAAACGCTCGGCTACATAAAAATTTATGGGAAACTGCCTTTTTATCATTAACAAGTATTCATATATTGCGTGGAATTAAAATATATATTGCCTCTCAAGGCAAAAGTCTAAAAATCTATCAAGTCACAACTCACAAGAAATGATGGTTAACTAGTAGAGTGCTATTTGGGGTTTATTCTGAACTACAGGTACCTATAGTTAAAGGCTTCATATTCAGTGGATGTCCTTCATATATCTTGGAAGTAAAGTTACTTCATCTCCATCGATCTGCATTGTTACAATTTATGGGGGAGTGCCTATAGACACTCTCCCATTAATTGTAACAAGGCAAAAATGTGTGAACAAATCTTGAGGCGGTGAACAAATTTAGCACTCTACCAGTTAAGTTACTCAGACTTTACCATTCAAGATGCAACTTTTGGCTAACCGGTCATTCGTTCGCGTAGATTTAAATTTGCGTAACCACCACGCGAACGAAAGGAGCGTTCTCGTCAAATTTTGCACACTGTGACACGATGTGACCCTGGTTGTCGAAAGTGTCGTTAAACCCCAATATACAGACAAACACTGTAGAATCTCTCATGATGATATAGAAATCTGAGCACATAGAATTTCAGATGCTATTTCGTTTGCTTTTCTTGATGAGGTTTTGATTTAATTTCGTAATATTTTGTTTTCCAATTTCGACACATTGGCGTACGAGAACTGGGACCAATATTATAAAACTTTTACAACTGTATTTTCTAGAGACTACAATTGTATTTTCTACTTATTAATATAACTGACTAAAATAAATCATTAGCATTTTAAAAGATAAGGCAATTTGCCAACTGGCAAATTGCCATATCTTTGAAAACGCTAATGGTTCATTTCAGCCCATTTAAAGTCATAACTAGAAAATACAATTCTAGAAAATACATTTGTAAAAGTTTTATAGTACTGGGCCCTGATCGCGAAAGAGAGCGCTCTTGTGATCACAGTGTTGTACATAATAGGCGTTGAGAGAAAACGAATGTACGTCAATGGACAGGCATTCCTCTCAAGTATTACGCGTAATTGTAAACAAAATTTAATGCATTTGGCCAGTGAATTCACAGGGGTCTGGGAACGTTATTTTAGTGATTTAGGGTATACATGTTTAAAAAAGGAGAAAGGGTAACAACAGGCGAAATTGGGAAACTTCAACCAAGTGTCGACAAGTTTAAAAAATTATTAGATCTCGATGTACTTGGTTCCTGGCACATACCAGTTCTATTCTATATACATTTCCCTATTACTCCGCTCAGAATAGAAGCAAACTTGAAAGCCTTACCGCGATTGGTTACAAGTGAATTGAGATCAGTGACCTCAATCTACTTTCGATTTCTCAGTTCACTTATAACCGATCGCGGTAAGGCTTTCAAGTTTGCTTCTATTCTGAGCGGAGTTGTTAAAATATGGCGATGATGACGAGGAAGAAGGCTGAAAAAGCTGCAAATGTTGAAAAAATATCTCCCCAGAGTATAGATAGGCGACTGGTGTTGGGCAGTCGTTGAAAGTGTTCAAAAAGGTACACAAAGAGCCACAGTGAAGCGTAGGTCAATGTCTCTATGTGCATTTATTTCACTGATTTGTGTTGAAAAATTCGGGTTTCGTTTGGACAACCTTATTTACAAATCAGAAAATAGCATTCTTTTTGCTAACATTTTATTGAATATCTCTAGTAATTCTGAAGATATTTCGACGAAATTTGTTTTAAGTAATAGGGAAATGTATATAGAATAGAACTGGTATGTTCCAGGAACCAAGTGCATCGAGATCTAATAATTTTTTAAACTTGTCGACACTTGGTTGAAGTTTCCCAATTTCGCCTGTTGTTACCCTTTCTCCCTTTTTAAACATATATACCCTAAATCACTAAAATAACGTTTCCAGACCCCTGTGAGTGAATTCCAGTCCTGGTTAGTTTTGTTTATTAATAATTTTACTTCAACTTTACAGGTCTCAAATGATTTGGTTGGTTTATACGGTTTCCACTTTTCTTGTATCATCACTCATTACTGTTCAGACCACTCATATCTTAGGCATTTCTGTTGTAATATTTCCTATTTATATTCAATCATTTTACTTCATAATTGTCAAAGATTTGTTTAATTTTATACCATTTCCTCACCACGACAATGGTCTAAGCTGCTGATGTGGCGTTAAGCACCAATAAATAAATAAATTCCACTTCAACCATCTTCCATCCCGAATAATTCGGGTTGGAAGATGTTTGAAGCTGATTGATCGAACCATGACGAGACCGCGGGGAAGTTATACTCACGTGTTTTCGCACTTTTGTTGATATAAGGTTTTATTATGATGTGATACCACAGAACGTAATCAACTGTTTCGAAGATATAGTATAATTATCGCCCCATCTACCCAATTCACACGCATACTTCAAAGATCACTTTTCGTCGCACTCATCAGGACCTAAGAGTCAATGATATGGCGTCAATGTGCAGCCACTTTACTGTCTCCCAAAGAGCTGTCGTCATAGTGAGTTATAAAAGCCCCTCCCCACCCCCACCACCCATTTTCATTGAGCTTTCTCCGCCGCCTTTTTTTGTTCGCCCACTTATCGTTTCCAATCAAAATAAATAGAGAGACACATTTTCGTTCAACAATTCATGTGTATAATTATATAATTATATTAGTCCTGTGACCAGGCCTGCATTTTCAGGAGAGCGATTTATTCGCTCGCCTACTGCTCGCCTAAAAAAAATTAAGGAGGGCGAAAATTAGCCCTCCTGGCCTTAGAAAATAATGATTATCATAACAGCCCATTCCTAAAACCCATATCTTTTCAAATCTCTGCTGTGTTAGTGATCTCTGTAAGACGGCAACACTGCCCCCCCCCCCCCCCACACACACACACATATCCGGGCCTTGACAAGGCCCGGAGGTGTTGAAGGGGCAGTGCAGCCGTCTCACAGAGACTACCTTGTTGGCAGCACTAAATAAGATGTACCAAGCCCACTCAGGCAGAATTCATTAATAGTAAAACTTGATTTTGCCACTCGCAGCTTCTGTAAGCTTGAGGAGAGCTAATCGATTTTTAGCCCTCCTGCATTTTTAAGAATGCCAGGCCTGTGTGACAAATTGCTAGAAAGTTGAAGTTAATTCTCTCTGCCCATGGTATTCAGTTGTTTACTCCTCGAGAACAAATATCTTCGCTTTATGAATCATGATAAATTATCATGGTGGTAAAACATCATGGTCTTTGAGTTTGGAGACGAATGGTGTGAACGATTGAATGAATGAATAACTCACGTTAATGAAACTTTATTTCGCAGAATATATGTAACATTTCAACAAAAATATGGCAAACAAAATATGCGGCGTGGTAAATTCGGTATAGCATAATCTGATATTCACGGTCTCCCTGGCATTCCTCTCTGTATAACAAACGGTACATCAAAGTTACCAGGTGCTATGACGTTTGATAACGTGATGTTGCTTCTCCAGTACTGTAATCGCAAAATTTGTCTATTTTTTTTATCCGATCTCAATTTACTTACATCGATGGGCCGATATTTTGAATTTATTGGAATTTAACGACACTTTTGACAGGGTCACCTCGTGTCGGACAGTTTTATGTGTGGAAGAAGCCGAAGTACCCGGAGAGAACCACCAAGCAGCGGCGAGCAACTGTCAGACTCCCCAACCTACCAACTCCACAGAAGGAGGATTAGTTAGCATTGGTTGGAGACATGTTCACCATCGACGTGCAGTACGCCTTAGTATACAGCGCCACAGTGCCCCCACATAGGCAATCGGGACATGCCTTTTTCGAACCTGCCATGTTGGCTTTTAATCTGTACAAGGTCACAGGTCCGTGGGATGTAAACAAGCGATTTCCATGGTCGTCGCGTTGAGTTATGTGTCAGCCAAGTTAACTAGATTTGTAAAATATCAAGTTTTAATTCGTAGAACCGACGTCATCATTCGCATTAACTAAAGGGGCAACCTAAGATAATTTTAAACGATAGGATATCACACGTTTAATTACTTTTTTTTCACAGAGGCGGGGACTTGTTTTGAGTGGCAACAAGGAAACACTCCTTGCGTGGAGTTTCTCGGCTTGGGAAATCCCCGAAAGTTGTCGAAACGGTGCTCACGGCCACAGAGTCGTGACACAGCGTGCATTCAAACACCATTTAAGTTGTTGATAGGAACTCAATTCGAAATAATGAAAGTTCTCATACAATCTTGCCATTGCCTTAACTGGTAGAGTGCTGATTTATTTTTGACCATCAAAATTTGTTCACATGTCTTTGCCTTGTTACAATTTATGGGAGAGTGGCTCAGAGTGCCTTTAGGCACTCTCCCATAAATTGTAACAAGGCAAATCTATACAGACTAAATTATTTCACTTCAGTGATAATATGAAGCATATCCACTGAATATGAGGCCTTTACATTACGGCCCCTGCACGTCAGAGTAAAGCCCAAATATGGGCTTCTAGCACTCTACCAGTTAAACAAATGGTAACCTTGACTAAATGCTTTTGAATTCGCACAAATGAACGTAATGGGATCCGAAGCACTTCACTCGTTCTCTGCTCCCATTGCTTACAGCATGTTTGCTTGAAGTGTTTACACCTTGCGACCTATGATCTTGCATAGATTAAAAACCACGATGACAGTTTCGAAAAAAGGCTTATTGAGAGCCTTGTCCAAGGACACAACGCAGTTACCCCTGGTGGGGATCGAACTGTGGACCTTTCGGTTCAAAATTCTATGCAGTGACCACTGAGCCACCGCGATCCTTTGGAATTTTGAAAAAAAGGCGAAATCAAATCTGAAGCTAGAAAAACGAGTGAATTAGCGTATGAGATTCATTGTTCTCGCAAGTGAGATATTCTAGTGTTTTGTTGTCAAGAGCGAGAATTTTGAACCGATTGCGACCTGTTTTAAATTCTCTACTCGTTTTTATAATCACTATACTGTACGTAAATATTATCCCTCTGGGCCTAACAGAAATTATATCACCCAATAAATCACTGATCTATCAGTGAGATTACCGGTACAAAAAATATGAGCTAAGATCTGTGCGTATAACGTTATTATAGGTAGTCCTGAAACGGTTACCCACTTTATCCGCGTCCATTCTTTCATTTGCCTGTGGGTTCGTAACAGTCCGATTAATAAGCAGTATTTGTAGAAACCTTTCCGAAGTAGGTGGTGCTCAAACGCCTCGACCACGTTCGTTTGTATTCGCATTTCGTAATAGTTTGTGCTTATACTCGGTACATACGAACACCGTACGGGGCGTCAAAGAAGTAAATAATGTCGGAATCACAGATGATCCCCTTTTCGGGAGTGCGGTGGTTCAGTAGTTAGCCCATTGAACTTCAAACTCAAAGGTGCACGGTTCGATCCTGATCAGCGGTAACTCCGTAGTGTCCCCAGGCAAGGCACGGTGGGCTGTGTACTAAGGCGGCGTCAATGATACCCTCGCCTTCAACCAAAATTAACCCTGTTTGTGCGGAGTTAGTTCTGTAGCGTATTGCGCCGAGCGGTGCACTGTTGCGAGATTACAGCAAGTGGGTTCCCTTCTCTCTCCCATATCGCAGGAGAATTCTGAGCTCAGCTCTCTGTTATCACTGCGTCAATAAAAACAAGACCTGGTTACTGTTCCGTCTTTTATTCCAGTACCTTTACAACTTCTTGTACAATCTCCGAAGGCTATGTATGACTTGGTTTTCTGGTGGCCTATCGCCGGCGCCAACTAAGCGCCTCTTTTCCTCCGCTGGGAGTACGATCCGCCGCCGTATAGCCTCAGTCGGACTTGCGCCGCTAGGAATTCTTGGAGGCGAACAGCAGCCGTCCCAGTATTGGACTTTCCCTAATTCTCTGTTGGACTGTGGCTGTAATCCCTTTAGGTCTTCCTTCGTGTCCCAACCAGGTTCCTCCACCTAAGACAAGACAAGGCCCCGAGATGTACTGTTCATCGCCTTAAATACCCTTTAGCGCAAGTCAAAGCGAGGTCAACCAACCAGAGCATTGGATAATAGGCCACCTTCCGCCCGTACAAGAAAGATAACTCGGGCAGAGGCTTCATCGGCGGCGCTCACTATAGCTCGGCCGCTACAGTTCTATAGAGAAAAACAAGCCAGCCGATCTTTCTGTTCGTCTAAAATTGGAACAAGTAGGTGTACATTCCTGAATATCCAGTATCAGAAATAGGAGACAACAAGCTTTACACTGATGTATCACTTGACCAGTGAGGTCGCTGAGTTTTGTTTAGGTTATTCGTAATTTCTGAAAATTTCGTTGGAAAACATAACAAACCATTACCTTGACGAACCGGTGAACAAGTAATAACTGGATCGGAGCTGCTGTTCGCTCACTTTATTTTCATACAGGATGGAAGGGGCATGGAGGGCTGGCGATCGTTCATCGCAAAGCAGCTGACCTGTTTAAACCTACCTGGGAAGCAAAGCGGTCGGTTGTTGAGTGCATGAATAAGGCTAGTCAGTAAAGATAGCAGAGAAAGCTGTTTAAGCCTTTGAACCCTGGTGGTATTCTCCATCTCAGTTCAACGACCGCAATTGGAAGAGTCCATATGCATTATTTAGGGTAGATCCATCAATATTTTCAACGTTCAGCGCCAAGGCTGCGCGTTGAACCTATTGATTGGTCTACCCCACCATTCACTTAGCAGCCATCATACTAAATGAAGTTATGACGTATCATGTCTCTGAGCCGAAAAGCGGCGCTCGGGTTCAAAGGGTTAAGGTGCTATATAAGTAAGGGAAATTTGTTTACTTTGAAATTCCCACCTCTGATATTCCATAAATTCAAATTAAATATACACAAATTATACATCAAAATGAAGGTTGAGTAGTATAAACCACGAAAAATATATTGACTGCAGACACCAATGGTTCCTGGAAGTCTGCTACCGTATTCGTGCCGGAACTGATAATAAAATAGTATTTCAGGCAAACAACTCTTGGCCAAATTTGCTTCAGATATCCAAGAACAAAGCTAGGACATCAATATTCTTCAAAACGCGGCGACAGAGCTGCGTGGAGGTCAATTCCAAAACTGTCGACTTTGTTTACATTGTAATTTATTTCGACTTCCGGTCAAGATCATTGGACGGAAAAGCTACGATATAAAATGCTGTCTAAAATCAATTAATGTAAAAAATCGCCTAAAAATAACATCCTATTGTTATATAGAGACTGCACAGTTGCCATATTCTATGCAAGGCATCATGACACCTGTTCTCGCCACGATATAGCCTTAGCTGCTGATGTGGCGTTAAGCACCAATAAATAAATAAATAAATATAAATGACACCTGTCGAAATTTCTCAGAATTACGATTTTGTTTTTATATGGAAATTCGTGGTATCGAGTGATTTGCGCAGGTCCGTCGAACATGGGTTCCATCTCCAACAAAAATTGCATACAGTGTTGTCCTTTTCCCAAATGCAGTCCTATCGCTGCATCCTGAAGTGTTTTGGATGTCTGGAGCACATTTAGCCACAAGCTATCCCCCGGAAATATTATTTTATTATCAGTTCTGGTACGAATACGGAAGCAAACTTCCAGGAACCATTGGTGCCTGCTGTCAACTCTATGAGTTGATTACACATATTTTTCGTGTTCTGTACCTCCCAGTCTTCATCTTGATGTATAATTTGTGTATATTTAATTTGAATTTATGGAATATCAGAGGTGGAAATTACACCAGTGATCAAAATTCCCTTACTTATATAGCACCTTAACCCTTTACCCCACGCAGACGATATCAAAATTTATTATTTTAAATATCGTTTTTTCAAATTTTTCAAAAAATTTCAACAAAACCATATCATATGACCTCTCGTTGGAACGAGCTCGTTCCACCGAGGGGTCACATGATATGGTTTTGTTGAAATATTTTGAAAAATAATATTTTTTCAACTACTGAATTTGCATATTACGCGGGCGGATGCCTCTGATTCGCTGGGTAAAGGATTAACGCGACCTCGGTTGGAATAGCATATCGACAAAAAGTCATAATAGCAAACGAAATACACTCCTTCACCATGCCTATTTTCTTTGTATATTAAGAGAGTTGGGTGTTACTGTTACTTACAAATTATTTTTAACTTGATGGGTGTGGGGTGCTGCATCTAGCCAACATGTTTGTTATGCCTGATGTACATCTTAATGTATCACTCAAGGCCGTAAGCGGAATGGGGGGGGGGGGGGGGGGGCGCTCATACCCCACCTCATCCAGCACTCCGTCCTTCGAATGATGCATTAGCTGTTATGAAAACGTATTCCCTCCTTACAATTGAGAATACGAACGTGTCATCATCACGTGTAACAGTTAGTACAGTACTGATATCGTGACACGATCGCATGTCGCTGTCCGATTTCCTCCCTGTCTCAACTGTCGAAAAAAGAAACGGACGTGACTATCGGTTGAAAACGAAACCGGGAATAAGTAACGGTTGTCACGTACCCGTACCCGAAAAAGAAATGCAAGAACCCAGGCGAGTGAAGTTGTGCTTGTTTACTGGGGGTAAACAAGTCAAGCTTTACTGGTAAATAGGACCCGATTCCTGGGGTTGAATTCCTCTAAAGTGGGCAGCATGGGTATACAAGATTAGCGAAACTTGACTTCTTACCCAAGTTATCGTCATAACACGGCCATACTGCCATAGAGCCCGAAAATGCGACGACCGTAAATATAAATAATAAATGAGAACATTGAATCTGGGATACTATCTTCGTTTGTTATTTCTTGATGTGGTCTTGAATTTTCAGAATTTTATTTTAGGAGCCTAATGTGCCACTGGTGCCACTGTGTAGCGATCGGGTCGTGATCGATTCATGAATAAACCTCTTTTGTGATCACAACACTGTATATACAGTGGTTTTTATCTAACAATCAAATTCGTTTTGGCTTGAAAACCTCGAGAAACGGTACGTATCACATAATGTGTTCCGATTCCGTATCATATAGACGACTTATTATGATTCTGTATCATATAGACGACTCGTTTCTGATAACGCGACTGGCTATCATAACAGGCGCATGAATACATTCCATGTGCGTTTCAGTGGTCGACTCAGCTGATCGCTTACAAAACAAAACAAAATTCCTTACAATTAGCGACAGGACTATTCATAACATAACATAACAACATAACATAACATAACGTAACTAACGTAACGTAACGTGGCGTAACGTAACGTAACGTGACGTGACTGACCCCCTCCACCCCCAAAGGGATTCCATAGCCACAGCCGTTTTTGAAAAAGGGATTCCACAAATGGGATTCCCCAAAAGGGATTCCATAAGTGGGATTCCATCTTACGCAATTCAACGCAACGCAACAACGCAACGCAACGCAACGCAACGCAACGCAACATAACATAACATAACATTTATTAGCATAAAACATCCTATACAAGTAACATGAACAAAAGTAGTACTCAAAATATTACAATTTCATCCACCAATTTTCCATGATCAAGTACTATATTTTTTATTAATTTGATACGCAAAAGATCGTGTTGACGTGAACTAGAATTTCCAATACACATCGCTAAACATACCATAATCGTATGGCGAAAAAATCCCGGATCACGCTGCAGATTTTATGGCATGAACTGGGGGTTCTATTTTCAAATATTAATTTGAATTTCTCAAATATACTCGGATCAATAAAACCGTCAATCTCACTGTTCATCAGAACAAATACTTCTGATCGAAGCTCTGAATAGTGTGTACATTCCATAAGAAAATGGTATTCGTTTTCTATTTTCCCGGGGTTTGCTTCACAGTGAGTACATATCCTGTCGATAATAGGCTTCGGCGGTTGATAATGTCGCCCTTTTTTTCAATAGCTAACTTATGATTGCTGATACGAAGCTCAGTGAAAATTTCCCGGTCTTCCGCCGTGTTCGTTTCCACTAAGTACGTTTCCATTGAATAGTCATTTTTAAACAACCTGTAAGTTCTCAGTTTATTATCTCCATTCTTTTTGCAGTCCTCAAACATTGACTTCTTGTACGTGTTTACATGCTGCAAGCGCAAATTATACTTAAGCTTACCTATAACATTAGTGTTAGTGATAATTGGATGTTGAGGGACAGCGAGACCGTATCTTTCCAGTAATTTGAAAGGGGATTCCGGTTTGCCATTACGATTTCTTTGTTCAGTTACCACATTCTACATCAGGTCATTATGATTCTCAGATATTTTGATTGCGAAAGAAGCCACCCTACTTACCGCCTCGATATATAGCGGGTATCGACCAAGTTCTGCGCGTTAGTTCCAAGGTTCCAAGTTCCAAGTTCAAGGTACTCTTCAAAACTGACCCCCTCCACCCCCAACAATAATTAGAAACTGCACAATTAAATATTACGCACTTGTAAATTCAAGCATATCATCTTAGGATCATAGGCAGTAATAATAATAACACTCCGGCCGGCCGCTGATTTGTCACGGTTCTCGTATGTGAAGGCCTTGGTTACCCATGTTCTACCAACTGCCTGCCCATTCCCGCGATTCTTCCCTCCTCCCAACACTCGGAGATGAACTGCTTGATGACATCCCTTGCCCCATTCTTCCCAATCTCTCCGATTAGTAAATTAACCCTCTCCTTTGAGTCGCCCCATAACCACATGTCCTTCATTCTCCCATCCCACTTCTCCATTATACTCCCCGTGAATCTTGTTCTTTTAGACTGGTATTTTGGGCATTCTATAAGAAAGTGTTCCAGGGTCTCCACTACGCCCAAGTTACACATCTGGCACTCCTTTTCGCTGTTTTTCCCAATTTTTCCCCTCAGCTCCAGGGACCGCCTCCTCAGCTTGAACAACAGTGACCCCCCAAAGGTGCCATCAAGGTACTCTTCAAAACCAGGCTTCTCTTTATCACGCAGGCCACCCAAAGATCTCTTTGACTTGACCCCCTCTCGCCAATTACGGTTACAATCCTCCATGACCCTTTCTCTGACGATCTTTTTGCCCTGGTTTGCCCCAACGTCAGTGACATTCAGAGTAAGTAATTTTACAACGCAACTTTGAAAATTTGCGGTGACCGCGTTACTCATTGTTTGTTAAAGTGCACAACAATATTGTTCCATAAAAGATTTAATCTGTTTATGTGACAGAATTGTTAGATAAATGAATTATCATGATAATGTGCATGTCCTGTGATTTGCATAAGATTCTCGGTGGTGTCCAGAATGGGATCACAACTCGCCGGCCAAGCCGGCTCGTTGAGATTCCATTCTGGACACCACCTCGAATCTGATACAAATCACAGGACATGCACATTATAATGATAATCTGTATCTATTGATTGTTTGAGAGCAAAACATTACCAGTTTCATACTGGATATGTGGACGAGGTGGTGTATCCATTCCCATAGGGTGGACTGCAAGGCTCGGATGTATCTGCTGAGATTACTTTTCCAATATTTGTCTCCAAAACCAAAGTATACCTTATGACGTCTCATCAGAACGAGCTCGTTCTAATGATAGCATGGTCCTGGTTCACGAAAAAGGTCAACCTGGAAGAAGTTGGCGGTGAAGTGATTTTTGTGGCATTAGACGCGGGAGGATCTCCCGAATTACATTGAAAATACACATTCTGAAAATATTTTCGCGCACTTTGAAATAGAATCCTCCTTCTGGCTTTTTGTGTCGATTTCCCGGTCCTCATCGAATCCCAATCCAAGAAAGCTTCAATTCTGCGGCCTAAACTGCTGAACCAGTTCCTCGAACCGGGTTGCCCGAGTCTGGCGGACAAACAATGCATGATGATGGAGACACCGATACGATGAAAATATCGTGTGCACCCTGGTTTGCAGCTCTGCGGATAGATGTCATCGAAGCTGCAGATGATTCTGATCTGTTAATCCTACTGTTGTTCCATTGTATTGAGGGCATCGCAGACATTTACTTCCTTCCAGAAGAACGGAAGGGTGGCTCCGCGATGTAGAAAATCCGCCATGTTGTGAGAAGGTCAAACCAACACATATTTTCTTCATTTGCAACGTATGCTTGGAATGGATGCGACACAACACCCGCCACCTATAGGCAGGGAAAACCAGGCTCCTAAAATAAATAGAGTGTAACGAATTGCTGTAAATATCAACTGTCATGAGCAACCCTGGTGCTGGAAAATACAAGCTGGTGAGGTCGGTGTCAAACTTTTAAAGATGATCTATATGTTGGCATGCAGGACGATACCCTCAGTGGTTTGGATTATGCGAAGTTTATGGAGATGATTCGGACAAATGCTCATTGAATCCATAGAAGCCACTATCGACGTGACGGGTCAAGTGTTTCAACGGCTGAAGAGTTCATCTTCAAGTGATTATCTGGAAAACACCGAAGAACACAGTCATGGATCCCAGAGATTGGGAATGGAAAATCCAGGAAACACAGTTTCGGTCAAGACGGTCCTTGACCACACGCCCAAAACATTGCTGAAATGTGTCCGCAGCAAGTACAAACTTACGAATGTGCATCGGTGTCGGGGCAATTCTGGTTCCTGACTAAAGAATGGCCTCAGGTGTGGTAGCCTGTGGTGACTCTCGTGGGGAAGGTTGCGGAAATTCGGAGGACATATTCCTTGGAGAAGATGTCGACGGGAGCTGAATGTTCAACAAGGACTAAAAACGTCCAGTCTTTGTTGGTCAGCTGAATTCGATTAAGGTGTCCATACTTTGGTCATTTGACGCTCAGTCTCGTTGTGTAGCAGGTCGAGCTCTACCCTAAAGTTGGTGTGCTTTGAATGTTTTCAGGCTGTTTCCTTCAGTTTTTAAGCGCTCATCCCAGCGTCTATCAATTGTTTAACACTTCGTTATACTGAATAAAACGCTGCTACACTCGCCATGGCGAGGTCAGTCCTATGTTACAAGCGTGTTGTTTTTTCATGTTGTAAATTATTTATTTTCGGTTTCCTTTCTGTGTGATTGTGTTGCCTGCATGACTTGGAACTTTGTTCGCCGTTATGATGTTGGTTGAAGGCCCAGAAGATTTAGTTATGGGACAAAGCCAGTGCAATACACATTGCTTAAAGTTTGTCACCGCTACATTGGCAGGTATCTTTTATTCTGTATGTGGGAAACAACGCGTGAGAGGACACTAGATGTTTCGCTTGTGATTATAGATGTTCCATTTATCGACAACATGAGCGTAACTGTCCAAGTTATGGTTTTGATTCCATTTGTCATCGACAATATGAGCGTAACTGTCCGAGTAAGGTTTTTGATGATTTCCAGCACCAGTGTTGGACGCAATCTGGGAACCCTAGAGGATTTTGGATATGTCGTTCTTTTAAGCATTCTGCACATTTCGACACCAAAATCGTTTCTCCATGAATTTTTCCAGCGTCGAACCCCCTAACGACCATACTCCGATAGGTTTTTGTCAGGCAAAAAGAGAAAAGTTATCTAAGAAATTTGTATTGCATATATCGTTTCCGAGTCGTTTTAGATAAAGAGTTGATCCTGGTACGTTAGACTCTACAGTCAAAGGGACAGGATGAAACACCATGTACCCAGCTACCGTGATAATGTCTTATTTATCGCACACTCCAATCTACAATGCATCAACGGGTTAATTAATCCGCCGCTGGCACTGTATGTCACACATGACATGACGTGTAACAATTAGCCGTTTCAATCTTACGTAATTAGTTAGAAACAACTTTATTTCACAATGGCGGATCCACGAAAACATCCGCTGAGGGAATTTCCGTCTAATAAACGAATCTCGATTTCTGTGATGAAAACTAGGATGCACAAGCAAACTCTCCGCCAATGGACCCCTGGGTTCAACCGATGGCCCAAATGTTTAACCCAGTTCCCAAATGTTCCACCCAAGGCCCAAATGTTCAACACAAGGCCCAAATGTTCAACCCAAGGCCCAATACAATCGGCTGATAACGAATGTCGAATAAGGAATTGAGAATAAGTAACGGTTGTCACGACCGTCTCGAGTTAAATTTTAAGTTAATCCAGTCAACATGAACGCACATGGGAATTGATAATCGGCCACCCTGAGAGTGGGCATCAGCACATATACCCATATTTGCTAGACCAGAAGAAAATTGGAGATCCATTCAGTGATTTTGCGACGATGACCGATTGGGGAAGTGTAAATCGGATTGTCCCGACTGTCATGGCTGAAGTCTCGACTGAAAATAAGGCGCGCATTCTTCGAAGGCATGCCTGGTCAGTATAGTTGGACTATTTTTATAGGTTAGATGGGATTATAGCTGAAAAAACACTTCTGTAAATATATATGTGGATAAATATATGTGGTCTTCCCAACTTTTACTCACGTACGCCCCGCACTTGAAATTGGTCATGTTTGACTCCCAACATTGGAACCGGGTATCACAGATCTCAATTAATTTTGTATGACCGACTACGTATGTCAAACCTGAGTCCAAGCAGTTAATCTAGTTTCGTAAGAAAAGACATGGTTACAAGCACGAATCGACATCTAAGACTCCAATTCAGAGCCAAATACCCCGACTGCAAAATTTAGAAACAAAGAAGTACAAATATAAATAAAAAATACAACATAGGCACATCTTGGATATGTGCTTATGTGCTGTATACGATGTGTCACATGTGACACAATTTGTACAGGCACACATGCATATTCCACCAAACATCAGTCCTACGTTCCATGCAATCCCTTTGCGACTGTGCCTATTGAATCCCTTTTCATCGTATGCGCTGCATGTGTGGTGTACACATTGTGTACTGGAACACAAGCACATGTCGGCACATCCATCATGTGCCAATGTGCTGCATGTTATGTTTAAACTGTGTTACACATTGCGTACCAGCACATGAGCACATCTCGGTACGATCAACATACTGTTTCTTATATGTAAAGTACCCTAGCTCCCACTAGGTCTAGGCACTGCAGAGAACAGACTGATACAGGCTTAGATAAATGAGGCAATCTGATTGAGCTTATTACAGATTTGGCCAAAGGCAGAGGCCGAGACAGAATGAATCGGGGGTAGCTACTAAGCTTGAAGTAGTGCTACAAGTCAATATTAATGCTACAAGACAGTAATGGTACAAGACTGCAAGGGTGATATTTAGTATTGGATGAATACAATAGCGTTCGATCACACGACACATGGTGGTGACGATGGACAAGTAAACAGCAGTAGCCTTGGAGCTATGAAGGTTATGGGGTGGTCTCGAAGCCAGGGGCTGGACAGGGCTAGGAGCCATACTTATCTTCAGATATCCTGCAAAAGGAGTTCTCGAAAGATATCCTCAAAAGGTAGCCGTAAATGATACATTACAGTGTCATAAGTATCCGCAAATACCTGTATGTGCCTACATGCCACATCTGATGTGTATACATTGTGCAAAAGCACACATACACATCTAGGAAAGTAAAAATACTTTATAGGGAGGCCGGGAAGGTCATACCGTCGACAGGCCAGGGCAAGGAATGGAGAGAATAAGCTATAGAATAGACTAGGATAGGCAGAAGCAGGGGATTCTAAAGAAATCCGAACTAGTAAAACTTGTCGGGTTGTTAGTGGTAATTCTACGAAGTATCCGAGGATTTCGGGAAAATCCGAGTCAGGAAAGTACTCCAGTTTAACAGAACGTGCATTATAGCACTACGTGCTACTATTATAAACCCCAAATGAGGCATCGCCAAGTCCGTTTCGGTGATTTTTGACAATTTTTGATAATTTGGAGTGAATGTCGGGTCTATGTGAGTGATTGATTAGATTTAATCTTATACAAAGGAACACACTCTCCGAACATACCCTGTCCTGCTGTAGGCCACTGGGTCGCATAGCAATCACGTGCTACCATAGAAACTAAGATGGCGGCCTCTAGTATACAAAATGGACGACGGGAAGACCTGTCACCCACAACAAACGGGTTGCGCATGCGCACTGATATCACGTAGCACTATGGTAATTACGTCACAACATAGCTGTTCACGCGGGTTACCATGACAACCCAATATGGTGCCACTGGTTTTCGCGACTATGACGTCACATGAGACACACAAATAAGAACCACCAGATGAGGGATTAAGTGTGCGAGCTATACCACTAGCGTAATCTTTTTGTCGTGTTAGGTGAATGGTTGATGAGAAGACGTGTACTTCCTCTAGCACAAAACCTCTGAAAATATAAATAAATAAATAAATAAATAAATAAATAAATAAATAAATAAATAAATAAATAAAGTATTGTGCCACTTACCTTGGGGTGCTGCGGCTTTTTATATGTGCATGTAAATACTATTGGTGTGGCCATATCGCTGAAGATTGAGAAATTCAACCAGCAGCTGTACTCGCACGTCCCACACTCGAAATACTATCTCAGTTAGGTCGGGTTTTTCAAGCATATATCTTCTAGAAGCACATTCGCGGAAAAGTGAACTCGCGATCGTTTCCGCATAGTCTCCATGCACTGTATACTATTATGGTTCCAGTCCAAAGCGTGTGTATGTATTTTCGTCGGGCAAGCATGGACAAGTGCTTAACTTGGTATTTCATAATTTCTTGCCCAACCTCTGCCCGACGAAGCCCGTGATTGGGAGATTGTGGGGTGGGGGCACCCCAGAAGTTACGCCCCAGTTGACAGTGTACTTGTTTGCACTAAGTCCATGCGGTTTTGGTGAGGCGGGTTTGTCGTTCCATTTGTTGCCGTACGTGCTGCCTTTGAATGCGTTCGGCGTGGTGAAATGTACACCGACTGGTTTCACGGTAGTTGTGGCTGGGTGATTGGTAAACCATGTACAATTCTATATCACTCATGGAACTCGGCCGGTCTTGCCATGCTTGTTTTAGGTTGGAGCGAATTTCTTCAGCTATAGAGAAAGCTTTCTTTGGTGCGGTTAGAAGTGGTACTGGCGGTGGTAGGTGCCATCCCCCGCTGATTGGAAGGTATTCGTGAGAGGCCGACCCAAATTGTGGTCGTTCGTATGGACGAGTGGAGGTCGACACCACTTACCGACATGGATGGAGATGTAAGCGTGACATTAATTGAATGTATATGGGGTCCGGATTGAGACGTTTCCTGATCACTGCAGGTGACACACGAGAACTGAATATTTTCCGATGAAGTGACGGTATAATGACTACTTGTCTCCACAGTGAATACGTGAGTAGCCACCGGCGACGGGAAGCTGGGGCGGGGGTACGGAAAGATGTTTGTTGGTCACAGGGAGTGACATAGACGTGTAAAACGCTCTCAGAAGGTGTGTCGTGAAGTTGGAAGCCATTGGACACGATTGGGCATCAATGCCGACAGCGATTTCGTCACTCGTTTAGTTTTAATATGTTGAGGTTATTTAGAGATTATAACAGATGTTTGGGATAATTTGTATCATTGTTCGAATCGGTGTTTTGGGATGGACTGGACTAAGTTCCACCTGCACAGTGATATGTGACCAGGATAATTGGCTTGCGGGGTGGCCAGTGGTCATTGTGACCTATGGGTGGCTCCTAGTACCGTGAATGAAGTCACAAATGTGCAAAGTGTGGAAGAAGTTGAGGTAGGCGAAGCTGTTGCAGCTGTGGGTTGTTCAGTTGAGCACGCATCATCTTGCTGTCTGGCCAGGGGTGTACCCATCTACCCCGTGTACACTGAGAATTTGGGATGTTTTGTTGGTCTCACACATATATCCAGAGCCCTGAAACGATAGTCGTGTGTGGGGGATGTTGGTCATCCTAAATTTTTGTCGCTTTGGAAATCTCGAAAGTGAATCGGCTGTTTTGTGTAGATTGTGTCCAGTTGGTTATCGCATTATCTATACGTTTCGGAGGACAGCTCTCCCACCCTCCCCCCGACTGGATGGATGGTATGTCACTCGTTGAGTGAATCGCATGTCGCTGATGAATATGGGAGTATTTGGAAAGGTGGTCATTGCGATTGGACCTCACTTAAGGACTCGCGTTGTGGCATTCATATAGGGAGCGCGGTGGCTCGGTAGGTAGAGATGCAGGCTGCAAGCCGAGAGGACCTCGGTTCGAATCCCACCTGCGGCAACCGCGTTGTGTCCTTGGGCAAGACACTTAATCCCGATTGCCCACATGGGTTTACGGTGGCGTTGTGTACTAAGGCGAACTGCACGTCGATGGTGCACTTGTCTTGAACCAATGCTAACCCTGCTTGTGTGGAGTTAGTACGGTGGGGAGCCTGACAGTTGCTCGCCGTTTCTCGGTGGTTATCTCCGGATACTCCGTCTTCCTCCACCCGTCAAACTGTCCGACACAAGGTGGCCCTGGCTATCGAAAGTGTCGTTAAACCCCTATAAATAAATATAAATAAATAAATAAATAAATAAATAAATAAATAAATGTGGTATTCAAATTCCTTGGAGTTTTTACTATTCGTCAATTTGTATTTGGTTAGATCAATAGACGAGAACTGCTGGAGGGTGTTTCTCTGAAGACCTCTAAGAAGACGGGTTGGTCGCGTTCATTTATGTTGGCGAGATATAGGTCGTCGGGGTGGTTGGACATCGGAGTTTTCAAGTTAGATAGATGTTTGGTGTACTGAATTTCTAAGAGCCGTGTTAAACGCTGGATGGTGTGAACGCAAGGCTGTCCATATGGGTGTAAATATCGTTATCATATTTCAGGATTCGGTTAGTTGTGTGGCGTAGATCTGATTGAGAGATTTGGAACAGGTCTACAGGTCTATTTTGTAAATTGCTCTGTTGGAAAATGCGGTGTTTGTGGAGTGAATTTGACTTCCGAAACATGAAATTGAGTTGCAGTTTTGCAGTCGGAGTTTGCGTTACTTCGCAGGTTCAAACGTCTTCATGATGAAGCTGATGTGTTTAAGATCACTTGGAGTGATGGTGACTCTTTGTTTATTTTTTTTTTTTGGGAGGGGGGGGGGGGTGTTGTTAACGACACTTTCAGTAGCTGTGGTCACATAGTGCCGGAGAGTTTTACGGTTGGAGGAAGCCGGACTACACGGAGAGAACCACCGAGAAGTTAGCAGTGGCTGAAGGCAAGTGCACCACCGACGTGCAGTATGCCTTGGTACACAGCGCTACCGCGCTTCCATGTGGGCAGTCGGCATTAAGAGTCTTGTCCAAGTACACGACGCATTTTCTGCTGGTTAGGATCGAACCGTCGACCTTTCGGTTTAAAGTCAAACGCTCCAACCACTGGACCAGGTGTGAAAGAGTAGAGCGGAACTCTTTTGTATTTCCAGGAATGAAGTCTGCTATGTGTAACCAGGTTTCATCCCCTGAGTTTTATCAAACAAACAAATACAGAGATCGGTTATTGTAGCTTGACCTAACAGGAACTAGCCAAGAGTGTAAACTCAGAACATAGTATTCTTAACAAGTACTGGAAGTATATTTATACAGTTTAGTATATGATGAAATATCTACATTATTATACAAAATGAACGATAAAAACATTGAGAATGGCTTGGTCTGTAAAAGGAGTTAATTGATATCAGGTTTGAATTCTGTTGGGATTTATAAATATATCGGGTTTTTATTGGTCACACTTTCACACTCTCTCCCTCCCTCTCTCTCTCTCTCTCTCTCTCTCTCTCTCTCTCTCTGATTGTTATTTTTTACCGCCTGTGCACAATATATTTTAATTCGGAATGTTTATGGCGCCATAACTAAAACTCACGCTTTCCGCGGTCCAGGCCTGGATTTTCACTCGATCTCTTGAAGATTTCTTTTCACGTATAAGTTTTCTCATACTTATTCATCCACACTTGTCCTTCTCGGATTCACACTTTGAATAATATTCATTTCGTTGAATGTTAATTTTCTCGACTCGAATCTCTCATTGTTACTCGGCTCAGTTCAATCTCAGTTCAATCTCAAAACTCGGTTGCTACTCGGCTTGTGGAGCTCATCTCAGTTCAATCTCAAAACTCGGTTGCTACTCGGCTCGTGGAGCTCACCTCAGTTCAAGCTCTGGCAGAATAACTACTGCCAATACTCTGGATTTCCTTTTTGGAATCAACATGAAACTTTAGTCCATTTTATATGGAACATAGAGTCAATTTCATATAACATTTTAACAGTTTCCGTAAACATCCATCTCAATCTCTCCAAGTTTCATTTTTACTTATAAAAAGCAGTTCTGGAGAAAACTTGTTTTTACTTCACATACTGGTGACCAACAAAACTAAACTAACATTTTTTTCTCACACACACACAGAGATTTTAGAACAGGCAAGCCCTTCCCAGCATTTCTTATCAATATGGCTGTCACATTTAATTTCTGTTACAGAACACAGTCGTGGGAAGAAGTTGAAATTCTTGGTGCCAATTTCCCCACGCTTAACCCCCATTCTCGCACTAATATAATTATTATTTATCAACATAGTTATGAATATAAGATATATTCATCTCTATGAGTCAAAACATGAATTAACCCTTAGTATATCATACTAATATTTTCGGTGTTCAATATTAAGCTGAACTTATATGCCAATACGTAACACAACTCCCCTCTGAAAATCGGCATGGGCGATTTTCACTCAGTAAGCCAAGTCTTCACAAACTAAGAAATACAGAAAATATGTATGTACCAATATGGATATGTATGTATTTACAAGCGAATGAAATGAGATAGGGCTTCCCCTATGCCTCTGTTGTCTCACGAGCTTCCAGCAGACGCAGCCTTTGAACAGGTCGCCTCACCAAACCATTTGCAGTTTTTAAAGTTACTGATCGCACCAGTCCATCTCGTCCTGGGTGTGTCTCTACTACTTTCCCCAAAATCCACTCCTGCTTCTTCATATTATCATGTGCAATCAATACAACGTCGTCTGCTTTTAAGTTCTCTTGACTGTCAGTCCATTTTTGCATTTTATTCAATTCAAGCAGATATTCTGTGTTCCATCTTTTCCAAAACTGATTCGACAAACGTTGACGGCATTGCCATCGTTTTCCAAGTGACGTTTGTCTTAACTCTACATCTATCTCGGGTAGTGTATTTAAATACTTACCTATTATTAAATGACCTGGTGTTAGAGGTAAAGGGTCCTCTTTGTCAGCTGACACATCAGTCAGTGGTCTGGAGTTAAGCTGTGCTTCAATATCCGTTAAAACTGTTTCCATTTCTGTATACGTCAGCCTAGCTTTCCCCAATACTTTTTTCAGTGGTGTCTTGACACTTCTCACCATTCTTTCATAACAACCCCCATGCCATGGGGCACGCTCTGTTATAAATTTCCATTGGATCCCTTTTTGTACTAATCTGTTTTCTATCCTTGTTTTGTTGGAAGGTGTATTAAAGATTTGAAATAATACCTTTGATGCCTTTTTAAATGTTTTGGCATTGTCAGAATACATGATGGAGCATTTCCCTCTACGATTAATCATCCTCTCCAAGGCTCTCAAAAACTCATCTGCTGTCATATCTGGTACCAATTCAAGGTGAACAGCTCTTGTTATCATACAAGTAAACAATGTGATATATGCTTTTCTATTGAATTCATTGTCCAACGTAACATAAAGTAGACCAGCAAAGTCGACACCGACATGTGTAAATGGCGGTACTTCTCTGTCTCTATCTGCAGGTAATGGTGCCATTTTTTGTTTCAGTGGGCTAAGCTCTTTACATGCTGAACACTTGTGGATAATGCGCCTTATTTCTTGGCGACCACGTATCAACCAATATCTGCACCTCATACTTTCAAGAGTTTGCAGCACACCAGAATGACAGTTACTGACGTGATAATGCATAACAAGTAAATCAGTCAAACAATTATGAGTGGGCAATATAATTGGGTTTCGCGTTTCTTCGGGTAAGACAGAGTTTTGCAGCCGTCCTCCAACGCGTAGCATTTCTTGTTCCTTGTCCCAAAATGGGTCCAATGGAACTAATGAGCTATTTTTTGGCAATGCTTTCTCTGATTTCAAAGCTTCAATCTCCTCTCGATATGCCATCATCTGTGCCCATTTTATCCAGAAACTCTCTTCCTCATGTCTGTTTTGCATTGTTAGCAGGTCTCGAGCTTTTTCAGTAAAACTCCCCTCATCTTTACTTCTGTGTTTCTTTAACCAACTTCTCACTCTTGTAAACGCTCCAATAAATTTGTTGTAAGAACCAAATTTGTTTACATACTGCCCCATGTTATCATCTGCTGTGCCAACTGATAATGTAGCTGCTGTTAAAACCTTTGATTTCCGTTTTTTACTTGCTGTATCAATAGCTGATTTATTGGGAACATTTTCCTTTTACGGCCAACACTTCTCGTCCATTTGCAAAAACTCTGGGCCATTCCACCACAGTGTTGACTGCACTAATGTTTTTGCACTGCAACCACGTGAGCACAAGTCGGCAGGATTGTTCTTACCTGCTACATGTCTCCATCTAGATGGTTCAACTAGACCCTGTATTTCAGCCACACGGTTCGCAACATATGTTTGCCAAACATACGAAGGTTGGCTAATCCATTCTATGGCCACTCTAGAATCAGACCAGCAATAAACTGCTTCTATTGGTAGATCAATTTCCTTCTCAACATATTTGATAAGTCTAGCTGCAAGTAGACTGGCTGTAAGTTCCAGTTCTGGTAGACTTCTACGGTTTTTTAATGGTGCAACTCGTGTTTTTCCACACACATTTGCAACATTAATTGAAGAGTTCACAGAATCTTCAACTCTAAGATACACCACAGCTCCATAAGATGCTTCACATGCATCACCAAATGCATGTAATGTATACTTTGGCTTTGTAACATGTTCTGGTACAACACATCTGTTCACTTTTATCTGGTCCAAAATTGGGACTTCGTCTTTCCACTTATTCCATTCCTGAACGAGCTCATCTGGTAATGGCTGATCCCATTCGCAAGCCGATGTCCAAGCTCTTTGGAATAATTGTTTAGCTTTTAAAGTAAATGGAGCCAACGACCCCATTGGGTCGTATATGCGGTGTAACTGTTTTAAAAATGTTCGTCTTGTTTCACAAATGACGTCATCCAATTTTTCGTAAAATGAGAACATCAGTATATCTTCAGTTGGGAGGTATTTTACTCCAAGAGCTGTTGTCGTACAGTCATTTTCTGCCATGGTTATAACGTGATGGGATGCCAAATCTTCCTTTTCCAGGCGTTTCAAAGCTTGGGGTTTATTTGAAACAAATTTTCTCAAAGGGAAGCCTCCCCTCGCCAATAAATTTTTCATCTCGAGACAGAGATCAGCTCCCTTTTCTTCAGTTTCAGCACCAGTTAGAATATCGTCCACAAATATATTCTTCCTTATCTCACTGGAAGCTGTTGGGAAAGATTCACTTTCACCTTCCACGTGTTTAAATATTGTTTTTATACTTAAAAATGGTGAGCATTTTAATCCAAACGTAACTGTTGTCAGTCTGTACTCGTCTGGTGTCCTATCTACCTCCATATTTCTCCATAAAAATCGTTGCAAATCGTGGTCTTCTCTTTTCATTTTGATCTGTAAAAACATTTTCTCTATGTCGGCCACTATAGCAACTTTATGTTTCCGAAACCTGATCACCACACCCAACAAGTCGGGTTGTAAAGGTGGTCCAGGCAACAGGGTATCATTGAGTGACACACCTTCAGTGCCCTTTGCCGAACCATCAAAAACAATTCTGACTTTCGTGGTTGTTTTGTCCATCCTAACTACTGGGTGATAGGGCAAATACCAAATGTTGCCCTCCTTTGACTCCACAGGGTTTTCAATCTTCTCGGCTCGTCCACTTGATATAAGCTCCTGGAGCTGGTTTTCATACAATGTTCCCAGTTCAGGATTCTGACTCAACTTTCTTTTCGATTGATTTTAGTCGACTGAAAGCTAGGTATTTATTCGACTTTATTGTAGTATTTGTCCACTGTGGGTGACGTATTAACCCTGTCTCATAGCGAGAATTGTTAAATGTTGTCTTCTCTTCATATTGGCAAATAGCATCAGTCTCCAGTGGTTTCATTTCTTTTGATTCTTGTGGCAAAATGCCAATGTGCTCCAATTCCCAGTGTTTTTCAGCTATTTCCTCTGGCTTCTGTATGTCAAAAGACACTCTGTTTATCTGAGGGTTTGTATCATTCGTGGCCCTAACTGTACAAGGACCTGACAAAACCCATCCAATATGAGTTTTATGAGCGATCGGCATACCTCTTGGACCATGTATTCTCTCAGCCATCTGGATATTCGGGGTATCTTCAATACCAAGCATTATATCCACTTCTGCCCCCTTTGTTCGTGGATAAACATCTGCTAACTGCAATCCTATCAAATATGGCATTTTTGAGAAATCTCCTTTGACCTCTTTCAAATCAGCACTTGGCTTATCAATTACGTAAGCCACTATCTCAAACACTTCTCCTTTCCATTTTGGGACAGCTGATGACAAATAAAATCTCACTTCTTGCGTATTTAAATGCAGGGCCTTTCCACCAGCTAAGGTGAATTCTCCTTCAACCATACGGCCTTTCAAATTGAGCTTCTTGGCCATTTTCTTGCTGATAAATGACACCCCACTTCCGCTGTCAAATAAAACCCTTGCTTGTGTGACACAAGCATTAGATTCCACCTCAACAATGCCACTTTGCATTAATATTTCTTTAGGACCATTTATGGCTTTTACAAGACCAGCTGTTGACTCAATTTTTTCATCACTTACCTGAATTCCAGCCGTTTCTGTTTCTCCACTGTTGCGTCTTGAGCGGGTGAATTCCTTGTGTGGATATTCGTTTTTATTTTGGCGTTTCTCAATATGTAGCAGAACATTGTGTTTTCTACCACATTTGCTGCAAGGACTAGCATTACAGTTCGTGACAAAATGATTTGTCCGAAGGCAGTTAAAACAAGATTTGAGTCTTTAACTCTTTCTGTTCTCTGAGGTATGGTCAGTTTGTTAACTGCATAACATTTGACCGATGGGTGGTTTTTACCACAGAACAAACAATCAGATCTATTGCCTTTATTGTGGAATGATGTGTTCCTCGTGACATTCAGTGCATAGCTACTAGGCTTGTGTTTTTCAGACTTGTTGTATGTTTCCCTTTTCTTATATTTATTGGTGTCTGCTTTAACCTCCGCATCAGTTCGCCGAGCTACTTGGAGAGCTTATTTAAGTTTTTGAAGTAATTCATCGAATTTGATAGGCAGATTGTTGTGAGTTCGTCTCTCTGTTCTCTCATCTTTGATGCGCTCGCCATCCCATCTTCTCACCAAGACTTTTGGGAGTTTAGGCCGCACTAAGGCTGTCAATACCCAACTACTGTTAATAAAACTTTCGTTGTTGTCAGTTTTCCTCAGTATGTAATTCCAACATGTTACCAGTTTGGAATATATTACATCTAATTCTTTGGCATTGGCTGAAAATGTTGGGTTAACATTTGCAATCTCTAAAATTACTTGTTGTACTCTTCCAAGGACATCTCCATACTTATTTTCCAGTATTTGTAGTGTTTCTTCAAAACTTGGATTTTTCAAAGAGAGAGCTACCTTTAAGGCGTCGCCTTCAAGAACACTAATTACGAAATGAGCTTTCTCTGCCTCAGAATAACCAGATTTATCTAATTCTGCCTTAACAAGGTCCTTCCACTGGTCAAACAACTCTGGTTCGCCTTTGAACTTCGGTACCGTTATATCACATTTCCTTTTTGTCATTGTAGTGACAATCTGTGATAGTTGGTCACCAGTTAGTCCGGTATTGATAGATTTAAAAGCAGCAGTTAAACTTTCAGTTAACTGCTTATTTGATGAATGTCTCTCGCTGTCATGCGATAAATCACTTGCGTCAGAACTACGTCTGCTGTTAGCAGTTGAATGCACCTATCCCTTCATTTCCATGATCTGCACATTGGTGCTTAATGACAAATACAAGTCTCTAATGCTTTGTTTGCCATTTTCTTCCTTCTGTCTTGATTCATCATCCATGTTCTCTAGCCTCTCTGTGTTATCAGGGTTAAACTCTATGTCATCTTGTACTGCTTGCAGCTCATTAAAAACTTTGCTCAAATTCTACGAGTCCATACTGGTCGCTCTCATTGACAACTCGATATCGCTACTAGGCGAACCATCGACTTTCAGACGCTCGGTTTGCTCGAAGAGCTTCAAAACTGATTTGTGTGCCTTAGTGAACATCATGCGACAAATACGTACGCCGCTTTTCCAGAAGACTTTGCAAACTGACCTCTTTCTCCATTGTGATTCTCAAAATACAATCGCCACTCTAAATTATTACAAGAAATAATTTCAATTACATGTAATTAACCCTTTTTACAATTAATATTTAAACGGTAAACACGAAGTGAGAAAAATCTCATACAAGATGAAGGGTCAAGCAGGCAGAACAAAACACCAAGAACTCAAACATTAAAATCTTTTTAAACACTTTCCAGCTCTAAAAATATTTAAGAATACAGTCGTTCGATCAGAGCTGTACTGACTCCCATAAAATGCGAAACAGTAGCAGCATCCGGCTCGAGGGACCAAAAAATGTAGCTTGACCTAACAGGAACTAGCAAAGGCTGTAAACTCAGAACATAGTATTCTTAACAAGTACTGGAAGTATATTTATATAGTTTATTATATGATGAAATATCTACATTATTATACAAAATGAATGATAAAAAACATTGAGAATGGCTTGGTCTTTAAAAGGAGTTAATTGATATCAGGTTTGAATTCTGATGGGATTCATAAATATATCGGGTTTTTATTGGTCACACTTTCACACTCTCTCCCTCCCTCTCTCTCTCTCTCTCTCTCTCTCTCTCTCTCGCTCTCTGATTGTTATTTTTTACCGTCTGTGCACAATATATTTTAACTCGGAATGTTTATGGCGCCATAACTAAAACTCACGCTTTCCGCGGTCCAGGCCTGGATTTTCACTCGATCTCTTGAAGATTTCTTTTCACGTATAAGTTTTCTCATACTTATTCATCCACACTTGTCCTTCTCGGATTCACACTTTGAATAATATTCATTTCGTTGAATGTTAATTTTCTCGACTCGAATCTCTCATTGTAACTCGGCTTGTGTAGCTCATCTCAGTTCAATCTCAGTTCAATCTCAAAACTCGGTTGCTACTCGGCTCGTGGAGCTCATCTCAGTTCAGTCTCAAAACTCGGTTGCTACTCGGCTCGTGGAGCTCACCTCAGCTCAAGCTCTGGCAGAATAACTACTGCCAATACTCTGGATTTCCTTTTTGGAATCAACATTAAACTTTAGTCCATTTTATATGGAACATACAGTCAATTTCATAAAACATTTTAACAGTTTCTGTAAACATCCATCTCAATCTCTCCAAGTTTCATTTTTACTTATAAAAAGCAGTTCAGGAGAAAACTTGTTTTTACTTCACATACTGGTGACCAACAAAACTAAACTAACATTTTTTTCTCACACACACACAGAGATTTTAGAACAGGCAAGCCCTTCCCAGCATTTCTTATCAATATGGCTGTCACATTTAATTTCTGTTACAGAACACAGTCGTGGGAAGAAGTTGAAATTCTTGGTGCCAATTTCCCCACGCTTAACCCCCATTCTCGCACTAATATAATTATTATTTATCAACATAGTTATGAATATAAGATATATTCATCGCTATGAGTCAAAACATGAATTAAGCCTTAGTATATGATACTAATATTTTCGGTGTTCAATATTAAGCTGAACTTATATGCCAATACGTAACAGTTATTATAGAATGTTATTATGTGACTGGTAGTGTTGCAGGCAGTTACAGGGAGTGGGTTTGAACTTTAACGTAACGTTGCTCGCCAGTTTCCTTTCCAGGGGCGGAAAGGGGCATAGAAAAGTTACCGGGAAATGCACCGGGTGATTTTCAAACTGAGAGAACGCGGTTTCCTTGCATTTTTTTCGATCAAATGCAGACTAGTCTGCTGGTATATCGAATGGCAGTCCACATAGAGAGCATTTCGGTATACCGACAATCTATGGAATCAGATCCATTTCGCCTGTTGGTCATTTTCACAAAATTCCATGCACCAACGCGTGCTGGGCTACATCAATTTTAGGGTCGCCATTTTGTTGTCGGTCGACGCAAGCTTGCCTCCTCCAATAAATCTTCTTGAATTACCTGCAAAATCTGGTTGAAATCGTCTGGATTAGTTATCAAACGTGCGTTATTTGCCGAGAGGTGGAAATAACGCAGTTCCTCTGTCTATGCGTGTATTATAATAAATCCCAGGCTCAAGTTGATTTTGAATTTTGACTGTTGAAGTTTGGAACAGTGTTCAGTTAATCTTCATTCAGGGATCTCACATCAGCAGTCCGATAATTGAAGGTGTCCTGTATGGTCGCCCCACGACGTGATCCCACTCCAGTGGTCTCGATACAAGTCAATAGCTTCCCGAGCTTCGTCTTCTTCCAACTACACCTCGTTGAAATCTTCTGGGTCGATATCATGGATTTCGGTGGCTACCCGGCAAATTTTTTATGGCTTCGGAGTGGTGGCTGCAGCTTGTCTCTTTGTAGCTCGGTGAACTGTTACATTTTGCCGTTTAAAGTGAAGCAGTTGCTGAAATATCTCTCCTCAGGTACTACAAGTGTAGGTCGCACGGCAGGTTTTATTGGTGGACCAAATCTTCCCTTCTCGCATAATCTTTAACCCTTTACCTAACGAATCGCCTGCATCCGCCCGCGTAATATGCAAATTCAGCAGCTGCCAGAATATTATTTTTCAAAAAATTTCAACAAAACCATATCATGTGACCCCTCTTTGGAACGAGCTCGTCGAGCTCGTTCCAAAGAGGTGTCACATAATATGGTTTTGTTGATTTTTAAAAAAAAAAAAAAAAAATTTAAAAAATGTTATTTAAAATAATAAATTTTGAAATCGTCTGCGTTGGGTAAAGGGTTAAAACAGTGTTCGCATTGAAATCTGTTCACTGGTGATCGCCCTTCTGTGGGATGGATTCCAAAGTCTGTCAAGCTTTCTCCAATACGGCTTATTACAGCATCGGCAGTCAAAAATGACCTTCTTGAGGTGTTGCGTCTCGTATCTATACTTATTGGTTTTTGTTGTAAATATCTTCTCACAAAACTGACATGAAAACTGTCCTTACACGTGTACCGTCCTTTCGTGTTGATTCCTGCTGTAAATCCATGAAAAGGTCTTGGAACATACGCCTCAATACAACATATACTCCATTGTAAAACTTAAAAAGGCTTGTCGCTTCTAGTGTAGATTTGACAAATGATTCCTACACTCTACATCTCCACTATAATATTCCTGACCAAACATATGTTCGAGTGTGGGTGATGGCAGATATATATAAATAGATAGGCCATTATATAATCACAGATTTGATAAACAAAAGTCGGAACACTATCGAACAGGTGGCTAATTACCCTGACCCGAACTCTGACCTTAGATGACCGTGAGCTGGAATTTCCCTAAAAAAAGCGATTAAACCAATCAAAAACATCAATTAAAAAACAAACAAAAAACTTAAAAAGCAAATAAAAAACAATAAAATACTATAAATTATTTTTTTAACAAAAAAAAAATTCAAAATTAAAACAAAATGACGTCATCGATTTCTCCGGATTCCTCCTGCGGCAAAAGGGGGTTGTTGGGGGTACATAGTTAATACTCCTGTCAACTTGTCCGAACAAATCCCTCCAGTGATTTTCCGATCTGACTATCTATCATTATGGCAAGTGTGCAATAAAACTGTTGGACTATTACAAAGTGCATTGTGGGGTGTGTGTGGGGGGGGGGGGGGGGGGGGGTACGAGAGTAAGGGTCTTGGGTTGATAATGAGAGTTTAGTGGGTACCTCTTTCAAAGTTTTAGCTGTACCGATATAACCTGAATCCAATCTGCTGTTATATGTTCAACTGTATTTTGCAATAATAGTAATATAAACTAGAGAAACAGAATTGTGATCAGTAAAGTCGAGTCTGTGTTAAAATTGTGAAAGCATCAGAAATAAACTCTATAGAAAGAGAATTTATGGAGACTTATTTTCGGGAGTAAAATGTTTTAAAGAACTCAGAAATAGGTTTTCGTAAACAGCATTTAAAGATTTTCATACAGAAATCAAATAAAAAAATTTCAAGAAATCAGAAATAATTTCTGTGCACAGCATTCAACATGTTTTATAAAGAAATCAGAAATGGATGTTTTGGCTCCGCCCACTTTTATAAGTGATGAAATACATAAATGAACTTCGGGAATGCATAAGGGGATCATAAAATGCGATTACCAGCAATTCTAAAAAATGCACTCAATGACGCGTGGGTGACCTCAGTGACCTTGATCCATATTTTGAACCTCCATTGAGTTTCGACTCATTTGATGCAGGAATTTAGAAGGTCTAAATTGTGATTAACAATATTTCTGTAGTATGTAATCAATAACCATAGCTCACTCGAAAGACCATGGCACATAGTTTGAACCTCCAATGAGTTTCCTATTGATTTCCAAAGGTTCCAAGTTGATAATGTCATACTATGCTTGATATATTAAGCATGACCATCTTTCCAAATTTATGGATCAGTTTTTGTAACCCGAAAAATGCACTCAACGACCTCTGGGCGACCTGAATGTCCTTGACCCATATGTTGAACCTAGATCGAGTTTTGACCCATTTGATCTTGGTCCTAGGTCCATAGATCATACCATGCTTGAGATATGAGCGTGACCCACGTTCAAAATGCCCCCCCCCCCCCCCTACACACACAGTTTTTTGAGTGTGAAAATACATGTATGAACTTAGGAAATGCATTAAAGGATCCTAAAATGTTATTTCTAGCAATTATGAAAACTGTACGCAGTAACCCCTGGTGAACTCAATGACCTTGACCTATTTTCGACTCCTTTGGTGCTGGCCCAAGGTCCATAGATCATACCATGCCCTGCGATATGAGCGTGTCCGACTTTCGAAATATTTGCCCCCCTCCCTCCCCCCGTCCACTTCTTTGAGTGCAAAAATGCATGCATTAACTTCGGGAATCCATTGGGGGGGGGGGGGGGGGGGGGGGCATAAAATGTGATTCCCAATTATTCTGAAAAATGCACTCAGTGACCCATGAGTGGCCTCAGTAACCCTGAAGCATATTTTGAACCTTAATTGAGTTTGGTGTTGGTTTCAGGTCCATAGGTCATGCCAACTTTGAGATATGATATGAGAGTGACCCACTTTCAAAATGTTTAGCCCCGCCCACATTTTTTGAGAGCAAAAAAAACATGTAGATAGATAGTTTATTGCAAAAACACCAAAAACAAGGCAGATTGCATGTTACACAACTTCCAGTACAAAACATTAATGCCAAGTCTTGAAGATAATGAATTAATAATTGGTTACTTACATGTTATGTGGAGGCTTTATACAATGTGTCACACCATCAAGTAGCCATAGCCTTTCTTCTGCTCTTGAAGAATTGAAGGATCATATTACAGATGATATTACATAATGGTGGGACTTCATTCTTCATAAGAAAGATGAATTTCTCCGAACTGTCCATGTTGACGAAATGCAGGTATTCTCTACCTATTTTGCCAAATGAATCAGTTTGGAGCCCTTTAAAGTCCTCACACTACATGACAAAGTGATATTCAGTTTCAATATCGCCCACATTACATAAACGAACTTAGGGAATGCATTATGATGGCATAAAATGTGATATTCCGCAGTTGTGAAAAAAATGCGCTTAATGACCCCTGGATGGCCTCAGTGATCTCACCCACCCCCCCCCCCCCCCCCCCCCCCCCCTCACAGCTGATAGCTGTTAGCTTGGCACATTCAAGTTGAAAAGGGCATTGTATATCCCTTTTGACGTTGTTTGCGTTGAAACTTGAAAAGTTTTGTGTAGATCTCAAACAAAGTTGGCAATGCTTCAGAACCGGTCGGTACTGCCGCGTCCACATCCGAAGTTTGGTATCCATAAGTGCTGTGGCTATATATAGTCTTGACATAAAAGCGGTATTGTTTCCTTTTTGACGTGATTTTCAATGTAACTTCAAACAATTTGCGTTGATCGCAAAACAACTTGGCAAACCTTCAGAACTGCTATTGCCGTTATTGGTCTCGGTAAGTGCTATAGCTCTGACTGTAGGCGCGATACAAGCCTAAATTTATACTTTTGTATTTATTGACGTTATTTACGTTGTAATTTCTAAAGTTTTGTGTATGGAAGAGCCACGACAATGGCTGAAGGCCTGCCACGCGTGTTCTGGGCGCCAAGAAACTCCATTTGACATAAAAACGTCGAAAAGTTACGTTAAATAGAAAAATTCCAAAACAGCTGCTTTTTTCTCACCTGGCCTAAAACGCCATGTGAGCTTTTCTCATCACTTGGCGTCGTCCGTCGTCCGTAAACTTTTCACGCTTTCATCTTCTTCTCTGTAACCGCTGAGCCGGTGTGAACCAAACTTGGCAGGGATGGTCTATGAGAGGTCCTCTACAAACGATCCTCATTTTGTTCCCGTCGGATGAAAAACATGGCTTCCAGAGGTATTCTTTGATTCTGGTTGGTGGATTTTCAAAAATCTTCTCCTCGGCAACCACAAGGCCAAATGTTTTGAAACTTCACATAAATGATAACTGGGACCCCCTCTACCAACGATCCTCATTTAATGTTGATCGGGTTGTAAACATGGCCGTAATTGCGGCTTATGTTTACTATAGAAACCCTATGGGAAATCACATTTTCATCTTCTTCTCTGGAACAACTGAGCCGACGTGAACCAAACCTGGCAGGGATAGTCTATGGGAGGTTCTCTACAAACGATCCTCCTTTTGTTCCCAACTTCCAATGGGTTTGAAAACATGGCCGCCAGAGGCATTCTTTGATTCTGATTGGTGGATTTTGAAAAAGCATCTCCTCTGAAACCACAGGGCCAAATGTTTTGAAACTTTGCGTGGCTGATGACTGGGACCCCCTCTACCAATGGCCCTCATTTAATATTGATCGGGTTGCAGACATGGCTTCAATTGTGGCTTATAGTTACTATAGAAAGCCTATGGGAAATCACATTTTCATCTTCTTATCTGTAACAACTGAGCCGACGTGAACCAAACTTGGCAGGAATGGTCTATGGGAGATCCTCTACAAATGATCCTCATTTTGTTCCCGTCGGTGGCAAAACATATGGGATTCTGGTTTGTGGATTTTCAAAAATCTTCTCTGAAACTACCAGGCCAAATGTTTCGATACTTCATATAAATGATGACTGAGAGCCCCTCTACCAACGATCCTCATTTAATGTTGATCGGGATGTAAACATGGCCGTAATTGGTCTATGGGAGGTCTTCTACAAGTGCTTCTCATTTTTGTTACCGTGCATCGAAAAACATGGCTGCCAGAAGCATTTTTTGATTCTGATTTGTGGATTTTGAAAAATCTTCTCCTCTGAAACCACAGGGCCAAATGTTTTGAAACTGTGCATGGTTGATGACTGGGACACCCTCTACCAACGTTCCTCATTTAATGTTGATCGTTTGCAAACATAGTCACAATTGCGGCTTATAGTCACTATAGAAAACCCTATGGGAAAATCACATTTTCATCTTCTCTCTGGAACTGAGCCGACGTGAACCAAACTTGGCAGGAATGGTCTATAGGAGGCCCTCTACAAACGGTCCTCTTTTTGTTCCCGTTGGTTGGAAAATCTGGCCATAAGAGACATTCTCTGATTCTGATTGAAGGATTTTGCAAAATTCTTTCCCTCTGAAACTACAAAGTCAAATGTTTTAAAACTTCACGAGATTGAGGACTGGGACACCTACCAATGATCCTAATGTAATGTTGATGTAATGTTGCAAACATGGCCACAATTGCAGCTCAGAGTTACCATGGAAAGCATATGGGAAATCACATTTTTATATGTAGTTCCAGGTGAGCGATTGCAGGCTCTTTAGAGCCTCTAGTTATTTTTCAAGATCTACAAAATACTAAAATTTCATGGAAATCGGACGAATTTTAATTTAGTTACCATGGAAAGCATATGGGAAATCACATTTTTATGTGTAGTTCCAGGTGAGCGATTACAGGCTCTTTAGAGCCTCTAGTTATTATTCAAGATCTACAAAATACTAAAATTTCATGGAAATCGGACGAATTTTAATTTTTCCAACATTGGCTCCAGACCGTTACGGCTACAATCTGATTGCGTTTTTAGATATGGCTTTTGTTTTTTTTTTTGGTCAATATTAACGGTTCATGAAAATCGCGTCAGTATGACGTTCTATTTTGAAATTTGAAATTATAACAACTGTACTAAATAGAGACACCATCAACAGTGAAGTGTATGAAATTTCGTAGCTGTGTGTTTTATTAATAGAGAGCTATGCGTGTTACAATGTCAGCGTTTTTAGTTTAAAATGTATAAAAAATTGAAGTTACGTTAAAACCTAGAAAATGGCAATAAATCCGAAAACAAAAAAACTACTACCTCTTTTTAGCTCTACAACATACGAACATTCATGAAAATCGACCGGCATTTAATTTTTGGTGACAGTGACGTCAATAGCTCCACCCGAAAATTCGACCATATCCGTTGAGAATTTCCCCGGTCGGCATCACATTTTTAAATATGGTTTTTGTCAGAGATGTGATTTACAAAAGTTGAAATTGGGAGGCCTGATACAGACCTCGTTATTAAAAAATCGAGAAAAAGAATAAATTGAGAATTTCTTCACAGAACGACACACGCGTGTGAATGGGTTAATTGATATGGCACGAGTGCTAGCGCGGAAGGATAAAACGAGAGGCCGCAGTCCTCGAGTTTCATCCTTCCACGATGGCACAAGTGCCAAATCGATTAACCCATTCACACACGCGTGTCGTTCTGTGTTTATTACACGCCTTTAGAAGGACACTCAGCAATTCATTTGACAACTATCAACAAAAAGAACACATTTTATCGCCAACCAAATTTGCGAGGGGAACCCATGTTACTATTTTATCCCCTGAGTTCCAATGTGTTCTTTATGCCTACTGGCACATAGAACACATTGGAACTCAGGGGGCGACTTTTAGCTATCACTAGCGATTCAAATTGTAATTGCGGTGCACGATTTGCAGACAATTCCAGTGAAATTTCACTTTTTTATAAAAATAGTCCGTCAACGATTTCCGTTCCGCACATCACAAATGTGCGGAACAGATGTTCATTCACCAGATGGTTTTGTGTTGCTGCAGATGGGGATTTCATAGAACAGGCGTGTAATAAAAGTCATTCCAACTTCGTTGGATGACTTAACTAGATGGTTTTGAAATCGCAAAACGAATTTCCAGAAGTCACCCAACGAAGCACGACCAACGCCGTCTGGGCGGGCGGCCGATGACGTTTTGGCGGCCAAATCTGATGTGTATTGTGATTATATTTTCAAAAATTCGGAAGGGAAATGTTAAAAATAAGACTGAAATGAGAAGGTTAACACAAAAACGTTAAATCAGCATCGCTGGAGGGGGAATTGTAATCCCATAATGGGGATTAACAATTTCAAACGGTGTGTGTGTTTTCCTTCATAGATTTATAATTCACAATATGTGCGTCTTGGAATAAGAGACGTAGCGTTTTTAATGACAATGTCATATGACCAAAAATGCCTAAACTTTTATGTGACGTAAAAACGTCAAAATGGCGATAAATCGAAAAAGAAAAGAACAGTTATCTCCTAATATTTTGAGATCCACAACATTCTAAAATTTCACAAAAATGTGACCAGTTCCAATTTTTTGACCATATGGCCCTCTCTGACGTCACCTCAGAATTCGACCATACCAGTAGGGTATTTTCTAGGACGGCACCGTATTGTTAGATATGGTTTTCTACAGAGACTATATTTCCAAACTTTCGAGAGGTTTAGGCTCAAAATGGGGTTGAAAACAGAAGGTATATATAGGAAAAAACGTAAAATTCGCTTCGCTGGCATCGGGTGTCGCAATTTGAAATTAAAAATTAACGGTGCACTTCTGCAAATGACAAGAAATATTTATGGGGAGTGTCATAATTGTCTCCCACATAAGCATGACACAATTGAACCCACGAACGTAGAAAGAAAGAAAGAAAGAAAAAAAAACAAAACAAAAAACCCCAAACCAAACAGATATCTTTCAATGTTTTGAGCTCTACAATATACTACAATTTTAGAAAAATCCGGCTCATTTGAATTTTTTTTTACCTTATGACCCTCTACGACCTCACCTTAGAGTTCGACCATAACGGTTGGGATTTTTTAGGATGGCACCACATTCTTGTATATGCTTTTTCCGGAGGTTATATTTCCAAATTTCAAAAGAAGTCTAAGGCTAAAAATGAGGTTGAAAATATAAGGTACCGAAAAATCCGTAAAATTGGTAAACTGAAATGAGAAATCAAAGGGCCACATTTGCAAATGACCAGAAATATTTGTGGGAAGTTTTATAACTGTATCCCATATAAATACATCGCACATGAACTCACAAAAGTGGGCTTTTTAATGGGGTTTTAGTGAAAATTGCGACACAGTTGAAATGACGTGAAAAAGTCAAAAATGGCGATAAATAAAAAAAATCAAAAAAAAAAAAAAAAAAAAAAATCAGCTATCTCTTAATTTTTTTGTTTATCTCGTCAACATACTAAAATGTCAAGAAAATCGTCCGATACTGAATTTTGGGTAACGTCGACGTCAATAACGTCATCCGAAAAGTCTTCCAGAGGTGTTCAGAATTTCCGAGGACGGCCCCCATATTTTTATATTTGGTTTTTGTTGATGATATTTCCCAAATTTGAAAGTGGGGTGATTGATAGAGCGTAGATATTAAAAGATAGAGAAAAAATTTTGTCGTGACGTTGTTTTAAATAAAGGTGGAATATATACTCAGAACGACACGCTTGTGTGAATGGGTTAATCGATATGGCACGAGTGCCAGCGCGGAAGGAAAGAACGAGAGGCCGCAGTTTATTACACGTCTTCACGTCTATAAAAACAATATTAGAAGGACACTCAGCAACTGTCAACAAAAAGAACAGATTTTATCGCCAACCAAATTTGCGAGGGAAACCCGTGTTATTAGTTCGTCCCCTGAGGAGTTCCAATGTGTTCTATGTGCCTACAGGCACATAGAACATATTGGAACTCAGGGGACGATTCTTCGCTATCGCAAGCGATTCAAATGGTAATTGCGGTGCTCGATTTGTAGAAAATTCCAGTGAAATGTCGCTTCTTTATAAAAATAGTCCGCCAACGACTTCCGCTCCGCACATATGGGCGGAACAGATTTTCATTTTCTGCACGGTTTAGTGTTGTAGTAGATGGGGATTTCATAGAACAGGCGTGTAATGAAAAAAATCTAACTCCGGAATGTTCAATGCCGTAACGTCATTTTCAAATGAGGCAAATTTGGTGACTGTAGCTTCAGAAAAGTGGAAATGCAAAGCTGAAGAAAAAAATAGGCTAACGATCCCATTAAGGCACTCAAACTTCGTTGAATCACGTAACTAGAGAAACAGAATTTTCTATGGTCAGTAAATTCGAATCTGTGTGAAAATAGTGAACGCATCAGAACTGAGCGATATGGAAAGAGAATTTATGGAGACCTATTTTCAGGAGTAAAATACATTTAAAGAAATCAGAAATGGGTTTTTGTAAACAGCATTTGGAGATATCATACTGGAATCAGATAAATTATCTTTCAAAATTTATGGCTCGATCCAATTTTAGCCTTAGATTATACAATGCTCTAGAAAGTGGGGGGACTCGAAAGTTTGAAAGTGGGTTACTCAAATTTTTTGGCTCCGCCTACTCTTCCGAGTGATGAAATGCATGTGTATTTCTGGTATGCATTTGGTGTAATAAATGCAATTTAGAGCAATTATGAAAAATTGGCTTGGTGACACGGGGAGCGCGGTGGCTCAGTGGTAGACTGTTGGACTTCTGTGCTAGAGGTGCTGAGTTCGATCTCCGCCCGGGACGACCCGCGTTGTGCCATTGGGCAAGTCACTTTATCCCGGTTGCCTACATGGGGGCACGATGACGCCGTGCACTAAGGCGTACTGCACGTCGTTGGTGCACATGTCTTCAAACGATGTAACCCTGCTGGAGCTTGAATTGAGCGGAGCTTGAACAGAGAATGCTGAGGAGCTGACAGTTGCTCGTCGATGCTTGGTGGTTCTCTCCGGGTACTCCGACTTCCTCCACCCGTAAAACTGTCACGGTCACGATTAGCCATTGTGCATAAGTATGTGACCTTAAACACCAATAAATAAATAAATACTTGGTGACACCTGGTGACCCAAGTGACCTCGACCCATAACTTGAAACTCCAGCTCCCTTTGACTAATTTGGTGTTGGTCTAAGACTAACAAGTCATACCATGTTTGTGATATGAATGTGACCCACTTTCAAAATTTTTGACTCCTTGCATTTTTTTGAATGTAATAATACATGTATGAACTACTGGAATGCAAAGAGTGTTAAAAATGAGATTTCCAGCATTCTGAATAATGGACTCAATGACAACCCCTGGGTGACCTCAATCACCTTGACCTATATTTTGAGCCTGCACTGAGTTTCGACCCATTTGGTGGTAGTCCCAGGTCCGCAGGTCATAATAGACATGAGATATGAGCGTGACCCACTTTCAAAATTTTTGGCCCCACCCAGTGTAAAAATGCATGCATGGACTTCGGGATTGCATTAGGACGTCATGAAATGCCATATCCAGCAATTCTGAAGCCTAGGTGACCATGACCCATATTTTCAACCTCCATTGAATTTTAAAAATCGCCGCACTGGTCATCATATAGACAGATTTCCGGGAGGTTTGTTGTAGCATATGTAAACTGTTATAAGCCCCTTCCTACCACTGGAAGACTGACATTAACCTCTTTAGGTTGTTTAATCACCACCTGAATCAAGGTAGAAAACACGGCAAAACTTAATTGGCTAAAGGGATCACTAAAAGTTAGCTGTTTGTTTTGTGCACAGTGCAAAATGGTAACAAGGCCCTTGCAGTAATACCTATACGATACTGCAATTCTCGCTCTGACCTAGTCAGCGGGAGGTTTTCTAATCCAGTTTGTTTGCCATCCGTATATCCGACGTCCATCGCCCTCCGTCCGTCATACGTCAATATTTTCATTTTTCGGGTTAAAATATCTTCTTAACAGTTGCAGCTTTTTAATTAAACGATACGAACGTGTCTCTGTCATTTGGGGGTGTTTTTTTTTTCTTTCTCCAGAAGTTGTCCGGGGGATCTCCAAGAAGTGGAGTAGAAGTACAAACTTGATTCAAAGAGTGATTTCCCCTCATCCCCGGCTTCTACCCGAATCTCAATTTCTCAAACGGGGGATGCGTGAGAGGCCCAGGAGATCACCTTACATTACAGTCAACTCGGCCAATACTGATCACCAAAGTTCACTTTTCAAAAATTGCTGCTCTTGTCGTTTTGCCAAATTTCCGGCATATTTGTGCGTGCGTGCGTGCGTACGTGCGTGTGTGCGTGCGTGCGTGCGTGCGTGTGATAAACTCCTTCCATCGGCTGAAAGACTGTCAACATTAACCACTCTTAGTTTCTTTAATCAACGGCTGGATCAAAGTAGAAAACTCGGTAAAACGGGACCGTACTCGACTAAGTGTGACCATTATTTTAAAGGTTTAATCTCGCTAACAAAAAGATATACAGAGTTCTTACCACATCATATGGTCAGGTTCATATCCGCCCATGAATATCTTTCCTAGTTTACGTTTGACACGAATATTTTTCTTCAAGTGCAATAAGTTGCATTGAAAACAGTATATCTGATGAATAGCTGCTCGTTTTGTGCACAGTGTAAAGTGGACTAAATGGTAACATGGCCCAGTAGTGGTCGTTCGTTGACGTGCTCATTCGCATCTTGTTGGGAAGACCATTCATACCTTGGACACCGAGGTGAGAACAACTGAACAATGGAACTCCCACTGATCGGAGTGAAGGCTACCCATGCTACCACCTGGTGTATCCATGTGCGCAAGGGTACAATTCACCTGACAGTGGATTTTGAGAAAGAAATCGAACCGGCGTCCTTGGAGAGGTGTAGCACCTTTCGTGGGGGGGATTTCCTCCCACACTGGTCATCTCTAAGTGACCCAGAGAAGCTGGATGATGACCGCCGGATCCATACAACAGAGGCCAAAAAGAAGAGGAAGAAAAAGAAGACTGGACCCTCCGCCTGACGACGTGATGTCCGCCGAATGGCAGAGTTCTTGGAGAAAAAGAGGAAGGAGAAGGAGGCAAGTGAGGGCGTTGAAAGGTCTGCACCTGTCTCCCCTGACCAACCTCTGTCCAACCCAGCACCCCCTGGCAGGAGGAGGGTCGGGAGGACAATGGGTAGCCAGGTGAACAATCGAACTCCAACCCATCAGACTCATATGACGAGGAGATGAAGAGGGGAGATTTGTCTGCGGTGCATGAAGTTGTCTCGGACGACGTACAGGTCTTACTACTCCGGCCACTCTGGACCATCGCTCCGCTCATTAGGTATACACCACGGAATCTGTGGAGGCTTTCATCGGTGAAGTGATCGAGGACGAAGGCATACGGGAAGAACTGCAGTTGTTAATGACAGCATACATAATATCAAAGAAAGACCGGGAAGCCACCAAACGCTAGTTACGGAATGATCTACTCAGAAAGTTGGAAGACAAAGACACAGCAGCAAGGACTAGGTCAATCATACCAGTCTAGTCCCCTAGTCCTCCACAGACACTGACAACACCACCTACATCGATCTCTCCAACACGTCCACCACCTCACAAAAAGAACCGCCGGAGACACAGACGCCGCCGAGTACAATTCCCCTTCCTTCTTTAACACGCCCAGACATGATGCGGAAAACTTTATTCTTTTGTAAAAAAGGGTCGAAAGGGGCTTGACTCATACCGTCCCCGCTCACCTTTGGCGTGTGAAACCATTTGATCATGTGATCATTATAGCGACACAATATTGCTATCTCCGCTCTGACGTATAGTCAGCAGAGATTTTCTAATCCAAGTTTGTATGCCACCCATCTGTCGCCCATTGTCCATCCGTCCGTCCGCCATCCGTCAATATTTTCATTTTCGGGATTAAAATAAGATTTGTAAGATTCGTAAGATTTATTCAAGTAATAAACAACACCCACAGAGAGGCACATTGCGAAAACAAAACAATAACAATGACAGAATGATACATTCAAAAGAAAAAGAAAATGATGTTAAAAGTACACAAAAATAAACTATATATATCAACATAAAGAACAATTATTTTATATTTGTGAGTTCATCTCCCCTATGTTGAAAGAAGCACCGGATCATGTTACAGATGGGATTACATAGCTGGGGGATATTGTTTCGCATTATCAGGTTAAATTTTCCTTTTATATCCATATATTGAAAGTTTTCAGTATCCTTGTTTATTTCTTTTAGGAGATTTTTTTCTCATTTTGTCATACGCAATACACTCCATAACGAAGTGAAACTCGTCCACAATCGCCCCCGAACTACAAACTTTACAAACTCTCTCTTTAACCGTGATATGAAACTCTGAATGCCCCCCTTTCTCGAATAATAGACCGTGGTTCCTGATTCGGAGTCGAGTGAAGACTTTCCTAGCTTCCCGAAAAGTTGCATGTATCAGGTATGGCTGCATAATGTAGTCGTCTTTAAATTTTTGTATGTCCGTAATTTGTTTTTCCTTCCGCTTCTATCGTCGTCATCGTAAATGCTTGAAAATAAATTAGTTTCGTGTCTACTCCGAAGCTCTTCCAGCATTTGTCTGTTCTGATGTTTATGACTGATATTAACGTTATCGGTGTCTAGTTGTGTAAGATTCTCCATTTTCATTTCGAGGGATTTTATGAGTTCAAATTATGCGCATTCGGGTATGCATCGCCGAGTAAAGTTTGAGAAGCCACGGAGTTTAGTTTAAGTATTTGACTTGGCGCGTAGTAGCGTCAATGGTGACTGGATATCTTCCTAATTCCGCACATACCGCATGATTAGATGAATTTTTGCCCACTTCAATTGGGAACCAGTTTGCAAAATCTGACGTGTAAATTTTCACAGGGAGAGTTTTTTTCAGTTTTATCAGTCATTTCCAAAGCCCATCTTTCACTACCGTAGAGTAAATGGGTTTAATCAATTTTTCAAATAGTTTTTAAATATACTCGCCCAAAAAAGAAAGTGTGCATTGCATAAATTGATCAAACTCCAAAAAAATAATTTCGTAGGTGTAAAGAGTGTTAACCTGTTCATGAATAAGTTATATTGAACACAAAAACAGCTTGATTAGAGCAGGCAGAACACACAGAGAGGTTGTCCAGCATTTGAACTGCTACCGTAACACTGTAGACAGGCTAGTCCATCGACATGCACAACATGATGACGTTCGAGACCGACCCCGCTCCGAGAGACCCCGAGTTACCACCCCTGCACAAGATCGGTATATCAGTGTCGTCCATCTCCGGAACCGACAACAAACGGCAACGACGACAGCCAGGAACATCCCTAACCTGAGACGGATACATCCTCAAACAGTAATCAACCGGTTGAGAGAATACGGCTTACGTCCTCGAAGACCTGCAATTCGTCCGATTTTGACGTTACGTCATTGTCGTGCTCGACTGCAGTGGTGTAGACAACATCTCAGGCATCCCTTATACTGGTGGCGACGTGTTTTATTCACAGATGAATGTCGTTTCCATCTTTCATCATCAGATGGCCGCCAGAGAGTGTACAGACGTCGAAACGAACGCTACGCAGATCCATGTGTCGTGGAGCGAAACCGTTATGGGGGAGGGTCTCTCATGGTGTGGGGTGGCATCACTGCCCGTAACAGAACTGAGCTGGTCATTATTGATGGCAATGCAGCCAGATGTCGTGATGAAGTGCTTACACCTGTTGTTGTCCCATTTCTGCAACGTCACTGCCCCGGCGTCATTCTACAACAGGACAACGCCCGACCCCACGCAGCTCGTGTTGTTCAACAGCATCTGCAGCAGCAACAAGTGGATGTTCTTCCCTGGCCCGCAAATTCGCCCGATATCTCACCCATTGAGCACGTATGGGACGAAATGAAACGTCAGCTACGCCGGCTTCCCCATGCACCGTCAACGCTTGTGGAACTCCAAAGACAGCTTATCAGAATATGGAACAACATCCCACAACACTTCCATGCTAACTTGTTCGCTTCCATGAGGCGTAGATGCACAGCAGTAGTCGATGCAGACGGAGGTCACACCAGATATTGAGTGTGTGACTTTTGTGTTTGACCCTTAGTGTCTTTGACTCTCCATGGCACCAAGAGTATTCGTCGTAGCGTAATGAAATTTCTCGTGTTGATCACAAATTGATTCATCTGTGATTGAATAAAATTTCCATGAATGAAAATGATATATATCTTTTTTTAGTGTTATTTTTTAGCATGCACACTTTCTTTTTTGGGAGAGTATATATTTGTAACGTTGGGTGACATTTAGACTTGAATGAGTTATTGAGAGAAAAAAGTGTCTTTAGGACTTTGAGGCTCAACTTATATTGAGCACCATGTAATTGACCATTAGAAGATGAGCTGAAACCCAGATAGTTGTAGTTATTTACGTACTCTTGTTTAATCGAGCCCAAATGTAAATCTGGAGAGAACTTAGATTTTCTAGATCTGAAAATCAAAAATTTAGTTTTCTCACTGCTAATACTCATATTGTTTAACGGGGTATACTCTTCCTATTTTCTTAGACAGTTTTGGATGCCTATATGTGAGTCCGAAAGTAATACCAAGTCATCTGCGAAAGTTATATATTTATTGGGGGTTTAACGACACTATCGACAGCTAGGGTCACCTCGTGTCGGACAGTTTTACGGTTGGAGGAAGCCGGAGTATCCGGAGAGAACCACCGTGCAACGGCGAGCAACTGTCAGGCTCCCCATCATATTAACTCCACACACGCAGGGTTAGCAGTCATCTGCGAAAAGCAGGTGGTTTAACTGGCAATTGTTTAATAGTATCGGACTACAACCTTCATCAAATATTTTCCCAATGTCAACAATAAAGATTTTAAAGATGGTCTGAGGAATGTTACAACCCTGCCTGACTTCGGTTGTCGATAGCTCAGGTGGGCCAAATCCTTTATTATGCCACCAACTTATGCCCGTCTGTTCGTCTGTCTATCCGTCCGTCCGCACGTACCAAAATGTTCCCATGTATCTCAGCCACTGCTACTGCGATTTGAATGATATTTGGTGTTGTGATAGAGAATCACGAGGGAACGATACCTGAGTAGCGTGAGTTTTTTCCTCACATTTTATCCAGAGTTATGGCCCTTTTTCACTCTTTCGACTGAAAACTTTTTTGATGGGTCGGGAGCATTGGCACATGATTTGCGGTGCCCCTTTGTTTGTTTTGGTTATATAATAACTCGACTAATACAAAGACGATAAGGCATGAAACGTTGCTCCGTTGATTCCTATTTGTTGTAATTTGTGGAAACGTATAGAATGATCTACGGTGTCGAATGCCTCCCTAAAATCTACAGAAAACAGCACACAATGGCTTTTTTAATTTCTTGTATTTGTGTATTGCAGTTTTCAAGATAAACAAACTATCAATCGTACAAAATCCTTTCCGGAATCCAAGCTGATTATCACTAATCACTTTATTTTCTTCAAGAAACACGATAATCCTGTTATTGATTATTTTGCTGAAATAAACAATCGGTGCACTGAGGCTAAAAAAGCAATGTATTCAATTATAAGTAAATCAAGACAAAATACTTTAACAATTGATATTATGTTAGAAATATATGAAAAATCTGTTGTCCCTATTTTAACTTATGGCTGCGAAATTTGGGCCTGCGAAAATATTTCAATAATTGAAAAACTAGAAATGTGGTTTCTTAAATTTATCTTACGTCTGAAAAAATCAACTGGAAGAGATTTTGTGTTTGGCGAACTCGAAATGACACCGATTGGAATCAAAATTAAAACGCGTCTTTTAAATTTCTGGACTCAATGTTTGTCAGGAGACGAAAATAAAATATCAAACTCCATATATTCAATCCTGTATCAACATTACGCCAGTGGTACCTACAAGAGCCCGTGGCTGGACAACATTAATATTCTCCTTAGTAATTTAGGTATGGGGTGGGCCTGGTTAAATCAAAACATTGTTAATAAAAAACATTTCGACTTTAGTGTTAAGCAAAGATTAAAGGATATATTTATACAGGAATGGAGAGCAAGGCTGAGTAGCTCAAATAAATATAGATTTTAAAATGTAATAAAAGAAGATTTTTGTTTCGAAAACTACCTTTGTAAACTCCCGATTTCCCTGGCTACGGCCCTTCTCAGATTCAGAGTAAGAAATCATAGGCTCCCAATCGAAACAGGCAGTTGGACGTCGGAAGAGCTTTCCGAAAGAAAATGTAGTCTTTGCCAATTGGACGTTGGAGATGAGTTCCATTATGTCTTTGTATGTAGGGATCTGAGAGACCTCAGAAGAAAGTTTATAAAACCCTATTATAGATGTAAGCCCAGTATGTTCAAAGCCCAAAGCCTTTTCACTTCTACAAATACAAAACAACTCCGTAACCTGGCCAAACTTGTTAAAGCCCTTAATTTAGTCATACCTTAAGTTTAACTACCACTCTCGGCTGACCTACAACCACAAAGGCCAAAGTCTCTATGCGTGAACCATAAAGCTGTAGGCATGCTTGTGGGTGGGTGGGTGTGTGCGTTCGTCTCACTGGGAGTGGCGCCTCTGGAGTGATCTTTTTCTGACTTGGTATGACCACCTTTAAGTAGCAGAATATTATTATTAAAATATCACACTGTCGCTAGGATTATAGAACCTGGGTTTTCCCATCCGTCTGATTATTTAACGTTCCCACGCTTCTCCGCTTGCACCACAAACACACCCAAAATTTTCGCACAAGGGAATATTCCCTTGATATTTCGAAGAGTGTGCTGTGCAAGAGGGGGAGATTTGGGTAAACGTTACTTTCTGAAGTATACTTTGGTGCACAAATGGCATTCCGCAATAAAAGTACTATCACTACTAACCCTGTTCTCAACGCTTTGAGCAGACGACACTCGTGAAAAAATGTTGTAAAACGTGTGGCGCTCGTTCGTGTGGGGGGCCACGACATGTGTTTCGCGAGCAAGAATTGAAAGCCTAAAAATTAATACACTACCCGTTACTTTGGATAAAGGGTTAACAGATGTTGGAAACTGGAATACCACTTACTGCCCCGTTAAGTGAGAGTTTAGGGGAGGAAACACGAATTTACATTGAACACCGTCCTATGGCGTTACAGATTTCGGTTTTGGCATCTCTACCCAGTCGGAAAATTTGGCTGTATCTGGTGCCAACAGACGGGGGTACCGGCCACAACCTCACTATATCCTTCTTATAAATTTACCCTGTCATAATCTAGAATTAATTATAAACGTTACGGCTGGCTACCACCTCCATACTATGTAACTATTGACTCGACCAGTGTGGCGAGGGCGCACACACACTCCCTCACACATGTGCAATATGTATATATGTATGCATATATGTAATGTGTATATGTGTGAGTGTGCGTGTGTGTGAGTATGTATGTGTATATACACACATACATGCATACACACACGTATGGGTGTATAGGCGTGCATATGCATGTGCATGGGGCTATTTACTTATTTATTTATTTACTGATACTGACAGAGAAATAAGGCAAGGGGGGATACATACCTGTTATACATGTATATACAGCGGCGAGGGCGGGGGAGGGGGGTGTTAAATTACGATTGTAGACCACCACCACGGACATGTTTGTAACATATAGAGAAATTATTGTTTGTAAATTGCTTACATCATGTATATGCAAAAGCATTTGAATAAATCAGCAAATCAGTATTGCTTTGAGCTATAGCTCTATAATTGTTTAGGTCATGTCTGTCGCCTTTCTTATAAATAGTGGAAAGTATTGATTTACTCCAAGCAAGTGGATAATGGTGCGATTTCAGCACTTGATTAAAAAGTTTAGTGATTTCGTATAACATGTATGGAACAATTAGTTTGAGAAGTTCATTCGGGATATTATCAGGACCTGTGGATTTTTTGTTTTTCAGCGTCCGAAGGGCACATAGTATTTCGGTAGCTGCTATTTCATCGTTATTCATTGGGATGCGTACTTCTAAATTATGATATCACTGATGCTTATTTTCTTCAGAAACGGGTTTGCAGTATAGATTATTGAAAAACTCGACTGTTAAATCTGGATCTAGCTCGTTTTCGGTAGATTCTTTCTTTCTAATACTACTTATTACTCTCCAGTAATCTTTTGAATCAGATGACTCTAACCCTTTACCCAACGAATCGCCCGCATCCGCCCGCGTTATATGCAAATTCAACAGTTGAAAAAATATTATTTTTAAAAAAATTTCAACAAAACCACATCATGTGACCCCACGAACGAGCTCGTCGAGCTCATTCCAACGAGGGGTCACATGATATGGGTTTGTTGAAATTTTTTGAAAAATTTGAAAAAATGATATTTAAAATAATAAATTTTGACATCGTCTGCGTTGGGTAAAGGGCTAAACTGTTTAATTGTTCACACATGTGTCTGAAAAAAAAATTGGATTTATATTCCGTGACCCTTTTATAAGCCTTTTTGCGGTGAAGTAACTAATGACCAGGCTCTTTTTTGTGTTTTTTTTTTTCTCATATCCCGGGCGATATCTTTCCAGCTTTGTTGGAGATGTCTGCATTCAGCGACAAACCATTTGCGTTTCGGTCTTTCCTTCCTTTGCCATATGGGTTACATTTCTACGCAGCTGAATTGATATATCCTATAATACGGGTTATCTCTTCAGCAGATTCTTCGGTACCTCTCCTATCGAAGGGGTATATTTTATTCGAAATTGTTGAAGCCAATTGGCGGGGAGCGCGGTGGCTGAGTGGTAGACTGTTGGACTTCTATGCTAGAGGTACCGATTTCGATCCCCGTCCGGGAGGGCCCGCGTTGTGTCCTTAGGCAAGGCACTTTATCCCGGTTGCCTACATGGGGGCACAATGACGCCGTGTACTAAGGCGTACTGCACGTCGATGCGTGTAATGTCTTCAGCCGTGGCAACCCCAGGGGCTAAAAACAGAAACAAATTCAAAAGCCCATATTTCCCTAACCTCACGGAACAGGGTACTGTTATTTGGCATGAAGCATCCTTAGGTCCAGTAGAATAGATTGGTTTAAAAAAATTGCCACCGGTTCTATCAGCGTACCGGGTAGAGGGTATTGAAAAAATGATGAGTGATCATTTTTAGCTCATCTTGACAAAGTCAAGCTGAGCTAATCTCATCGCTTCCCGTCCGTCGTCCGTCGTCCGTCGTCTGTCGTCCGTCGTCCGTCGTCTGTCGTCCGTCAACACCATGTTTTGGTCTTCTCCTCCAAAGCCACTGGGCCAATTCAAGTGAAAGTTTGTGTGAGTGATGGTCCCAAAGGGGCATTTCATTTTTGTTCAACTCGGCATGCCCAGCCCCATAGGGAGGGAGTGGGGGAAAATGCACCAAAATATTTTAAAAATCTTCTTCTCAAGAACCAGTGTGTACAATGACTTGATATTTGCTATGGAGCTTCCATATGAGGTGTAGAATCAAATTTGTTCAAACGAAGTTCGTGAAGTAATATTTGGCTTTGTAATAGGCGGGGTTAGATTTTTGGCCCCGCCCAAAATTTCTATTTTCTGAACCGATGGTCCGGTATGAACCAAATTTGGTTTGTGGTATTATTGGGTCATAAGTACATGACCCATGCAAAAAAAAAAAAATTCCCGCATCCCCATGGGAACCCTGGGAGCTAAAAATAGAACTATTTTCAAACGCCCATATTTCCCAAACCCCACGGAACAGAGAGCTTTTATTTGGTATGAAGTATCCTTATGACCAGTAGAATTGAATGGTAAAAAAAAATTGCCATCGGTTATGTTAGGGTGTTCTGTAATGGGCATCGAAAAAATGCTGAGTAAGCATATTTGCAAAAATTTTTAAAAATCTTTTCTTCAGAATCAATCATCAGAATCTTTTGATATTTGGTATACAGCATTCATAGGGGGGTCAGATAAAAGTTTGTTGAAATAAAGCTCATTGGTTCATATTTGGGCTCTCTACAGGAGCCCGAAGTTTTAACATAGGGTAATATGGGGAATATTCTTTAAAAATCTTCTTCTTCAGAACCACCAGTCAGAATCTTTTAATATTTGGTATACATCATTGTTATGAGGGTCCGATTCTAGATTGTTCAAACCAAGTCCCTAGGTTAATATTTGGGCTTCCTACGGAAGCCCAAATTTTATCTTTGTTCAATATGGAGGGTAATTTAAAAAAATCTTCTTCTTCAGATCCATCAGTCAGAATGCTTTGATATTTGGTATGCAACATCTCTATGGGGGTCAGATTCAAATTTGTTCAAATCAGATCCCTAGGTGTATATTTGGGCTCACTATGGTAGCCCAAATTTTTACTTAGTGCAATATGAGAAAATTTCTTTAAAAATCTTCTTCTTCAGATCCACCAGTCGGAATGCTTTTATATTTGGTATACAACATCTCTAGGGGGGTCAGATTCCAGGTTGTTCAATTCGAGTGCTTAGGTTAATATTTGGGCTCCATATGGGAACATGAAATTTAACTTAGTACAATATGAGGGAATTTCTTCAAAAATCTTCTTCTTCAGATTCACTTGTCAGAATGCTTTCACATTTGGTATACAACATCTCTAGGGGGGTCAGATTCAAGTTTGTTCAAATCGGATCCATAGGTCAATATTTGGGCTCGCTATGGTAGCCCAAATATGAACTTAGTGCAATTCGGAGAAATTTCTTTACAATTTCTCTTCTTCAGATCCAACAGTCAGAATGCTTTCATATTCGGTACACAACATCTCTAGGGAAGTCAGATTTAACTGTGTTCAAATCAAGAGCCTGGGTTAATATTTGGGCTCTCTATGGGAGCTGGAATTGGCCATTTTGCTGAAGAATTAAAAATTTTGTACTCAGTACCTTCTAGAGGTACTAAGATTAATCCACATAGGTTGTATCAAGGGGCTTCATAGGGGAGCTCTACATTTTACTTATGATCAACTGAAGAAAAGGCATGATGCCCAGATTATTTTTGTCACTCCTGAGGGACTCAAGGATTGACAGTGTAGCCTATGGAGATGGCTTGCTTAATGTAGACTCATTCTTGGACTCTGTTTAAATTGTGTTCTGTACAAGATGAGCGCTTCAGGCCCCGTGTGGCCTCTTGTTGCAGTAAGATTTTACTATACAAATTGTTAAAGTTTCCAATTCCATGAATCAAATGTCAACCCCTAACTGTCAGACACACATGTTATTGTTTTGTTTAGCTACAGAGAAGGGAGCGTGGTGGCTCAGTGGTAGACTGCTGGACTTCTATGTTAGAGGTCACGAGTTCGATCCCCGTCCGGGACGAGCCGCGCTGTGTCCTTGGGCAAGGCACTTTATCCCGGTTGCCTATATGGGGGCACGATGTCGCCGTGTACTAAGGCGTACTGCACGTCGATGGTGCACATGCCCTCAACCGCTGTAACCCTGCTTGAGCGGAGCTTGAACAGAGTTAGAATGTTGAGGAGCTGACAGTTGCTCGTCGATACTGGGTGGTTCTCTCCGGGTACTCCGGCTTCCTCCACCTGTAAAACTGTCTTGGTCACGTTTAGCCATTGTGCATAAGTATGTGACCTTAAACACCAATAAATAAATAAATAATGAAGCTAATTGACTGTGTTAAGGCTACTGAATGATATTAATGCCTTTTCCTTACTACCCGATGTCCACTTGGGTGCTGATTTACATATAGTATACTCATACTTTGTCGATTTTTCCGTGTAGTTCTGAGCGGAATAATTCAAGTGAAGGGATAGTTGGCAATGATCAGAGTATTCGTTTGGCGATTTAAGACAAAAGTAGTCTACATCAGAAAAGTATTTGTCAGATATTATGATATACGGTAATCAACTACACTACACCCATTGTATAGGTAACTGGTGAAGTTACCCACGTAGTCTACCGGATTACGTCCATTAATTATTCGGAGTCGAGCCGTTTGGCACAAAGACAAGATATGATTACCAAAGCTATTTATTGTTGTATCTAGACTTTTTGTGTCTTGAGCAGAGTCGGTCATATAATCTTCGGGGAGGGGTAGGTGCTTGTCACTATCATCTGTAACATAATCCGGCATTCTACCAGTGCGCGGATTGAAATCCCCGCCTAAGATTATGAGATCTCCCGGAGCACAGGTTGACAATTCTGACTCAAGTCGGTCCAACACTCAGTAACTTGAGTTTGCGGATGGGATATTGACAGATACAACAATTAAAGATGACGGTAGATTGAATATTTTGCCATCAAATTCTACCCATAAAGCCAAATCATCAATTTGACTAACTTTCTTTAAAAAGAATTATATTTTGAGCGATAATAAAATCCAGTACCGCCTTTTTTGCTACTGATATTGTGCCGGTATAAGTATATGCAAGAAAACCCAGGGATTTCAATCTCGAATTCGCTCCAATGCCAAGTTTCCGTGATGATTTCATATTTGTACCTTGTTAACATCTATTGGAATTCAGGTACTGAATTTTACTGACCAACCCCATGTGCATCCCACTCAGTATAACCAATTTTGTTGAAATAACGATTTGTTTTATTTTGGGGTGTCATTAAATGTTTAATAGTATTAAGTCTAAGCGAGACTAATGCATCATATCTAATGTGACCACCGAGAGACGGGAGGAAAATATACATAGATAATACAGATAATTCTGAACGGCATCCCAAGATGAGCCTGGGATTCTCAATGAGCCGGACCTCTAATACGTACCTAACGATAGTTCTTCTTTTTTTAAACCTTGAGTGATGGTTAAACAAGAGTTCATCACATTTGGAGCAAGCGATCGGGGGGGGGGGGGGGGGGGGGGGGAAGTCACAAAAAAAAAAAAAGATTGATATATATGCTCGTTTGAGGCGGGAAATATGAAATGGATGTTCTCCGAGATGCCCTCTATGGACCGAGTCTTCAACCCCCCTCCCCCTTTGGCAACGCAAAAAGGAATATTTACGACAGCCCCACAGACACTACCCGCATTAACACGCATTTGAGATTTTTGTATGATCGTGATTGACTAGTTTTAAAAATGTTCTTAACCATTGTAGCCTTTTACTTAACCATTCACCCAACGTAACGGCCAAAACCTGCCAAAACCGGCCAGCGCTATTCACAAAAATCAACATTCCATTTTTATTATTTTCAGCTCACATTTTCATCTTCTTCTCTGGAACCACTGAGCCGATGTGAACCAAACTTGGTAGGAATAGTCTATGGGAGGTTCTCTACAAATGATCCTCATTTTGTTCCCGTCGGTTGAAAAACATGTCCGCCAGAGGTATTCTTTAATACTGATTGGTGGATTTTGAAAAATCTTCTCCTCTGAAACCACAAGCCAAATGTTTCGAAACTTCACATGCTCAATGACTGGGACCCTCTCTACCAGCGAACCTCATTTAATTTTGATCGGGTTGCAAACATGGCTGCAATTACGGCTTATAGTTACCATAGAAACCCTATGGGAAATCACATTTTCATCTTCTCTGGAACTTCTGAGCCGATGTGAACCAAACGTGACAGGAATGGTCTACAGGAGGTACTCTACATTTTGTTCCCGTCGGGATGGAAAACGTGGCCGCCAGAGGCATTCTTTGATTCTGATTGGTGGATTGTCAAAAATCTTCTCCTCTGAAACCACAAGGCCAAATATTTCGAAACTTCACACGATTGATGACTGGGTCACCCTCTAGCAACGATCCTAATTTAATGTTGATCGGGTTGCAGACATGGCTGAAATAGCGGCTTATAACTACTATAGAAACCCTATGGGAAATCACATTTCCATCTTCTTCTCTGGATCTACTGAGCCAATGTGAACCAACATTGGCAGGAATGGTCTATGAGAAGTTCTCTACAACTGTTCCTCATTTTTAGTCCGGAAGCCAAACCCACTCTTTTTACTCGTCTAAAGTTTTTTTTCTCGGTGGTTTCCGATAGTTTAGACACCCCACATCAATATTCCGTTCGCTGGCCTCCTGTCAACCTTGAAGAATTTTATATATTTGGCCCGAATAACATGGCCGCAAAAGTGACTGAAAAAATCACGTTTCGAACATTTGAAACATTTAGCGCGAATTTCATGACCCAAACTGGCGTAGAACCCACCCGTATCATTTCCTGATCAACATAATGATGCGGAAATCGTTACATAAAGAGTGTTGATTATGCGTGATATGACCTTTACTATTTATGAGACATGCAAGCTCTGCCCATGTCATTCTCGAACATTTCATGAAAGGGAATCATGTAATGATGTATAGATGGAATTTGGAATGGAATTTGGGAGCGACAGGTACATCGAAACCACATACATGCGTTATGGATCTGGTAAATCTGGAATAATAGGCATCACTTTGAAACCAGAAACTCTCAAAGTCTGGGCTCTCAGTCTTCAAGAAAAGATGGTTGGGTTTTGAGAGGCGGTTACCATCCGGGTTTTATGACACACTTTCCACACCAGTGGTGACAATATCCGTTATGAAGAAAGTCATAAAAGTAGGTGAAACTCACGTTTATGGTTGAAACTTGATTTATTGAAAAGTAATGGGTCTTCAGTCGAGTATGAGAGATATTGACATCAAAGAAGTGATCTCTTACAAGCTGGCGCCAGTTCCAACTGTACTGTTCAATGAAGCTGGTGATTTGCGTACACCAAAATCGAAATCAGACCTAAAAACACGAACTGCGTGTACAATACCAGCGAGGAAATCCACACCGACAGGCGTAGATGTTTGCACGGTAATTGATGGATGTGCCCCACTCTGGATTCCTCACTGGCATCGAATAAATTTTGCAGTCCTCTTGTGTTGGATTTCGTTGAAAAACAGAAGTTGTTGTTGGGCGACGTTTATCTTATTTTCGACAGGTACAACGAGTTCAAAAGCTGTTGCCGAGAATTCAGGTTGAGTGCAACATCAGTATTGCCGCCTCAGAAACTTATGTCGACCGTCACTGGGAATAAAAGGCAGCTTATCAGCATACTTTGTCAGTATTTCAAGTCGAAAAAGAGTTTTGGTGGTGAAAGTACTAAGGGGCACAAACTTGTCGTTACTGGCCAAGACAACGTACCAACTGAAATTAACAAAGTTGTCCTCTTAGAAAGGCGTGACATGAAAACCAGTCACGAAGAGGCTGATAATATTATAGTTCGACAGGCAACGAGACTTGCTATTGATGACAAAAAGCAGGTTGTCGACAGATGTATATACCCTACCCTTGCACCACTATCTGGAACAGAATATAACATCTCCCATTTTTATGGAGGCACCCATTAGGGATAGGTCTCTGATAGATATGGGTGCCACTATTGTGAAGCATCGTGACATTATCCCAAGTATCGTTACCGCGCATGCTATCTCTGGGTGTGATATCGTGGTCGGGTGCTTTGGAATAGGTAAAGGTTGTGTCCTTAAAGTTTTGAAAGAGGGTTGTATATCGCTGGAGCCAGTTGGTAAAATTGATGCTCTTTGGGACGACGTCTTGTGTGAAGCTACACAATTCATGGCTGCCTGTTATGGGTGTCCTACGTCCAAATCAGTGTCTGATGCAAGAGTCAGCAGTTGAACATCCACAGTAGGACCACCAGGAGCAACAAAAGTCCCTAAACTATGTACCATCCATCCAGGTTTCTGAGTCTTTTGTAGAGAACGTCAAAACGAAGCCACATGCAAGCGTGCATTTGGAAACACGCAGTGCATTCGGACCCACCAAAAATGGAACCTACAAATTATGGGTGTGTTAGAGACGAGAGGGCGAAGTCACTTCTCCCATTGACTCTGCCTCACAATGTATCGCTAGCACTTGACAATATCTTAAAACTGATTCGATGCTCATGTCCTAGCAAACAACCATACAAGACATCAAGGTGTGTTGTGTTGCAGGTTAGCATGCGCTGTTTTCTGTACTTGCCAAGCAACAATTGAGTGCTGTAACAAACAGATGAGCGGGGCTACTGGCGAGTCTGCTGAAAATGAAGACTAATCATTGCCTAAATTTTTAGAAAATACCACATTGGACATTACATTTGGCCGCCTTTTTGTTATAATATTGGATACTTACCAATTTTTGAAAACTACCTAGTGGTCTACATAATCGTTCGTGTTATATATACCAGGACTCTCTGTTTTTAATATTTTTAATATCAATGCTATCATTAATAATTTACGGGCGATATATTAGTCCCAATTCCGAACTTCATACCTGAACCAATAGAGCTTGTACAATTGCACGGAAATGCCTAAACATTTCTGTCATGTGATTGCCCATCACAAACACTGGTCACTACAACCATCATGGCGCTAGTTATCTGGAAAAAAATTGGTGAGATGTCTGAAAAAATATAATTTTTCTGATATTTGTCGTCATTTTGTCTGCCATGTAGGATTTAGGCAGTCTGATTTTTGCACAAAATTAAAAATGTGTATCAGTTGGAAAAGAAAGATGCTATTTTGTTTCAATTAGCACTCCACGTTGGTTAAAATCCTACTGTTTGTAAAAATGGCCGCCATTTCGACCGCCATTTTTAAAAACCGAAATATTACAAATTCCTCAAGGCTGACAAAAGGCCAGCCGATTGATTCTTCAAGTGGGTCTTGTGGACAACCATAATTCGCTGAGAAAAAAATTTAAGACGCTAAAACACGCAACGGCGCCTTGGCTGCCGGACTATAGTGAGAGATATGTGTAATTAGCGCCATTAAAATACTGCATATTGTCATCATTGTGTTGTCTTTCATTTGTCAATAGACCATTCTTTCCGCAAACAATCACTTTTACCCATCTTAAAGATAGCATGAAAGTAATGCCAGTTTCTATTAACAACACTGCGAAAAAGGGGGTGCTTAATGAAGTTCCAGGTGTATACTAAAATTTCATGAGAATCAGTCGTCAGTTAATTTGTTAGGACGTTAACGTCTACAACGTCACCCTTACATTCGGCCATAACTGTTAGGAATTTGCTAGGGCCGGCGACACATTTTTAAATGTGTTTTTTTTTGGACATTGTATTTCCAAAATTTCAGAAAGATAGGCTTAAAAATGAGATGGAAATTAAAATCTTTCAAAAAATCCTTGTGCCCGTTGGTCTACAAGATACTGTACTGGTCTACAACATACTGCACTGGTCTACAAGATACTGTACTGGTCTACAACACACTGTACTGGTCTACAACATACAAATCATACTTGACCATTTCATTTCATCGAACCTCAATTGAGTCGATGTACGAAAAAGGACGTTTTTACGCTTTCAAGTAGATTTTGGCGGAACTCCGAGGTTTATTCATCCTGTGCCTGTTACTTACATCACACATTTCGAATACTGCAGCCAGAATAAAGAGAAGCATCATTTTTTAATGAATGAATGAATGATTTATTTTGTAATATACACTTACAAATACAATTTCTTATGATACATCTACAGAATAAGTTTAATAATGACACAGCGACAGTTAAGTTAGCGGGGGAGTTGTCTACATTGCAAGGAGAAGGCATAGACAGAATGGCTGTCTTCCTCTCGACTCCTACAGTTTCTACTGATATCAGTTTCTGCAGATTACGAGGACTGACCGATTGGATATTTTATTTTTGCAGAGTTGGCCCGAGCAAGACGATATTTTATTACACGCCTGTTCCATGAAATCCTCATCTACATCAACACTAAACCAAGCGGAAAATGATAATGATAATGATATTTATTTTTCCGGCATACATACAATGCACAATGCAAAATATAGTTGTAAGTATGAACAGACAATGAAATATTGATTATAATAATGAGATTAAGATAAACATGTATACCGGATGGAGATGATACAGCCAGATTGGCTGTCTACCTGTCACCCCCCACGATAAAAATCCTGTTTCACGTTGTGTCAGACCATTGATGTGGCTATTGGGGCTTATTTATTTATTTATTGGTGTTTAAGGTCACATACTTATGCACAATGGCTAATCGTGACCGTTATTGGGGCTTAAATGCAATAACCTGTAGTATCTACCTCAAAGGGTGACCTGTTGACTAGTCAAGAGATTCTTCCTCTTTGGGCAACACGAATGCATTCCTAAGTTTTAAACTGCCTGTTGGCCAAAATCGGAAGTTGGATACGAAATCCAGACTTAGAGTAAAACTCGTGTACTTAGATCGTTTATATATAGAATATATTCATAGTAGCTTGGTGTACCAAATGTTCACCACGAGTGGTGAAGTGGTATTAACCGCGAGCCTTCGGCGCGCGGTTAACACCACTTCACCACGAGCGGTGAACATTTGGTACACCAAGCTACTTTGGGTATATTTTATATCATGATCGTCAGATTATTAAGAGTCGCTATTATTTTTCTCGATTTTACTGAGCACCAGACGTATATATTATACGTGCGGATCTGTTTTTGTTTACATGAGCATCGGTGGGCGGTACTTCCGCTTTCACCGAAACGAAATGGAAAATGAAACGGGGTCATTTTCATTTTAATAGCATAATAACATACCATTTCGAGTTATGGATGCTTTTTTAACATGAGACAACGCATGTTTGTTAAGTTTGGGTGTATTATGGGGTAAACTCATTTAAAAACGTAATAAATAATTGGCGCTTTCATTTCACTTTCGCGAGGCGACGTGCGATAAATTTAGACAAGTTTGCATTCTTGTCGACGTCACCAAAGGTCAGCATGGATGTAGTTCCACTGTAGGTGTAAATTTTAACTGTTGAAATCCCATTGCTGGCGTTTTCACCACGGTTGGTGTGTAAAGCTAAAATTTATGTCATAGGCTTTTCATAGATTGCAGAATAGGTAATCATGGTATAAATAGAGAGTAATCGCTTGACTGGACTGGTTACGTGAAATAATTCATGAGAGGTGAGGGGCGTTGTACAAACACGAGTGCGCGAATGCGCATAAGTGTTTTACAATAGAGTCCTTCACGTAACCAGTCCAGTCAAGCGATTACTCTGTTCATTACTTTTCATTATTAACGATAATTATGGGGGCGCGGTGGATCAATTGGTAGAGGTGCAGGCAGCAAGCCGAGAGGTCCTCAGTTCGAATCCCACCTGCGCCAACCGCCTTGTGTCCTTGGGCAAGACACTTCACCCCCATTGCCCACGTGGGGACACGGTGACGTTGTGTACTAAGGCGTACTGCACGTCTATGGTGCACCTGTCTCCAACCAATGCAAACCCTGCTTGTGTGGAGTTGGTATGTTGGGGAGCCGACAGTTGTTCGGCGTTGCTCGGTGGTTCTCTCCGGGTACTCCGGCTTCCTCCACCCGTAAAACTGTCACGGTCATGGTTAGCCATTCTGCAGAAATATGTGACCTTAAAACACCAATAAATAACGATAATTATATTATTTAACCTAACCCTTTACCTAACATAACGGTCAAAACCGGCCAGCGCTATTCTCAAAAATCGCCTATTAATTTTCATTATTTTTTCATTTTTTGTCTCTAAAACATAGGTTATGACCCTTCATTGGAACGAGCTCGCCGAGCTCGTCGAGCTCGTTCCAATGAGGGGTCATAACCTATGTTTTTGAGACAAAAAATGAAAATAATAGTTATTCAATAATTTATTTTGCAAGTGTCGTCTGCTTTTCATGTTAGGTAAAGGGTTAAAAAACAATGCAGTCCCCATTACACCCACGGCAAAGCGCCTTCGTTTGAGCGCACGGATACATGACCCAATTGTTGATTGCATAATTCACTTGTGAAGTTATCGTTTATAATCAAACCCGGAAATCCCAGTAAATCACACTTTGGAAAGTAATAAAATGTAATATAATATATTACATGTGCATGGTATGTATAATATGATCTAATTTAGATAATGTAAGTTAGTTAACCAACTACCCAACACAGCGGCATGACAGCCAGAAAATCAGCCAAAGTTGGACTGACTTTACTTAGCAGTATTGGATCATTCTCAACAAAACCATAAAACACCAACGTCCCCAGAACCAGTTCGATGAACCGGGTGCAGCGACACCCACATCTGCAAGGTTCTATTGAAAATAGTTATTAAGAACTGTGAAGGGAAAAGGGTTTGTGAAATGAAACTTTGCTGATTTAAGCAACTAATCAACTACAAATAGTGACGCCTGAAGTGTGAAAAGATCGCCGATCTTCAAAATTTGATCTTTTAAAAATAACGGGTCTGTATGAGAATTGTATGTCGCATTGTTAATTAACCATATAAAACGTTTCTGTATTAAGAACAGTTTATTTACACATCTCGAATTGCCCCATACTTGAATTCCATCAACTAGATGGGAGTGAACCAGTGTGTAGTCAAGTGATTTCATGGCGGCATGCGGCAAAATGTTCTTTGCCTTATTAAGGACGTAATTTGCTGTTTGAGAGCACAGATTTGATATGTGTGCCTTATATGAAACATGCTCGTCAATATGTATGCCGAGAAATTTTAGCGACTTTTCGGTCAGGTCTAAAGCTACTCTTTTTTATTTTCTTGTTGTTTATAATGATATCTTTATGCACAGGAGTCGCTCTTTTATTGCTAGGGTTGGAAATGATATATTTAGTTTTGGCAGTGTTGAGCAGAAGCTAATTTGCTGAACACCACATAAAATTTGTTTCTAATTCAAGATTGATATAATCTACGAGAACATTTACGTCTGGGCCAGACGAATATCCTGTTGTGTCATCAGCGAATGATACGATATTTAGGTGCGTGGAATTGCAGAGATCATGTTTTCGTACAGTAAAAACAATATTGGCCCAAGATTTGAGCCTTGTGGTACGCCGCAGGTGATAGGGGCCCAATCGGACTCATGATCTTTTTGAACAACATATTGTTGTCGACTAGAAAGATAACTTTTGAACCACTCTAAGCTAACCCCACGTATACCACAGTGTTCTAGTTTTCTTAATATAAAGCTGTGGTTTATTGTGTAGAAGGCGTTTGATAGATCAAGAAAGACTGCTATTGTGTTATTTTTTTCTTTGCTTATTGTTTTCTTCTCCAGCATGCTTTAATAGCTGGAGAACAGGATGAATTGTAGAATGTTTTTTGCGGAAGCCGTAGTGTTGTGGAGTTAGTATATTGAATTTATTCAAGAAATTACTCAACCGATCGGACATGATTTTCTCCAAAACTTAGGAAAAAGTTGGCAACAGACTAATCGGACGATAGTTGCCGAGATTATGAGGATCCCCCGATTTATATATTTGGATCACTTTAGCGATTTTCATTCGCGCGGGTACAACGCCCCGTTGAAATGAGCTGTTAACTATGTGAGGGAGTGGTAGTGCTATTTCATGAATTATGTGTTTGACGGGAGAAGGGGAAATTTTGTCACAGTCGAAACTCGTTTTGGCTTTCATTGATTTTACGATATTAATTATCCCTTGTTCGGATGTTGGGTTTAAGAAGAAGTTATTCGGAAAACTGCCGGACATGGTGTCAGAGAAGGAATCCTGGAGTATTTCTATCTGTCTACTCGTTAGGGTTCCTATATTTACGAAGAAGTTATTAAATTCCTGCACAATTTAATCTTGATCACTTATGTATTTGTCGTCTAAGAGAATGTGAGATGGTATTGTCGCGTCTTTTTTTAGCTTTTTTTATTACGTCATTGAAAATTTTCCATGTGTTACACAAATTACTTTGATTTTCATGCAGTATCTGTTAATAATATGAAGCTTTACTTAGCCTTTTAACTCTGTTGAATAGTTTACAGTACCTTTTATAGTTAATTATATTATGTGCTGTGGGGTGCTTTAATTTACGGTGATAACATTTCATCTTATTCTTGGAAGAAATTAAATGTCTCTTAGACATTCAAGGATGACATTAAAGTTTTTGTCTAGACGGATTTAATGGAGAGAAAATGCCTGGCCAAACGCGTTGTGGAATATATCCACAAAGTTACCGTAAGCTGCATCAGGACATTCTTAGTTTAATACGAGTGTAAAATCTCAGTCTGACAGTATATTATTAAAATTTCGGATAGTCTCCTCATTAATTTTACGTTTCCGGATGAAGGTTGGATTCGATGTCTTGTTGGGCTCTGTCTTAATTAGGAAAGTAGCAAAATGATCTGACACGTCAGTTATTATAATTCCGGAAATTGCGGAATGTGATATATGATTAGAGAAGATGTGATCAGTTACAGTAGCAGAGTGAGTAGTTACTCTGGTGGGCCTTGTGATGAATGGTAAGAAACCCTGACTGAACATCAAATCTGTGTAGCTAGAGGGTTTTAAGGTGCGAATTCAGTTTTAAGAGATCAATATTCAGATCACCTACTATATATGATGGCTTCTTTTCCTTGTTTAGTGTTTCTGTAATACAATTTAACTTTGCTAGAAAAAAATCTAAGTCGGCTTTGGGTGGAGTATTTGGTCTGTATATGACCCCTATTAATCTTGAAGTCTAACCTTGATTAATTTCTAAGAAGAAAGATGCCATGACATGAGGAATGAAAACTGATAAATCCTCTTGTACTTGGTAGCTGACATTATCCCTTATATAAAGACCCACCACGCCTTGCCTGTCATCCCCGTTTGGTCTTGTCTGCTTTACGAGTTTATGATACCCATCCAAATTTTGAGCTATATTTGTAGGCTTTTGACATATTTGGCTAAGGGCGAAAACATCAAATTTGTTATCTGACTCCTGTAGAGAAGATAAAAGTCCACTTAGCGAGTCCCAATGGGCAGAGAGACTTTGTACATTAATATGAAATATTGAAAACCTATGGCCAGTGTTACTAAAGGAAGAATGAAATTCATCTGGCAAATAATATGAACATTCTGAGCTAATGTCTTTGAATGGGGAGTAATCAGCATCAGTCGTATCTGCAGTTTTATTGTTAAACATGGTTACGAAGTCGAATTCCGTTCCGCCTCGGATCTCGTCTAAAGTTATACTACCCGCCATGGTATTCCTTATCGTCAACAGGACCAAGACAACGACAATTTACTTCTGTACTTTACATGCTTATCCGAAACGTATAAGCCCACCCAATCGCAGTCGATGCTAAAAAGCCAGAGCTTGTCGCTCCGTGTAGTACTCGTGGTCTGACACAATTGATATAAGTGGATGGTACAAAAGAGAATATATATGATACATACAGATTATCATGATAATGTGCATGTCCTGAGATTTGTATCAGATTCGAGGTGGTGTCCAGAATGAGATCTCAACGAGCCGGTGTGACAGGAATGATAGTCCGTAGGAACGTTAGTCCCTCTGGACTATTATTCCGCGGAATTATAGTCCTAGGTCTAACATTCCTAGGAATAGTAGTCCGGCGGACTACTATTCCTAGGAATGTTAGACCTAGGACTATAATTCCGCGGAATAATAGTCCAGAGGGACTAATTTTCCTACGGACTATTATTCCTGTCACACCGGCTTTGCCGGCGAATTGTGATCCCATTCTGGACACCACCGAGAATCTGATGCAAATTACAGGACATGCACATTATCATGATAATTCATTTATCTAACAATTCTGTCACATAAACAGATTAAATCTTAAATTATTGATATAGTTTTGGAATATAATGTTGGGCGAGAAAAAGTTTTTAAAAAACCCATATTTTATGGAACAATATTGTTGTGCACTTTAACAAACAATTAGTAACGCGGTCACCGCAAATTTTTAGACTTGCGTTGTAAAATTATTTACTCTCAATGTCACTTCCTATGATGACACGCTTGAATTTACAAGTGTGCACTATTTAATTGTGCAGTTTCTTTTTATTGTGTGTGTGTGGGGGAGGGGGGGGGGGGTAATTTGCTATTCATTGTTCTGTCGCTAATTGTAAGGAATTTTAGAATGTATATTTATGTGCCTGTTATGATAGCCTGTTGTGTCCCCGGAAACGAGTCGTCTATATGATACAGAATCGGAATGAGTCGTCTTTTTGATACGGAATCGGAACACATTATGTGATACGTACCGTTTCTTGAGGTTTTCAATCCACAATGAATTTGATTGTTAGATAAAAATAAACATTTGTATAATGGTGCACGATAAGTGCAAACGGAGATGAAACTCCACCTAAGAAAATGTCAGCTAAAGACGGAGGGGAAAAATCATATGTTCGGAACGGAAATCGTTGACGGATTATTTTTAAATAGAAGCAAAATTTCACTGGAATTTTCTACAAATCGTGCCTCGCAATTACATTTTGAGTCGCTAGAGATAGCTAGAAATTGTCCCCTGAGTTCCAATGTGTTCTATGTGCCATTAGGCACATAGAACACATTGGAACTCTGGGGAAGAAACAGTACCATGGGTTCCCCTCGCAAATTTGGTTGATGATAAAATATGTTCTTTTTGTTGATAGTTGTCAAATGAATTGCTGAGTGTCCTTGTAATAATAGATTTTTTGCAGACGTGAAGGCGTGTAATAAGCACAGAACGACACACGCGTGTAAATGGGTTAATCGATATGGCATTTGTGCCCTCGCAGAAGGATAAAACTCTAGGACTGCTGCCTCTCGTTTTATCCTTCCGCGCTGGCACTCGTGCCATATCGATTAACCCATTCACACGCTTGTGTCGTTCTGTGTATATCAAGGACAATTCTCATGAACTGACGATTTATCATCCCCTGCCTTAAGAATGCGGCATATGACCCCCCCCCCCCCCTCAACCGGTGGAATTTCGGCGCAGTCGCCCCTTGAGGGGGTGGGGCGGGCAGTCACATTCTCGAAGAGAAGAGAGAGACAGACACAACGCAAATGATAATGTCCGTGTGTTACTCGCGACAAGCAGCTCTTTTATGTGGCAATGACAGTCGGCCTGTCTGTGTCTCGGTCTGTGACCAACGAGTTTCTAAACTCAGTAAATTCTACAATTCTTTGTGGAATGGCGTCGTATTTGGTAGGCAAGTGTATCTTATTGATGTCTAACCCTATGCTCATTGCTGGTGTCATTCGGAGTATTTTTTGTCAGTTATTGATTGTCTTTTATGGACTTGGAATTGTGTCGGTCGGTCTGTAACCAACCAGTTTTAAACTCAATAACTTTTAAAATACTTGGTATAGAGGTGTATCTTATTGATGTCTAACCGCATGATCAGTGAAGGTGTGTGTTTGTTGATTATTTAACGTAAACATATTATAATAAGGTCGGGAAATATTTCATCTATAAAGCCAGTTTGACGAACGACATTAAGGAACTTCGTGAGAATCACTAGAACCATATACCTCGTTCTTGATCGACACAAGACGAGATATCTACATTCGATTGTCGGAAATTGCTCGTGAAATCGAGTTTACGAGACTCTCCGACGGACTGACTAAAAATCTCCGACGGGGAGGGGGGGGGGGGGGCTCTCCGACGGGGGGGGGGGGGGGGCTGTAGCCGACCCCCCCCCCGATTCCCCCTTGGCGCCACCACTAAAAACTCAAAAATGAAGGTCAAATTGATCTGTAACTTGAACATATTGAAATGGACTCTGAGCAGACGATATCTGGCATTATGAAGAGATTTGTGTCTTTTGTACAAAAATAAGTTTTGAAATCACTCGAAAATCATTCATAAGAACTCCAAAAACGAGGATGAAAATGTTTCTTTCAGACATAGAATGTTAGTTTAGTCAGTGAATAAATCGGTGGTAGTTGTCAATATTCTTTTTTTTTACATTTAAAAAATTAAACAAATATAGAATTAAACAAATAAATACTAAAATTAAAAACAAAATCCTACGCATTTTAATTTTTAACTCTATGACCCCTACATGTCACCTCGGAGTTCGGCCATAACGGTTGGGAATTTCCTAGGACGGCATCACATGTTTGAGATATGATTTTTATTGGAGATCATATTTCCAAAATTTTCCAAAGATAGGACAAAAAACGAGCTGGAAATTAATATATTTAAAAAAAAACTTTTATGTACAGCTCCATCAAATCGATGAAGTAAATTATAGAAAGTATGAACGGATGAGGTTCAGACAACCGAAGATCGACGTGGGATGGTTCAAAGGTGTAGCTTTCATAACTATGGAGCTGTGCGTGTCACAAAATCAAGATTATTGAAGAGAAAATGCTGAAATTGACGGAAATCGTCAAAATGGCGGTAATTCGATAAACAACAACAACAACAACAAAAAAAGCTTCCAACTGTCTCCTATTTTTGTACTCTACAACATACTAAAATTTCATTGAGGTGAGGCAAAGTTGAATTTTGTGACTTGTGCCCCCCACCCTCGCATGATGTTTAATCTATGAGAACACTGAGGGATTGAGAATTTCCTAAAATGGCGACACGTTTTTTTATGGAGATGGGATATCCCAAATTTGATCAAGGGGGCTGGACAGAAGAGTTGAACTCTATATTCATTTGTTAACCTTTGTAGAACCATAATCTGTTTTGTAATAGCGATAAATGTGTATTCTTTGACTTTGGAGACGAAATGTCCTTGATGTAACAAAATGTTTGAAAGGGCATTCTGAGACCTTTCCAGCTTCAGCAGTAGGAGATGGATGGTTCGGCCTCGATTGGCCTGATCTCACGCCGGATCTCATATGTGACGTAATAGTCACGTGACCCAGTTACGTCATGTTTGGTCGTCGCGGTAGCCGATGTGAGCAGCCATCTTGTGACGTCATCTCCATAGTACGTGGTGTCAGTGCGCATGTGCAGCGCGTGTTGTTGGGATGACTCGTGTTTCCGTCTTCCATCTTGCTTACTGAAGGCCGCCATCTTGGTTTCTATGGTGGCACTTGGTTGTTATGTGACCCAGTGACCTACAATAGGGTGGAGGTATGTTCCGAGAGTGTGTTCGATTGAACACAAGTAAATCTAATTACCCAAATAAACCCGACACTCCCCCAAATCACAAAAAACACCCCAAATCACCGAAACAGGCTTTTTTGTTGCGGATTTCCCAAGAATCCTCTTTTTTCCAATAATAAGCGCGTTCCTTTGTATAAAAGTACTTTTACTAGTTCAGATTCCCACAGAATCCCCGGCTGCTTCCCAGAATTAACAAAAACAACACGACAATTTCCCCATACACCCCAAAACCATCGAAGCGGGTTCGGATTTCTGGAGAATAATAATTTCAGATGTAGCTTTGGTTTGGTATAATGTCTAGATGGGAGCTATTGAATGTTTCTGAATTTTGTTGAAAAACATGGCTGCCAGTGCCAGCAGCCATCTTGGATTTGGACATTAATTGTCCAACAATTCTCTTAGCACACCCTACAGGTCGCGATTCTCATCCGATCAGTCCAAAATTTGATATGTGGCTTTGGGGCAATGTCCAAATGGGAGCTACCGAATTTTATCAAATTTCGTTGAAAAACATGGCCACCAGCGGCCATCTTAGATTTTGCATATTAATTGTCAACATTTCCATTAACACACCCTACAGGCTGCATCTCTCATCCGATCTTTTTTGCATTTCATATATAGCTTTGATGTGATGTCAAGATGTGAGCTATCCAATTTTTCTGAATTGCTTTAAAAAATATGGCCGCCAGCTGCCATCTTGAATTTGGCATATGAATTGTCAACAATTCCATTAGCACACCCTGCACGTCGCATCTCTATCCCAATCTTTTTCGAATTTCATATGCAGTTTTTGTGTGATGTCTAGATGGGAGCTATCAATTTCGTTTAAAAACATGGCCGCCAGTGGCCATCTTGGATTTGGCATATAAATTGTCAACAATCCCATTAGCACAACCTACAGGCCACATCCCTCCCCCATATTTTTCGAAATTTCATATGAAATTTCTTTGTTAAAGAAAAAAGTCATTATTACTTTATATTATACATCATGTTTACTAATTCTTCTTATTTGTTATGTTTGTATTGTGCAACTGCCATTATGGTGTAATGCATTAAACTATTAAACTAAACTAAACTATGTAGCTTTGGTGTGATGTCTAGATGGGCGCTATCAAATGTTTCTGAATTTTGTTGAAAAACATGGTTGGCAGTGGCCGCCTTGGATTCGGCATATAAATTGTCAACAATTCCATTAGCAGATGTCCAGATGGGAGTTAGCAAATTTGTTTGCATTCTGTGGAAAAAGATGGCCGCCATCTTGGATTTGACATTTAAATTTTCAACACCCCTCACCTCATTTTTGCAGATTTCATATGTAGCTTTGGTGTGATGTCTTTTTCGTAGAAACTTGAATGAATGACTTGGCATTACTTGATCTTACTATTTAGTTCAGTCCAATCTTGGACAAGTTGTGCTGCAGTGTCATTGACACTTTCATTATATTATTTTATTTTTTTATATATTTTTTTAAAAAACTGAAAAAATAATAAAATTTGAATGGTGATTTGTGTGAAGTGCGGGTGGATTTCGTCGACACGTTAGTTAAAGGGTTAACAACACTCAGTTTTGTTTTAAGATATTAATATTAAGTTTGTTCTTCCCCAGTCACCCTGGAACACGCCCAGTGACATAGACACAACCTAGATACAGGTGGGCTGGGGTGAACGGGAGTAGTCGACAGCCAGTCCACCAAAATATTTTTCAGAAAATGTTTGGTTCTTCACGCCTCCTGGAAAAATATTGACGCTTTGTGTTGATAACATTTAGCAAAATACCTGGAAAATTATTGATATTTTGGCGAAAACATTCGTTTTAAAACGTTTTTTTCGATAAGTAACCCGTTTTGAGTGCTAGTTTATTGTTTCGTTGTTGGAAAAATTGAGACTGTCCCTACTACCCCATCTCACACCAGCGAAAAACCTATCTACTCCCACTAAATGTGGGTGGATAAATAAACTATTTTCGTTTTGACAGGGAACGTTTTCTGATCATGGAGTTAAAATTCAACCGTGCCCTTTACGAGATTAAGCAGGATTGAATATGTTCCGTTTACGGAATATGGGACCGTCTCCCCGTTAGCTGTCGAAACAACACATCTGTCCACATTCCATCATTTGTGTGAATACATTTTAGAAAAAAGATCCAACAAATCGATGTGAAATCAATATTTCGTTAGAGAATAAACCGAGAACGAAGAGAAGACAAAAGCCTCTGAACACGCAACCTGATTCACAGGTCAAAAGGTCACTTACAAATTTTCAACGTCACGCTTCTCAATGGTTGTTCTTTAACTGTTACATCGCCGAGTGTTTTCTTGGATTTCTCATGAAATCAGGTGACTCTGACCATTGCTGTTTACTAGAGGAACATTTAGGTTTTGTGGCTGTAAATCAGTGTTAGCTTTTGCCCTCCCATAGTGGATGGCGTCCGCCAGCTTTTGTCTTTGAGACTTAATCATGAGAACCTAATCCACACAAATTTGACGCACATTATCTTTGGCGTATACGCCTTCTGATTGGTTCAAATAAAGTTACTACCACTGCATACGAGTGTTAGTAGTAGTGGAAGCGAAGTATGATAGTATTATGAACTGGGACCCGTAAGTTGGAGTGTAATGATAGGTTCAATGGAACCCTGTTAATTGAATAGCCACTTTGCCAATGGAAATTATTTAATTAACAGGAGTATTCAATTAATAGTGATTGTGTCAAGTTCCTGTATTCTAGAGATAAACTTAGCATTTATTCTATGATATCATGCTTGACAGAGCTCCATGAGCTCTGTCAAACATGATATAATAGATTAAATGCCTGTATTGGATGTACTGGGGCCAAATCGGTCTAAAAACAAAGAAACGCTGGGGAGAGTCAGGGTAATTTCTCGACAGGTTACAAGATTTTTTATTCAGTTAACAGGAGTTTACTCTATAACCTGCATTCAATTAACAGGTCAAATTTGTACTGGAGGTGTGGTAAGTGGTTTTGTGTTGGGACATCATATTCAATTAACAGGGTTATTCAGTTAAGAGATATCCAATTAAGTGGGCTCCACTGTACTGGGAGCCATAGCGCCACAGTTCGATGGTAATGGCACAAGGCTGCAAAGGTGGTAGAACACTATAATAATGGTGAATACAATAGAGGCTAATCATAGGAGAGACAGCTGAAGTTGTGGTAGATGCCGACGGTAAGACAAAAATTGAAAATAATAGTTATTCAAGAATTTATTTTGCAAGTGTCGTCTGCTTTTCATGTTAGGTAACGGGTTAATAAAACAATGAAGTCCCCATTACACCCACGGCAAAGCGTCTTCGTTTGCGCGCACGGATACATGACCCAATTGTTGATTGCATAATTCACTTGTGAATTTATCGTTTATAATCAAACCCGGAAATCCCAGTAAATTACACTTTGGAAAGTAATAAAATGTAATATAATATATTACATGTGTATGGTGTGTATAATATGATCTAATTTAGATAATGTAAGTTAGTTAACCAACTACCCAACATGCACAGCGGCATGGCAGCCAGAAAATCAGCCAAAGTTGGGCTGACTTTACTTAACAGTATTGGATGGGAGCACGGTGGCTCAGTAGGTAGAGGTGCAGGCTGCAAGCCGAGAGGTCCTCGGTTCGAACCCCACCTGCGGCAACCGCATTGTGTCCTTGGGCAAGACACTTCATCTCCATTGCCCGCGTGGGGGTACGATGGCGTTGTGTACTAAGGCGTACTGCACGTCGATGGTGCACCTGTCTTCAACCAATGCTAACCCTGCTTGTCTGGAGTTAGTATGTTGGGGAGCTGACAGTTGCTCGCCGTTGCTCGGTGGTTCTCTCCGGGTACTCCGGCTTCCTCCACCCGTAAAACTGTCACGGTCATGATTAGCCATTGTGCATAAATATGTGACCTTCAACATGAATAAATAAATAACAGTATTGGATCATTCTCAACAAAACCATAAACGTCCCCAGAACCAGCTCGATGAACCGGGTGCAGCCTCACCCACATCTACAAGGTTCTATTGAAAATAGTTATTAAGAACTGTGAAGGGAAAAGGGTTTGTGAAATGAAACTTTGCAACTAATCAACTAAAATAGTGACGCTTGAAGTGTGAAAAGATCGCCGATCTTCAAAATTTGATCTTTTAAAAATAACGGGTCTGTATGAGAATTGTATGTGTTAATTAACCTTAAAAAACGTTTCTGTATTAACCGGCCGATAGTTGCAGAGATTATGAGGATCCCCCGATTTATATATATGGATCACTTTAGCGATTTTCATTCGCGCGGGTACAAGCCCCGTTGAAATGAGCTGTAAACTATATGAGGGGGTGGTAGTAGGGCTGCACGATATTAAAAAATGAATACCGGTATCGGTATTCAAAAACATACCGCGGTATACCGGTATATCGAAAACTGCTCAGATATATGAACATAGGTACCACAATCGAGACTTGAGGCATCACGGTCGGAACGAATCAGCATGCCTTGATGATGCGGTTCGAAAAACATGTACCCAACGCAGACGATATCAAAATTTATTATTTTAAAAATCAGTTTATCAGATCCCCCCTCCCCACCCCCCCACCCCCCCCCCCCCCAAAAAAAAAAAACTTATACAAAACAATTTCATGTGACCCCTCACTGGAACGAGCTCAACGAGCTCATTCCAATAAGGGGTTACATGATATAGTTTTATAGAAATTTTTGAAAATTATTTTTTCAACTGGGGAATTTGTATATTACGTGGGCACATGCAGACGATTCCTTGGATAAAGGGAGAATATTATTCATTCGGGGCTACAGTTAAACAACTCAAGCCATCTTGAAAATTAAACTGTGGGTAAATAAATAATGACGATAAACCGATATTTTTGTAATTACACCGGTATTCAATCGATATTGGTTTGAATACCGGTATATATCGGGTTATCGATATACCGTGCAGCCCTAGCTGTATAGGCGCTTGGAGCCCCACTTATGGAATCCATTTTAGGGAATTCCTATAGAATCCCTTTTGGGGAAACGTCTGTGTTTACGGAATCCCTTTTTCCGAGATAAGTCGAAGGGTTGTAAGAGGAGTCACTCCACTGAAGAGGAACTACGTTTCATTGAATCGATTCTGTTCCGACATTTTTTCCAGTTCTCTTCCGAAAATTACTCCAGTGCGCTACCTATCTTTGTTTTTTTTAATGTGACGTCGCAGGCCTGTTGGTGCTAAAACCTATCGCGGAGAAAACTTTTTCCGACAGCAATCAGCGAAGATGGTAAGTAGATATTTAGCGGATATTAAACTATTCCTGCTTGGGCTACCTGTGTACCGAATTCTGTGGTCAAATGTCGATTGCTGCTGTAATGTCTTTATTTTATGGTCTACGGAGGAAAACATTTGTATAAACTTTCGGCAGCTGCTTCACGAATACTTCGGTGTCATATCAAGGAAAATAACAAAAGGAAAATTGCTATCATAACCCAATAATACGCAATAAAGTGATACCACGCGTAAGCTCCAGTTCACTAAAAGCAGGGTTCCGGTTCACTCCACTTTAAAAATCACCGGCTCCAGTTCACTTATCTACAGATCGAGCCGAATCAATCAGTCGGTTTTTGTGTACTGAGTAGCAAAATTGGCAGTGACGGAGTGAATACCAAGGCGCTGGTGCCTTTATATGTACAGCAAGACTACAAACTTCACGAAAACTCGAAAATGATTTGAAACTAAAGCCACAAGTTCAAAGTTGTTGTCTATAATTGTTGGCAATGTGGGCTGCACCCCCCCCCCCCCCCCCCCCCCACTATGAGTTGGGAAAATCAAATTTTTCGGACGGCTTCATAATTTCTTCAGGTAAGTTTGACTGACCTACGTGTAGTGTCACAACTCCAGTCTATTGTTTTCAATGTAGGATTCCGCCCCATTAGTGCAAACTTGGAGCTAAAGTCTGTAATATATTTTTTGGTGCGGTACGGCCCACAGAATGCAGGGCCTACAACACCAAAACATTACAATATGGACTTTAGGTCCTCCAGGTTTAGACTACTGCCTTATCAGAGTGATAACTGATGGCTATGGACACAAACATGTAGGCCTATAGCTTATTCCAGCTGATTCCAGTCGAAACGTTTCGACCAAATTCAGCCAGGCACACCAAAACTTGTGACTGACTTTTCCTTCAATTAGAATGTTGGAATGGAAGGTAAGTGGGTGTTCTAGAATCACTCTCAGACCTTCAGATTTTTCCAAAAATGTCCCGGGGAGGACCGCCCACCCCCAACTGTAGGAGTGGAACACATCCTCCCACCCCCAACCCGGTGCGTCGATGATGCCTGCAACATCACTTTTATAGTTATTGATAACGATGATGATGTGGAACATTACTATAGTACCTAGATTCATTTACAATATCCTATAAAACAAAATCGCGGTTGTTGGAAGTTGGAATCCAAATTAACTTATTTTACAGACCATCACTAACTCCCTCGTGGTAAATGTAGCACGAAGGAAGTGATGGTCTGGGAAATATGTGATTTTAGGTTAAAACTGACAACAACTATGAATCAAATGTTAGAAGATATTTATGCTAACATTGATTTTGGGTTTTGCCAGACCATTTTGGTAGCTCATTATTTCAGTTTTTATTCAGTATTCTTTCTGAACAGCAGTCAACCAGCCACTGGCACCCAAATCATGTACACATGCACAATATTTTGGTTAAATGCGCCCGATAAAAATGCGCTAGTGAAGTGAACCGATCAGAAAAGTAGTGATCAGTGGTGAACAGGATCCTTTTTTCGGAATATTTATCTCATTAGATTTTATCAGGAAACTAGACTTTTTAGCTGTCAACCAGTTTGGATAATACAGACTACGAATATATCTTGCCGCACGCTTTATATTGTTCAGCATAAGACGCTTTATTGGGGTAAAATCAGAGAGTGAAAAACTGAAGCGTCGGCCCAATTCCTCCAACGGGATTTGTACACATTTTATTGCCAGTTTGAAGCGCCGTGTCCGGTGAAATTATCGTCGTAGCTTTGTATTTTCGTAGTTTCTATGGTAAGAATCCACGATTAAATCACACAATAAATGTATAAAACTTACCTAAAACCGCTCATTTTTTTCTGAAATTAAGTTTTCTAATTCCGAATTGAACCGGAAGACGTCGGTATGGAACTGGGAAAAAAGTCGGAACAGAATCGACTCAATGGAACGTAGTTCCTCCCCAGTGCACTCGTTCGATCAGTTTACTCAATGGCTTATTTGTGCGATTACATTCGGGTTGTTCGAGCAATCTGAGATAGCTGGCAAGCCGGCAGTAATCCTACGAGTCCGTAGTAATGGTACAAGTCTGCAAGGGTGGTAGAAGACTATAGTATTGGGTACATATAGTGGAAGCCAAGTATGATAATGATTATCGTATAGTGATATAGGTACTAAAAGTCATAGTAGTCAGTAGCAAGTGTCTGAGATTCTAGCACAGGGCCCCCAGTGGTAGCCAATAGTAGCTGTACAGACCAGTGGTAGGGGTAGAGAAGAGTGGAAGCTATGGTGACAATGACCAACTCAACAGTAGTGGTCCCCTAGAGCTATGAAGGCCATGAGGTCGTCTAGAAGCCAAAAACCGATAATGTGTCAGGAACCATTACTATCTTCAGAAAGATATCCTCCGATAAATATCCTCTAAAATGTATCATCCAGTACTACATCACCATGCCATAGGTATTCTCCAATACCCAGGTGAGGATAAGAATCGTAAGAGAAGTCATTCGTTCGAGCAATTATTCAATGGCATATTTGCTCAATAATCGAGCAATTTCTGTTTCGTCTCAATTGACTCTTGGCCGTGGGAATCATATGAGACTTCGTTGTACACAGGGGAGATAACTCTGTATGGTATGCATCGATTACGAGAAATGAAGCAATCTGACTGGTGATCATAAGAATGGTGATCATAAGACTTTGATGAGGGCAGAAGTCGGAACCAGAGATTGTGGAAGAGAAGCTAAGACTAGATACACTGCTAGGATACTCAGAATAGGGGTCACTAAGGGGCCAAACAGGTCAGGCAATGGAAGAATAAGTCACAGAATAGATCAGGATAGGGAGAAAAAATGAGGCTTTGGAGCAAATCCGAACCAATAAAGTCACTCTTATGCAAAGGAACGCGCCTACTATTGGACAAAAAGGAGGATTCTGGGGGAATCCGAACGCTCCTCGATGATTTGGGGTGTTTTTTGGTGATTTGGAGGGATATTTGGGTAATTTTACGAAGTAAACGAGGATCTGGGAAAATTAGAACCAGCAAACTACTCTAAAACAATCGAACACATCATCCGAACACATCACGCGGAATACCATGACAGCCAAACATGACGTAACTGGGTCACGTGACTATGACGTCACTTCCGCCTCCTCATTCTCCCCCCCCCCCCCCAATGAGGGCGATTGGGTACATGCTATACTACTAGTCTTTAACCTTTATTACCTAACACGGGCAGCAAACGACACTTAACCAAACAGTTTCTTGAATAATTACTTTCATTTTCTGCCTCAAAAATTTAGCTTATGACACCTCGTTGGAACGATTTTGCCGAGCTCAGCTATGTTTTGGTGTCAAAAATTGACAAAAAAAACCCCACCAAAAACAAAACAAATCAAATAAAATTTGAATTGCGAACTTTGTGAATAGATCTGATCAGAAAACACTTTTCCATGTGGCAGAGAATTAATAATTATTGACATGGATAGCATGCATCTGACACACCGCGAAGCATGGAAGACTGGGTTGGAGTGTTTCTGCCATTGGATAGCCTTCTGGGGCCTCCCTCGTGGAAATCCTCGTGGAAACCCTATAGAAATCTGGTGTCCATAGTGCTATCTGGAACAGAATGGGGTGCCCAAGATTTTCCGACAGACCAATAAAATAATTTTTCAACAGATTCGAGATTGGAAAATGAAATTGGCACCCACAATGAGTTAGTTATCGGAAATGCAGTTTAAAAACGCATGTTTTAGCGAAAATATCAAATATCAACAATTTTCTTCCCATTTTGTCAAATTTAGCAACAAAAGACCTGTGAACATTTATATTTTCCGAAATAGAGCCCCCTCCCCTCCCCACCCCAGTATCTACGCCACGGATTTGGAGCAATTTTGGGCGCCTCACTTTTGTAAAGCCGGGTGGAAATTTCTTGTGTAGTTAACTGCAGTGCCCGTTGAAATACGTTCTATATGTATATGTCAAGAATATCTTTTTCTTTGTTGTTGACCATTCCAAACCTTGCCATTATTTCTTGGGAAGCTCCCCCGGAAAGCTTTGAAATAATTGATATCAAGGTTAGAAATTATCAACAGAGGAAATTATGATGAAAATTTACTTGTAATATTCCTATAACTTATTTCAGTTGGTAATTTTAGGACAGGGGAGTTTGGGGGAGAGGGGGGGGGGGGTGATCCGCCTCCCTATCCCATTCCACAGATTCGGACCTGTTGGTGACAGTTTGAGTTTTCTAAATAACACACTTTTAGGGAAAGTGGTAATGATAAGTGGGGTGGAAATATTTTATTAGTAATAATGGCATCTCTCAGTTGTGCTCCAGTCGTTAGATATTTCTGCAGCTCGCATTTTTTTCACAGCTGGCTCGATAAAATAAACCGCCAGCTACGGTTCAGAAGCTTTACATTAGCTGTTGTCGGTGGTGGCAGCAGCTTCGAGGCCCAGATATGTTTTCTATTCACACCAACTCGTAATTCACCTCGATCTGGTTTGTACAGAAGAACCCTTCGTCATTTCGTTCCGAAGAGATAATCGCAACACAACAGACACTTCAATAAGCGATGGCAACTCTCGTTCAGCCATATAACGAGCCGCTACGATCAATTTTCTGTGGACGGACTATTATTGTCAATCGTCAAAACCAAGTTAAAGCGAATGCAACATTCGATCAATCGATCGATTAGATGTGTGTGTTACTGGAGACAAAAATTTGCGTGCGTCCCTAAAAACCGCCCCCCCCCCCCCACAACCCCACTCTCCACACTGACGTTGAAATTCCAAACCCGGTAAACTGCAGAAATCGCGCTCTCACTAGTAGCCAATCTCGCACCATACACATTAATGATGAGCTTGGTCGAAACCGAGTCCCTGGTATATATTTAGTCTGACTGCGGCATCTCATTCAACCGTAATTAAATATTTTTAGATTATTTTATCATGTGGTTTAGGTACGTAGCTATGACACACAAGAAATCGACGAACATTGGTCGCCTACAGTAACTGTCGAGACTACTAAATTACTGTCGATTCGTAATATAGGCCCTACATGAAGGTTGTCCAGAGACACAGGACTTATCCGGACGGACTGACCGAATACATGAGTCTCAATCAGGGTCCGCAGAGCAACTTTGAGTGTATGCGTATATGGTTGGGGGGGGGGGGGGGGGGTGTGTAATAAGAGGTTGTGAGACCCCCTCCCAGAAAACCGTGTAAAATGTGTGACATGAGAAGAGATTGGAACGATTTTAGGGAATTTGTGAACTGACCACCAATTCTCTAAATGCGCCTTCATCACACAGTTCGCCTACATTGTGTAATTTGATACACTAATAGGGTGGTCATACTCCGGGTAATCGTCTGAGAGGTTCTCTTTGGCGAAAAATATGTGTGCATGTGTGTGTGGGCGGGGGGGGGGGGGGGGCAGACAGTCTAGATTCTGCTGCACCCCTAACGGACTTGTCAATCCGTTCCTGATATATCGTGTGTCACAGGCGGAGCGAAACAAATAATAAATACAAGAATTATCACCAGCATGTGAATCCGCGGAGAATTTCACCGCGTTCATATCAATTGATCGTCTCTTTCTGTCTCTCCAGAAAAAAATCAATAACCAATTGGGATGCGAAAACTGTGAACGAATTTCAGACGTCGATAGAAAAGACATTCTGTCGCACACGTGTTAAATGTGAGTGAATCAATGATATTGATCCATACACACACATTAGTGTAATAGGCAAGTTGCCAATCAGACTGCACCAGAGTGACGCACACGCTTCCAGTATAATTTAACAGAGCGTCTATAATTTACTTTTTTTCTGGACGATGTAATTAAACCTTTATAGCTAATCCACGCGCCACGTGTTTACTTTACTTGATAGTGAGTTTTTCTTCTTTCTCTCGTAAATCGTTGAAACAGAGGTGACGAAAACATTGTACAAAAACGCATACCTTGCCCGGAACAAATAATAATGGCAGCCGGTCAGGCATGCAGGGCACGTGCGTATTCACACACACACACAGAGAGAGAGAGAGAGAGAGAGAGAGAGAGAGAGAGAGAGAGAGAGAGAAGAGAGAGAGAGAGAGAGAGAGAGAGAGTTTCATTGCAGGCCTACCTAGGGCTAACTTTATGATACAACTATCGTTAGTTTGTAACATTCAGATGTATAAAAGTTGTTTATATGTTCTTGATAATAGATTCTTTGCAGGCATAAAGTAGGCCTACTTAGCGATACAGTTGTTATTAGTTTGTAAACATTCACATGTTTCAAAGTTATTTGTGCGTTCGTATTCAAATTTCAAATGTGTTCTTGTGATTCTGACTTGTCGAATCCTCCGTTACCTCTTAACCTATTACATACATTGAACATGCAGAAATGCATGGATACCTCCCTGAACCTGATGGTGGGTCTCTATGCAGTAATGAGATTACAAAAGCGGGCAGAAAATTAGGAGCGACAACACAGTTGAATCTCACTTATCGAAAAAGAAATACGAGAATATTGAATCTCACATGCTATTTCCTTTGTTTTTCTTGGTTCAGCCTTGATTTCGCAATTTTTCAATGAAATTTCGACCGCCTTCTGCACATCAATGGCGACTGGATCCCGATCGGATCGAGAAATAGACTACAATTTCGATCGAGTTACTGTAACGCGCGAGTAAATCAGTCGTTTCAACGACAGTCTTCAAGTTGTAAGACGATTAACTTAGTTTTCGTCAAATTCTCAAACGGCTCAGGAGATTCTGGAGAACACCCTTATTCTTAACAAGTGACAGAGTTCATAATGATTGAGCCAGCGACTTTTCTATTGCATGTGAAATCTGGGTCGTCATTGGCAAAATTGGGCGGCAGCAAGGAATTTAAAACGACTCCGGGTGCATGACATTACTTCCAAATCTACGACAATTTTGAAACCTTGATTTAAAATGGAATTGTGTCATATGACCAGAAACAACACCACAGAGAGCAAGACGTGGTAACAACCTGACATGTTGTCACTATTTGTGATTCTAATGTCAGATCAGCATCCCGTAGTATTTAATTCAGTAATGACAGGCTTATTAACAAGAGTTAACGCCCATCTACGAATTGTTCGAAACAATAGGCATGACAGTACTAAATATCAGAATTAGAGTTACCCGCCTTGAAAAGTTGCTCTCGGAAATGATGCAAAAGAAGGAGAAAAAATATTGTTTAAAAATGCCTTTGAAGCATTGTACTGAAATCTTGCGTCATTGCTGATTATTCAAGAAGGAAGGGAGGGGCGATTTGATGAATTTAGGTGCCTAAGAAGTACAATTTACTATTGGTTGTTTTTATCCCCGAACCGAAAAAAAATGTGCCTGTGACTGGTAGTTTCGTTTATTTGTTGCATAAACTCCAATTTTGAAGACAGAAAAGGGTATCTGAAGGGCTGTACTTGACAAAAATATTTGAATGTCCAAATTAAAATGATGCGATCACATTTTTTTCACACGAACGAAATAATGACCGTCTATGGGAAAATATTAAGGACTGTTACACCTGTCGGAAATACATTTTGATATCCTTGGGAGGATACACACCAGGCAATACTGCTTTATTGTTTATAAAATGTACGCTTTTGTCACGTTCAGCAATAAAGGCTATATATTGCCAAAAATCAGGCTTTTGATGCAAGCACATTCTCATCTTGGCCAAATTTTGCTTCCAGAAACACACAATAATCTCTCTGACATTCCAAATAACAGCACAAGCTATCCTGTTACCAGATTTTTTTATGTAAGCCATGGTTTCCTTCCATAGTCCTGGGGAATTTCCCGAAAACAATTGTGCCCATGAGGGAGTTTTCCATCCTATCAATTTTTCTCTCTTATTTGTTGTATGACCCACAGTTTTTAGAGCAAAAAACGATGTCTGAAGGGCTATAATTGAAAAAGATATTTGAAACTATTTCAAACTATGATGATGCGATCATACGTTATAAAGATCGCCTGTGGGAAAATATTTAGTACTTTTATACCAATAAGCACGCCCACGTTATGGACGTTTTATTTCTTATGTCGCGTATTCATATAAAATTCTTCCATTAACCCTTTAAACACTGGTGGTATCTTCCATATCAGTTCAATAGCAGCAATTGGAAGAGTCCATATTCATTATTTGGGGAAAGACCAACTAATACACTGAGTCAAAAAAGATAGTATAATAAAAACAAATGTGAGAAATAGCATAAAGGATGAAATATAATAGTTCTAATGTTGCATGTTTGTGGACAAGAAGTCGTCCAAAGTGTTTAATGACATGTTGTTGTTGTCCACCCAACCGTATACAATTTTGCTACGGATTTCAAAATAGCACGTGCTACCCGAGAATGTCAAATTGAATTGGTGACGAACGATTTTCTTTGTGTTATGTTGTGCTAGAGAGCCTGTGTTATTGAGAAAACACGCTAGTTTTTGTCTTCCGACATTTTAAAAAATGCCAGGGTTAACCGAAAATCAGAGGTTGCGTGCCATTGGTATGCATGAGGCTGGGATACCTCCAGATGAGCTCACTGCTGAGTTCGGAGTCACTGTGGCCATTATTTACCATCTCATTGGAAGGTATAGAACCACTGGATCTTCTACGGACCGACCGCGTTCAGGTCGACCAAGAGTTACGACCTCTGCACAAGACCGACACATCTGGACGTCTCACTTGCGGGATCGCTTTTTTCCGGCGACGAGGACAGCAGCAATTACTTTTGGTAAAACTAATAGAATCAGCGCACAAACTGTCCGCAACAGACTCGGTGAAAACAGCATCCGAAGTAGGCGTCCATACCACGGACCAATCCTTATCCAACGTCATCGTACCGTCAGAATGGAATGGGTACGTCAGCGTGTTCGCTGGACTCAGCAGCGTTGGAGCACAGTTCTTTTTAGTGATGAATCACGATTTTGTCTACGGCGCGCTGATGGTAGGGCAAGAATGTATCGCCGACGAGGAGAACGGCTTTCTGATGCTTGCCTGCGGGAATGCGACCGTTTCGGTAGGGGTAGTGTAATGGTTTGGGCAGGAATTTCCTTGCTCCATCGAACGCAGTTGATCTTCATCGATGGTCATCTGAATGGACAGCGATATAGGGACGAAATTCTTAACGTTCTTCTTGTCCCGTTGTTCAACACTAACGTCGGATTGCAGATATTCCAGCAAGACAATGCCCGATGTCACGAGGCGCGTATCTGTCGTGACTTTTTTGAGCAGAGCATCGAACTTCTTCCCTGGCCCCTTCTTTCGCCAGATTTGTCGCCAATCGACAATTTGGGATCATTTGGACCGTCGGGTACGACTTCACGATCTTCAGACGTTAGGCGATTTACATAATGTTCTAAAGCAGGAGTGGAACGCAGTACCACAGGTTGACACACAGAGACTTATCAGGTCCATGCGCCGTCGATGTCTTGCCATCCAAGAGGCAAACGGTAGACATACACGCTATTGACTGCATGTGTGAACTTTTCATTTCATCCCATGTTTGAATTGCGACGTCCTGACGTGACGCTGGCAACAGTAAGAACATGACATTATGCAAATTCATACGCTAGACTCGAAATATGAATTCACAATAATTTGTTTGGGATTAAAGTAGATAATACTGAAAAAATTGCACCTCAAAGCTTAACGAGGCGTGCCAGATTCCAATCTTTCCGAGGAGAGGTCTTTTGGGGTCGTTGGTTTGTTGATGTTTTCGGACACGTCTGCTGATAACAGAATGACAATAGCCAGGTTGCCTTCCAATAGCTTTGAATGACAATGCCTGTTGCATGCATGCCAATGATTTGCCATCTTAGTGCCTCTGACAGTCCCCTTCTTGCCATGTCAACATTTATTGATAAAAGAAGTGACAAATTTTCTTGTTTTATACCCAGATATTGCATGTGGATGATAATGTTTTGTGACGTTCGTGGGAAGCATGCTTCACGTTGACGAGGGGATGTGTTTGGGGGTACGCTATCAACCAAAAACGTCCTGTTTCACTAGATGAAATGTACTGCAAGACATAGCAATCATTAAAACATAATAATCAGTAACAGCAATGTCAATGTCATGAGGAATTTCAGGGGGTGCTTATTTAAGTTCCAGGTGCATAGATGTGCCTTCACTGTGTCATAACCGTCAGGGCATATCCAGTCAATCTAGGACAATCTGATACCTATCTCCCCAACCCCCTCTCATAAGTGAGAAAGTTATAAGTATAAAGGCTTCGGAACCTCGGAGTCCAGGTGAAAAACAAATTTTGTGAAATATTAGTCAGACATGGTGGTGTAGCCGTGTCTTGTAAGTTATCTCCCTTCACTTACAATGTTTTGTTTTTTTATCATAGTAACAACTTTTGCTCTTTTGTTAGCTCATCTGACTGCAAGTCAGTGGGAGCTATTGTCATCACTTGGTGTCCGTCGGCCGTCGTCCGTTAACTTTTGCAAACTTGACTTCTTCACAACCACTAGGCTAAGTTCAAACATATATTGCACAGACCATCTGTATAGTATACCCTTTCTATTTTGTTCAAATGAAGCAGCTAATGCCCAAAAACCTTCAAAAATCTTCTCACGAACCACCAGAGGGAATACCTTGATATTTGGTATGGAACATCCTTTGGTGTTGAAGATTAAATTTTGTTCAAGGGAAGTTCGTAGGTCAATATTTGGGCTCTCTGTGGGGGCATATCCACTTTGGGCTCTGTCCCAAATTTCTCTTTCAAGAACCTGTGGGCCAATTTCATCCAAATTTGGCATGTAGTATAAGTGGGTCCTAAGCAATTGATTGATGCCAGAATGTTTTTCACAGCCCCGTGGCAACCCCAGGGGCTAAAAACAGAAACAAATTCAAAAGCCCATATTTCCCTAACCACACGGAACAGGGTACTGTTATTTGGTATGAAGCACCCTTAGGTCCAGTCGAATAGATTGGTTTAAAAAAATTCCACAGGTTCTATCAGAGTGCCGGGTAGAGGGTATTGAAAAAATGATGAGTCAGCATTTTTGCAGTAAGATTTTACTATACAAATTGTTAAAGTTTCCAATTTTATCTCATGAATCAAATGTCAACCCCTAACTGTCAGGCACACATGCTATTGTTTTGTTTAGCTACAGAGAAGGGAGCGTGGTGGCTCAGTGGTAGACTGCTGGACTTCTATGTTAGAGGTCACGAGTTCGATCCCCGTCCGCGACGACCCGCGCTGTGTCCTTGGGCAAGGCATTTTATCCCGGTTGCCTACATGAGGGCACATGATGTCGCCGTGTACTAAGGCGTACTGCACGTCGATGGTGCACATGCCCTCAGCCGCTGTAACCCTGCTTGAGCGGAGCTTGAACAGAATTAGAATGCTGAGGAGCTGACAGTTGCTCTTCGATGCTCGGTGGTTCTCTTCGGGTACTCCGGCTTCCTCCACCCGTAAAACTGTCACGGTCACGATTAGCCATTGTGCATAAGTAAGTGACCTTAAACACCAATAAATAAATAAATAGCTACAGAGAATGAAAACCGTTTAACCCTCTTCAATAAGTGACAGAGGAAAAATTGATCTGATTCCTGTATGAATATCTTTAATTTAACCCTCTCAAGGCGTAAAAGTGTTTTCCAATTTTTTTATTTTATGTTGAACCCTTTGAATGCCGTGCACATATATGTTTTTTTCTGGTTTCTTGGAAAAAATTCTCTGATTCCTGTATGAATATCTTTAAGTTAACCCTCTCAAGACATCAATGTGGGTTCCAAAGATTTTATTAGCTCATCTTGACAAAGTCAAGCTGAGCTAATCTCATCGCTTGCCGTCCGTCGTCCGTCGTCTGTCGTCCGTCGTCCGTCAACACCATGTTTTGGTCTTCTCCTCCAAAGCCACTGGACCAATTCAAGTGAAAGTTTGTGTGAGTGATGGTCCCAAAGGGGCATTTCATTTTTGTTCAACTCAGCAAGCCCAGCCCCATAGGGAGGGAGTGGGGGGAAATGCTCCAAAATATTTTAAAAATCTTCTTCTCAAGAACCAGTGTGTACAATGACTTGATATTTGCTATGGAGCTTCCATATGAGGTGTAGAATCAAATTTGTTCAAACAAAGTTCGTAAAATAATATTTGGCTTTGTAATAGGAGGGGTAAGATTTTTGGCCCCGCCCAAAATTTCTATTTTCTGAACCAATGGTCCGGTATGAACCAAATTTGGTTTATGGTAGTATTGGGTCATAAGTACTTGACCCATGCAAAAAAAAAAAAAAATTCCCACATCCCCATGGGAACCCTGGGAGCTAAAAATAGAAATATTTTCAAACGCCCATATTTCCCAAACCCCATGGAACAGAGAGCTTTTATTTGGTATGAAGTATCCTTATGACCAGTAGAATTGAATGGTAAAAAAATTTTAAAAAAATTGCCATCGGTTATGTTAGGGTGTTCTGTAATGTGCATCAAAAAAATGCTGAGTCAGCATATTTGCAAAAAGTTTAAAAAATCTTTTCTCCAGAACCAATAATCAGATCTTTTGATATTTGGTATACAGCATTCATAGGAGGGTCAGATAAAAGTTTGTTGAAATAAAGCTCATTGGTTCATATTTGGGCTCTCTACAGGAGCCCGAAGTTTTAACATAGGGTAATATGGGAAATATTCTTTAAAAATCTTTTTCTTCAGAACCACCAGTCAGAATCTTTTAATATTTGGTATACATCATTGTTATGAGGGTCAGATTCTAGATTGTTCAAATCAAGTCCCTAGGTTAATATTTGGGCTTCCTATGGGAAGCCCAAATTTTATCTTTGTTCAATATGGAGGGTAATTTTAAAAAATCTTCTTCTTCAGATCCATCAGTCAGAATGCTTTGATATTTGGTATGCAACATCTCTATGGGGGTCAGATTCAAGTTTGTTCAAATCAGATCCCTAGGTATATATTTGGGCTCACTATGGTAGCCCAAATTTTTACTTAGCGCAATATGAGAAAATTTCTTTAAAAATCTTCTTCTTCAGATCCACCAGTCGGAATGCTTTTATATTTGGTATACAACATCTCTAGGGGGGGTCAAATTCCAGGTTGTTCAATTCGAGTGCCTAGGTTAATATTTGGGCTCCATATGGGAACATGAAATTTAACTTAGTACAATATGAGGGAATTTCTTCAAAAATCTTCTTCAGATTCACTTGTCAGAATGCTTTCACATTTGGTATACAACATCTCTAGGGGGGTCAGATTCAAGTTTGTTCAAATCGGATCCATAGGTCAATATTTGGTCTCGCTATGGTAGCCCAAATTTGAACTTAGTGCAATTCGAAGAAATTTCTTTACAATTTCTCTTCTTCAGATCCAACAGTCAGAATGCTTTCATATTCGGTACACAACATCTCTAGGGAAGTCAGATTTAACTGTGTTCAAATCAAGAGCCTGGGTTAATATTTGGGCTCTCTATGGGAGCCGGAATTGGCCATTTTGCTGAAGAATTAAAAATTTTGTATTCAGTACCCTCTAGAGGTACTAAGATTAATCCACATAGGTTGTATCAAGGGGCTTCATAGGGGAGCTCTACATTTTACTTATGATCAACTGAAGAAAAGGCATGATGCGTAGATTATTTTTGTCACTCCTGAGGGACTCAAGGATTGACAGTGTAGCCTATGGAGATGGCTTGCTTAATGTAGACTCATTCTTGGACTTTGTTTAAATTGTGTTCTGTACAAGATGAGCGCTTCAGGCCCCTTGGGGCCTCTTGTTTCATGTAATACTGTTAACGAAAACCTATTTCTAATTTCTTTAAAAACGTTTTACCTCCCAAAATAAGTCTCCATAAATTCTCTTTCTGTTTTGTTTATTTTTGATGCTTTAATCATTTTCACACGGACTTGAATTTACTGGTGGCAGTAAAATTCTGTTCCTCTGGTTTGAAATTGTTCTTATTCTTTAAAACCACTGGGCCAAATTCATTCATTTATGGCACAGACCATCTTTGGAGTAAACCTTTGCTCATTTTTTAGCTCACCTGACTGAAAGTCACGGTGAGCTTTTCTTATCACTCTTCGTCCGTCGTCCGTCCGTCCGTCCGTCCGTCCGTCCGTCGTCCTGCGTGAAGGTGGTGTTTGAGCCTCTTTCTCCTAAATGACTGGCCACATTTTAATTAGCCCCCTACCGGCATCGCCGGAGGGGACTATAGGTTTGCACTCCGTCCATCCGTCAGTCTGTCAGTCTATCAGTCTGTCCGTCTGTCAGTCTGTCATTCACACTTTAGTTTTCCGGAGTTTTTTTGGAAACGCTTCAGCGGAATGATTTCATTTTTAGTAAACTACTATAGAACGATGACTTACAGATCAAGTTTGAGTTTCATGCTGACTGCATTATTCTTGTGTGAGTTACGGCCCTTGGAAATATGGGGAAAAGCACCAAAATATCAGTTTTCCGGAGTTTTTTTGAAAACGCTTCAACGGAATGATTTCATTTTTGGTAAACTACTATAGAACGATGACTTACAGATCAAGTTTGAGTTTCACGCTGATTGCATTATTCTTGTGTGAGTTACGGCCCTTGGAAATATGGAAAAGCACCAAAATATCAGTTTTCCGGAGTTTTTAGCTCACCTGAGCAAAGCTCAGGATGAGCTTTACTGATCACTTTCCGTCCGTCGTCCGTCGTCCGTCGTCGTTGGGCGTCAACAATCATCTCCTCCCAAACCACTAGGCCAATTTTAATAAAATTTTGTGGGATTGATCATTGGGTGGAACACTCGAAGAATTGTGTTCGAATCTCCGTCGCCCATCTAATATGGCTGCCTTGGCTGCTGATTGGCAAAAACACATTAAAATCTTCTTCTTCAGAACCGCTGGATCAATTTGAATAAAATTTGCTGGGGATAACCAGTGGGTGGTCCTCTCTCAGAATTGTGTTCGGTTTGTCCGCCCGCCATCCAACATGCCTGCCACAGCTTCTGATTGGCTGACGCTCCACCCCTAAATTTCTATTTTTTGAATCAAGAGATCGATTTGAACCAAATTTTTTTTGAGGACTTATTGGGTCATAAGTATCTAATTTATGCCGAAAAAAATTTTCACGTAGCCCCATGGGAACCTCAGGAGCTAAAAATAGAAAAAATTAAAATTGCTCATATCTCCAAAACTGCACGGCTCAGAAACTTTTCATTTGCTGTGCAGCTTGCTTATGAGCAATGGAAAGGAATGGTAGAAAAAAATCGCTAACGTTTTTTTTCTAAGGTACTTTCTTGGGACTCTGAAAAAGTGCTGACTCGGCACTTTTTAACACTGAAGGTAATGCAAAAACATTAAAAACTCTTATTCTCGCGTCAACAATCATCTCCCCCCAAACCACTAGGCCAATTTTAATAAAATTTTGTGGGATTGATCATTAGGTGGAACACTCGAAGAATCGTGTTCGAAATCTCCGTCGCCCATCTAATATGGCTGCCTTGGCTGCTGATTGGCAAAACACAGTAAAATCTTCTTCTTCAGAACCGCTGGATCAATTTGAATAAAATTTGTTGGGGATAACCAGTGGGTGGTCCTCTCTCAGAATTGTGTTTGGTTTGTCCGCCCGCCATCCAACATGGCTGCCACAGCTTCTGATTGGCTGACGCTCCACCCCTAAATTTCTATTTTTTGAATCAAGAGATCGATTTGAACCAATTTTTTTTTGAGGACTTATTGGGTCATAAGTATCTAATTTATGCTGAAAAATTTTTTCCCATATCCCCGTGGGAACCTCAGGAGCTAAAAATAGAAAAAATTAAAATCGCTCATATCTCCAAAACTGCACGGCTCAGAAACTTTTTATTTACTGTGCAGCTTGCTTATGACCAATGGAAAGGAATGGTAGAAAAAAATCGCTAACGGTCTTTTTCTAAGGTACTTTTTCGGGACTCTGAAAAAGTGCTGACTCGGCACTTTTTAACACTGAAGGTAATGCAAAAACATTAAAAACTCTTATTCTCACGTCAACAATCATCTCCTTCAAAACCAATGGGCCAATTTCAATAAAATTTTGTGGGCTTGATCATTGGGTGGAACACTCGAAGGATTGTGTTCGAAATCTCTGTCGCCCATCTAATATGGCTGCCTTGGCTGCTGATTGGCAAAACACATTCAAATCTTCTTCTTCAGAACCGCTGCATAAATTTGAATAAAATTTGCTGGAGATAACCAGTGGGTGGTCCTCTTTCAGAATTATGTTCGGTTTGTCCGCCCGCCATCCAACATGACTGCCACAGCTTCTGATTGGCTGACGCTCCACCCCTAAATTTCTATTTTTTGAATCAAGAGATCGATTTGAACCAAATTTTTTTTGAGGACTTATTGGGTCATAAGTATCTAATTTATGCCGAAGAAAATTTTCCCGTAGCCCCGTGGGAACCCCATGAGCTAAAAATAGAAAAAATTAAAATCGATCATATCTCCAAAACTGCACGGCTCAGAAACTTTTTATTTGCTGTGCAGCTTGCTTATGACCAATGGAGAGGAATGGTAAAAAAATCGCTAACGGTTTTTTTCTAAGGTACTTTTTCGGGACTCTGAAAAAGTGCTGACTCGGCACTTTTTAACACTGAAGGTAATGGAAAAAACATTAAAAAGTCTTTTTCTCGCGTCAACAATCATCTCCTCCCAAACCACTGGGCCACATAAAATCTTCTGGGTTTGATCATTAGGTGGAACACTCAAAGAATTGTGTTTGAAATCTCTGTCGCCCATCTAACATGGCTGCCATGGCTGGTGATTAGGAAAACACATTAAAATCTTCTTCTTCAGAACTGCTGGATCAATTTGAATAAAATTTGCTGAGGTTAACCAGTGGGTGGTCCTCTTTCAGAATTGTGTTCGGTATGTCCGCCCACCATCCAACATGGCTGCCACAGCTTCTGATTAGCTAACGGCCCACCCCTAAATTGCTATTTTTAGCTCACTGGAGGGAGCTCAACTTTATCACTTTCCATCCGTTGTCCATCGTCGTCCGTCGTCGTGAACACTTTTCAAACAACTTCTCCTCCTAAATCACTGGTCCAAATTGAACCAAATTTGGTTGGTATCTTCCTTAGCATGTGTCATTTAGAAATTGTGTGACTAAAGTTACCGCGCCGAATGGGGACCCCAGAAGGGGCGGAAAGGTGCAAAAACCTTTAAAAATCTTCTCCAGAAACAGTAAAGTAAAAAAAATAAAAATGGCCATATCTCAAAAATTGCACGGCTCAGAACATTTTTTTAAGCACTAAGCTTCCTCATGACCAGCCGAATAGAGCTGTACAAAAAAAAAATCAAAAATAGTGGGGGAGATTTATAAAGGGGTCTGGGTTTAAGTACCTTGGTCAACAGGGCGGAATGAGGGTGACCATGGTTTACCTCATTGGAAGAGGTTAAGTTGTTGGTACAGAAATAAGAATTTCCTGTCAGCAAATGGAGATGGAGTATGGTAAATGATTTTGTGTTTCAAAATTATGGGCAGACACCCCAAAGGCAATTCCACTCTGCAAGTTTTGTGGAGATCAACCTAAGCACCATTGAGAAAAGAATAACTGAAGTATGGTAAATGGTTTCATGTTTCAAAATTATAGGCAAATACAACAGAAGGACAATCTGGGTCAACCATTCAGACAACGTGCAAGTTTGACAGAATTGCCTGGGCACCTTGAGGAATAGTTGGTCAAACAAATGGAGAGACTTAGTTTGACTGGTGTATGGTTTTGTGCTTCAAAATTGTAGACAAATAACTAACATGAGCAAGCCTAGGGCTTCAACCAAAAATTCGCTATTCAGAATTTTTTAGATTCTCATTTTGTGCTTTTGGAACATGGGTTGTAATACCTGACGTGCGCCGGATATTTGTGGTTTGTACTATGCGCTTTTTAGTGACACCTGTTCTAAATCATAAAGCCGGATATGTGTGGTTTGCAGTAGGCGCTTTTTAGCGACACCTGTTCTAAATCATCAGTCGAGTGTGCCTCTTCGTTAGCTCTTAAGAAATCGAGTATCACATGTTATTGTGTTTTAGAGAAAAAGGTAACATCATGTTAACAATTGATCTGCGATCACTTTATTCGCTTTGTTTCTCGTTTTTAGCTCAACTTTGACGAAGTCAAATTTGAGCTATTGTCATGGCCCGTCGTCCGTCTGTCCGTCTGTCCGTCTGTCCGTCTGTCCGTACGTCAACAATTGGCTATGGCTCGGGCTAGAGGTCGTATTTATGAACCGATCTTTACGAAACTTCTTGTGTACCTTTGTTATGACCCTGGGACGGGAACGAGTGTTTTTAGGTGTGGTCCAAAATTCAAGATGGCTGCCAGCGGCCATTTTGTACCGATGATGCAAAAATCAGTTTTTTGTACAGAACTTCTGTATGAAAGTTCTGATTTGAATAAAGTTTTGTATAAATGTTTAGTACCATGGGATACATCACATATAATACGGGTTTTTTTCTCGTGCGTAAATTATGCAAATTGGACTGACTTTGATTTATTTAGTGTTACTTTCAGAGCTGGAAGTGCCAAGATGCTATGGATCAGGCTAGAGGCCGTATTTATGAACCGATCTTTACGAAACTTCTTGGGTACCTTTGTTATGACCGTGGGACGAGAACGAGTGTTTTTGGGTGCGGTCCGAAATTCAAGATGGCTGCCAGCCGCCATTTTGTACCGATGATGCAGAAATCTGTTTTTTGTACAGAACTTCCATATGAAAGCTCTGATTTGAATAATTTTTTGTATGAATGTTTAGTACCATGGGATACATCACATATAATACGGGTTTTTTTCTTGTGCGTAAATTGTGCAAATTAGACTAATTTTGATGTTTTTGGTGTTACTTTCAGCACTGTAAGTGCAAATGCCAATACGGCTCGGGCTAGAGGCCGTATTTATGAACCGATCTTTACGAAACTTCTTGGGTACCTTTGGTATCTCCGTGGGACGAGAACGAGTGTTTTGGGGTCCAGTTCGAAATTCAAGATGGCCGATGGCAGCCATTTTGTACAAAATTTGGTGCAATCAGATTTTTGCACAGAACTTCCATATGAAAGTGCTGATTTGAATAATTTTTTGTGTGAATGTTTAGTACCATGGGATACATCACATATAATACGGGGTTTTTTCTCGTGCAGAAATTATGCAAATTAGATGAACTTTGATTTTTTCAGTGCGACTTACACACAGTAAGTACACATGTCAATATGGCTCAGACTAGAGTCTGTATTTATGAACTCATCTTCACGAAATGTCTTGGGTACCTTTGTTATCACCTTGGGACGAGAACGAGTGTTTCTGGTTACGGTCTAAAATTCAAGATGGCTGCCAGTGGCCTTTTTGTACCGAAATTAGGTCTAATCAGTTTTTTGTACACAACTTCTATACAGCTCAGACTAGAGGCCATATTTATGAACCAATCTTTACGAAACTTCTTGGGTACCTTTGTTATCACCGTGGGATGAGAGCGAGTGTTTTTGGGTGTGGTCCGAAATTCAAGATGGCCACCAGCAGCCATTTTGTACCAAAATTAGTGCAATCAGTCTTGTACAGAACTTCTGTATGAAAGTTCTGATTTGAATAAATTTTTGTATGAATGTTTAGTAAAATGGAATACATCACATATTGTAAGGGGTTTTTTTTTCATGCAGAAATTATGCAAATTAGATGAACTTTGATTTATTCAGTGCTACTTACACAATGCGAGCACACATGTCAATATGGCTCAGGGTAGAGGCTGTATTTATGAACCGATCTTCACAAAACTTCTTGGGTACCTTTGTTATCACCTTGGGACGAGAATGAGTGTTTCTGGGTACTGTCCAAAATTCAAGATGGCTACCAGTGGCCATTTTGTACCAAAATTAGGTCCAATCAGTTTTTTGTCACAAGTTCTATACAGCTCGTATTTATGAATTGATCATCACAAAACTTCTTGGGTACCTTTGTTTTCACCTTGGGACAGGAACAAGTGTGTTTTGGGATGCCTTTGTTATCACTGTGCTATGAGAACAACTATTTTGGGGTTCAGTCAGACCCACTCTGGGACTCAAAGTTTTCTTTTCTAGTTTAGCATCTGTCTGTTACCCACCTTTACAATACTTTACCTTTTCCATTTGTTACAGGCAACGGTCAGTATTTATGTACAGACCGTTACAATACTTTATATGTACCTTTGTTATCAGGTCATTACCTAGATGTTTGTCATTGCTGTGTCATATACTACACATGCATGTCTTTGTCTTGACAAGTTGAGCTACAGTGTCATTGACACTTTCATTTTTTAGATCCACTGGTCAGAATCTTTGGATATTTGGTATAAGCTTTTCTTAGGAGGAGCAGATGCAACTTGTTGAAATCAATTCTCTAGGTTGATATTTAGGCTACCATGTCAGGTGAGCGCCCTCAGGCCCCTTGGGGCCTCTTGTTTTGGAAACGCTTCAACGAAATGATTTCATTTTTAGCTCAACTTTGACGAAGTCAAATTTGAGCTATTGTCATGGCCCGTCGTCCGTCGTCCGTCTGTCTGTCTGTCCGTCTGTCCGTCTGTCCGTACGTCAACAATTGGCTATGGCTCGGGCTAGAGGTCGTATTTATGAACCGATCTTTTTGAAACTTCTTGTGTACCTTTGTTATGACCCTGGGACGGGAACGAGTGTTTTTAGGTGTGGTCCGAAATTCAAGATGGCTGCCAGCGGCCATTTTGTACCGATGATGCAAAAATCAGTTTTTTGTACAGAACTTCTGTATGAAAGTTCTGATTCGAATAAAGTTTTGTATAAATGTTTAGTACCATGGGATACATCACATATAATACGGGTTTTTTTCTCGTGCGTAAATTGTGCAAATTAGACTGACTTTGATTTATTTAGTGTTACTTTCAGAGCTGTAAGTGCCAAGCTGCTATGGCTCGGGCTAGAGGCCGTATTTATGAACCGATCTTTACGAAACTTCTTGGGTACCTTTGTTATGACTGTGGGACGAGAACGAGTGTTTTTGGGTGTGGTCCGAAATTCAAGATGGCTGCCAGCTGCCATTTTGTACCGACGATGCAGAAATCTGTTTTTTGTACAGAACTTCCATATGAAAGCTCTGATTTGAATAATTTTTTGTATGAATGTTTAGTACCATGGGATACATCACATATAATACGGGTTTTTTTCTCGTGCGTAAATTATGCAAATTAGACTACCTTTGATGTTTTTTGGTGTTACTTTCAGCACTGTAATAAGTGCAAATGCCAATACGGCTCGGGCTAGAGGCCGTATTTATGAACCGATCTTTACGAAACTTCTTGGGTACCTTTGTTATCACCGTGGGACGAGAACGAGTGTTTTGGGGTCCGGTCCGAAATTCAAGATGGCCGATGGCAGCCATTTTGTACGAAATTTGGTGCAATCAGATTTTTGCACAGAACTTCCATATGAAAGCGCTGATTTGAATAATTTTTTGTGTGAATGTTTAGTACCATGGGATACATCACATATAATACGGGTTTTTTTCTCGAGCAGAAATTATGCAAATTAGATGAACTTTGATTTTTTCAGTGCTGCTTACACACAGTAAGTACACATGTCAATACGGCTCGGGCTAGAGTCTGTATTTATGAACCGATCTTCACGAAACGTCTTTGGTACCTTTGTTATCACCTTGGGACGAGAACGAGTGTTTCTGGGTGCGGTCCAAAATTCAAGATGGCTGCCAGTGGCCATTTTGTATCGAAATTAGGTCTAATCAGTTTTTTTGTACACAACTTCTATATGGCTCAGGCTAGATGCCGTATTTATGAACCGATCTTTACGAAACTTCATGGGTACCTTTGTTATTACCGTGGGATGAGAACGAGTGTTTTTGGGTGTGGTCCGAAATTCAAGATGGCCACCAGCAGCCATTTTGTACCAAAATTAGTGCAATCAGTCTTTTGTACAGAACTTCTGTATGAAAGTTCTGATTTGAATAAATTTTTGTATGAATGTTTAGTAACATGGAATACATCACATATATATGGGTTTTTTTCTCGTGCAGAAATTATGCAAATTAGATGAACTTTGATTTATTCAGTGCTACTTATACTCTGTAAGTGCACATGTCAATACGGCTCGGGCTAGAGGCTGTATTTATGAACCGATCTTCACAAAACTTCTTGGGTACCTTTGTTATCACCTTGGGACGAGAACGAGTGTTTCTGGGCGTGGTCCAAAATTCAAGATGGCTGCCAGTGGCCAATTTGTACCGAAATCAGGTCCAATCAGTTTTTTGTCACAACTTCTACACAGATCATATTTGTGAACTGATCTTCACGAAACTTCTTGGGTACCTTTGTTTTCACCTTGGGACAGTAATGAGTGTGTTTTGGGGTGCCTTTGTTATCACTGTGCTATGAGAACAAATATTTTGGGGTTCAGTCAGACCCACTCTGGGACTCAGATTTCTTTTCTAGTTTAGCATCTGACTGTCACCCACCTTTACAATACTTTACCTATACATTTGTTACAGGCAACGCTCAGTATTTATGTACAGACCGTTACAATACTTTATATGTACCTTTGTTATCAGGTCATTACCTAGATGTTTGTCATTGCTGTGTCACATACTATACATGTACATGTCTTTGTCTTGACAAGTTGAGCTACAGTGTCATTGACACTTTCATTGGTAAACTACTATAGAACGATGACTTACAGATCAAGTTTGAGTTTCCTGCTGATTGCATTATTCTTGTGTGAGTTATGGCCCTTGGAAATATGGAAAAACGCCAAAATTTCAGTTTTCCGGACTTTTTTTGGAAACGCTTCAACGGAATGATTTCATTCTTGGTAACCTACTATAGAACGATGACTTACAGATCAAGTTTGAGTTTCATGCTGATTGCATTATTCTTGTGTGAGTTATGGCCCTTGGAAATATGGAAAAGCGCCAAAATATCAGTTTTCTGGACTTTTTTTGGAAATGCTTCAACGGAAGTCATGCTGATCACATCTAGGTTATAACATTTGTATAATTATTAATACTCATTAGTCCGGTAGGGGACATTGTATTGCTTCAGCGATGCGAGCGCTCTTGTTAAATTTCATGTAAGTAGTGGTTATATAGGGGCATTTAGTGGTTATATAGGGGCATTTTGATTTTTATGCAAATTAGGTTTCGGCTCATATTGAGCAGAGGTGTGGAGAAAAAATGGCCAAATTTTTTGAAAATCTTCTTCTAATGAACCACCAGTAGTAAAGACTTGATATGTGGTATACTGAGTCCTTTTGAGGTTTAGAATCAAGTTTGTTCAAGAGAAGTTTGTCGGGCATTATTTTCCTTCGTTATGGGAGGGGCAAGAATTTTTGCCACTCCCAAAATTTATATTTTCCAAACCGAGAGGCAGATTTGAACCAAATTTGATATGAGGGCTTATTGGGTCATAAGTACTTAATTTATGCCCAAATTTGTTTCCCGTCGCCCCAAGGGAACCGCAGGAGCTAAAAATAGAAAACATTAAAACGCCCATATCTCCAAAACTACACGGCACTGAGCATTCTTATTTGGTGTGAAGCTTCCTTAGGACCAAAAAAATTGCTATCGGTTTTTTCATGGGGTACTTTTGGGGGACTTTGAAAAAGTGCTGAGTCAGCATTTTTTAACACTGGGTAATGGGAAAAACATGTTAGACTACTTTTTGCCCAAACCACTGTATGAGGAATATTCTTTAAAAAATCTTCTTCTTCAGATCTACCAATAAGAATCTTTTGATATTTGGTATGCAGCATCCTTGGGGGGGGGGGGGGGGGGGGGGGGTGAGATTCAAGTTTGTTCAAGACAAGTCCGTGGGTTCATATTTAGGCTGAAAATTTGGGGCCCCGTTCCGGACTTAGAAATTTTGGACCAAAATCCAGAAATTTGTTTTTGTTTTTTTTTATGCGTTTCGGTCAGTTTTAAGACAAAAACCATTTTTTTTTTACACTGAAAAGTTGGAGTCCGGGTGGGACTTAGAAAATTTTGGACCAAAATCCGGAAATTAGTTTTTTGATTTTTTATGCGTTTTAAGAAGAAAAAAAAATTAGACTGAAAATATTTTGTTTGGGAAAAAAATCTGTTTTTTATGCGTTTATCTCAATTTTGGGATGTAAAAGTGCAGGAACTGAAAATAGAAGGAAAATCCTGTGTATTGTGTGGGCACAATCGCTTCATCTAGTTGGCATATGCTTTTCTTAGGAGGGGCGTATGCAGCTTATTCAAGTCAAGTCCCTGGTTTGATATTTAGACTACCATGTCAGGTGAGCGCCCTCAGGCCCCCTGGGGCCTCTTGTTTCAAATGAAGCTGCTGCCATCGAAAGGCTGGTCGAATTTACTTTTTCTGATCCCCCCCCCCCCCTAAATTACTATATCCCTTGGTGGAGTGGGGTTAATGCTCCATACGACTAAAAATGCTTTAAAAATCCTTTTTATAAGCCACTTGCAATAATTCCTAGATTTCTTGTTTGGAACTTACTTTAGTGATGCAGATTCACTTTTTCAAATAAACTCAGTAAGTCAAAATTTGGGCTCCCAAATTTGGGCTACACTCAAAAATTTCTATTTTCAGATCCATTGGGCAGATGTGAACCAAATTTGTCATGTAGTATATAACTGGGTCATACGTATTTCATTTATTTAGAGGGTGGGGGGGGGGGGGGGGGTAGAGAGAACCACAGTAGTTGAAAACAAAAACAAAAATTTCGTTTGGTTGTTTTTTTTCAATACTTCACAGAACAGAGCTTGCTAGGAAGCTAGTTGCCCTTGGTGTGTCATAGCAAATCAAAACAATTCCTCTTGCTGCTGATCACTTACTGATACACTCATCTGTTTTGACAACTTGAGCCATGTGAGCGTTTTAGGCTCACTTGAGCCTCTGGTTTCAGTTGATGTCATTTTGACTTAATCATTTATTTACCCAGCAATAACTGCAGACAATGATCGCCTGACAAATTCTTGAATAAGTAAAAGCATGAATTTTTGCACCGAAAACATACCTTATACATCCTCTATGGAGCACGCTCGATGAGCTCGTTCCAGTGGGAGTCATAAGCTATGCTTTTGAGGGTAAGATGGAAAAAAAACTAGTAACATTTGAATTTTGATGAATAGGGCTGGACGGATATACCCATTATGATAGGTAAAAGGTTAAACATATTTAACTGCGAAAATAATATATACTGAGTCAAAAAAGAAAGTATAATAAAATTTGGGGAGCAATTTTTTTTAGTATTATCGACTTTAATCCCAAGCAAATTATTGTAAATTCATATTTCGAGGCCAGGTGTATGCATTTGTATAATTTCACGTTCTTACTGTTGCCAGCGTCACGTCAGGACGTCGCAATTCAAACACGGAGTGAAATGAAAAGTTCACACATGCAGTCAATAGCGTGTATGTCCACCGTTTGCGTCTTGGATGGCAAGACATCGACGGCGCATGGGCCTGATAAGTCTCTGGATGTCACCCTGTGGTATTGCGTTCCACTCCTGCCTTAGAACATTACGTAAATCGCCTAACGTCTGAAGATCATGACGTCATACCCGACGGTCCAATAGATCCCAAAGATGCTCGATTGGCGACAAATCTGGGAAAAGTGAGGGCCAGGGAAGAACTTCGATGCTCTACTTCTCAAGAAAGCCACAACAGATATGCGCCACGTGACATCGGGCATTGTCTTGCTGGAATAACTGCAATCCGACGTTAGCGTTGAACAATGGGGCAAGAACAAAGTTAAGAATTTCGTCCCTATATCGCTGTCCATTCAGATTACCATCGATGAAGATCAACTGCGTTTGATGGTGCAAGGAAATTCCTGCCCAAACCATTACACTACCCCTACCAAAATGGTCGCATTCCCGCACGCAAGCATCAGAAAACCGTTCTCCTCGTCGGCGATACACTCTTGCCCTACCATCAGCGCGCCGTAGACAAAATCGTGATTCATCACTAAAAGAACTGTGCTCCAACGCTGCTGAGTTCAGCGAACACGTTGACGTACCCATTCCATTCTGATAACGTTGGGTAAGGATTGGTCCGTGGTACGGACGCCTACTGCGAATGCCGTGTTCAGCGAGTCTGTTGCGGACAGTTTGTGCACTGATTCTATTGTTAGTTCTACCAGGAGAAATTGCTGCTGTCCTCGTCGCCGGAAGGAAGCGATCCCGCAAGTGAGACGTCCTGATGTGTCGTCTTGTGCAGTGGTTCTATACCTTCCAATGAGACGGTAAATAGTGGCCACAGTGACTCCGAAAGCGAGCTCATCTGGAGGTATTCCAGCCTCATGCATACCAATGGCACGCAACCTCTGATTTTCGGTTAACCTTGGCATTTTTTAAAATGTCGGAAGACAAAAACTAGCGTGTTTTCTCAATAACACAGGCTATCTAGCACAACATAACACAAAGAAAATCGTTCGTCACCCATTCAATTTGACATTCTCGGGCAGCACGTGCTATTTTGAAATCCGTAGCAAAATTGTATACGGTTGGGTGGACAACAACATGTCATTAAACTCTTTGGACGACTTCTTGTCCACAAACATGCAACATTAGAACTATTATATTTCATCCTTTATGCTATTTTTTCACATTTGTTTCTATTATACTTTCTTTTTTGACTCGGTACACAAAGGGACCAAACTGTGAGTTATTCAACATATATAAAACTCATCTCTGTTTAACCCTTTCAACACTGGCACCCTGAGAGGTATCATTTCAGTCAGTACTGTCAACGGCGAAAAGGGCGAAATGGTTTTCTACGGAGGTTCCGCAATAATTACTGAGCCTCGCTTCAGAATTTTTGCTCTTTATATCGCCTGCTGGTCCACTACCACTTCTTCAAGTTCTTCACGCAAAAAATTATGCACACCGGGTTGAAAGTTTTAACAAAAATATACATGTTAAAACAATTGTGGCAACGATGATACAAAAAAAACAACTTTGTCTCCAGAATGGAGGATATCTAATGAATCGTGATTTTATTAGCTCAACTTGACAAAGTCAAGCTGAGCTATTGCCATCACTTCTCGTCCGTCGGCGTACGTACGTGCGTTAGTACGTTGGTATGTTAGTACGTTAGTACGTACGTCCACAATTTCCTTTGGCACACCTCACAGGTCGCATTTATGATCAGATCGCTTTGAAACTTGGTATGCTTGTTTGGGGTGACCTCTAGATGGGAGCTATCGATTTTCTTCATTTTCCGTCAAAAAATGTTGCCGCGGCTAACGTTCTTAGAACTTAGTTTAGTCAACCCTCAATATTTCCCTTTGGCACACCCTACTGGGCACATTTATGATTAGATCGCTTTGAAACTTGGTATGCTTGTTTGGGGTGAACTCTAGATGGGAGCTATCGATTTTCTTCAATTCTGTCAAAAAATGTTGCCGTGGCCAACGTTCGTAGAACTTAGTTTAGTCAAACCTCAATATTTCCCTTTGGCACACCCTTCAGGGCACATTTATGATTGGATCGCTTTGAACTTGGTATGCTTGTTTGGGGTGTCCTCGAGATGGGAGCTATCGATTTTCTTCTATTACCGTCCAAAAATGTTCCCGCGGCCAACGTTCTTAGAACTTAGTTTAGTCAGACCTCAGTATTTCCCTTTGGCACACCCTACAGGGCACATTTATGATCGGATTGGTTTGAAATCTGGCATGCTTGTTTGGGGTGACCTCTAGATGGGAGCTATAGATTTTCTTCCATTTCAGCCCGTCAAAAAATGTTGCCGCTGGCAACGATCTTTGAACTTAGTTTAGACAGGTATCAATATATTCCTTTGTCATGCTCTACAGGGCACATTTATGATCAGATTGGTTTGAAACGTTGTATGCTTGTTTAGGGTTTCCTCTAGATGGGAGCTATCGATTTTCTGCGATTTCCGTCAAAAAATGTTGCAATGACCTTCGATGAACTTAGTAAAAACTTAGTGCAGTTAAGCATCAATATTTCTCTTTGACACACCCAGCAAGGCACATTTATGATTGGATCGCTTGCAAACTTGGTGTGCTTGTGTGGGGTGACATCTATATGGGAGCTGTCGATTTTCTTCCATTTCTGTCAAAAAATGTTGCCGCTGACCTTTGAACTTAGTTTAGTCAGGCCTCAATATTTCCCTTTACCACACCCTTCAGGGCACATTTATTATCGGATCACTTTGAAACTTGGTATGTGTGTTCGGGGTGACCTCTAGATTAGTCTGACGATGTGCACACACAATGCTGATATGTTGAAATTTCATCAGAGAGTTATTATTAAATAACATTGGTACTGATGATCTTCAATTTTGCCGTTTCATTTATAACTTACGAAGTTCAAGTTTGTCAAGTTGAGCTACAGTGTCATTGATACTTTCATATTCATTAAAATCGAGGTATACCGAGGCTCAAAGCGATTTTACTGAACGAGGTTCGTGAATTTAATTTTATTTCAAACCGTGACGAATTTCAGATTCTTTGTTATCATATAATGTGTAACTTAACATTTTCGGTAACGTACGACTAAAGCTGGCCAGAGCTGTTCACAAAAATCGCCATCCATAAGCTATCTTTTCGAGACAAAAAAATGAAAATATTTAGTCAGGGACGTGGCTAGAGGTTTTCGATTGGGGGGGGGGGGGGGGGGTAGTGTAGTGAATTTCCAACTAGGAGAGGGACCGGGAGGGGGAAACCCCTCCTGGTCCTTCCCCTAGTTGGAAATTCTCTACCGAGAATAATTTTGAAAATGAAGGGGGGCATAAAATTGATTCTCGTAACTGAAATGCCATCACATTTATGACAGAATTATCAGGTTATTATTATTTGGTATTATTCTGGGAATTGAATATGTGCTAAACAAATGCTCAAGCTGAGAACTCTGAGCAATTCACATTGTCCTAACATTAAATCAGATCTTATGAAAGAATGATCAATTTTCGATGTTTCATCATTTTGTAACTGTGAATGATAGAATTAACTCAGGATAACAAGATGTGCTTTTCTTAAAGTGCATTTCGAGGATATTTTTTTTATTACGATAAGTAAATGTTCTGTAGAAATCTCGTACCGATTGACATCATACATTCTTATAAAGCTCGATATTACTTACACTGTGGTTGTAAATAATAACAATTGGAATTTTTGCCGATTTGAAACCGAGTTGGAATTTTGGGGAGTAAAGGAGAGATCAGCATCACTAAAGAAGCTCTAAAATCCAGATAGATGGAATTTCCAACTATTCATGACTTGCCCTTTGAATTTCCAACTATAAGAAATTTTGGCCAGGATTCGGACACCCCCCACCCCACCCCCTGTCGCCACGTCCCTGTATTTAGTTACTAGTCAGGAAATGTTTTCTCCAAATGTTGGCTACTATTTGTAGACAGTAGGTGAAAAATAAGAGAAGATTAATTCAATTCTCCTCCCGAAACCAACTCACTCACAGCTAAACCACGTCGACGTTCACGTCTGACGTCATTCCCGTATTAGACGTGTTGTGAACAATATTTTTCTTAATGAGCTATTTGATGGTTGGTTATGTATTAAATATATTTCCATAAAAGGGAGGGGGGGGGGGGGGGGGCATTGGAGTGTGAAGATTAGAATCACTTGAAATAATATAAAAGTCATTTTGTGTATAATACACACTCGAATGTTACATCAGTACGATATGCATGTACTTAGTTTATATTTGAAATAAATTAATTCAGGGTGTCACACCGTTCACAAATATTCACCAGTCTAGCCATCTGCTCGACATTATACAGGAGTGCACATTCATAAAAATATATTCGTTTTGTTTGGAAGTTAGTGATGTAGTTGAATGCCGCTAGGTAAGTAAATAAGTGGGCGGTTGGTCCCCCTTCTTCAATAATCTTTCCTGTCTGGACATTTTTGTAGAGATTGAAGTTTTAGATATCGATTTCGTTCTTGGTAGTAGTCATATACTTTCTAACGAGGCTAGATTTGATATTTGGACTTCTGCCACACACACCGTCGGTCATACAAATGGAGAGGTTTTGCGGTACCCGATTCAGGCTGTTGAGACTTCAGCATGACCAATTTGGAATGCGGTACGTGCTTACAACATATGAAGCTGAGAAGCTCATGTGGCACAAGTTTAAACATGGCCTGAAAGACCGCATTTTAATTTTTTGGTTTGGTACGTCCTTTCAAAAGGACGTACCAAACCAAAAAAAATAAAATACGGTCTTTCAGGCCAGGGGTGGCGCCAGGGATTTCTCGACAGGGGGGGGGGGGGGGCTGACCTCTCTGACAGGGGGGTGGGGGCTATAATATTTGACCTCCCAAACGAAGGAAAATGAGTGAAAATTGGTAAATTGGAGAACCAAAATAGAAGCAACTTGAGTATGTTTGTTGATTATTTAACGTAAACATATTATAATAAGGTCGGGAAATATTTCATCTATAAAGCCAGTTTGACGAACGACTGCCTAACTGCATAATCGTTTTGAAATATTTCGCTGCAAATAAAACACAGCACATTATAGCGGGACGCAATTGTTGTTTAGATTTCGATAGATTCCAAACTTTTACCATGACGATAACCGATGTTCAGGTATGGAAGTAATGGAACGCCAGTTGGATAACAACTGTCATAATGCCTTACAAAGAAGAACCATGTACCTCGTTCTTGATCGACACAAGACGAGATATCTACATTCGATTGTTGGAGATTTCTCGTGAAATCGGGTTTACGAGACTCTCCGACGGACTGACTAAAAATCTCCGACGGGGGTGGGGGGGGGGGTGGGGTGGACCTCTCGGGCGGGGGAGGGGGTTGTACCCTTTTTATTTTGTTCAAGTGAAGCGACTGCCATCTTCGGTCAATGGTTAATGACCCAAAAGCCTAAAAATCTTCTCACGGACCACCAGAGAGAATGCCTTGATATTGTGTATGGAACATCCCTTGGTTCTGAAGATTAAATTTTGTTCAAGGGAAGTTTGTAGGTCAATATTTGGGCTCTCTGTGGGAGCATACCCATTTTGTATTTCAAGAACCGATGGGCCAATTTCAACCAAATTTGGCATGTAATATAAGTGGGTCCTTAGTACTTGATTGATGCCAATTTTTTTTTTATCAAAGCCCCCTGGGAACTCCAGCAGTGGCTAAAAATAGAAAAAAAATCAAACACCCATATTCCCAAACCACACGGAACAGAGAACTATTTTTTGGTATGAAGCATCCTTAGGACCAGTAGAATGGAAAGGTAAAAAAATTGCCATCGGTTGTGTCAGGGTGTTCTGTAGGGGGCATCGAAAAAATGCTGAGTCGGCATATTTGCAAAAAATTAAAAAAAAACTCCTTTCCCAGAATCACTGATCAGAATCTTTTGATATTTGGTATACAACATCCATGGGGGGGGGGGGGGGGGGGGGGGGGAGGGGAGGTCAGATAAGGTGTGTTCAAATTAAGCCCCTCGGTTCATATTTGGGCTCAATGCAGGAACCCGGATATTATATTAGAGCAATATGGGGAATAAGCTTTAAAAATCTTTTTCTTCAGATCCACCAGTCAGATTCTTTTGATATTTGGTATACAACATCTCTATGGGGTTCAGATTCAGGTTTGTTCAAATCGGGTTCCTGGGTTAATATTTCGGCTCTTTATTGGAGCCCAAAGTTTAACTTAGTGAAATTTTCGGAAACTTTCTTAAATAATATTCGTCATCAGATTCACCAGTCAGAATCCTTTCATATTTGGTATGTCACATCTCTAGGAGTGTCAAATTCAAGTTTGTTAAAATCGAGTCCTTGGGTTAATATTTGGGTTCCCTATGGGAGCCCGAATTTCAACTTAGTGCAATATGAGTAAATTTCTTTAAAACTCTTTTTCTTCAGATCCACCAGTCAGAATCCTTTCATATTTGGTGTACAACATCTCTAGGGGGTCAGATTCAAGTGTGTTCAAATCTGGTCCCTGGGTTAATATTTGGACTCTTTATTTGTCCCAAAGCTTAACTTAGTGCAATATGAGAAAATTTCTTAAAAAATCTTCTTCGTCAGATCCACCAGTCAGAATCCTTTCATATTTGGTATGTGACATTTCTAGGGGTGTCAGACTCAAATTTATTCAAATCGAGTCCCTGGCTTAATATGTGGGCTCTCCTGCATTGGAGCCCAAAGTTTAACTTGGTGCATTATTATTATTTCAAAAACTACACGGACGAGAATATTGTTTTTTGGTATGCAGCTTCCTTTGGGCCAGTGGAATCAGATAGATCAAAAAAATTGCTGCCGATTTTGACTTCACAGAACAGAGCTTTGTTTTTGTTTGGAAGCTTTCCTAGCACCAGTAGAAATGAATGTCCAAAAAGTTGCCTTGCTACAGGTCCCTTACTCACACACTCTTCTCTTTTGACAACTTGAGCCAGGTGAGCGTTTTAGGCTCACTTGAGCCTCTGGTTTTATTATCAGTTCTGGTACGAATACGGCCGAAAACTTCCAGGAACCATTGGTGCCTGCTGTCAACTATTTGAGTTGACTGCATATATTTGGCATGTTCTATAAATCACAACCTTCATTTTAATGTATAATTTGTGCATATTTAGATTGAATTTATTTAATATCTGAGGTGAGAATTTCAAAGTAAACAATTTTCCCTTACTTATATAGCACCTTAAAACAACTTCCACCGCTTCCTCGCTCGAATACTGGAGCTATGGACCTGCCACTCAGGGATTTTGCCACACACACGCGTAAAAGTTATTCATGGTTGAAATGGAATTCAGTCCTTGTGGTAGATATCGGAACACACATTCGTTGCTCCACATAATAAAAAAATCATTAATTTCTTTTGAAAACGTGTGGAAGATTTTAAACGATTGATTGCCCATGCAGTACGATATTGCAAAGAGTTTCTCGTTATTCGTGAGTAATAAAAAGCCGAAGGTGGGAAAATTGTGTGAAATTGCAAAGCGAATGAGTTCGAGAAACGCGCATTGGATTTGGAAATTAGAGCCGCATCACTGCAGTTTCCTTCACTCGAGCAAATTTAGGAAGTTGTAACGAGAAAAAGTGTTGTATTCTGGCTTATTGGGAGCCAGGTTCGGGAGGACACGTGATTTTTTATGCAAGGGAGTGGGAAGAGGAATTCCTAAATAGAAAAAAAAAACAACGAATATTTTAGTAAACATACGTGCAGCATAAATTGTGTTTAGTTAACTGTTTCGACGTGTACAAATGTTTGTAAAAATGTTTGTAAAAAAGAAAATAAATGACAGCCGACGAGCACACGACACACTTTAGGTCCTTTTTTGGTAATAGAATTTTGTTTATTTTGAAATTTCCACCTTTCATATTCCTTAAATTCAAATTAAATATAACAAATTATACATCAAAGTGAAGGTTGAGATGTATAGAACACGAAACACATATGTAATCAACTCATAGTACACAACAGGCACCACTGGTTCCTGGAAGTCTGCAACCGTACTCGTACCAGAACTGATGATAAAATAATATTTCACGAGAAAACTTGTGGCCAGATGTGCATCAGATATCCAAGAACAAAGCTAGGCATTCAGAACACTTTCGAATGCAGCAATATGACTGCATTTGGGAAAAGGACAACACTGTCTGCATTTTTTATTGAAGATGGATTCCATGTTTGACAGACATGCGCAAATCACTTGATACCACGAATTTCCATCGAAAAACAAAATTGTAATTCTAAGAAATTTCAACAGGTGTCATGATACCTTGCACAGAATGTGTCAGTTGTGCAGTCTCTATATAAAAAAACAATATGTCGTATGAAGGCGATCTTTCTCATTATTTGATTTTAGACAGTGTTGAAAATCGATTCTTTTTCCGTCCGATCATGACGTTGAACGGAAATCGAAAGTACGAATGTAAACAAAAGCGAAGATTTTGGAATTTACCCCCATGCAGCTCTGCCACTGCGTGATGAAGAATTTTGATGCCCAAGTTTTGTTCTAGGATATGTGAAGCACATTTGGCCACAAGTTGTTCTCGTGAAATACTGTTCACTTTTCAGTTCTGGTACGAATACGGTAGCAGACTTCCAGGAACCAGTGGTACTGCTGTCAAATTTATGAGTTGATTTCATATATTGGTCGTGTTCTATACTTCCCAACCTTCATTGTGATGCATAATTTGTGTATATTTAATTTGAATTTAAGGAATATCAGAGGTGGGAATTTCAAAATAAACAAAATTCCATTACTCATAGCACCTTAAGATGGTATGGGTAAGATTGTCAGTAATAAGTTCATCCTACAACCTATGGGACTTTGGATTAAGATCAACAGAAACTGGCGAATTTTCCCAAATAGACAAAAACAAAAAGTTCTAAAACAAGTTAAGTAAACACTTTGCCTACAAACAATGACAGGCAATGAGACTGTTTTTTCCCAAAGGTCATTTTGATTGCTGAGATTTTAAACTAAAAAGTAATTTTATTGTTAAAAATCAACTTTTAGATTGCAAATTGCTCGGACAACAGAACCGAAAATTCACGTACGGGGGGGGGGGGGGGGGGGAGGGGGAGAGTGCGGTGGCTCAGTAGGTAGAGATGCAGGCAGCAAGCCGAGAGGTCCTCGGTTCGAATCGCACCTGCGACAACCGCGTTGTGTCCTTGGGCAAGACGCTTAATCCCAAATGCCCACGTGGGGGCACGGTGGCGTTGTGTACAAAGGCGTACTGCACGTCGATGGTGCACTTGTCTTCAACCAATGCTAACCCTGCTTGTGTGGAGTTGGGGTGTCTGACAGTTGCTCGCCGTTGCTCAGTGGTTCTCCCTGGGTACTCCGGTTTCCCCCACCTGTAAAACTGCCCGACACTAGGTGACCCTGGCCGTCGAAAGTGTCGTTAAACCCCAATAAATAAATATTCACGTACGGGAGTCTTAAAAAATGAAACCAAATTTATCCGAAACATATATCTATTGTTTTTTTTATCGACACATGAATTTTGAGTTGTTTTTTAAAATTAATTAAAACATATCTTCAATGTCCATTCTAAAACATATTTCCTGTACCAACAGAAAGACAAACCGCCTTAAAGTGACTTATATGACCAAACATTTTGTCTGTGTTAAAAAATATATGGACACTTCTAAGGGACTAAATATATTTTATTTTCAAATAATAAGTTACGTGGCATCTATAATTGTTACAGAATGATATTTTGTAAGAAATAATAATAAAACAAAAATTAAAACTCACCAGAAATTGAGTTTTTGATTTCCATCAAACTTTCCCAGCCCAGGGTTGATAAATGCCTGAATGTTCCCAAAGAGTATGGTAAAAGTTACACAAGAAAACGTACTACAATAATGGAGTTCCAAAATATCTGAAAAAATTCTTCAATTGGAATAATGAAAAAAAATAGATATTTCTGTTAACCAAGTGGATAAATGTCGTTCCTCCACTAAAGGGGGGGGGGGGGGGGGGGGGGGTATATACTTCAGTTATATACAGTGTGAACTGTAATTACAGGTTAATTGATCGGAACATGGGACCTGGGTTTACCTGAAAAGCATGTTGTCATAAACAAATACGGATCGACAAGAAAAAAAGTCACAAATAAATATTTTGTTTAGATTGACGACATCGAAAATAACCTGTCATCTAATTTCAAGCTAACTTTCCATTATTTATATAGCACCTTAATCAGCTTCATTTACGTCATGCTAAACTACTCTCCCGCTACTGCAATCCAACTGGTGGATTGTTCTCAACACCCTAGTGCGTCAAGTTCGATACTCTACCAAATTCATTTATACTTGTATAATATATCATACACGTTACTTCAGTATATAGTTTTTATGTGCATGTGCTAGAAGATGCGCGCGCGTATTTGTGGGGTCGCATAATTGTGTGTGTGTGATGCTGTGCACGTGTGTGCCCGTGTCTATGTGTATGTGTGTGTATGTGTGTGTGAGAGAGATACGAAGGTGTGTAAGGGCGAGGATGTGGGGGACTGATGGGTGTGTATGTGTTCAAGCATATATGTGTTGGATGCCGGGTTGTGAGGAGAGTGAGAAATGATTCACCGCATCAAGTGAATACAGTAATTATGTTTATTAAACACGCCGCAGTCATGTACTTATAATTATGTAGTGTTCTCTTGTGTATAGATTGCAACTTTATGACCAAAACAATGGTGAAAAGTTGAAGTAAACGAATCGCGAATCGAATCCAAAGCATTTATTCTTAAAATTACGCAGGAGAGCTACCATGATCACTCACCGTCCATCGTCCGTGAACATGGTGTTTACGTCTTCTCCTCCCAAACCGCTGAACCAATTTAATTGATATTTGAGATAATTGTTTGTTATGACATCGCAATTTGATTTTGTTCAAATCAAGTTGCCTCGCCCCTTGGTAGGGCCACGCCCAAAAAGTGTGCTTAAATCTCAAAAAATCTTCTTCTCATGAATCAGCAGTAGCAGAGACTTGATATTTGGTGTGCAGCTTCCTTTTGAGGTGTAGACTCAGATTTCTTCAAGAGAAGTTTGTGGGACTATATTTGCCGTCGTTATGGGAGGGGCAAGAATTTTTTCCCCTCCCAAAATTTCTGTTTTCCAAACCGAGAGGCAGATTTGAACCAAATTTTATTTGAGGGCTTATTGGGTCATAAGTACTTAATTCAAGTCCATTTTTCCCCCGTCGCCCAATGGGAACCGCAAGAGCTAAAAATAGAAAAAAAATTAAAACGCCCATATTTCCAAAACTACACTGCACTGAGAATTCTTATTTGGTATGAAGCTTCCTTAGGACCAACACAATGGAATGGTTAAAAAAATGCTATTGGTTTTATCATGGGGTACTTTTCTGGGACTTTAAAAAAAGTGCTGAGTCAGCATTTCTTTAAAAATCTTCTTCAGATCTACGAATAAGAATCTTTTGATATTTGGTATGCAGCATCCTTAGGGGGGTGAGATTCAAGTTTGTTCAAGCCAAGTTCCTGGGTTCCCGGTCCGGACTTAGAAATTTTGGACCAAAATTCGGAAATGAGTTTTTTGTTTTTTTATGCTTTTCGGTCAATTTTAAGACAAAAAAAAAAAATTTTTACACTGAAAATTTTGGGTCTAGGTGGGACCAAAATCCGGAAATTAGTTTTTTGTTTTTTTATGCGTTTTGGTTAATTTTAAGAAGAAGAAGAAAAAAATTTAGTCTGAAAATATTTTGTTTGGGACTTCGAAAATTACCGAACAAAAATGAAAAAAAAATCTGTTTTTTTATGCGTTTATCTCAATTTTGGGACGTAAAAGTGCAGGAACTGAAAATAGAAGGAAAATCCTGTGTATTGTGTAGGCACAATCGCTTCATCTAGTTGGTATATGCTTTTCTTAGGAGGGGCGTATGCAGCTTATTCAATTCAAGTCCCTGGTTTGAAATTTAGACTACCATGTCAGGTGAGCGCCCACAGGCCCCTGGAGCCTCTTGTATTGATGAAGGGTACCATGGCCGGCGGACATGCGCATGTCACGCGATACCATGAATTTTGATCGTAAAACCAATCGCGTAATTGTAAAAAGTTCAAACAGGCATCATGATACGTTGCAAATGAGACGGAAACTGTGCAGTTTCCATATAATAATAGCATGTAGTATGAAGGCTGTCTGCCTCATTATTTGATTTTGGACCGAATTGTATTTCGATGCTTTTTCGGACCCGATGATCTTGACCAAAAATGTCAACAAACAGAAAAAAAAAACAAAGCCGAGAGGTTTGGAATTTACTCCACACAGCTCTATCGACGAGTTTTGAAGAATTTTGATTTCCTAGCTTTGTTCTTGGATATCTGAACTGCATTTGGCCATGAGTTGTTTTCGTGAAATATTATTTTATTATCAGTTCTGGTACGAATACGGTAGCAGACTTCTATGAACCATTGGTTCCAGTTGTCAACTCTGTGAGTTGACTGCATATATCTTTCGTATTCTGTACATCACAACCTTCATTTTGATGTATAATTTGTGTTTTTTCAATTTATATCTATGGAATATCAGACTTTCGAATTTCAAAGTAAACGAATTTTCCTTACTGAAATGGCACTTTAACGGGACGTCCATCCCAACTTTGGTCAAATTTCAGGTAATTTTCTCAACAGTCCATAAAAGACCAGAAAGAAATAACCCCAATAAATTATATATCAATATTTAGCTCAACTTTGACGAAGTCAAATTTGAGCTATTGTCATGGCCCGTCGTCCGTCTGTCCGTCCGTCCGTCTGTCCGTTTGGCCGTCTGGCCGTCTGTCCGTCTGTCCGTACGTCAACAATTGGCTATGGCTCGGGCTAGAGGTCGTATTTATGAACCGATCTTTACGAAATTTCTTGTGTACCTTTGTTATGACCCTGGGACGGGAACGAATGTTTTTAGGTGTGGTCCGAAATTCAAGATGGCTGCCAGCGGCCATTTTGTACCGACGATGCAAAAATCAGTTTTTTGTACAGAACTTCTGTATGAAAGTTCTGATTTGAATAAAGTTTTGTATAAATGTTTAGTACCATGGGATACATCACATATAATACGGGTTTTTTTCTCGTGCGTAAATTATGATTGACTTTGGTTTATTTAGTGTTACTTTCAGAGCTGTAAGTGCCAAGCTGCTATGGCTCGGGCTAGAGGCCGTATTTATGAACCAATCTTTACGAAACTTCTTGGGTACCTTTGTTATGACCGTGGGATGAGAACGAGTGTTTTTGGGTGCAGTCCGAAATTCAAGATGGCTGCCAGCAGCCATTTTGTACCGATGATGCAGAAATTTTTTTTTTGTACAGAACTTCCATATGAAAGCTCTGATTTGAATAATTTTTCGTATGAATGTTTAGTACCATGGGATACATCACATATAATACGGGTTTTTTTCTCGTGCGTAGATTGTGCAAATTAGATTAATTTTGATGTTTTTTGGTGTTACTTTCAGCACTGTAAGTGCAAATGCCAATACGGCTCGGGCTAGAGGCCGTATTTATGAACCGATCTTTACGAAACTCCTTGGGTACCTTTGTTATCACCGTGGGACGAGAACGAGTGTTTTGGGGTGTGGTCCGAAATTCAAGATGGCCGATGGCAGCCATTTTGTACAAAATTTGGTGCAATCAGATTTTTGCACAGAACTTCCACATGAAAGCGCTGATTTGAATAATTTTGTGTGTGAATGTTTAGTACCATGGGATACATCACATATAATACGCTGTAAGTGCACATGTCAATACGGCTCGGGCTAGAGGCTGTATTTATGAACCGATCTTCACAAAACATCTTGGGTACCTTTGATATCACCTTGGGACGAGAACGAGTGTTTCTGGGTGCGGTCCAAAATTCAAGATGGCTGCCAGTGGCCATTTTGTACCGAAATTAGGTCTAATCAGTTTTTTGTACACAACTTCTATACGGCTCAGGCTAGAGGCCGTATTTATGAACCGATCTTTACGAAACTTATTGGGTACCTTTGTTATCACCGTGGGATGAGAACGAGTGTTTTTGGGTGTGGTCCGAAATTCAAGATGGCCACCAGCAGCCATTTTGTACCAAAATTAGTGCAATCAGTTTTTTGTACAGAACTTCTGTATGAAAGTTCTGATTTGAATAAATTTTTGTATGAATGTTTAGTAACATGGAATACATCACATATAGTACAGGTTTTTTCTCGTGCAGAAATTATGCAAATTAGATGAACTTTGATTTATTCAGTGCTACTTATACACTGTAAGTGCACATGTCAATACGGTTCGGGCTAGAGGCTGTATTTATCAACCGATCTTCACAAAACTTCTTGGGTACCTTTGTTATCACCTTGGGACGAGAACGAGTGTTTCTGGGTGCGGTCCAAAATTCAAGATGGCAGCCAGTGGCCATTTTGTACCGAAATTAGGTCCAATCAGTTTTTTGTCACAACTTCTACACAGCTCATATTTGTGAACTGATCTTCACGAAACTTCTTGGGTACCTTTGTTTTCATCTTGGGACAGGAATGAGTGTGTTTTGGGGTGCCTTTGTTATCACTGTGCTATGAGAACAAATATTTTGGGGTTCAGTCAGACCCATTCTGGGACGCAAAGATTTCTTTTCTAGTTTAGCATCTGACTGTCACCCCCTCTACAATACTTTACCTATACATTTGTTATCAGGTCATTACCTAGATGTTTGTCATTGCTGTATCACATACTATACATGTACATGTCTTTGTCTTTGTCTTGACAAGTTGAGCTACAGTGTCATTGACACTTTCATTTGGAATAAAACATAGATCATGTGGAAACTAATATTTGGCAAATGATATATGATGGCACAAGTAAGAGATGTTTATAATAAAATATCTTAAATTTACTGAATAGTCATATACTACTCAAACTTTGCTAAGCACCAAATATTTGACACATCATTGTGAAATTTGCTTGTGACATATTTGCGATATTTTTATCTCAACTTTGGCGAAGCCAAATTTGAGCTTTTGTCATGGCCCGTCGTCCGTCTGTCCGTCTGTCCGTACGTCAACAATTGGATACGGCTCGGGCTAGAGGCCGTACTTATGAACCGATCTTTACGAAACTTCTTGGGTACCTTTGTTATGACTGTGGGACGAGAACGAGTGTTTTTGGGTGCGGTCCGAAATTCAAGATGGCTGCCAGCCGCCATTTTGTACCGACGATGCAGAAATCTGTTTTTTGTACAGAACTTCCATATGAAAGCTCTGATTTGAATATTTTTTTTGTATGAATGTTTAGTACCCTGAGATACATTACATATCATACGGGTTTTTTTTTCTCGTGCTTAAATTATGCAAATTAGACTAACTTTGATTTATTTACTGTTACTTTCAGCACTGTCAGTGCAAATGCCAATACGGCTCGGGCTAGAGGCCGCATTTATGAACCGATCTTTACGAAACTTCTTGGGTACCTTTGTTATCACCGTGGGACGAGAAAGAGTGTTTTTGGGTCCGGTCTGAAATTCAAGATGGCCACTGGCAGCCATTTTGTCCAAAATTATGGGCAATCAGATTTTCAGAACCTCCACATGAAAGCTCTGATTTGAATAATTTTTTGTATGAATGTTTAGTACCATGGGATACATCACATAAAATACGGGGTTTTTTTCTCGTGCAGAAATTATTCAAATTAGATGAATTTTGATTTATTAAGTGCTACTTATACACTGTAAGTGCACATGTCAATACGGCTCGGGCTAGAGGCTGTATTTATCAACCGATCTTCACGATACTTCTTGGGTACCTTTGTTATCACCTTGGGACGAGAACGAGTGTTTCTGAGTGCGGTCCAAAATTCAAGATGGCTGCCAGTGGCCATTTTGTACCGAAATTAGGTCCAATCAGTTTTTTTGTCACAACTTCTATACAGCTCGTATTTATGAACTGATCTTCACGAAACTTCTTAGGTACCTTTGTTTTCACCTTGGGACAGGAATGAGTGTGTTTTGGGGTGCCTTTGTTAACACTGTGCTAAGAGAACAAATATTTTGGGGTTCAGTCAGACCCATTCTGGGACTCAAAGATATCTTTTCTAGTTTAGCATCTGACTGTCACCCACCTTTACAATACTTTACCTATACATTTGTTACAGGCTACGGTCAGTATTTATGTACAGACCGTTACAATACTTTGTATGTACCTTTGTTATCAGGTCATTACCTAGATGTTTGTCATTGCAGTGCCACATACTACACATGTACATGTCTTGACAAGTTGAGCTACAGTGTCATTGACACTTTCATTAGTGGATACGATTGAGGAATGTATTGAGATGGTCCCCAGTATTTTCATTAGCTCTCTTGACAGACCGATTTTTCGTGACAGTCATAGAAAGTCTGTACCCCTTGTTTTTCATGATGTTTTCGTGTACTGTCTACATGTACATGACATGTGTAGGGTATTCAATCTTCATTTCAACATAAACCATTGTGATTTAATGATTGAATATGGCAAATGCAAATATATTTTTGCGGGCTGTAGGGATGGTGGAGCAAGGGGCTACCCATCGTCAGGTTGGTGAAGCCCTTGGTGTGCACCATACGGTGATAACCAGAGCCTGGGCAAGATTTCAGCAGTATGGCACACCAGTAAGACGGCATGGTGGTGGCAGAGACAGGGCAACACAACATCTGTAGCTGGAGACCGGTTTTTGATCATTCAGGCCCGTAGGAACCGCTTTGCCACATCAACCCAGCTTCGCAGTGACCTTCAGAATGCATCCGGGGTAAATGTTTCGACGCAGACTATCCGGGCAAGGTTGCACGAAGGTGGTCTCCGATCGAGAAGACCATGTATTCGCATTCCGTTGTCCCAGAACCACCGCCAGGCACGATATGAATGGGCCATGGACCACGTTGGATGGGCCAGAGAATATTGGCGAACTGTCCTTTTTACAGATGAATCAAGGTACTGCCTAGACCACAGAGATAAGCGTTCTTGGGTATGGAGAAGACCAGGAGAGTGATTCCATGCAGCCAACATTGCTGAGCATGACCGCAGTGGTGGAGGGTCAATCATGGTCTGAGGCGGCATCAGCAGGGATGGACGTACAGAGCTCTGTGTCATTGAACGTGGTACATTGACTGCACAGCGGTATATTGAAGAGATCCTGGATGTCCACGTCAGATTGTATGCAGGTGCAGTGGGTGATAGATTCATTCTGATGGACGATAATGCCCGTCCTCATGTTGCCCATGCTGTAGGGGAGTACCGACAGAGGGAGGGGATTGAGCGTATGGACTGGCCAGCAAGATCCCCTGACCTCAATCCAATCGAACATGTCTGGAATTAGTTGCAGCTTGCAATTTCAGCCCGTCCAGTCACAGCTAAGAAGTGTCCAGGAGCTTGGTACCATGCTGGTCCAAGAATGGAACAACATCCCACAAAGGACCACCAGGAACCTGACTGGGAGCATGAGAAGGCGTTGTCAAGCTGTAATTAACAGTAATGGGTCTCATACTCGATATTGAAGCCATACCAGTTCTCTCCGTCAACTTTTTGGCAAATTGAAAAATTTCCTCTTTTACCAATAATATCCCTTTTCCATGGTTATCGTATTCAAAAGCTAAAAAATATTGTCAAACACAAATAAAATCTTAATTTCTGTACTTAAATCATTAAAGATATAATTAAATAAAAAATGTATACACTTTTTATGACAATATTTTAACTAAAACGTAAAACAGGTAGTTGGATATACCTGGTGCTTAGCAAAGTTTGTGTAGTATATTTTGCAATCCTTCTGGTACAGACTCGGAGAAATCTTTTTCTCATTCTTGCAAGGAACGGACAATACGACTGATTATAATTTAGGGTGTCTAAATTTCATAAGGGCTGACATTTTTCTTTTGTTTGTTTGCCTTTTATGAAGTTCACCAAGGGTCAAATCCACACAGTTCACAAGAACAAGTATGGAGTCATGAAAGAGTGCATTAATGTAAAATGAATGTGGCTTTTGTCAGAAGGCAGTGATCATACCCCCCCCCCCCCCCCCCCAATTTAAAAAAAAAAGATGAGATTGATACTCCAAAAAAGGGGGAAAACTACCTAACTTCTTCGTTTGGGACTATCTGTGTCCATTTCAGGTTTTGCATAAGCAATAGCAGCTGCTAACAGTGCCATGTGAATAAAAACAACAAAAATGACCAGAAGACTTACAACAATCGGCTTCGTTAAGTTAGAAATCATGAATTGTAAGTGACTTATGTACATGGTTTGGTATGCTTCAGTTGTTTGAAACTATCGCCCTCCGTAGTTGCTGTTTGGGGAGGATTGACTGTTGCTTACTCGTGGGATTTAAGAACATTAATAACTGATCTGCTTACCAATACTAATTCTATAGGCAGTGAATTACAGGCCGGAGCAATATCGCAAGTATGTGGGGTATTAAATTCATTTATCTAAAAATTTCTGCTGAGACGTTGTGGGCCTCATTTCAGTAATTCCTATGATTTTGTTGCCAAATAACTTCAGGCTATTTCCGTCAACAGATGGTACAAAAAACATGGATTTTTGCAACCGTTTGGTACCAATAGAGATCAAAATCGACATGGATCCATGGTTGTGCGAGGAAGAAATTTAATTTAACGATGGTACTATATTTGGTGAACAGAAAAAGGACTTCTGAAACTTAAGTCATCTTTTTCAATTAGCAGACTTCACCAAGCCTTCTTTACGTCACAAATACAGTTTGGCTTGATATTTCGTGGCATGGAAGAAATATGATTACAATTTCTGTAAATCTGCAAATTAGGATTGTGTGAACAGACACCATACATCTTGATTATGTTAATAGCAAGGAGATTTTTTTCCAAAAGTATGTCAAGTTACACCCAGGAAAAACTTTGGCTGGAGCGCGGTAGCTCAGCAGGTAGAGATGCAAGCTGCAAGCCGAGTGGTCCGCGGTTCGAATCCCACCTGCGGCAACCACGTTGTGTGCTGGTGCAAGACACTTAATCCGAATTGCCCACGCGGTGGCACGGTGGTTGTGTACTTGGGCAAGACACTTAATCCCAAATGTCCGCGTGGTGGCACGGTGCGATGTGTACTAAGGCAATGCACGTCGATGGTGCACTTGTCTTCAACCAATGCTAACTAGTGAGGTGGGAGTTAGTACTTTGTGGAGTTGGACAGTTGCTCGCCGTTGCTCGGTGGTTCTCTCCGGCTTCCTTTACCCGTAAAACTGCCCAACACGAGGTAACCCTGGCTATTGAAAGTGTCGTTAAACCCCACATATAAATAAATAAAAACTTATGTAGTTTCAAAGCAATCCTGGTCAGTGCCATGGATCATCGACTCTCTATTGTAAAGGAACCTCAGTAATTGTTTTCAGGCAACACTCCACTTGAATGTGTGTGATGCTTTTCGCCCAGTTATGATCATATAAGAAACAAAAGTGGCAGGTACAGTTCAAAGGACTTTTCTCTGGAGAGCTAAAATATTACACTATTTGCAACATTTCCCTTTGTTTGCAACTGGGGCAATCAAAGTGCAACTGATGGGCATACCCGATGCCAAATCAAGTTTATTCAGATCACATCCCCTAGGATTATATTTGAGTGTTTCCGGAATTCTGTAGTTTTCAACACTTGGAACTTGGACTGAGCAAACAACTCCCAGCAAACACGACTGAAATGACCCATCAAACCGAGACATTTGTTCCCGACATCAACATGGAGTTTTTTTTTTGTTTACGCCAGCTTCATTTCCATATTTACAGAAATTTTACTCATATTTCTTTCTTGACGCAGTATATCGAAATTCCAGGTACATTAGAAAAAGATACAACCACAGGGTATAAATGTGACGATTCCACTATCCCCAACCCAACACAAGTCTAGATTCAATTTCTCCCTCCCAAAAACAGTTCGATCAGCCGAGGCGGTGCGGTTTCTAAAACCACGTCACCCCAGATGGTCGAACTATTTTATAAGAGATATTTAACATTTGCGTTTCCGACCGGGCTTTAAAATAAGGAAAAGGGATCGCAGTTATAATGGGTAGGTCGGAGCCCCACATAAAGTTCTCGGGTAGATGACCCACCTTTAGACTGAAATTAAAAACTACAAACCATCAAGATGTAGCAAGGTAACAATAATTCAACACTAAGAAATGTTATGGTATAATTTATTGAATGAAATTAAACATTATTACATATCCAAAAAGCGTTTGTTTCACTATCTTAAATTGGGCTGAAATTCGGAGGCTAGAGAAAAAAAAATATCAAGAATCCGATAAACAAGGCCCTTTTTATTATGTCCAGGCCACCCAGATTTTCTAATATAATATTAGGAGACTACTATTCTCCCATAGAGGACGTACCAATGACCAAAGGGAACTGTCATAAGAAGCTTCCACCCTCGAAGAACCAGAGTTCGTCGAGTGTGAAGTCTTCCAATATAAATGAGGAGTCACCTTCGTTCCTCCATAGATGTTATCTCCCAATAGTAATGATCAGGACTACACAGGTAAGAAGCTTTCACCCTCGAAGAACCAGAGTTCGTCGAGTGCGAAGTCTTCCAAATATAAATGAGGAATCACCTACATTCCTCCATAGATGTCATCTCCCAATAGTAATGGTCAGGACTACACAGGTAAGAAGCTTTCACCCTCGAAGAGCCAAAGTTCGTCGAGTGTGAAGTCTTCCACATATAAATAAGGAGTCACCTCTGCTCCTCCATAGGTGTCATACCAAATATTAATAATCAGGCCTCAATCAAGTAAGAAGCTTTCACCCTCGAAGAACCAGAGTTCGTCGAGTGTGAAGTCTTCCAAATATAAATGAGGAGTCACCGCTGCTCCTCCATAGGTGTCATACCAAATATCAATAATCAGGCCTCAATCAAGTAAGAAGCTTTCACCCTCGAAGAACCAAAGTTCGTCGAGTGTGAAGTCTTCCACATATAAATAAGGAGTCACCGCTGCTCCTCCATAGGTGTCATACCAAATATCAATAATCAGGCCTCAATCAAGTAAGAAGCTTTCACCCTCGAAGAACCAAAGTTCGTCGAGTGTGAAGTCTTCCACATATAACTAAGGAGTCACCTCCGCGCTGCCATTTCTGACACCCCGCACACTCGGTGACTACCCAACAAGAAGAACTCACACTCGACAAAAGTTTGTCGAAGGCGAAATTCTTCAAAAAAATATTCCCGGAGTTCCAGAGAAAAAAAACCACTCTAAAACTTACTTAACTCTGATTCCATTGATCCGACAAACGGAGAAAAAAGAATACCAAATAAATTCCTAAATAACTATCTCGGTCTCACCAATGGCACAGAGAATTCGGTGTTTAGTTTCTCATTCCGGAACTCCAAGGAATTACTATTTAAACTCATGACCAGCCGGCTCTTCCCAAACCTTCCAGAGAAAAGCCAAACAACCTACCCCAGTGAAATCCTATCTCGAACTGCCTTTTTCGACGGTCCAGATCACCCACTTCAATTCATACACAACACGAAAAAATCATGCAACCTCTGAAATCTTGTATCGATTCAGGAAATCGCTGGTGTGTGCATTTCCCTCAGTGAAACTTGACAACGATTCAATCAACCGTTACTAGATCTCGTGCTACCTGACACTCTAATCACTGGTGGAGACAACCACCACAGAGAGAGCAAATAAGTAATATGGAATTAACCCCTGTTGGACGACAAACCCCCGACTCCATTTATCAAAAAACAGCACATAAACCGTATAAACCTTTAGCCGGAAGTGGAGATAAGCGAGGCGAGAGATTTCTATTTTTATCTCAAAGTTTCAGTCGCAGCGTATCCAAGATCACCGAAAACAAGATTTTTTTAATAAAAGGAATGACCGAAGAAAGCAAAATCAGTAAGTATGTTATGTAAAACAATATTTAACAATGAAACGACACAACTTAATGGAAAAATCGACTCTTGTAGTATGAAAAAACATCTGCTGATCATCTCGGAAAATGAATTTCTCGGGCAAGTTTCTCCTTCAAATATCCTTTTTCACATGTTCGCACAAATGTAACATGTTAAAATCATAGATCGACAGATTCGGCGTTCAATTCCACACCAGAAACTATCAACCATAACAGCGAAGGAGGTTCGTTGCTACTAAAACTGTTCAAAATATAATGTCACCTTATCGATTTTTTATACGCCCAGTTGTATACGCTCGTATCTTCAGTTGATGAGTCGTATACATTTTTATGCTTGTCAGGTGACCCTTTCGATGTGAGAATCTGGTAAATTTGGAGCCTGTAAGTTCCGAAAGCAAGATAGGCCTATACGCGCACAAGCCGGGTTGAATGCAACATTGCACTGCGTTGAAAAAGCGAACCACAGGCTACCTTTTTCAACGCAGAGAAATAGCTCATTTTACTGCATTACAGAATCTAACGATAGGCGGTGAACTATATGAAAATAAGACTGGTTTTATGGCATAGCGTGACAATGTCAGATCAAGTTGGACCGCATTATTTATTTAAGTTGACTCTTTCAGACACAATTTATTCCAAAACACGTTTTGGGGGTGAAATAATTTTTTTTTTTTTTTTGGGGGGGGGGGGGGGGGGGGGGGGCAGTCAGGATTTTTTCGGGCACTCAGGATTCTTTCGGATGAAGTGGACCTCAGCTCCACATCCTCCCCCACCCCACCCAGAAAATAAAAATTCCCGTACGCATGTGGCAGTATAGATAGCACGTAATTATAATTTTATGAATTTTTAGGCTCAAGCACCAATTTGTTAAGTTCTTAAATCATCGGGTCTGTATATTTCAGTGAACTAGAAAAAAGGTATAACATAAACTCACGTCTATATTTAAATATCCTCTTGTGATTTGCTTCTTTACATGATAACAATTTGTTGAGTTCTTAACTTTTGTCGGTCCCTAAATTTCAATGGACCGTGCAACAGGCAGACCAAATATCTAGCAGAATTTCGACCACGTTTGAAAAAAAACTGCAATCAATGAAAACAAGCAAATCAGATGTCATCGAGTTCATCCGAACTCAACCGAGCGTTATGTCGTGAACGCAGACCTTATACGAAAATAGTTGGAATGGGTTCAAAACGATCTCGACAACCAGCGCATCGGTCGCATCTGACGCATCGCGGTAGTGTGAATGCTCCTGTACAAACATTACCATTTAAAAGCCCGACGGTCGGACGCGTCGGACGCATCGCAGCAGTGTGAATGGACCTCCAGATTTCATATTCAATATAAATGAAGACGCATCATAATATTGTCACGTAAAATGCCCCCCCCTCCCCCCCCCCCCCAAAAAAAAACAAAAAAAAAACAAAAAAAAACAAAAAACAAAACTGGCAGGAAATTGTCGCCGAAGGGCTACAGCTTTCTATGCCCCTGAAGGACATAGAACATTCTAGTACCCAGGGGACGAAATATTGAGACAAGCAACATGCGTTTTGTATAGCAGAAAACTTCAAGGCGTTATTCAAAACTTTAGGTGAAGTGCCCGTCCACCTGCAGACGGGATGGTATAAAAAAAAATAAATACAGAAAAAAACAAAACATTGGGATGGCGCATTTTTCGACCCAGCCCGCCTAGAAGGCGGGACACTCCGGTCATTCGATCCTCATTTATTACTATAGAAAAACAAAAACAACATAAAAAAAAAAATGAATAAAAAAATGAATAAAAAAATGAAAAAAACATTAAGAACGGCGCATTTCCGAGCCCACTAATAACCTTCCCAGTGATCCAAGGAGCACTGATGACGAATTTCATCTGAATTCATGCAGCTGTTGCTTGCATATTATTATTTATTTATTTATTGGTGTTTAAGGTCACATATTTATGCACAATGGCTAATCATGACCGTGACAGTTTTACGGGTGGAGGAAGCCGGAGTACCCGGAGAGAACCTCTGAGCAACGACGAGCAGCTGCCAGCTCCCCAACATCGTAACTCCGCACTGCAGCACAGGCAGGGTTAGATTGGTTGAAGACATGCGTACCATCGACGTGCAGTACGCCTTAGTACACGACGTCATCGTGCCCCCACGCGGGCAATGCAGATGAAGTGTCTTGCCCAAGGACACAACGCGGTTCCCGCAAGTGGGATTCGAACCGAGGACCTCTCGGCTTGCAGCCTGCACCTCTACCTACTGAGCCACCGCGCGCAGGTTGCTTACATACATAAACAGACAAACAGACAGACACACTCTTTTATATATAGTAATAATAATAACTCTTTGGCCAGCCACTGATTTGTCGCGGTTCTCGTAAGAGATGAATCTATAAAGCCGTGGCCCACAGGCCTGCAACCAGGGTCGATCTTCGGAGTGGGAGTGGGGAAAGGCAGCGAAGAGCCGTGTAGGGGGGGGGGGGGGACAACCCGCACATAATCCCCCACGTAAAAACAGACGTTACACCCCCCGCTCCTGCCCCCCCCCCCTCACCATTTTGGCAACTAAATACGCTCTGGAAGGGGCAGGCATGTAACTAAATAGCAGACCCACAATTTCGCAAAGAGGGTGGCTATTGATCTATTATGGGGTGAAGCAGGGCCTTCGCTACTAATGGCTGACCGTAGTTGGGCCCGGGGTAGGAAAATTGTGAATTTCGGGGTCCCCAAACCCTCGTTTCCTTGCACCTGAGTGGATAATTTGAGGTTTTTAATGGAGAAATATTGGTAAGATTTCACACTTCCAGAGCCGGTAAATGCCGGCGTGGAGTATAAATGACAGAACGACGAATATAAGACTCAGTATTGAACTGAGAATTTGCTTCGAGATATTTAAAAAAAAAACCAAACCCCCAAAACTATGAATGAGATACAAACGGGATACTAAATATATGGGAATATATATTAAACCTACTGTATATAACTTGAAAACCCCGAGCTTTTGCAGGCGCCGGGGAGCAATTTGAAAGTGTGTGGGGGAAGGGGGGGGGGCAATGTATCTAAGGTTTCTGCATTACACCCGCACCCCCCCCCCCCCCCACACCCAGTCACACGCGCGCGCACTTTTACAGAGTGTTGGGCATGCTAGTATGATCTAGAGGGAATACATGCTCCCAAAGAAAGAAAAAAAAAACAAACAAACGAATGGGTAAACCAATCGAATGAATTTAGAAGGAAAGGAGCAGAGAATTCGAATTTGCAGCGTTCAACAGTCCCCATCTGAGGACTCAGTCACAGCAGCCTCAAAATCACTGAGCATGTGAGTTTTGGCCCTCATTTTTCAAAATATCCCAGAGAATGCCCGGAGACCCTCACCACCGAGAATGGGATACGGCGATATCGCCTCTTGTGCTACCCCCTCCCCCCACCCCCCACAAACACACACACCACCACCTAACCACTGTGCGGCTCGGATGCTACTGCACAGCACACGGTGAGCATACATGGTGTCCCCTTGGGATTAGCTCTGATATCCCCACTCCCACCTCACCCCCAATATTTTTACCTTCCTTCGCTCCTGAATAATCAACTATACTCTATTTTAAAAATAAATATGTGGAACTGATTCAAATGAACGCCTTTCCAGTGTGTTATCGTATTACTATAAACAAAGAAAAAATATGGTATACATGTAAACTACAGTTTTTTAAAATTGCATGTTAGAGGTCAGTGTAAAACAAAACGCAAACGAAGAAAATAACCAAACGAATAAATTTAGAAGCGAGTCTGATAACGAAAGGAGGGAGCGCGGTGGCTCAGTAGGTAGAGGTGCAGGCTGCAAGCCGAGAGGTCCTCGGTTCGAATCCCACCTGCGGCAACCGCGTTGTGTCCTTGGGCAAGACACTTCATCTCCATTGCCCGCGTGGGGGCACGATGACGCCGTGTAGTAAGGCGTAATGCACGTCGATGGTACGCATGTCTTCAACCAATCTAACTCTGCCTGTGCTACAGTGCGGAGTTACGATGTTGGGGAGCTGTCGTCATGATTAGCCATTGTGCATAAATATGTGACCTTAAACATCAATAAATAAATAAATAGATAACGAAAGGAGCAGAGAATTCCAATTTGTTATGTTCTACGACTGGATCTTTAGCCTGTGTGGAGTCTGTCTCTCTCCGTACAGAGGACAGCCATTTTACTTCCCCACCCAATAGGACGACACGCCGTGGCATCATCAACTCCGCAACTGATGCTGCCAGAGAGGGTTCAGATACCTCCATATCTTTTCTCAGCCGGGGATCTGCGATCCCTCGACTTCTGGCACGAGAGACCAGCGAACTTATCCACCACTCTTTTCAACTTGTCACCCACATTTCAACTTGGGGTAGGGGGATGTGCTCCCCCCCCGGTTACGTTCTTGAATGAGAGTAAATAATTTCAGTTTACAGGCATGACAAACTGGAAAAATATATCAGTAAAATATATTAGTTGCAGGTGTATTTTATAGAATAATATAATGGCCGGTCTGGGTTTGAATGTATCAAGATCAATGGCGGATACAGGGGGGGGGGGGGGGGGCGGTGGGGCGGTCGCCCCCCCCCTCCCCCTTTAGCTCGTGTTTGTCTCGCATGTAGGGCGTAGCCAGGATTTTCATTTGGGTACAATACATGAATTGAAGTAAAAACATACAACGACATTTATTTCCTCCATCACCATTCGCTATGGAAAACAAATATACCGTTGAAATTATGCAAAATATATCTACTGGTCGCCTTCATTTATAGCGTCACCGACACAGCATGATTTTGAGGTGTTACATGCACCCTGGCCTCAGGTACCCCATGGCTATGCCAATTATGGATCAGGATCTTAATTGGCATAGTCATGGGGTACCTAAGCCTAGAGGGCTGACTGCTGAAAACTTTCAAACGCTGGCAGATCGCAATGTTCTCCTGAGGTTAAGTCGGTTATGACTGTAAACAATGTGTCCAAAATACAATATTATGGTAAACGGATCTGAAGAGCATATTTCAAATTTTCTAATTCTGTCTTGAACGTATGACAGAATTTGAAATTCTGAAACATGCTGTTTAAAAAGTGTTAATTAGCTGTTCAAAAACTCAAGAGGATTTCCACCCCAGAAGCCACCAGAATGCCCCATTTGGTCGCTCATTTCCAAAACATTTCTGGGGGGGGGGGGGAGAACCACCCCAGAACCCCCTACAAAAGCTCGTGCCTTCTGCACTCGCGGCAGATGCCTTCGCCCCCCCCCCCCCCCTTTGAGAATTCCTGTATCCGCCACTGATCAAAATATGACCAGGACACATGGCCTACAAAATTATTTTTCCAAAAGGCTTAAGAAGGAAACTGGAGAGTTTGGGTGAAATTCTCAGAAACCGGCAAGATCGGTTCTTGTCACTCTGAAGCCGATTTGGCTAGTGACGCGTGCCAGGTGTGCGTTCGGTTAGGCTGTGCTATTAAATTGCGGGATGACCTCTTCGCCTAGTCTCCTGTGCATCCCACTACCTTTCACCTAGATGAAAGCAAATGGGATGCGCAAGAGACTACTCTTCGCCAGCAAAGACGAAGAGCACTTAGGGACGTTCCGACGGGGGAGGGGGGGGTACCCCCCCCCCCCCCCCCCCCAATGAGGACCCTGATTTTTGAAAATTGGACATTTTATGGTTCAAATTTCAAAAGTTGGAAACATTTAGTTCTAAGCAAATATAGAACTAGTGATTCTTGGTTGAAATACATTTATTCTTTATAGTATGATCCACTACTTCTTTTTCGCGCAGAACTAAAATGTTGATAATGCTCCATGTTTGTAACTGCGTAAGCTAACAATACATCGAGATTGCGCTTTCGTAAATGCACACAAATAGTGTCAATTTGGAACACCGGGGCCCGCCGATTTTCTCTAATTGCCTTAAGGCAGGATTCTCTTACGTGAGAGTCCTTCACTGCTCGTCTAAATGTGACGTGCAGTGAAGGGGCCGCACGCACGAGTATCCCGCCTTCAGGAAATTACTGGAATCGGCGGGCCCCCAATAATGCCGGGGTTACTACCCCCCCCCCCTCCCTCTCGACGGCCCCGCACAATATAGCAGTATCAGGTACCACAAGAAGTCTTTTATTAGGCCAATTACAAAGTCTACTCATAATTATGAAGAAAAGGCCAAATATCAAGCGAATATAATGTAATTTGTACATAAATCTATAAAGAAAATTCCTTCTCAAAACCGATCATCAAATGTCGGAAACTTTTTTATGGTATCAATTTGAAATGAAAGTTTGGAAATTTGAGGATCTCACTGTGACACACACCGAGTCTGAACTACCCAGAAACGTCCCTGGGAGCATTTGGATCCGAGAGGTGTTTTGTTCTGCAGCAGGAGTGAAATGGAAATGAGAATGTGAATAGTATTGAAGGCTATCGTCGGACAATAAATGTGATCGATTAATTTGAAAGAAATGATCGCTTTGTATTTTTTGACAACTTGACCCTGCTCTGAACTGCTATTGACAACAACTAATTTAATTTCAGCTACTGTTAACCTAACTGTGCTTATCCTACATCATGTAGAATGTTGTTTGGCATTCAAGTTTCAAAAAGAAAACTGGTAACCGAAGTCTTGTTTCGAAACTGTTTCCGTGAAGTCGTATGTAAATTAAGTGAAAATAAGATGAAAATTTATAAAATACTTATGTAAGGCGCGAATTATTCTATTTATTTCATCTTTTTGCCTTTGTCACATGGTACGGTTCGCTTGGTGAGTATAAAGCTTGTTTTCGACCCTGGATCTGTTTGATTTCAACACGACATTGGCGAGATATCGAGGGAATCCCATGTGACGTCACACCTTATCTAAAAATACTTTAGTTCAGTTTAAACAGTATTTATTTCAGATAAAATAAGTTCTCAAAGAACAACATTGAATATTTACAAAAGTATAGGTATGGTATACTTCATGCAGGATTCCATAGTGTTTCGCTAATTTCGCTAAAAATGGAATCGTTAAAAGCCAGATACTTATTGATGCAGTTGCTTCGAAGAGAATACTAAAAAATAGCCCATTTGATGTTTGTTCGACAGTTAATGTTGCCAAAATGAGAGTGAAAATGAGAGAGCGCGAGAGGGTGAGGTGGGGGTCGGGTTAGGGATTATTGTCGAATAAACTGCTAGCTCAGCATGCTGTCAGGCAAACTGGTTTCAATTAACAGAGGATTGGCGTATTGTTATAACACGCCGTTATCTGAAGTGAAAACATTTTCTTCCCATTCGACTGCCCCCCCCCCCCCCCCCCCACAACAAACACACACTTCAACAGCATAAAATAAAATAAATAGAAAAAAATAATTTAAAAAGCCAGGCAAAACCGCAAAACATAGACACTAAATGATCGTTATGAAGTAAAAACGACCACGGTCAAAAACGGTAAACATTTTTTTTTTAAAAAGGTCATTAATAAAAAGAATGAAACAAACCCCAAATACCCCCAGTTGGAAAAATAATTCCCCGACAAGGCTGTGTGAATGTATGTGTGATGAATAAACAGCTCACTTTCATAGACAAGTGATTATGGATATGTTAATTACAGGTGTGAAGGAATTAGAGTCAAGGCAAAATGAAGTGTTACAGTTGTAACTGAACTAATTTACCCTAATGCATATAGGTAAATTAAAAAAATGAATTCCGATTGAAAAACATGGTCTGAAATCTTTTGGGTGGGGGCGAAAGTTCTTCGGCGGGAGGAGCGGTCCTCTCGCCCCCTCCCCCGTGGTTGCAGGTTCGGTGGTTCAGTCAGTAGTGTTTCAGTTGAAAGGTGTGACGTCAACGTTGTGCATTCGAGTCTGTTCATATGGTTTGTTAACTGATTAGACCTTCGTACATGCACAAATATGGGCATTGGAACGATCATATGGGAAATCGAATAATCTCAACTGGACGTATAATTATCACCAACTCCCGATCAACGACTTTACCAACTGGGCGTATAAAAAAATCGATAAGGTGACATTATATTTTGAACAGTTTCAGTAGCACCGAACCTCCTTCTTTGTTACGGTTGATAGTTTCTGGTGTGGAATTGAAAGCCGAATCTGTCGATCTATGATTTTAACATGTTACATTTGTGAACATGTGAAAAACGATATTTGAAAGAGAAATTTGCCCGAGAAATTCATTTTCTGAGATGATCAGCAGGTGTTTTTTCATACTACAAGAGTCGATTTTTCCATTAAGTTGTGTCGTTTCATTGTTAAATATTGTTTTATATAACATACTTACTGATTTTGCATTCGTCGGTCATTCCTTTTTTTAAAAAAATCTTCTTTTCGGTGATCTTTGGTACGCTGCGACTGAAACTTTGAGATAAAAATAGAAATCTCTCGCCTCGCTTATCTCCACTTCCGGCTAAAGGTTTATACCCTGTGACAACTGTCAGTATAGTTTTTGTAAAGGCTGGAATGTACTAGAACGAGAATAACTGCATTCAAAAAGGCTCTTTAACCCTTTACCCAACGCAGACGATTTCAAAATTTATTATTTTAAATATCATTTTTTAATTTTTTTTCCCCCAAAATTCAACAAAACCATATCATGTGATCCCTGTTTGGAACGAGCTCGACGAGCTCGTTCCAAAGAGGGGTCACATGATATGGTTTTGTTGAAATTTTTCGAAAAATAATATTTTTTCAGCTGCTGAATTTGCATATTACGCGGGCGGATGCGGGCGGATGCGGGCGATGCGTTGGGTAAAGGGTTAAAAGTGAGATTATCAAATATTTAAGTTATAAAATAATTTTTTGAAGGTCTCAGCATATCGTATTTTTATGATATAGAATGCAAGTGCACTAAGAGTGCATCCTAAATTAGGAATGAAAAGAACTTCCACACCACAGTATTCGCCAAATGCTTTCTGTTTCCATTCCCCTTCATATTAATACTAAAAATATATCAGAATGGAAACTAAAAATTAATTTTATAAGAACCCCAAATGTCATTTGTCGGTAAAGTGCTATAGATAAATGTTTGCGATTAATTATGGTTTCACCTATTTAAGAGTTCCGTATGCCCTTTCCAGTTCTGTTCTTAGTCCAATTTGCAATTTAAAAGTTAAATTTCAACAATCAAATTGCTTTTTCAGCTCAACTTGACAACGTCAAATATGAGATATTGGGATGGGTTGCGATCCGTCGTCCGTCCGTACGACTGTCCCTCCACAATTCCTTCAGCACACCCTACAGGCCGCAGCTCTCACCCGATCAGTTCCAAATTCCATACGTAGCTTTGGGGTATTGTTTAGATGGGCGCTATTGATTTGTTTCGAATTTCAGTGAAAAACATGGCCACCAGCGGCCATCTTAGATTTGGCATATAAATTGGCAGCTATTCCATTGGCACACCCTACAGGCCGCATCTCTCACTAGATCTCTTTCATATTTCATATATAGCTTTGGTGTGATGTCCAGATGGGATCTGTCGAATGTTTCTGAATTTTGTTGAAAAACATGGGCGCCAGCAGCTATCTTGGATTTGGTACATAAATTGTCAACAATTCCATTGGCACATCCTACAGGCCGCATCTCTCACCCGATCAGCCCCAAATTCCATATGTAGCTTTACGGCAATATCTAGATGTAAGCTACTGAATTTTTCCGAACTGTGTTGAAAAACATGGCCCCAGCGGCCTTCTTGGATTTGGATACCCGATCTTTTTCAATTTCATATGTGGCTTTGGTGTGATATCTAGATGGGAGCTATCATTTTTAGCTCAACTTTGACGTAGTAGTCAAATTTATGACTTTGTCATGGCCCGTCGGCCGTCTGTCCGTCCGTCAACAATTCAATACGGCTCGGGTTAGAGGCCGTATTTACGAACCGATCTTTACGAAACTCCATGGGTACCTTTGTTATCACCGTAGGACGAGAACTAGTGATTTGGGGTGCGGTCTGAAATTCAAGATGGCCGCCGGCAGTCCTTTTGTACCAAAATTAATGCAATCAGTTTTTTGTACAGAACTTCTGTATGGAAGTTCTGATTTGAATAAATTTTTGTACGAATGTTTAGAAACATGGAATACATCACATATAATTCGGGTTTGTTTTATCTCGTGTAGAAATTATGCAAATTAGATGAACTTTGATTTATTCAGTGTTACTTGTGCACAGTAAGTACACATGTCAGTACGGCTCGGGCTAGGGGCAGTATTTATGAACCAATCTTCACGAAACTTCTTGGGTATCTTTGTTATCACCTTGGGAAGAGAGCGAGTGTTTTGGGAGTGGTTCAAAATTCAAGATGGCTGCCGGCGGCCATTTTGTACCGAAATTAGGTACAATCAGTTTTTTGTACAGAACTTCTATATGAAGGTTCTGATTTGAATACATTTTTGAATGGTTGTTTAGTAACATGGAATACATCACATATAATATGGGTTTTTTTCTCGTGTAGAAATTATGAAAATTAGATGAACTTTGATTTATTCAGTGATACTTATACACAGTAAGTGCACATGCCAATACGGCTCGGGCTAGAGGCTGTATTTATGAACCGATCTTCACGAAATTTCTTGGGTACTTTTGTTATCACCTTGGGACGAGAACAAATGTTTTTGGGTGCGGTCCGAAATTTCATGATGGCCGCCGGCGACTAATTAGACAAACTTTGATTTATTCAGTGCTACTTATACACAATAAGTGCACATTTCAGTGCGGCTCTGGCTAGAGGCCGTATTTATGAACTGATCTTCACAAAACTTCTTGGACACCTTTGTTGTTACTGTGGGACAAGAACAAGTGTTTTGGGGTTCGGTCCAAAATCCAAGATGGCTACCGTTGGCCATTTTGTACCGAAATTAGGTGCAATCAGTTTTTTGTACAGAACTTCTGTATGAATGTTCTGATTTGAATAAGTTTTTGTATGATGTGTATTTTCAAATGTGTTGAAGCCAAGTTCCCGTGTTAATATTTGGTGTTGTTTGGGGAGGGTAAACATTATTAGCACAACCAGATTTTCTATTTCCAATTAGAAAAATAAAACCTCCTCACCCGTGGGAACCCTATGAGCTAAAGAGAAAAAAAATCAAATACCTATATTTTAAGAAGGACTGGCCAGATATTTATTAATTAGTATGAATCAACCTTAGAAGGGTTTGAATCAAGCAGGCCAAAACAATTGCTAACATTTGGTTTATGGTGCACCATACAAGGATCCCCGTTGTAACAATAACCCCATGGAGACTACTTTTCTAGTTTAGCATCTAACTGTCACCCACTTTTACAATACTTTAGCTGTGCATTTGTTACATGCTAGGTCAGTATTATGTACAGACCTTTACAATACTTTACATGTACCTTTGTTATCAGGTCATTACCTAGATGTGTGTCATTGCTGTGCCACATACTATACATGTACATGTCTTACACAAGTTGAGCTACAGTGTCATTGACACTTTCATTTTTCTGAATTTCGTTGAAAAACTTGGCCGCTAGCAGCCATCCCGGATTTGTATATATATTGTCAACAATTCCATTAGCACATCATACAGACCACATCTCTCCCCCCCCCCCTCCCCCCCCCCCCCCCGATTTTTTTTTCAAATTTCATATGTAGCTTTGGTGTGATGTCAACATGGGAGCTATCAATTTTTTTTTAATTTCGTTAAAAAAACATGGCCGCCACAGGCCATCATGGATTTGGCATATAAATTGTCAACAATTCCATTACTACACCCTACAGGTTGCATCCCTCATCCAATCTTTTTCGGATTTCATATGTAGCTTGGGTGTGATGTCTTTCCTATAGAAACTTGATTGAATGACTTGACATTACTGGAGCTTTCTATTTAGTTCAGTTCCTTCTTGGACTAGTTGCGTTGCAGTGTCATTGACACTTTCGTTGTTTAAACCGCTTTAAAACCGCAGCTCTCAAAATATTCCATATATATTCAATATATCCAGACCCCCCCCCCCCCCAACCAACCCCCAAACCCCCAAAATCAGGAATGCGATGTGGAAGATGTCAGTACTTTATTATATCTTACGGAGTCGTGCAACAAAACTTTGGGAATTTTTTTAAAAAATTCTTACCAGTGCTCGAAATTCCGATAAATAGAGATTATTACCATTATGTGGATGTACAAAATATGTATCCAAGTCTCGCTCCGGGTTCTAAGGGCAGATCACGACGAGTCGAAGACGTGATCTGCCCTTAGAACCCGGAGCGAGACTCGGATACATATTTTGTACATCCACATAATGGTAATAATCATTTTATCTTACAATATATTGCGGATAAGCCAAGAATGTAGACGAATATATAACGAACTATTTATTCGTACGGATGAACAAAAAAAAAAGAAATGGAACTCACGCGAAAGGGACATGCTTGTATCCGACCCCCTGATACAAACATCTGTATCAGGGGGTCGGATACACGACAGTTGCGGAGTTAATACAGACAAAATACATGTTGATTGTAAGATAAAAGAAGTAAATATTTATTCATTTATTTATTTATTGGGGTATTAAGACACATTCGAAAGCCAGGGTCACCTCGTGTCGGATAGTTTTACGGATGGAGGAAGCCATAGTACCCGGGGAGAACCACTGAGCAGCGCCAAGTAATGTCAGACTCCTCAGCATACTAACTCCGCTCAAGCAGGGTTAGCATAGGTTGAACGGAAGTGCACAATTGACGTGCAATCCGCTTTGGTTCCACTCCACAGTTTCGTACTTCTGCACAGGGGAGAATTTTGAAATAAAAGGCCTATACTGAATCTGACCCCACATAAATTAGGTCTGTATTTTTAGTATTAGGTATTTGAAAGCATGAGACTACTTGTTGGCAAGTAGACTTTAATGTTTTGGTCATTGGATGGATGCCTGATGCATAGTGTCATGACAGCATGGGATTTCTGTGAAACAGTGGCTCAGAAAATGAGGCCAACTTTTCAGACGTCATTTTTACACGGGATTGTTTACAGGTGTGTAGCCAAAAAATGAGACGGAAACATAGAATTTTTTTTTCTCTCTTTTGTAATTGGAGTTGATGTGTTCCAGGCCTGGGTAGGTGTTGAAGCTGGGAAAATTCTGCTTTTGTGGCTGCCAAGTGCCTGAAAATGGCTGGTTTTGGCAATTTTTCAGCCAAATTTTAGGGTCGTGGCTTCATGTTGTACTGGAAGTTATGCCATCCACAATTAAATGTATCCGTTTTATCTTATCAGGCTGTATTCACTAGGTTCAGCCAATTTAGAAAATGTATACATGTCAGGGGTAATGCAAATGAGTTTGGCTTCATTGGCAGTGGAATAGAACACATGGCACGCCATTTTTGAAAATGCCTTGAAAACTGTGGAGCGGAACCTTAAGAGCGTAATTTCAGAGTTTCAACCAGGAAGTTCTGTTTGGTAAGTTTGACATGAAAGGATATCATTTTTGTGAATATAATGGCATTTTCTTATTTATTTGGAGATGCAAGTGATTGCAAACAATCAAGTAAGGCTCAATAAATAAAAGTGGGGACCAACACGATGTAAATTTTGAGAATATTATTCAATGTTTCCCAATTTCACAGTATATTGAGTATTTGTTGTTGTTTGGAATTTTGTCAAGTTTGTTAAAAATGGAAGCCACGCATAGATAGGATATTGCACTGGTTGCTTTGTTCCCATCCACAATATCTTATTTTTGTACAAACTACATGAGTAAAGATGACCACTGGTCAGCACTCCTGCAGTCTGAAAGTGAAAAGTGTGTTTTTTTTTCAGGGCAGTGTCTCGTGGCGTGTGTGTGTCAGGCGTCTGTTTGACATGTACCCGTGCACACAAAAAAAAAATCTGTTTTGTTTTGCCTTGCTATCTACTGACATAGGGTGAGTGTTTGCCCCCCCCCCCCCCCCACACCACTTCCAACCCCTGGCCTGGCTCCCTCCGCCCGCCCCTCTTCCTCTCTCTCACCCTAAACTTCATTCCAGTCAGATTTGATTTCAATGCACTTCATAATTTGTGCATGTCTAATAGAAAAAATAATTATCCAACATGCTGGCTCCAAGCAGCATAATATCAATCTCTGTGATCTGGTTCCCTGTCTTAGGTTGCCCCACTGTAGTGCGAGGTCTTACCCGTCTCCGGGAACCAGATCAATTGTCTGATACCCCACATCCTCCCTGCCACCCCCCCCCCCCTGTTTTTTTGTTTTTCTTTTCTATTTCTTAAATGATTTTTTTTTTATTTGGGGGGTGGGGGTGGTTTTGAGTGGGGTCAAGCCTGAAAAGGAAGAGAGAGAGGAGGAGACTAAAAATAAACCTGCTACCACTAGGAAACTGACTTTTCAGTAAAATGTTTTTCTTTTGTTTTTATTCCAGATATACTGCAAATTTTTCTCAAAGCTATATTGGCCTTGGCATTTACTGCTCAAATATATCTCTGATTTCAGTAAAATTTTGTTAAAAATGTCTGAAGTATTCAGTACAGTCCTCACCGGTGAGGAAGTTCAAAGATATTCTCGTGCCATTGAAAGACACACTTTGGAAACTAGGACCTGTCATCTGTGGCAGGCTGCTACAGATAGGCATGGCTATGGCAGAGTATTTATTACTTTTCGTGGAAAAAGGAAGGGTTTGGCTGTTCATAGATTGGCATTTTTTTTACAAAATCCAGGAACTCCACTGGACCCTTCCTTACATGTATCTCATCTGTGTCATGTAAAAACATGCTTAAAATTTAGTCATCTGTCTCTTGAACCAGACAGTGTAAATAAATCTAGAAATGTTTGCAAAAATACAGGCGAGTGCCACGGTCATAGGGGCTATGCTAGATGTGTGCTGTGAGGTAATTGTCTTTTGTAAACATTTGGAAGTTTAATAATTATCTTTTTTTTTCAGTTTTTCAGTTCAGTTTTGGATTGATTCCATAAGCATGATCAGTTTGCATGCCTTCATTACAATTTGCAAACAAAGAATTTTGAAGTAATTTTCTGTTACATTTGATTCTCCTATTAAGGAAACGTTTTTTTTTAGCAATGGGAGTTGACTTTCTAACTTTATCAAGCTCTGTTCGGCGATCTAGTTGTGTGAGACAAAGGGCTAATAATAATGTGCCCATAACAAATCGCATACTTGTGTCATTACTGGGAGAGGACTTAAGCACTTCACGGACGTGACAACCGTTACTTATTCCCAGCTTTTTATTCGACATCCGTTTTCAACCTATTGTATCAGTTAATAATGGATGTCGAATAAGGAACAGGGAATAAGTAACGGTAGTCACGTACCCGAACACCTCTATGTCCATGTCTCCAGTTCACCTTTAGGATTTTAATCCTATTCATCTCGAGGCGTAGACGGAAACCTGGATAGGATGGGCTGTTACAATAGATCAATTTACATGTGACCTCTTCAACTACTGTGATTAAGCACTGTGTCGTCACATCGTTACAGATGTGGGTGTCCAGTTTCAGCTGATGTGCGTGACTGGCTTACATTTCTCTCCGGGCAAACAAAAAACGCGTCTCAGAAATCGAAATTCGTAGGAAATGTCATGTCGCCAATGAATAAACGTGGGTTTATAATCCTTTTTTACAATTTCCTTTAACCGTTTTTCTTCCACAAATGACAGTCAAACCAGGTCTCTATACAAAATCGTGGGGGCGCTACTGTGCAAATTGATCCTGCAACATAATTCCCCTAATACGAAGACAGACCCAGTGAATATTTATTTATTTATTGGTGTTTAAGGTCAGATATTTCTGCACAATGGCTTATCATGACCACGACAGTTTTACGGGTGGAGGAAGCCGGAGTGCCCGGAGAGAACCACCGAGCAACGGCGAGCAACTGTCAGCTCCACAACATACTAACTCCACACAAGCAGGGTTAGCATTGGTTGAAGACACCATCGACGTGCAGTACGCCTCAGTACACGGCGTCACCATGCCCCCACGTGGGCAATGGGGGTAAAGTGTTTTGCCCAAGGACACAACGCGGTTGCCGCAGGTGGGATTCGAACCGAGGACCTCTCGGCTTGCAGCCTGCACCTCTACCAACTGAGCCACCGCGCCCCCGACCCAGTGAAAGAAAGAACTTTAACATCCCGAAAATTTGACTGCCAGATGACGTTTGAAACTCTAACCATTCATTCGTGCTCCATGAGGGCTAAGAGTGCAAGATGCACTCGCAAACTTGTGCATATACTTTTGATCAGGCCAATGCCTACCAATGAAACCTGTCGTGTTATATCCGTGTCGAATGACAAGTGGGCTGCAATCGATCGCCGTTGAATGAATATCGAGTGTATACCTCTAAGCTTTTCACGCACGTAGACCTGCACACGCCCGGATTCTGGGTGTCGTGCGGGGTAGGGGTGCCGCCCCTCAGTCATGGGTGCGGAGGAGTAGAGCAGCGGTCTGTTACTTGGTAAACAAGTTCTGTTCTCTTCGTAAAATATTACCGATAACCAACTCCCGATGTGGAAGTCCTCTAAAGTGGGCAACGCGGGTACAGTACAGCCATCGTGGACTGGTCGTAATCCATGTGTGGGCAGGGAAGTACGCCCATCCATTTCCGAGGCAATAATGAAAGTGTCGATGACACTGTAGCTCAGCTTGACAAACTTGAGCTTGGCAAGTTATAAGTGAAATGTCAAAATTGAAGATCATTGGTTTCAATGTTATTTGGTGAAACTTCATCATAACAGCATTGTATGTGTACAACGTCAAGACAATCCATGCATTTTAAAATGTAAACTGTAGGCATCGGTAAAGGAAACATGTTGATACACAAATGCATAAGTTTAAAGGTCATTGTAAACAACAACTTTTTCACAGAAATGAATGCTAATCAATAGCTCTTATCTTGAGATCTCCCTGATGAGCACATATAGTTCTAAAACAGTCCTATGATAAATGCGCCCTGTATGCCGTGTCGAAGAATGTTGATGCGCAAATACACTAAATTCAAAGGTCGCTGCTAACAGAAACAGTTTTTGACGGAAATGAAAAGAAAATCGATAGCTCCTATTTAGATCACCCTGAATAAGCATACCAAGTTTCAAAACAACCCGATAATGAATGCGCCCTCAGTGTCGTGCCAAAGGAAAATGTTAATGCAAAAAATCACCAAGTTTGACGGTCGTTGCTAGTGGCAATGTTTTTTGTTCTCTCCTTTTTTGATGGAAATTCATAAATATGCCCAGTAGGGAGTGCCAATTGGGATAAGTTGCTGCACTAAGTTCAAAGGTTGGTGCTAATCGACAATGTTTTTTGATGGACAAATCAATAGCTCCCATTTAGAGGTTACCCCGAACACGCATACCAAGTTTCAAAGAAATCTATTCATAAATGTGCTCTATATAGCGTGCCAATTGAATATATTGATGTTGATGTACAAATGTACCAAGTTCAAAGGCCGTTGCTACGCCAACGTTTTTTTGGCGAACTTGTACCATGTTTCAAAGCAATCCATTCATGAATGCACCCTTCTGGGCGTGGCAAAGGAAAAATTGATGCGCAAATCCACAATGTTCAAAGGTCGTTGCTAATGGCAACGTTTTTTTGTTGGAAATGAAAGAAAAGCAATAGCCCCCATCTGAGGTCACCCAAATCTGAGGTCATATCAAGTTTCAAACTGATCTGATAATAAATGCAGCCTATGCATCGTCCCAAAGGAAATTGTTGACCAACAATACGGATAAGTTGAACGTCGTTGCTAATGGCAACGTTTCTCAACGGAAATGAAAAAAAATCTATAGCTCCCATCTAGAGGTCACCCCAAACAAGCATACCAATTTATTTTCAAAGCAATCCATTCATAAACGAGCCCTGTAGGTCGTGCCAAAGGAATATTGATGCACAAATGCACTAAGTTCAAAGATCTTTGCTAATGGCAATGTTTTTTGAACGAAAATGGATAGCTCCCATCTAGAGGTCACCCCAAACAAGCATGCCAAGTTTCAAAGCGATCTGATCATAAATACGACATGTGCGGTGTGCCAAAGGAATATATTGATGCACAAAAATAATGCACTAAGTTCGAAGGTCGTTGCTCAACGTTTTTTGACGGAAATAGAAGAAAATCGATAGCTCCCATCTAGAGGCCACCCCAAACAAGCATATCAAGTTTCAAAGCGAAACGATCAGAAATGTGCACTAAGTTTAAAGGTTGATGCCAACGGCGATCTGATCATAAATTCGACCTGTGCGGTGTGCCAAACGAATATATTGATGCACAAATGCACAAAGTTCAAAGGTCGTTGCTAACGGCAAAGTGTTTTGACGGAAATGGAAGAAAATGAATAGGTCCCATCTAGAAATCATCCCAAATAAGCATACCAAGTTTCAAAGCGATCCGATCATAAATGTGCCCTGTAGGGCGTGCCAAAGGAATATATTGGTGCTTAATTAAACTAAGTTCAAAGGTCGTTGCCAGAGGCAAAGTGTTTTGACGGAAATGGTAGAAAATCGATAGCTCCCATCTGGAGGTCACCCCAAACAAGCATACAAAGTTCCAAAGCGATCCGATCATAACTGTACCCTGTATGGTGTGACAAATGTAAATATTGATGCATAACTGCACTAAGTTCAAAGGTCGATGTCCACGGCATAATGTTTTGACTGAAATGGAAGTAAATCAATAGCTCCCATCTTGTGGTCACCCCAAACAAGCATACCAAGTTTCAGAGCTATCGGATCATAAATACCACCTGTGTGGTGTGCCAAATGAAATTGTGGACGTACGCAGGTGCGCCGACGGACGGCAAGTGACGGCAATATCTCAGCTTGACTTTGTCAAGTTGAGATAAAAATCATCATCACCAAAATTTTAATTACAACCCGGTGCTTCATTAATTAAATTTTTGATGATTATTCCTTTAATTAGTGTTTGAAATCTAATATTATTGCGTCCGTGGAAATATTGCCCAGGCGTGGAAAGTGACCAGTCCACGGCATCCATGCTGTAATACATAAACGATTGGATAGATTTGACTTCATTCTCATAGATGTTGAAAGTGACCACTTTATAATTCTTCCGCCCAAGATTAATAATTACAGCCGACGCTTGCGGATTCTTTTTATGAGAATTTCATGCCAAATGTATCATTGCAACCGACGTTTGTCTCGAGTATTTATGGATAATTAGCTAAATGGGCCACTGAATGTGGTTTTGAGAAAAATATATTTGTTGTTATTGAAGAGTGGGGCTTCCAGAACAAGGTGACCCTTTCTAATATTTGGGTGATATGTTGGAGAATCTAAGTCAGTGATGGCCATCTTGAATTTCTGCATAAATTCCTTTGCGTTGCTTTATGCGTGGTATATATTTCTTGGACCAATCTCCACCAAATTGTATATGCGATCTTGGTCTGACATGCTGATGATTGCTATTCAATATTTTCAAAAACAAGATCACTGGCGATCATCTTGAATTTCAGCATTTTTGACCCAGCGTCGCCCTACAATCCCTATTTGTCAACCTATCTTTAACAAATTCCACGTGTGTGTTTGTGTTTACACATGTAGATGGGGCCTGTAAAACTGAGGTTTCGGTCCTCAGCAATATTATAGTCCTTAGATTGTCTATGTATTCACAGTTATCTCCCACCCAAGCGTGAGCTACGGTGTAATTTTCTATTCCATAATTTCCATTGAACGCGTTGCACAGGTGACATATGTACGCCAGGGTGTCGCTGGAATTTGACTCGGCATGTCGCTTACGATTTCTTTTCAGGTTTGAAATAATTGTGGCCGAATGAAGAATTTCGCATATATGTGACCGTGATTTATTTGCCACCTCTTCCCCCTCATATTCCCCACGGGAACCCCGAGAAGTGAAGCAGTGCCTGTTCACTGCGGTAAACAGGCTCTGTTTTACTGGTAAAATAGGACCCAGTCACCAGTGCTACGGACGTGCAAACCCTGTCTAAAATGGGCAACATGGCTTATTAACACTCACTCCTGATCTTGAGTTGATACCCATATTGTGGTCACGATTAGCCATTGTGCAAAAATATGTGACTTTAAACACCAATAAATAAATAGATAAATAAATAAATAAATAAATAAATAAATAAATAAATAAATAAATAAATAAATAAATAAATAAATAAATAAATTCCTCCTCAGATTCCACTATTGGAGACATTTTCGTCTCCATAGTGTTCGGAAACAGAATGTGCAGTTTTAGTTACCATGGGCGTCTGTGCAAATAGAAATGTATCATTATTAGGCTGAGGAAAAAAATTATTTTGTTCAGGAAACATGGACTAAAGTGGGGTTTTTTCGCGGGTCCTTAGCCTTTTTCGCCTCTATGATATCAAGTACATTTAACAAATTACAAGATTTTTCCATGTGACACTGGCTTTTGGTACCCTGCGCTGACTCAGGGATACGCACCAGGCATATGGTCTGCATGTTGTTTAGCACATGGAAAATTCAATCACAAATCACATTCTGTCCTGCTCACTCTGTATATATATTTTAGCCCTGTGTTTCCTAAACAGAATTTTTTTTTTCTGCGTCTGGGGACAGAAAGCCATGATTTTCTTAATTAAAATCATTTTACTAAAAAAACGTTTGTTTTTTTTTTTTTGGGGGGGGGGGCGGTGGTGTTCGAATATCGAGTTACAGTTCTTATACCAGATTGCTCCAACAATCCATCGATCGGTCTGTAATCGCGAAACACCTCAGCAGAAAACAGCTTTTGAAGATTTGTAACCGAATACACAAAAACCTCCCTCTTAATTGCGAACAGAAGCATCATCTACCGCTGTCTTACCGATACCGATACAAAAAAGTATATTGCACATGCAATAATTGCCTCTTCATTCGTTAAACGTTGTTTATACCATGATTACCTATTCTACTATATATGAAAAGCCTACACACTAAAAACTAAAGTGTTAAAACTGGCACTTTCAAGGTGTTAAACCCATTCTAACTCTTAGGGTTTGATTTTAACACTCAAAGTGCAATGCTTTAAGCACTTAGACATTACAATCGTTAGACATCTAAAACTTGAATGGATGGCACTTCCCATGTGTCTAGCATTGGTGGTTCTTCCAGAATCGTCCATAATTTGATTTGCGCTTGGTGGGTACATAATTAAAAGGACACAACGCAAATGACGCGGATCAGGCTCGAGAGTTCGAGTCTGATCCGCGTCATCTGCGTTGTTTCCTTTTAAGTGTCGCGACATTACACTTGTCAAGTGGTATTATTGTAACACCTGTCAAATTCTGGGATATCTACACTTGAACAAAGTGCTAGTTCAACACTTAGTAAATGTTAAATACAGCACTTCAAGTGTAGTTTTTAACACTTTAGTTTTTAGCGTGTATGACATAAATTTTAGCTTTACACACCAACCGTGATGAACACGCCAGCAATGGGATTTCAATAGTAAAAATGTACAACTGTAGTAGAACTACATCCCCGTTGACCTTTGGTGACGTCGACCTGAATGCAAACTTGTCTGAATTTATCGCACGTCGCCTTGCGAAGAGTGAAATGGAAGTGGCAATTATTTATTACGTTTTTAAATAGGTTTACCTCATAAGATGCCAAAACTAAACAAATATGCATTCTTTCATCTAAATAAAGAATGCATAACTCGAAATAGTATGTTATTAAAACGAAAAAGGCTCAGTTTCTTTTTTTCATTTCGTTTCGGTGATAAAATTGACAGCGGAAGTATCGCCCACCGATGCTCGTGTTAACAAAACAGATTCGCTCGTACGTACGTACGTACGTCTGGTGCTCAGTAAAATCGAGAAAAAATAATAGCGACCCTTAATAATATGACGATCATGGTATAAATAAAATATACCCAAAGTAGCTTGGTGTACCAAATGTTCACCACTCGTGGTGAAGTGGTGTTAACCGCGCGCCGAAGGCTCGCGGTTAACACCATTTCACCACTCGTGGTGAACATTTGGTACACCAAGCTACTATGGGTATATTCTATATACTCACGGTGGATCATTAGCCCTTGCCTAAAACTAGGCGTGTTGATTTCCTCACAGATAAATAGCTGATTATGTTAGCATCGGTCTGAATTTCTTCTGGCTCGCCCTTACACTTCCTCCAGATTTATCAAGAAGACAACCTCGCAGTTAATAGGAAATCCCACGCCTTACCCAGGATGCTAACAGAAACAAGCCCGTTTTCAAATTTTAACCCAAACCACCATCTTCATTAAATGCAGCAATCTTCTCCCGATTGCCTGGTACTAAATTCACTGTGAGGGAATGGATATTAGCTGTTAAGCCTATTGACTGCAAATTATCAGTAGCACCATGACTGCATCCTTCTGGTAGTCGCAGTTTCCATCTGCCATTCTTATGGCTTTGTGACTTATAGAACGGCAGATGACAAACCTACTTTCTAACGTGAAGTGGTTTACACAAAATCGATGCAGACGAGTGCAGTGGGAAATTTGGTTCCACCTCCCCTCAGGCATCTCACATACGGATGTTTCGAAATTAATTAAACATCGATGTATCGATCGATAATTGCCTCATGTGGGTTCTTATTGCAAGTTCAAACAAAATGATTTGTGCATGTGTTCATGGGAACGGTTATTTAAAAATGATGTGAGCTTTCTTATGCGGGAGCTGGTATATGCTCATTTAGGCAAGATATTCGGGGAATATCAGAAACTGCTAAATGGGATATTGTTATAATAAGACTGGACAGTGGGACCAAACGTTGAGGAGATAGTATGTCAAGGTGATAGCTAAAAGTTAAGATTTTCTTGTTTAAAGGTGTAAATATTTTCGATGATCTTTCTGACTAGGTTAAACATGAAACGTAAATATGGGTATATAACGGATTCCGAAAACCGATTTATCAATCGAACCCTGTTAATTAGGCATGAAATTTAATGTCCATTATGGCGCACCTGTTGAACGCCACACGGGCTATCTGATAACAGATCAATAGTAAGAGAGACAATAGTCTCTTCTGTAATCGTTATCTGGTTAATTAAAGCCAGTTAAAATCTAATTGTTGGAAACCAGTGCATCACACATGTTCTGGACACACCCACATATTACGCATCTATCCTGTCTCCGAAATGTCAAAAGGGTTTACCTCAAACAAAATACGCATTTATATCTCTATCCATATCGAATTACAAAGCACTCATTAAATCAGAATTAATATGTTTAAATTTTGAGTTCCGACTGTATAAAGAGTGAAGCAGAATTCTGAGGGCAGTCGGCCTGAGGGCACTCAGAGAAGGTCCGAGTTTAGCCTTTGCCGTCGAGGGTCATAGTTTAGCCTTGGCCGTCGAGGGCCATCGGCACCGAGATGAAAGTCCGCGTATTGTCGTAACCCTGTGAGGGTTGTAAGGAACTGATAGTAGTTTGTTAACAGTTGCGAACCGCAGTGGCATAGTAGTCAAAGAAGTAAAAGCTGTAACTTTGAGGTCTAGAAACCGTATTAAGAGTTTGAATAAGCGCTTGAATAGCTCGCGAGTTAAAATAGTTTTAGGCGGTGTGAGAATTGGTGATGTTGAGAACACTTTGCAGAATATTATTATGTAAGCTTTGTTAAGTATATATCTGAAGGCGAAGAATAACTTAACCCCGTTAGAGCCAGGCAAGGCGCAAAGTGATCGTGAACTGTGGTAGACGCCGATTGAATTGTGATTGAACTGTGAGAACGCTGATAGAGTCACACAAGCAGAACATCACATGTGTTAAGCCCGAATGACTGTGAAGTAACCCTGCGAGGAGGAAGCAACCAGAAGTGAATAGACACTTTGTATGTGTCACAAACCGTGAGAAAATGAAGATAATGTGAGGTTGATCCAGCGGACACAGCTATCTGTGGGAGACGTCCAGGGCCCTAAAGAATAAACTTGTAGACGCGTAATTAGTGAATTCTTATGGATAATTTTGTGGGTAATTTGTTTCATATTATATTTCTTCGTCATGTAAATAAATAATCTTTTCAGTGAATTATCGTTGATCACCCTTTGGCGTTGTAAGCTACAGGCACCTTCAGGAATCCTAAGAGTCCCAAGCGGACAGGGCATTGATAAGGTGGCAAGGTTTACGTTCGAACTGGGTTTCAGACCACAGTCACTGGCTGTCGGCTGAGCACTGATAAGAACATAAATTTGCCTCCATCATTTTGAACATCAATTTCACCCCTGTAATCCTGCGACATTGTAATTTGTCCGATGTGGCCCCAAACGTCGAGGAGAGAGTAATTTGTCCGATGTGGCAACTCGTCGCCTGAGTTCTAGAATGTTCTATGTCCCGTATGGGACATAGAACATTCTAGCACTTAGCCGACGAACTGCTGACCGTTATCGAACACAATTCGAACACAACGATTAGGGCAGAGACAATGGAGTGCATGCAGTATTTATTATCATTCTACGATTATTTGACAAACTTGCGCTATCTCGAATGCCAAAGAAATAATCTCCTTTCGTTTGGGGCACGTCATAAAAGAGTCAAAAACGGCATCTATGGTGTTTAAAAAGAAAGTTTGACCATTATTCAGACGACAGTCACTGGCTGTCGGCTGATCACTGATAAGAACAAAAATTTTCCTCCATCTTTTGAACATCAATGTCACCCAGGGACGTCGCGACAGGGGTGCGTGGGTGGGTGGGGGTGGGGTTGCCCCCCCCCCCCCATATTTGTCAAAACCTCAATAGTTGGAAATTCGGAGGGCAAAAATATCAACAGTTAGAAATTTAAAAACTACTGAATATACGGTATAATTCACTAACAAACCTATTTTTCCGACTGGAGGACCATAATAAGGAAATATTCCGACTACCGAGACTTTCGGGTGAAAATCGGGTCAAAGAATTCCGACTCCACGCTGCCTGCAGACTGATGCCGTATCAACTGCACATACCCGCTTTGCGTTACACGTTTTGTTAGCAGCCGCTGATAGTCTAGGGGAGATAATTTGTAAATCAATGTGCCCCATTTTCGTCGACTGGAAATTAATTTCATTGATACAGATTCAGTGTAAGCCGATTGGTGCCACAATGCACCCAGCCGAGTCGCATGTAACGGCATGTTAAGCCTTTGAACCCTGATGGTTCCTTCCATGTCAGTTGAATGACATCAATTAGAAGAGTCCATAATCATCATTTGGGGTAGACCAATCCATATTCTCAACGTGCAGCCTTTGGGCTGCACGTTGAAAATATCGATTGGTCCACCCTACAAATTCACTGAGCAGCCATTCTACTTTTTAAATGTACGGTGTGTCATGATCCTGGACCGGAAAAGCGGTCTTACGGGTTCAAAGGGTTAATAAAAAGTACTTGTTGTCATGTCAAGTGCCTGTGAAATGCTCTAGAAACACAAAACTCCCATTTTCCCAAAGGCGATGTTTCAAATGTGTCCGCCAGACAGGAGGCTACGAGCCACTGGGGACAATTCGGGCAAAGCAAGAAGATATTGAAAATTTGTATCCAACTCGAATTAAAAATGTTTCCCTACAAAAAAATCACTGAATTTGGAACTGAAAATTAGCCTTATAACTATTACCAGAACCCATGAAAACGCATCTGAGCACATCAATTTTTCAAATTTTTCTAGGGGAGGACCCCAGACCCCCTGCCAAAGATTCGCGCCTTTGGCGCTCGCAGTTTCGCGCCTACCATCCTACGGCGCTCGTGTGTCGGGATTCCCAGTTAGAATTTCAAAGGGTCTCACCCCCCCCCCCCCCCCAATTAAATGGCCTCTAGCTACGTCCCTGATTTCACCCCTGTAATCCTGTGACACTGGCGAGGCGTAGACAGGATGTTCTAAAAGGTAACATTTTTAAAGGTAAAGATCAACGACCAACTTAAAGATAATTTATTTCATGGAGCATGCTTTTTGAAGTTTACATATGAGTTTTTTGGAAATTGTTATCAACATGCTTTGGGGAAATATTGGAGAGTCGTAAAGGGTTAAGTTTTGCAATTTTTTTTTAAATTTAAGTGGGTTCAGAAGTAAATGACGCGGTAGCTAAATAATTATCCGCCGTAGAAGGGTTAAGCGCTACGATAGGCGCGAGGAAATTGGTATTTTCCGTAACTGTGTATATTTTAAGTATTTACAAGTGAAAAAATGGAGGCTCCCATGACTTTAGACCAGTTAATTTCGGCGGGGGAACGCCTGGGTTTTGCGGGGAGTGAGCTGCAAAAATTTGTCAGGGACGAACAAAAACGAGTAGCGAAAGAGTCAGCTGCTGAAAGAGAGCGAGAGAATGAGAGCGCGGAACGCGAGAGGGCAAGGGCCCGGGAAGAAACCGCGGCCGAATTGGTACGGCAGGTGACTTTGAAACGCGAGGAGGCCGCAATAAGGGCGGCCTGAGCGTGAAAAGGAAAATGAAAGGTCTGAGAGAGAAGCTGAAAGGGCTGAACGACAGGCTGAGATTGAGCGTGAAAGGGGTGAGAGCAAGGATGTGGCGACGGGGGGGGGGGGGGGGGGGGATGTGGGGGGTGTCTCACAGCTAGGAGTATTTTTTTCAATAGTTGGAAATTCCGAGGTCAAAAATCAAATAGTTGGAAATTCAATAAATTAACATAGTTCATGAAAATATTAAAATTCCAACTAATGATGAGAAATTTTGATCTTTTATTTCCAACTGGAAACTTGAGTTTCAAATTTCCTACTCTAAAATTGACATGGCCTCAAAATTTCGACTCTGACATCAATCCGGTAAATTGTCTGACCCAGACACATTATAAATGATGCTTTTTCCGTTTCAAGACTAGTGAAAATCTTCAAAAGGGTTCATAAGCTTGTATATAGAAATAATCACTTTAAAAGATATCACCCAGCGCTGCAGTGCAGCCACCTATCGAAACCACTCACAGTCGGAATTTACACTGGTGGCACCCCCCAGGTGAAACCCTCTAGCCACATCCCTGGATGAGAGGCAGGCTGAGATTGAGCGTGGAAGGGGTGAGAGGCAGGCCGAGATTGAAAGGGAAAGGTCCGAAAGAAAACACGAGAGAGAGAGAGCTGGAATTGATAAGAGCTAGGGCCCAGGTTCAGGAAACCAACGGGAGGCAAGGGGAAACGAACGGGGGTGGTCATGGTAGAACCCCTTTCCCAAAACTCCCTAAATTCTCAGAGGATTCTGATGATATCGATGCATACCTTCAAAGGTTTGAAAGGTTTGCATCGTGTCATCAGTGGCCTGAGGATTCATGGGGAGTAAACTTAAGCCGGTTGTTAACGGGAAATCCTTGCAAGTATATGCAAGTATGCCTCCTGATTTGGCAAATGATTATGGTGAGCTAAAGAAAGCTATTTTAAAGAGGTACCAGCTCACCGAAGATGGATTCCGGGCTAAGTTCAGGGAATGTAAGCCCGAGAGAGGAGAAAGTGTATTCCAATTTGTGGTGGGGTCCATTAGGTCCGCTGGGTTGAGTTGTCGGAAATCAACGAAAATTTTCCGTCCCTCAAAGATCTGCTCATCCGAGAGCAGTTTATTTCAACTTGCGCCCCAGAGTTGGCCCTCTTTGTTAAGGAGAGGAGGCCAAACAGTGTTGATGAAATGACCAAGGTAGCCGAACAGTACTTGGAAGCCCCACGAGGTAGTATAACCCAGTCCCGGCCGGGAAGATTTGGGGGGAACCAGGTTGCAAAGGCACCGGTTAGGATTAACCCCCCAGAGCCGGCTGGTAACAGGGGTAATACTGGGCCACAGAGCCCTAAAGATTTGTCTTGTTTTGTTTGTAGGCGGAAGGGGCACCTAGCGAGGGCCTGTTGGAAGAAAACTCCTCCCACGAAGCCAAATGGCGGACCCCATAGGAAAGGAAGGAGGGACCTTTCACCTTTCACCAAAGAAATGGGGAAACGGAGGTAACGGCGGTCCGACCAGGGACAAAAGGCAGACGGCCGCGTTCTGCCAGATAGCTGGACCAGAAAGTAGTCCACTCCGGGATACTATTGAAAAGGGAAGCTCGTGTTAGAGGGTGGAAAGGTCCTCCCTATAATTAGTGGAATGTGCGAGGACGTCACAGCCTCAGAACATGGAGGAAAAATGCCCGTGTACCCGGGGTATGTGGGTAAACATGAAGTGCAGATGCTTCGCGACACAGGATGCAGTAGCGTAGCAGTGCGTAGGCAACTAGTCAAGGACGACCAGCTATTGGGCCGCGACCACATGTGCATGCTAATAGGTGGGACGATTAGGAGGTTCCCCCTTGCGAGGGTGAGGGTGGATACCCCTTTCTATAGCGGTGAAGTAGAGGCAATGTGTATTGAGGCGCCCATCTATGACCTCGTGCTTGGGAACATACCCGGGGTATGTTCAGAACCCGACATGACATGGTCGGAGAGGAAGGCACCCAAAGGGGCATCGGGGGCGGTCATCCGAGCCCAAGTCGCAGATGCAAAGTGGCCAGTAAAATCACTGAAGGGACTCGTGGAGTTGAGTAAGGAGGCACAGGTAGAGTGCACAACGGATGCCCCAAAGGTTAACCCTTTGACGACGGAAGTCAAGGGAGTGGCTGAACGGAAGCAGCCAATGTATGTGGACGAGAGGGGGCATAATGAGGGTCGGCACGTGAGTAGACCAAAGGTTAGGAACTTTTGGGTCGGTCAAATGGTGATCGTGCTCCGCCCAACACGGTTGGGTAGACCGCGGTTACAGTGGGAGGGGCCATATGCTGTAACAAAAATAATGGGCAGCGGTCATTATCGAGTGGACATAGATGGATGTGGAGTGGTTTACCACCCAAGGTTTTTGCGGAGATGCCAAAATATAAAGGACACTGAGCCCACACGAACAGCGGGGGAGGTACATTGAGCCATTGAGCCAGGAGAGGCCACAAGAGGTGGCCGGAGTAGCCACAAAATAGCAGCAGAGATGTAGAGGTAGGAGGGGCCCAAGAACTTGGAGTGGGGCACCCAAGGAGAGATTGACAGGAGTTAATCTACAGAGTGTTGCATCTGAGGCAACGAGCTCTGGTACGGCAGGCATTCGCCTGTGGGCCTGCAGGTGTTGGGCGTGAAGATGAGTGGAGTCCTTGGTGGAGGACGCGCCCAAGGAATAGGTCCCTGTAGAGGGGACAGAGGGGCTCTCTAGGGAATAGTAAGGGTCCCACCTTAAATGGGAGTGTTTAAAGTTGGTGCCTAATAGGACAGGTAACCCGCTGGCGGGCATGAGCCGAGCGGGACACCCTATCCACGGATGGGGGCAAGTTAGTGAGATGACAGGAGTTGGGGCAAGGGGCCCATCGGCTGGCTTGGGTCAGGGTGGATACCCCTTGCTAATATTTGTTTACGCAGGTGTTTCGTGAGTGTGTATAGATACAGGAGTGTGTATGATAGAGTAGTATTATATTTTGCGATGTTGAGAGGGAGAGTGAGTGTATAGGGGGACCTGTTGGCTACATGTGTACCAACGGACCACCTCCTATCGCGCGCCAGTGGAAGTTCGCGCGCGAGATTATATGGGATATGGGTAGGCTCATGGGATTCCAATGGGAAACCGAGTCGAAGCACTGGGAGTAATTTGTGGTGTGCATCGGGGTGCGCATGCGTGGGACTGTGTGTATCAAAATTATGAGTGTATTAATAGTGGAGCAAGACTGTAAGATACCTCAAAGAGAAGAGTATTAAAGTGGATGCACGTGAACGCTATCCCCTTGGAGTTTTTGGAACAACTGAAAGTATGTTCCTTGGTAGGGGGTTGTCAAGGTGATAGCTAAAAGTTGGGATTTTCTTGTTTAAAGGTGTAAATATTTTCGATGACCTTTCTGACTGGGTTAAACATGAAACGTAAATATGGGTATATAACGGATCCCGAAAATCGATTTATCAATCGAACTCTGCTAATTAGGCATGAAATTTAATGTCTATTATGGCGCACGTGTTGAACGCCACGTGGGCTATCTGATAACAGATCGATAGTAAGAGAGACAATATTCTCTTCTGTAATCGTTATCTGGGCAATTAAAGCCAGTTAAAATCTAATTGTTGGAAACCAGTGTATCACACGTGTTCTGGACACACACACACTCATATTACGCATCTATCCTGTCTCCGAAATGTCAAAAGGGTTTACCTCAAACAAAATACGCATTTATATCTCTATCCATATCGAATTACAAAGCACTCGTTAAATCAGAATTAATATGTTTAAACTTTGAGTTCCGACTGTATAAAGAGTGAAGCAGAATTCTGAGGGGCAGTTGGCCTGAGGGCACTCAGAGAAGGTCCGAGTTTAGCCTTGGCCGTCGAGGGTAATTGTTTAGCCTTGGCCGTCGACGGTCATAGGCACCGAGATTGAAAGTCCGCGTATTGTCGTAACCCTGTGAGGGTTGTAAGGAACTGATAGTAGTTTGTTAACAGTTGCGAACCGCAGTGGCATAGTAGTCAAAGAAGTAAAAGCTGTAACGTTGAGGTCTAGAAACCGTATTAAGAGTTTGAGTAAGCGCTTGAATAGCTCGCGAGTTAAAATAGTTTTAGGCGGTGCGAGAATTGGTGATGTTGAGAACACTTTGCAGAATATTATTATGTAAGCTTTGTTAAGTATATATCTGAAGGCGAAGAATAACTTAACCCCGTGAGAGCCAGGCAAGGCGCAAAGTGATCGTGAACTGTGGTAGACGCCGATTGAATTGTGAGAATGCTGATAGAGTCACACAAGCAGAACATTATATGTGTTAAGCCCGAATGACTGTGAAGTAACCCTGCGAGGAGGAAGCAACGAGAAGTGAATAGACACTTTGTATGTATCACAAACCGTGAGAAAATGAAGATGACGTGAGGTTGATCCAGCGGACACATCTATCTGTGGGAGACGTCCAGGGCCCTAAAGAATAAACTTTTATCCGCGTAATTAGTGTATTCTTATGGATAATTTTGTGAGTAATTTGTTTCATATTATATTTCTTCGTACATGTAAATAAATAATCTTTTCAGTGAATTATCGTTGATCACCCTTTGGCGTTGTAAGCCACAGGCACCTTCAGGAATCCTAAGAGTCCCATGGGATAGGGCATTGATAACATGGCAAGGTTTACGTTCGAACTGGGGTTCAGACGACAGTCACTGGCTGTCGGCTGAGCACTGATAAGAACATAAATTTGCCTCCATCATTTTGAACATCAATTTCACCCCTGTAATCCTGCGACATTGTAATTTGTCCGATGTGGCATCAAACGTTGAGGAGAGAGTAATTTGTCCGATGTGGCAACTCGTCGCCTGAGTGCTAGAATGTTCTATGTCCCGTATGGGACATAGAACATTCTAGCACTTAGCCGACGAACTGCTGACCGTTATCGAACACAACGATTAGGGCAGAGACAATGGAGTACATGCAGTATTTATTATCATTCTACGATTATTTGACAAACTTGCGCTATCTCGAATGCCAAAGAAATAATCTCCTTTCTTTTGGGGCACGTCATAAGAGAGTCAAAAACGGCATCTATGGTGTTTAAAAATAAAGTTTTGACCATTATTCAGTTTTCCCAGATGAACAATGCGCTTTTTCTTGTATGAAACCAGCCAGGCAGATGGCACATTATCGTTTATGATTGGCAAATATGTCCGTTCAACAAATAGTAAAGTTTTTTGGAATGCTGAAAGGCGTTTTGACAACACAATATGTCGAACTGGTTTGTATTTGATCTTTCTAGCACACAAACTGAGGTAAAAATATAAATGCCTCGACAATCGCCACTTCCATTAATCTATTTTACGGTTTATCCACTGTGAAACTGCGTCTCTCCACTTACGAATGTCCAGCGTGATATGACGTTAGTTGTTAAACGTGTCGGAATACTTAAAGTAGTACACAAACGAATACTACACGGATTTCCTATTACTATTACAACTACTTCCATAAACGCTATGATACAATTTATTGGCAAGTCATTCCAGCAGTTTTCATTCCAATAATCTGCAAAGTAGTGGACTCCAAATGTTTACGACGTAACATCCTAATGTTACCGAAGTTGAATGTTGTGCGCATTTGCTGACTTGAAGGTGACACTTGCAAAAACATCATTGAAAAACTAAATATTTTCGTTTTTGCTTCATTTTGCACGTTCCAAGGTGTAACGAGCTTTGTTTTGGAAGTAATATTCGAATGACGATTTTTCTGAATAACTCTGACCTGATATGGTCTTTACACGTCAGACAAACCGGCAACTCACGGCAGAAGATAAGGTATCCTACTCTTTTATCACATTTTCATTTCTTGCCATCTTGTTTATGTCATCTTATAAATAAAATGCGTGCGCAATGCTGAAATGCCCTCAGCGTTAAACGAGATGACAGTACGTGTGAATTGCGCTTGTGGGGGAGAGGGGGGGGGGGGGGGGGTATAGTATCGTAGCGATGATTTTCATATGAGTTCAATTTCAATTTCGATGATTTATTCAATGTTATTACATTCATTTCAAAGACTATGTCCTCTATTTCTGTATTTCATTATATTCTAATTCTATCAAATGTCACATTTCAAAGAGTTAAGTTGATTTCATAAGAACCTTATTTATTATTATTATTACTTCTGTATCTGGAGTTCCAGTACTGTCGCTGTAAATAAACGCTAATTCCCCAAGAACTTGTCTTCGACTTCTATTTCAACGATCCAGCTCTACCATCCCACTAGTTCGTAATTTTCACGTTCTCACACTGGTGTTAGAATCCGAGGCAACGATCCTGGTGGAGAAAAGAAACAATGGCCATCACCATACCAGAGAATATCCAGGCTCTCCTCTCCACTATCGACGTCGGCCATCACCGTTTGAACTGGAACATCAACATAGAGAATGGAGACATCAGTTTAACGCTGAAATGGCAAAAACAAACAACGAAAAACAAATCTTTTTCTCATCGCCTTAGAGACGAGATTCGAAAGCGAGAGTTCTTCGAGAGAAAGGAGCAGGCAAAGAAATTTGTATCGCCATTGTCCGCAAAACCAGAGGAGTTACATGTAGAAACTGTGAGTACCGCTGTACAAGTCTCAGCTCAGCCGCCATTTTCCATTGACGCTGGCGTTACAGCAACACCCTCAACCACTCATTCATCTATTCAGATGACTCCTGTTTCCAAAACTACACAGGACCAAGCCGTGCAAGTGGTGGACACCATGCCAGTGTATTCTAAATTCAAGGAAACGGAAAAGATTTCTACCACCCATTTACAAGAAAGACCTGCACGAGATGTTTGTGCGAATCCTCCACTTGCAGAAAAAATCGTACGACAACGTATGGGTCGCTCAGGCAAACCACAATACTTGATCAAATGGGTTGGGCGACCCGCTACTCGAAATACGTGGGTTGACGAAGCTGACCTCAGCTCCCAAGCTCGACAACTCATCTCCGAACAGAAGAACATTCGCGGGAACGTCAACACAGTTTCCGTTAAAAGTATATCGGAAAGTGTTGAAAACGAGCAATATACAGTTGTGGCACAAAGATTACCACCGATGGACCCACCAGAGACAATTACTGTTGTGAAGAAAAATCCACGTTCATTCAAGGAATTTAACGGCATATGTGAAATTTATCTGGACACCAAAAGTGAAAAACTTTTCATCGAAGAACACACAATGGATTATCCGAAACCCATAGCCTTTGAGGTACCACCTGGCAAGATGGACGATGTGTAATTTATATGTATTTTTCTAAATGGCATCCAGAGACGCGCCTTTGCGAAATTCTCATATCTTGACTGTTTCAAATTGTTTCATATTGGAATTTTTATTTTGGTATGTAATTAGTGCTTATTCATTTGCTGTTTTAGAAAGATTTTATTTCTCATTCACTGACTATAACAATTGCTCTATTTGCGCATATTGTAAAATTATGGCCGTTTCTTTAATCTTTGATTTTAAAAATATCTTGCTGTGGAAATTCTAATTTTCTGTCACCGTTATATATATTTTTTTTTCTCAAAAGATGCCGTAGTCATCTTTCAATAACAAGGGGGTAATATCGTAGCGATGATTTTCATATGAGTTCAATTTCAATTTCGATGATTTATTCGATGTTATTAGATTCATTTCAAAGACTATGTCCCCCATTTCTGTATTTCATTATATTCCAATTCTATCAAATGTCACATTACAAAGAGTTAAGTTGATTTCATAAGAACCTTATTTATGACAAGTCTGAACAACTCACGGTAGTTTTCACCAAGCGTCCCTTAATCAGCCATTGTTTAATCTAAGCTAATTGTTCGTAGTCTGTTGATCTATTGTGTAATTTATATGTATATAAACGCAGTTCTTGTATTATTTGGTAACTATTCTGTTATGGAGACATCTCAGAACGTTCATTCTTCACTTTCCAGTCGGAGGCTCCCGATTATTCGTGAACCTTTGTTACTTCTGTATCTGGAGTTCCAGTGCTGTCGCTGTAAATAAACGCTAATTCCCCAAGAACTTGTCTTCGACTTCTATTTCAACGATCCAGCTCTACCATCCCACTAGTTCGTAATTTTCACGTTCTCACAGCAGCTGTTGTGTTTAAAAGATGGTTAATTAATCTGTTGATTTGCTTGATAGCGAGAGACCGATTTCAAGAGTTCAAACGTCAATATGATAACGATTTATTTCTTTTTAAGAGAAAATTCCCGTCTCGGAAATTGAAGGGTATCTCAGCCTCACGCCCCACCCCTTTTCCTTGACGTTTATCGCGTCTGTTGTTATACGTTGATATCCAAATCGTTTCTGTGAACTCACTTAATCATACATCCTTAACTTCCTAGGAAATTCTGGGAAATGTTTTGCTGTGTGTTATCCATTTCACCTATCATTGGTATAATGAAATGTTTCCGGAAAGCTTTGAAAACATTTTCTAAATACACCAAAGTCGCTCATCAATGGAAACCAGGCAGTCGGCTCAATTCAAATGCGTAACTAAGGAAGTGATGTAGGGACTGTGACCCCCCATAATTTTTCCAGTTGGGACATTTTTCTTCTGGATTGGAATCGTAAATATAGATTCGCTCTTGTTAATTATCCTGACTTTCTATTTCTCACGAGATAATATTTGTTTCACACACAGTCGATCATACACTCGATGGTCTGTGGTACCCGATTTAGTTCTCCGTGAGAACCCAAGGAACTGAGGTTGTGAGCTCTGTTTTAGTGGTAGAATAAGCCCTAGTAACCGATGCTTGGGGTGGAAGTCCTCTAAAGTGGGCAACGTGGGTATAAACGATTGGCTAAACTTGACTTTATATCCATGTTGCGGCCACGATGAGCCATTGTACAGAAATATGTGACCTTAATCAGTAGTATCCGATTTAGCCCAACACTACCAAATTGGAATATAGTATGGATTAACTAAGTAAAAGGTGGGGAGGCACATGCTTTACGATTACTCCAATGTATTTATGATAATTTACAAACGAAGGCATACCTCGATGATGTAATTGAAAATTTTTATCAGTCTGGGTGAACTTTAGGCCATCAATGTAGGAACACATGAAGTCATCCTGGATAAACTGCACTCACTTAAAAGAGAACAGCCGGTCATCTTCGTGGCGTCCCTTGGTTAATCACACACACACACACACACACACACTTAAACGGAGAACATCGTTTTCTGCAAATCTTTCCATACATCCTTCCCACAGGTACTCGGCACAAGCTGTGAAATCGAAAGAAAAATGATATCTGATAGCGTTTCTGAATCGATGCTGACGTGCTAGCACAATGGTATATGAATATTAACAAGGTACCCAACTCGCTTTTCGGAAACGATAGCACTCATCTTCATTATACCCCCCTCAAATTTGATTCATCCAACGTGTCCAACAGTACCCGGTGTCAGTGGAAAGGGGAATGAATAAGCTTTACAGTGGTGTATTACACGACCGTTGGGTGTTCTTGGGTTGTTCATAATAACTGGGAGAAATCACAGAAAAGGCCGAAAAACATTTAGTCGGACAAGATGCTGTTCAGTGGAAAGTGGGTTACGAGCGAGGATTCTCCGATTTATTATGAAAATTCGAGGTCCCACTGTCTATGGAGAGCAGATTCAAATATTAACCATATATCTTTATCAATTTTCAATCTTGGGTTGACATGTATTCACTTTTGGAGTTCACATTTACCGTTTATACACATTTTAGCCGTCACCTGAAAACGCATAAAGTTATCGGCGTCCATAGGTACGAGACCGTGACAGTTTTACGGGTGGAGGAAGCCGGAGTACCCGGAAAAAACCTCCGAGCTTCGACGGGTAACTGTCAGCTCCTCAACATTCTAACTCTGTGCAAGCTCCGCTCAAGCAGGGTTACAGCGGTTGAAGACGTGCACCATCGACGTGCAGTACGCTTTAGTACACGTTGTCATCGTGCCCCCATGTAGGCAACCGGGATAAAGTGTCTTGCCCAAGGACACAATACGGGTCGTCCCGGACGAGGATCGAACTCGGGATCACCATCTCCCTGTTGTACTATCATGTACTTCACAAACGATGTATATTACTCTTAACTATATAATACACGTATGCATGTTGAACTTCTGAAGAAAATTAATCGTCCATTCGTTCTTCCATGAACGGCTGTATTTTTTCTTTGCAAACTATTGGTTCGAAATGTCTGTCTATCCAAATATCATATTGGAAATGTATTTATTGCAGGCCTATGCTTTTATTTTCACACAATACACGCCTTTTCTGCAAAAAACGAAGCGAACAATAAATTTTGTTGTATTGACCTTGAACAATGCGGATCACGTGCGCGGACTATTTAACTATTTCTTTTTTCTACATTTTGGTTACTTTTGGCAATAATTTGTGTTTTTAATATTTTTTTAGTAAACTGTGGGCGTGCAATAAATACAAAACAGCATTCGAACTGACATGTTTTACCACACGAGATCGATTTCGGCGGAGGGATAAAGGCTTCTAGTTCAATATTATCCCACCGCCCAAATCGATTAATAATTTTTTAGTAAACTATAGGCGTGCAATAAAAACAGAACGGCATACGCGTTCGAACTGTCATTTGTTTACGGCACTCGATCGATTTTGGCTGAGGGATAATATTGAACTCGAAGCCTTCGGCTTCTCGTTCAATATTATCCCTCCGCCCAAATCGATCTTGTGCGATAAAAAATGACAGTTCGAACGCGAATGCCGTTCTGTCTATTTATCGTATTTATCAGCTGGCATTTGAACCCTTTGTGAAGATTATTTTATTCTTGAACCAGCTGCTTTGACGAGATTTTACGGTGAGTAATGTTTCTTGGAGCAGGGGAAGTTACTCTATTTAGTCTTATATGCATGTACACGGATAGAAGGAGGGTCCCGCATCACCGCTTCCACAAATAATTATTATTCAAAGAAGTGGTGACTAGATTGTCGTCACCTTGAAATTTGTGTATGATCCCTCATAAACGTTACTTAGAGATATAAAAGTGAATTTGAGTTAGAAATTGAAATCCTATGTTTGAACTGAATACATTTTTTAAAAGGTGGAAAATGAATGTGCTATTTATCCTCTTTTAATGTGATAATACCCAACATCTCAAACAATGCCTATCGTTTAAAATGGCAGTCGAAATATCGAATACTCCCAGTTCAGAAATTGAGAAGCATTAAAACTAAATTTCCGTATATGATACCTAGACATTATTATGACAGTAAAGCGATCTGGTTTGTCGTATTACTTCGAGTTGATGAGGTCAGATTGCCGCCTCACACGAGCCGCCTTCTAGCACCCGTGGTATCCAATACAAAGGTGAAAGAGTTTGAAAATCAGACTTCAGATCCGGGAAATTTGACGTAAACAACGTTGGGGTACCACCACACCTCTGGTGACACCCCCTCTACCCCCCCCCCCCTCTATTCAAGTTTGTTCAAGCCAAGTCCCTGAGTTGATATTTGGGTTCCTGTGGGAGCCCGAATTATAACTTAGTTCAGTATGAGGACTATTCTTCAAAAATCTTCTTCACATCCACCAGTCAGAATCTTTTGATATTTGGTATACAGCATCCTTACGGAGGTGCGATTCAAGTTTATTCAAGCCAAGTCCCTGGGTTCATATTTGGGCTCCCTGTGGGAGCCCGAATTATTACTTAGTTCAATATGAGGAATATTCTTTAAAAATCTTTTTTTAAGATCCACTGGTCAGAATCTTTGGATATTTGGTATAAGCTTTTCTTAGGAGGGGCAGGTGCAACTTGTTGAAATCAATTCCCTGGCTAGATGTTTAGGCTACATGTCAGGTGAGCGCCATCGGGCCCTCTGTGGGCTCTTGTTAGCTCACCTGACTGAAATCAGGGGAGCTTAAATGATCACTTTCTGTCCGTTCGTCTTCCGTTCGTCAGGCGTGAACTTTACATTATCTACTTCCCTTCATAAACCACTGGCCCGAATTGAACCAAATTTGATATGCATGTTCCTTATCACGTGCCATTTCAAGTTCGTCCAAATAAAGTAGCATGCCCACAGGGGTCACGAAAAGGGGCATAATTCTGTTAGTACCTACCCCCACAATTTTTTTAAATTAAAAAATCTTCTTCTCCAGAGCAACCAATCAGAATCTTCTGATACTTGGTATACAACATCCTTAGAGGGGTCAGATTCAGGTTTGTTCGACACAAGTCCCTGCGTTCATATTTCGGCTCCCTATGGGAACCTGAATTTTAACTTCGGGCAATTGAGGGAACGTATTTAAAGATCGTCTTCAGCCATACCAGTCAAAAACTCTTGATATTTCGGGGGGGGGGGGGGGGTAGCTTGAAGTTTGTTCAAATCAAGTCCATAGAGTCATATTTGGGCTCCACCCGAAATTTAAATTAGGGTAATATGAGATATGAGGAACATTCTTTAAATTTTTTTTCTTCAAATCCATCAGTCAGAATCTTTTCACATTGGATATGTCGAATCCTTCGTGGCATGACATTCAAGTTTGTTCAAACCAAGTCCCTGGGTTCATATTTGAGCTCCCTATGGGAAACCGAATTTTAACTCCATCCAATATGACAAATTTATTTTTTAAATCTTCTTCAGATGTACCTGTTAAAATCTCTTGATATTTGGTATACAGCATCTTTCGTGGGACGAGATTCAAGTTTGTTCAAATCAAGTTCCAGTGTTCATATTTGGGCTCCCTATGGGAACCCCCGAATTTTAACTCAGTCTAATATGACAATGTTTTTAGCTCATCTGAGGGAAGCTTAGAGGGATCTTAAGTGATCACTTTCTGTCCGTCGTCCGTCCGTTCATCCGACCCCCGTGACCTTTACATTATTGAATTTTCTTCATAAATCACTGGGCTGGTTGGTTTGAAACTAGTCATTGAGTTCATATTTGGGCTTCCTATGAAAACCCGCATTTTAACTCGGTGCAATTTAAGAATCTTCTTCTTCTTGAGATCTGCCAGTCAACATCTCTTGATATTTGGATACTTCATCTTTAGGGGGAGGAATCAGATGGAAGTTCAAATCAAATCCCTGGAGTGATATTTGGGCTCCTTGTGAGAGCCCGAATTTTTACTTTTTGTAATATGAGGAATATTCTTTAAAAATCATAATCTTCAGATTCATCAGTCAGAATCTTTTGATATTGGGTATGTACCACCCTAAGGGAGGGTGGGTGGGGGGGGGGGGGGGGAGTCAAGTGTGTTCAAATGAAGACACTGGGTTATTTCTTTAAAAATCTTGGAGTATACCCTTTCCACTTTGTTCTATGAAGCTGCTGCCATCTTTAGGCTGGATTTAATGCCCCCAAAACCTAAAAATCTTTAAAAATCTTCTTCTCTTGAACCACCACAGGGAATGCTTTGATATTTGGAATGGAACTTTCATTGGTGGTGGTTTCGCCGGTAAAATAGGACCCAGTCACTAATGCTTGTGGTGCGAGTCCTCTAAAATAGGCAAGATGGGTATAAACGATTGACTGACCTTGACATTATCTCATGTTGTGGTCATGATTAGCCATTGTGTAGAGGTATGTGACCTTAAACACCAATAAATAATAAATAACTTTCATTGGTGGAGAATACTAAATTCTGTTCAAGGCAAGTTTGCAGGCTAATATTTGGGCTTTCTGTGGCAGCATGCCTATTTTGGGCTCCATCCAGAATTTGTATTTCAATAAGCGATCGGCTGATTTGAACCAAATTTTGCATGTAGTTTAATTGGGTCATAATGCCAGAGAAAAATTTGCAGTCCCGTGGGAACCCCAGAGCCTAAAAATAAAAAAAAAAATTAAACGCCCATATTTCAAAACCTGCTCGAACCTGAATATCATTTTTTAGCTCACATGGCCTAAAAGGCCATGTGAGATTTTCTCACATCACTTGGCGTCGTCCGTCGTCCATAAACTTTTCACATTTTCTTCTTCTTCTCTGTAACCGCTGAGCCGATTTGAACCAAACTTGGCAGAAATGTTCTATGGGAGGTCCTCAGATGAAAAACGTGGCTTTCAGAGGCATTCTTTGATTCTGGTTGGTGGATTTTCAAAAAACTTTTCCGCTGAAACCGCAAGGCCAAATGTTTTGAAACCTCACATAAATGATGACGGGGACCCCTCTACCAACTATCCTCATTTAATGTTGATCGGATTTCAAACATGGCAGCAATTGCGGCTTATAGTTACTATAGAAATCCTATGGGGAAATCACATTAATTTTCTTCTCTGGAACTACTGAGCCGACGTGAACCAAACCTGGCAGTGATAGTCTGTGAGAGGTCCTCTACAAACCTCATTTTGTTCCCATGGGTTTGAAAACATGGCCGCCAGAGGCACTCTCTGATTCTGATTGGTGGATTTTGAAAAATCTTCTCCTCTGAAACCACAGGGCCAAATGTTTTGAAACTTTGCATTTTTGATGACTGAGACACCCTCTACCAATGACCGTCATTTAATGTTGATCGGGTTGCAAACATGGCTGCCATTGCGGCTTATAGTTACTATAGAAACCGTATGGGAAATCACATTTTCATCTTCTTCTCTGGATCACATTTTCATCTTCCTCTCTGGAACTACTGAGTCGATGTGAACCAAACTTTGCTGGAATGGTCTATAGGAGGCCCTCCACAAACGATCCTCTTTTTGTTCCCGTTGATCCTCATTTAATGTTGATTGGTTGCAAACATGTCCACAGTTGCGGCTAAAATTTACCACAGAAACCCTTTGGGAAATCACATTTTCTTCTCTGGAACTACTGAGCCGATGTGAACCAAACCTTGACAGGAATGGTCTATGAGAGGATGGAAAATGTGGCCGCCAGAGACTATATTCTAATGCTTGAGCCAATGTGTCTCCTGTCTGCACGAAGATCGGTTCTGTCGGCTAAATACTTATTAACTCAACTTTGACGAAGTCAAATTTGAGCTATTGTCATGGCCCGTCGTCCGTCTGTCCGTCTGGCCGTCTGTCCGTCTGTCCGTACGTCAACAATTGGCTATGGCTCGGGCTAGAGGTCGTATTTATGAACCGATCTTTACGAAACTTCTTGTGTACCTTTGCTATGACCCTGGGACGGGAACGAGTTCTTTTTAGGTGTGGTCCGAAATTCAAGATGGCTGCCAGCGGCCATTTTGTACCGATGATGCAAAAATCAGTTTTTTGTACAGAACTTCTGCATGAAAGTTCTGATTTGAATAAAGTTTTGTATAAATGTTTAGTACCATGGGATACATCACATATAATACGGGTTTTTTTCTCGTGCGTAAATTATGCAAATTAGACTGACTTTGATTTATTTAGTGTTACTTTCAGAGCTGTAAGTGCCAAGCTACTATGGCTCGGGCTAGAGGCCGTATTTATGAACCAATCTTTACGAAACTTCTTGAGTACCTTTGCTATGACCGTGGGATGAGAACGAGTGTTTTTGGGTGCAGTCCGAAATTCAAGATGGCTGCCAGTAGCCATTTTGTACCGACGATGCAGAAATCTGTTTTTTGTACAGAACTTCCATATGAAAACTCTGATTTGAATAATTTTTTGTATGAATGTTTAGTACCATGAGATACATTACATATCATGCAGGTTTTTTTCTCGTGCTTAAATTATGCAAATTAAACTAACTTTGATTTATTTAGTGTTACTTTCAAAACTGTCAGTGCAAATGCCAATACGGCTCGGGCTAGAGGCCGCATTTATGAACCGATCTTTACGAAACTTCTTGGCTACCTTTGTTATCACCGTGGGACGAGAACAAGTGTTTTTGGGTCCGGTCTGAAATTCAAGATGGCCGCTGGCAGCCATTTTGTTCAAAATTAAGTGCAATCAGATTTTTGCGCAGAACTTCCACATGAAAGCTCTGATTTGAATAATTTTTTGTATGAATGTTTAGTACCATGGGATACATCACATATAATATGGGTTTTTTTCTCGTACAGAAATAATGCAAATTAGATGAACTTTGATTTTTTCGGTTCTACTTACACACAGTAAGTACACATGTCAATACGACTCAGGCTAGAGGCTGTATTTATCAACTGATCTTCACGAAACTTCTTGGGTACCTCTGTCATCACCTTGGAACGAGAACGAGTGTTTCTGAGTGCGGTCCAAAATTCAAGATGGCTGCCAGTGGCCATTTTGTACCGAAATTACGTCTAATCAGTTTTTTGTACACAACTTCTATACGGCTCAGGCTAGAGGCCGTATTTATGAACCGATCTTTACGAAACTTCTTGGGTACCTTTGTTATCACCGTGGGATGAGAACGAGTGTTTTTGGGTGTGGTCCGAAATTCAAGATGGCCACCAGCAGCCATTTTGTACCAAAATTAGTGCAGTCAGTCTTTTGTACAGAACTTCTATATGAAAGTTCTGATTTGAATAAATTTTTGTATGAATGTTTAGTAAAATGGAATACATTACATATAGTATGGGTTTTTTTCTCGTGCTTAAATTATGCAAATTAGATGAATTTTGATTTATTTAGTGCTACTTATACACTGTAAGTGCACATGTCAATACGGCTCGGGCTAGAGGCTGTATTTATCAACCGATCTTCACGAAACTTCTTGGGTACCCTTGTTATCACCTTGGGACGAGAATGAATGTTTCTGAGTGCGGTCCAAAATTCAAGATGGCTGCCAGTAGCCATTTTGTACCGAGATTAGGTCCAATCAGTTTTTTGTAACAACTTCTATACAGCTCTTATTTATGAACTGATCTTCACGAAACTTCTTGGGTACCTTTGTTTTCACCTTGGGACAGGAATGTGTGTTTTGGGGTGCCTTTGTTATCACTGTGCTATGAGAACAAATATTTTGGGGTTCAGTCAGACCCACTCTGGGACTCAAAGATTTCTTTTCTAGTTTAGCATCTGACTGTCACCCACCTTTACAATACTTTACCTATACATTTGTTACAGGCTACGGCCAGTATTTATGTACAGACCGTTACAATACTTTATATGTACCTTTGTTATCAGGTAATTACCTAGATGTTTGTCATTGCTGTGTCAAATACTATACATGTACATGTCTTGACAAGTTGAGCTACAGTTTCATTGACACTTTCATTTTTGAGAATCTGGTAAGTGTTGGTTCCAGTTTTCTCCACTGAGAACTGGGGAGAAAAACAAAATATTGTGTATACACGTAAACAAGTGCAACTGTAATTATGTGAATACATGTATTACTCTCAAGTTACTTATCAGAAATACTTATTGATGAAAGCGTAGACGTTTTGTTTATTTTGTTTTCCCATCATGGAGAGCTGACGAGTCAGTTATAATATCATCTAAGATATGACAAATTTTTTGAATAAAATGTTGTGTTTCCTGTAACCCTTTACCTATCCAAAGCTATTTGAAAGAGAATACTGTCTGAAAAAAATTGTAATTTTCAAAACATTTAACCTTCTTTTACTGATTTTTTTTATTGAAACAGAGTTCATAAAAGTGTGGATTTTCAAGAAATCTTCTTTGAAACTACAAGGCCAAATGTTTTGAAACTTAATATGACTGATGACTGGAACACTCGCTACCAATGATCTTAATTTATTCTTCATCGGATTGCAATTATGGCTGCAATTGTGGCTTATAGTTACTATAGAAACCCTATAGGAAATCACATTTTGATCTTCTTCTCTGGAGCTACTGAGCCAATGTGAACCAAACGTTGTGGACATGGTTTATGAGAGGTTCTCTACAACTGTTACTCATTTTGTTCCTGTTGGATGAAAAACTTGGCCGCCAGAAGCATTGTTTGATTCTGATTGGTCAATTTTGAAAACTCTTCTCCTCTGAAACTACAAAGTCAAATGTTTGGAAACTTCACATGATTGAGGACTGGGACACCTTCTACCAATGATCCTCGTGTAATGTTCATGTAATGTTTCGAACATGGCCACAAATGCAGCTCATAGTTACTATGGAAAGCCTATGGGAAATCACATTTTTTTATGCAGTTCAGCCAGGTGAGCGATTACAGGCTCTTTAGAACCTCTCGTTAGCCCACCTGGCCCAAAAGGCCATGTGAGCTATTGCCATCAATTGACGTCTGGCATCCGTCCGTTGGTGGTCGTCCGTCATCCGTAAACGTTTCACGTTTTCATCTTTTTCTCTAGAACCGCCGAGCTGATGTGAACCAAACTTGGCAGGAATAGTCTATGGAAGGTCCTCTACAAAAGATCCTCATTTTATTCCCGTCGGATGAAAAACATGGCCGCCAGAGGCATTCTTTGATTCTGGTTGGTGGGTTTTCAAAAACCTTCTCCTCTGAAACTACAACGCCAAATGTTTTGATACTTCACATGTTTTATGAGTGGGATACCCTCTACTAACGATCCTCATTTAATGTTGATTGGGTTGCAAACATGGCCGCAATTGCGGTTTTTAATTACCATAGAAACCCTATGGGAAATCACATTTTGATCTTCTACTCTGGAATCACTGAGTCGATGTGGACCAAACGTAGCAGGAATGGTGTATCGGAGGTACTCTACAAACAATCATCATTTTGTTCCCGTCGGTTGGGAAACATGGCCACCGGAGGCATTCTTGATTCTGATTGGTGGATTTTGAAAAATCTTCTCTGAAACCACGAGGCCAGATGTTTCGAAACTTTACATGCTTGATGATTGGGACACCCTCTACCAACGATCCTCATTTAATGTTGATCGGGTTGCAAACATGGCTGCAATTGCGGCTTATAGTTACTATAGAAACCCTATGGGAAATCACATTTTCATCTTCTGTTCTCAGGTGAGCGACTACAGGCTCTTTATAGTCTCTTGTTCTGTACCTTTTATTTTCAACCACATTTTCAGCCTTAGCGTTTCGAAATTTTGGGATTATAATCTACGCAACAAAAAAAACATATGTAAAAATATGTTACCCGTACTACAAAATTCTCAACTGTTATAGAACTCTGACGTGACGTCATCATACGGGGGTGGGATGGGGTGGGATGGGGTGGGTTGTATGATCAAAAATTAAAATTCCTCGGATTTTCATGAAATTTTATTATGTTGCAAAGCGCAAAAATAGGAGATAGGTGGGGTTTTTTTAAAAAAAAATTAATTTATTCCCATGTTTGACGTTTTTACGTCGCTTTAATCTTTTATCATTCTTTACATACCCAGTATAAATGCTATGCCTTTTTAAGGATTTAAAACATTTTGAGGAGTTCAAAATGGCATGGCCCTTTTCGACACAGTTCATACAAATATCACTTAGTATTCCGAAAAACTACTCCAGGAAGTTTGGCCACTGTTTACTGTCAATTGGCGGTATTGTTATTCCGGCTTGAGATACCTATGCTTCCAAGCGACATGAAGCGACGTGGGACACCTTATCCAGCGGCTTAGTGTGTTAAAGGCAGCATACACGTTCTCCTCATTGTTTGGCGCATTCGGTGAAAGGCGTGTTTCGTTGGATGACTTCTGAAAATTAGCTTGCAATTTCAAAATAATGTAGTTAGGTCATCCAACGAAGTTGGAATGACTTTTTGCGATCATAAGGCTTTTTAATTCCCTCCCCCCTCCCCGATTTAGGGTGCTTCCCATGAAGCCATCCTGACGAAATCTGGCATATTTGAGGCTGTTTTTTTTATATCTGGCCTTTATCCAAAGCAGCGCCCAATTTAAGCTTTTTTCTTAAACTTATAATTCCAACGCCTGTATCAAGCCACTGTCATGTTTTGTGAATCCCATCTATGACAAAAAAAAAAAAACATATCTAAAAATGTGGTACTGACCTGCAAAATTGTCAACGGTAAAAGCAGAATTTTCAAGTGACGTTATTCACGTCACCGAAAATTAAATGTCGGCCAGGTTTAATAAAATTCTAGTATGTTGAAGAGTTTTGAAAATTAAGATATAGCTGTTTTTTAATTTTTTTCGATTCATCGTCATTTTCTAGGTTTTAACCTGACTTCAAATTTTGGATTCTTTATGGACATTGTCATTAAAACATTGATTAATAACTCTCTATTAATAATGCACACTGCAGGGGGGGGGGGGGGGGGGGGCACCAAAAATTTGCAAGACGTGACGTGGGGGTGGGTGGGTCTCTTGAGTGCGCCAAAAACGTGCATTTCCAACTTGTGCAATTTTTTGAATTTTTTAAAAATATATCAATTTATCAGCTAAAATATACCATCATTTGTGTTTCAAACCTTAAAGATGATATTGTATATCACACTCTTAACATAAATATAACATCAGGAGGCTTTATATGTGAGAATATTGGGCTTAGTCTTGGAAAATGTCACACGTTAGTAGGGGGTGGGTGTCTTGTTCGAAATGTAGAAAATGTGCAGACAATATTTTGGGAAAATTCTCTCTGATGCACTAAATTCAACCCAAGTTATTTTTTTATTAATTGATTGATTGATTTATTTATTTATTGGTGTTTAACGACACTTTAACAACCAGGGTCATATCGTGTCGGTGACAGGATTACGGGTGGAGGAAGCCAGAGTACCCGGAGAGAACCACCGAGCAACGACGAGCAGCTGTCAGCTCTTCAACATCATAACCCACGACTGTACTACACACTGCACAGCGGAACTGCGTATTACACAGCACAGACAGGGTTAGATTGGCTGAAGACATGTGCACCTCGGCGTGCAGTACGTCTCAGCACACAGCGTCATCGTGCCCCCGCGTGGGCAATTGGGGTAAGTTTATTTTGGATTTTAATGGGAGAGTGGGGGTGGGTGTTTGAGAACGGTAGTAGAAAATTTGCACGTAGTGGGTGGGTGGGTGTAAAAAGGAGCCGAATAAAAAATAGTATGTCACGTCTTGCAAATTTTTAGTGCCCCCCCCCCCCCCCCCCCTGCACACTGCTACAAAATTCCCCACACTATAACGTTAATGATGTCTCTATTCAATACAGTTATCATTTCAAATTTCACCCTTTCCCCAAACATCGACATCGAAAAATTATAGTTCGTCCGATTTCCATACAATTTTAGTATGTTGTAGACTTTGAAAAATGAAAAAGATAGCCTGTTTTATTGAATTCTTTATTTAACGTCATTTTCGACGTTTTTACGTCAAATAGCGTTTTGGTGTCTAAAACACGTGCGGCACGCCTACGGACATTCACATAGCACATACAGAGATCAAATTTCTTATGTTGGTGTGGCAGTGATTTCTCTCGAGCATTGCCAAGTTTCTTTACGATTGACGCAAAACTTTTTCTAGTTACAGTGCAAATAACGCAAAAAAGTGAAAAATACACCTGTTGGTGTGTAACGTGTACCTCTATTGCCATAGCACTTACGGGTACCAAACTTCGCATGTTGACGCAGCAGTGGCAATTGGGAATCATCGCCAAATTTATTTTCGATTGGCCCACAACAGTTACTGTTGGAGTCAACAAAGTGGAAAATACCACTTTCACGTCTAGAGACATAACCATAGTACTTACAGCTACCCACCTTCGCATGCCGACGCAGCAGTGACAGTTCTGAAGCACCGTAGAGTTTGTTTGCGATTGCGGACCCAAAGCGAAATCTATAAATGCAGGATATTTATGAATCTCGGACCTGGACTTTTCGCCGAAAGTACGTTTCGCCGGTAGGAAAAATTGGACAGTTCGCCGAACATTTGGATATTTCGCCGGAAAAGGTTGGACTTTTCGCCGAACTTTTGGACTATGGCTTTGTCAGCCAAATACCCTCTCGAGTTTGATGTGCCTTGTCCAATTAAAACAGTAAAAGTATTGTATAAAAAATTACCTTTTCTTTCTCTCCTGGCTATTATTCTCTCCACTTGATATACATCTGGTAGTATGTCTCTTCGATTTATTTTTTCATCTTCAAATGCGTGATTTTTTTCCAGAATGTAAACGTTTCCAATCAATTGGTACACGAGAGCGAAGTTGTCCTCAGGTTGACGAATACATGATTGAAAATTCAGATCTAATGGTTTCGCGCGCCAAAGGCGCGCTTGGGCGGTGTGAAGCAAGCCCCTTTCGATCCTCAGCAATAACTTATTTAAATTCTTTCGTTCATGTCCGGGCGCGGAAAAGGAGGAATAAGTTGAGGTGTTCAGCGTCGTCTATGTCTCCAGCCATTCTTCTTGGGAGGAGGTGGCCGTGATGGAGCGATCGCTGTCGGAGGTGTAGTTGGTGTCGGAGGACTACGGGACCGGCTTGAAATAAATGGCCTAGTCTTTGCAGCTGATGGCGGTGTAATGGTGTAGTGGCTACCTGTGGTTGATTTGTTTGTAGATAGCAGTTGCTGAGTAACCGTGTATTTGACTGTAGTTGTTCGAAGTTATTCTTGCAGATGTCCATGGTGCTCATGTATGGCACTTGTCCCATCAGGAAGTCTCGGTGTCCGTCGTCCCCGAACTTCATTCCCATGAGAGCTTCCGCGAATTCCGCGGTGGTCACCTCCCAATTGGAGTTCTGGTTGGTAGAAGCTGGGGAAGAAAAAGGGACGATTTGGAGAACAAGTCCCTTTCGACCCTCTTTAGCTGTAGGATAGGTTTTTGATGGTTTGTCTAGGCACGTCAAAGGAGGAAGGTGGTCGGGTTTAGTGGCGTTTGCTGCGTTTGTGCTTTTTCTTCTTGGAAGGAGGTGGCTGAGATGGCGAAGGCTTGGCAGTTGCTGTTTCTAAGTTTTTGCGTTTTAGCCATCTGTGGAAAAAGGGGTCGCGGATCCTGGCTGCTTCCAAGTGACCTGGTTTGTTGATGAGGACGTTGTATGTTTCCTTAGCCCATTCCATCTGGGTTGATTTAAGGTATTCCGAATAATCATCCCCAGTTCCGTCAAACTCCAGCTTGAGTTCGCCGAAGCGCTCAATGGCACGTCCATCCAACATTTCAATGTAGGCCGTCAGGCTAGTATCGCCTTCATCAGAGGGCTCATGCTCGGACTCAGAGGTTGAAATGGATTTGAGGGCCGATTGGTTGAGGCTGATAGGAGAGTCAGGTACGGATTGGGCGACCTCCATTTCCTCTGTCTCCTTTTCCTGCTTCTCCTCTCCCTCCGACCTCTTTGGTGAAGAGGTATGGCTTGGAATTGGTGATACGGGTTTTGGAGGTGAGTTGACAGTGATCACCTTTTCCATCTCCTGATTCCCGATCTCAGTCCTCTTCCTTTCGATCCACGCCTCCATTCTCCTGGCATCCCTGCGTTTAGTGGCTGGTGACTTCTTCTTCGTCTTCTTCTTGTTTTCCACGGGTGTCTCGGTGGTAGGCTGTTTTCCCTTCCTCTAGGGTGGACCAGTGCGGGTGGGCCCGCGAAAGGTACTACCACTTCCAGGGGTGGGTTTTGTCTTGTATTTAACGGTAAGCTGGACGCAGTCACTCTCAACCTGGACATTCCAGTTGAGAAGTGAGCTGGCATCCAGCACCAGTAAAGTCTTCTTGATTTTTTCAGGCAGGTAGTCCATGTCTAATTGCTCTTCGCACTCTGAAGTCAGAGGTGTGAATGTGGTTGTGGATTGAAAATTGGTCAGTTGCGGGATATTTATTTGACTTCTCCGAAACCACCAAAAATGTAAAAAACAATTGAAAAAAAACTTCAAAAGGGATTAATAATGATTTGTGTCCGATTTCTTGTCTGATTTGTAAGGACACTAATAAAGGGGGTTTGCTTCCAATAGTTGTTAAAACAACGGGAAATAATAGCATAATCCCACCAAGCTGTCAAACAGACATGACGGGAAATGTCCAGAATGGTTCGTGGTGGTTGTAAAAACAATCAGATGTACCATCCCATCTTCCTAATTACTCAAATACTGCATGACAATATTAGTAACACTTTGGCCCGCCGCTAATCTGTGGCTGTTAATAGAAGGCAGAAAATATGACTATTGTTCTCGGAGGTTTTATGTCTTGGGATTAAAGTTAGTAGGCTTAATCCATTGTTAGGTTTAAGAAAGATAAGGAGGGAGAAATCGTCTGTTGGCCGGTTCATGCTCATTCATTATTCGCACCTCCAAACTCAGAGCGCGAGCATCCTAATTAAAATCCTAATTATGGAAACACTGGAACTACCTGGGAGACTGAAGAAAACGATAGCAGCTCTGGGCGTCTCTTGTCTTATCACCTGGACTATCCAGGAGATAGGCAAGAGCGTTCAGCTCACCCTTGAATTCAAGGTTGAAGAAGAGAAAGAATCACCACCCTCCTCGGGGAGAGGTAGTATCTTTGTTGAGAGGACCTCCTCTCGCACTGGTCCTCACCCGAGAAGGTCAGGAGGCCCTGAAAAGAAGAAGATAAGGAAGAAGAGCCCGTCCACCAAGCGGAGGGATTCCCGACGCTTGGAGGCTTTCTTGGAGAAGAAGAGAGAGAAGAGTGAGGAAAAGGAGGAGACAGAGATAGTCACCATTTCGACTCCTACTCCCACAGAGGAACCCATCTTGCCTCCAGCCCCACAGCTGGAGACGCCAGATGTGGACAACTCTGTGGAGACTGAGATGGAAATGAAAGCTGTCTTCTCGCCACTTCCCGACCCCCACTCGCCTCTTCCGTCGACACCAGAAAGCCATGACCAGGACGCTAAACCTACACAAGACACACAAGATTCGGCAAGGACCTATCCCTGGAGGAAATCATTCAACAAGCAAAAGAGGTTAGTGCAGAAGTAACAAGAATGCGAGAAGCAGTGGCACGGGCATATCCAGACATAACCGCACCTACTACCACTACAACAACATCACCGTCACCACCTCCTCTCTCCAAGAAGAGAAGCAAGAAATACAAACGCCGCTAACTCTCTCCTTTTCCTCCTTTAACAAGCTCAGACATGGTGCATGACACAAGTAAAAATGAACGATACTATACGGTAATCGAGGGTCGAAAGGAGCTTGTCCCACACCGTCCTTGCGCGCCTTCGGCGCGCTAAAACCATTCTTTTAGAAATCGTAGGTAGTTTTCTATACTGTGATCATATTCTATATCACCATTCTCAAGTGAAATTATACTCAATGATACTTAGTGAATATTACAGTCCTGAAGCATTGCCAAGTTAACTCAGCCCCAATCCTGACCAAACTTTCCTATAGTTGGAAATTTGGAGGGCAAGTCCCGAGTACTTGCAAATTCCATCTATCTGGATTTTAGAGCTTCTTTGGCGATGCTGATGTCTCCTTTACTTCCCAAAATTCCAACTCGATTTCAAATCGGCAAAAATTCCAACTGTTACTATACTACTCAAAGTTTGTTAAGCAGCACATATTTGACACATCGTTGTGAAATTTGCTTGTGACATATTTGCGATATATTTGGTGGATATGATTGAGGAATGTCTTGAGATAGTCCCCAGTGTTTACATTTGCTCTCTTGAGGGGCAGACTTTTCGTGACAGTCATGGAAAGCATGTACCCCTTGATTTTCATGATGTTTTCGTGTACTGTCTACATGTACACGACATGTGTAGGGTATTCATTCTTCATTTTAACACAAACCCCTGTGATTTAATGATTGAATATGGCGAATGCAAATGTAAGAAGACATTTGTCTGAAGCAGAAATATGGCGGGCTGTTGGAATGGTGGAGCAAGGGGCTACGCATCGTCATGTCGGTGAAGCCCTTGGTGTGCACCATACGCTGATCACCAGAGCCTGGGCAAGATTTCAGCAGTATGGCACACCAGTAAGACGGCATGGTGGTGGCAGAAACAGGGCAACATCTGCAGCTGAGGACCGGTTTTTGATCATTCAGGTCCGTAGGTACCGCTTTGCAACAGCAACCCAGCTTCGCAGTGACCTTCAAAATGCATCCGGGGTAAATGTTTCGACGCAGACTATCCGTGCAAGGTTGCACGAAGGTGGTCTCCGATCGAGAAGACAATGTATTCGCATTCCGCTGTCCCAGAACCACCGCCAGACTCCTTATGAATGGGCCATGGACCATGTTGGATGTACCAGAGAAGATTGGCGACCTGTCCTTTTTACAGAAGAGTCAAGGTACTGCCTGGACTACACAGATAGGCGTTCTAGGGTATGGAGATGTCCAGGAGAGCAATTCCATGCAGCGAACATTGCTGGACATGACCGCTATGGTGGAGGGTCAATAATAGTCTGGGAAGGCATCCGTGGGATGGACGTATATAGCTCTGTGTCCTTGACCGTGGTACATTGACTGTACAGCGGTATATTGATGAGATCCTGGATTCCCACTTCAGATTGTATGCAGGTGCAGTGGGTGATAGATTCATTCTGATGGACGATAATGCCCGTCCTCATGTTGCCTATGCTGTCCGGGAGTACCAACAGGAGGAAGGGATTGAGCGCATGGACTGGCCAGCAAATCCCCTGACCTCAATCCAATCGAACATGTCTGGAATGGGTTGCAGCTTGTAATTTCAGCCCGTCCAGTCAAGACAAGAAGTGTCCAGGAGCTTGGTGCCATGATGGTCCAGGAATAGAACAACATCCCACAAAGGACCATCAGGAACCTGATTGGGAGCATGAGAAGGCGTTGTCAAGCTGAAATTAACAGTAACGGGTCTCATACTCGATATTGAACTCGTACCAGTTCACTCCATCAAGTTTTTGGCAAATTTGAAAAATTTCCTCTTTTAACAATAATATCAATTTTCCATGGTTGTCGTAGTCAAAAGCTAAACAATAATGTCAAACACAAACAAAATCTTAATTTCTGTACTTAAATCATTAAAGATATAATTAAATAAAAAATATATACACTTTTCATAACAATATTTCAACTAAAACGTAAAACAGGTAGTTGGATATACTTGGTGCTTAGCAAACTTTGAGTAGTATATTTACAACTACAGTGTACGCAATATCGAGCTTCGTAAGTATGCATGATGTCAATCGGTAAGAGATTTCTAAAGTACGTGTGCTTATCGTAATAAAAAAAAATCCTCGAAATGCACTTCAAGAAAATCACATCATGTAAAATTGTTATCCTGAGTTAATTCCATCATTCACATTTACAAAATCATGAAACATCGAAAATTTATCATTCCTGAATAGGATCTGATTTAATATTAGGACAGTGTGAATTGCTCAAAGTTCTCAGCTTGAGCATTTGTTTAGCACGTATTCAGTTCCCAGAATAATACCAAATAATAATAACCTGATAATTCTATCATAAATGTGTTGGCATTTCAGTTACTAGAATCAATTTTATGCTCCCTTCATGGATTCATTTTCAGAAGTTTCTCGATTGTGAATTTCCAACTAGTTATGTTAATTCTTTAAACATATTCTTGAAATCATTTACTTATATAACCAGTCAGCGTTTTTGAAGAAAATCTCCATTCAAATTTTATTATTTTTTTGCCCCTTGCTTCCAAAACACACTTTATGACCCTTCATTTGGGGGCAAACTCTTTATTCTTGGTCTGATGAGGTTATACTAGGAGGGATGCTTAGCCAAAAAATAACAAATAATAAAAAAATGTTATTCAAGAGAACAATCTGCAAGTATCGTCTGCGAGTGTTGTAAAGAGATAGGATGGTGTACACTTCTCATATTCAATGGTTTAGTAACTATTGAACCTCTCATATAGTCTCCATGTGTTATGCTTTATATTCCTTTAGCTGAAAGGAACTATTTAGTTGTTTTGGCGACTGGAGGAGGCTGTGAGGATTTGTCATCTGTTGACTCAGATTAATTGATGTTCTTATTTTAACTCTTATTCCTCGTTACACCTCACTAGAACGGTAGCATCAAAACAAAACAAAACAACAACAACAACACAACAACAACAACAACAACAACAACAGCAAAAAACCAAACAAACAAATAAAAAAGAACAAAAAGGGAAAAAAGAATAATCGACCTCAGATAATTTATCAACGTTCAGAAGCAGAGACTATTAGAAGTATTGATTTTAGATACACCACTAATTTGGAGACAGGTCGTATAGAAAATTACATATGGAACGAAATGTTTAGGGCTGTTAAATCATGCCAGGATCGATAAGATCGAGTCTGAAGAAACTACGACAGAAGAGGTACCAAACGTAAATGTAAAACATGTACCGTTGTGTCCTTGGGAAAGGCACTTAACCCCGATTGCCCATGTGGGGGCACGGTGGTGCTGTGTACTAAGGCGTACTACCCGTCGATGGTGCTCTTATCTTCAACCAATGCTAACCCTACTTGTGTGGTATTAGTACGTTGGGAATCCCATGGCGGTTCTCTCCAGGTATTCCGGCTTCCTCCACCGGTAAAACTGCCCGACACGAATTGATCCTGGCTGTCGAAAGTGTCGTTAAACCCCAATACATAAACGAATAAATAAATAAATAACCGTAAATATTACTCAGGCATTATAGAATAAACAGCTGCGCCATGAGCGCATGATACGCCCGTTATTAATTACAAGAGGGAACCACACAATATGAGTATACATGTGTACTTGTCAGGTTACATATACTTGCCACCAAAAAATCATGAAAAGTCCAACATGTGGAAAATTGCCTATATTTTGATGAATAAAGTCCCATAACTCTGGAATGACAAATCGGAGAGCGATTCAAATCGAAAGGGAGATTCCTTCTATCAACATATACTTGCAACCAAAAAATCATGAAAATTGTTCTAAGCATTTTCAAGTTATTGTTCGACATGTGAAAAATGAAGTCCCATAATTCTTGAATGACTAATCGAACGGCGACACCAACCGAAAGGGAGCTTCCTGCCATCAACATAAACCACCTACCAAAAAATCGTGAAAATCTCTCGAAGCGTTCTCGAGTTATCGTACGACGTGTAAAAAATCAACAATTTTCTAAGTAATAAAGTCCCATAACTCTGAAATAACTAATCGAACGGCGACACCAAACGAAAGGGAGCTTCCCTCCATCGATATACACCACCTACCCAAAAATCACGAAAATCTCTCAAAGCGTTCTCGAGTTATCGTACGACGTGTAAAAAATCAACAATTTTCTAAATAATAAAGTCCCATAACTCTGGAATAACTAATCGAACGGCGACACTAAGCGAAAGGGAGCTTCCCTCCATCGATATACACCACCTACCCAAAAATCACGAAAATCTCTCAAAGCGTTCCTGAGTTATCGTACGACGTGTGACCGGACGGACAGATGGACGGACAGACGGACAGCGGTATACCATAATACGACCCGTTTTTTTTCAAAACGGGCGTATAAAAATACATTTGACGGACGTGACAACCGTTACTTATTCCCAGTTCGTCATTCGACATTCATTATCAACCGATTGTATCAAATCCATTAACATTTGTTCCAGTTATCGCGCTAACGAGCTGAAACAGGCAAAATGAACTTATTAAGGGCCGTAACTCCAGTCAGTATGGGCAAACTGGCAGCTTTCGAACTCATTCAAGACGTTGAGAAAATCTCACATACCAAATATTTACCAAGTCCATATTTGTTCAAGTTATCGCGATCACAAGAAAGGTTACGCCCGCCCGCTCGCCCGCCTGAAGGGCCCACCCGCCCCCGCACACCGACTTCACACCGACTTCATCAAACAATAGGTCGAGTTTTTCAAAAAAAATTCGACCAAAAATTCTTAAACCGATTTGGCGACTTACGTGTTTGTGATCATCTCTTTGTTTCACAAGGCATCTTTTGGTGGGTGAAAGTAGGACAGTATGCGCCTGGTACCCCATTCCTGATGTGCCCCATTATGGCTAATTATTAAAGTTTGTTATTTCGAATTTAGTGGAATCACTTTAGTTCATTGCGCCATTAATAAATCAATGCTGTTACACACCAGACGCCATGCGAGAGGTACGATAAAGATTGACAACGATTTCTAATATTTGCGACGAGTGATGTCTATAATTTAGGCCTTACTGTAAAATGGCACAAATATTGACTACAGTGAGATGATATTCATAATGAAACATAAATGCATTATTAGTTATCCTTGTGTTTTCCAGGGTGTATGGGAATTTACACCGGTTTGGGAACTCATACACCCTGAGGCGAAGCGAAGCCTCAGGGTGTATGAGTTCCCAAACCGGTGTAAATTCCCATACACCCTGGAAAACACAAGGATAACGGATTTATTTCCAAGAATTTTGGTGTACTTAATACTTTAACCTACATTGTGGGCAAAGAGTGACAGAAAATTTGTACTTTGTAAGTTTCTTAATAAATAAGACCAGACAAATATGAATGTCATTGGAACTGGCTCAATGAGCCAGTTCCAATGACATCCATAACTGTAATATTTTATTGCACATAAATATTAATTTTCCTGTATTTTTATTTTTGTTTTAACATAACCGAACAGAAGGTATGAATTAACAATTAAAAATGGGTACTGTTTTTAGCTCACCTGACTTTCAGTCAGGAGAGCTATAGTGATCACTCACCGTCCGTCGTCCGTCGTCGTCCGTGAACATGGTGTTTGCATCTTCTCCTCCCAAACCGCTGAACCAGTTTAATTGATAATTGAGATAATAGTTTGTTATGACATCGCAATTTGATTTTGTTCAAATCAAGTTGCCTCGCCCGTGGGTAGGGCCACACCCAAAAAGTGTGCTGAAATCTTAAAAAATCTTCTCATGAACCAGCAGTAGCAGAGACTTGATATTTGGTGTGCAGCTTTCTTTTGAGGTGTAGACTCAGATTTGTTCAAGAGAAGTTTGTGGGGCTATACTTGGCGTCGTAATGAGAGGGGCAAAATTTTTGGCCCCGCCCAAAATTTCTATTTTCCGAACCGAGAGGCTGATTTGAACCAAATTTTATGTGAGGGCTTATTGGGTCGTAAGTACCTAATTTATGCTGATTTTTCCCCCCGTAGCCCCATGAGAACCGCAGGAGCTAAAAATAGAAGAAAATTAAAACGCCCATATCTCCAAAACTGCACGGCACCGAGAATTTTTATTTGGTGTGAAGCTTCCTTAGGACCAACAGAAAGAATTGGTAAAAAAATTGCCATCGGTTTCATCATAGGGTACAGTTTCGGGACTTTGAAAAAGTGCTGAGTCAGCACTTTTTAACACGGTAGGCAATGGGAAAAACATTAAGAAATCTTCTTCTCCAGATCCAGCAGGCAGAATCTTTTGATATTTGGTATGCAACATTGTCGGGTGGATCTGATTCAAATTTGTTCAAATTGGCCCCCTGGGTTCATATTTGGGCTCAGTATAGAAGCCCGATTTCGAACTTGGTGCATTTCAGGCAAATTCCTTAAAAAATCTTCTTCTCCAGATCCAGCAGGCAGAATCTTTTGATATTTGGCATGCAACATTGTGGGGTGGATCTGATTCAAGTTTGTTCAAATTGGCCCCCTGGGTTTATATTTGGGCTCAGTATAGGAGCCCAAATTTGAACTTACTGCATTTCAGGCAAATTTCTTTGAAAATCTTCTTCTCCAGATCCAGCAGGCAGAATCTTTTGATATTTGGTATGCAATATTGTGGGGTGGATCTGATTCAAGTTTGTTCAAATCGGCCCCTTGGGTTTATATTTGGGCTCAGTATAGGAGCCCAAATTTGAACTTAGTGCATTTCAGGCAAATTTCTTTGAAAATCTTCTTCTCAAAATCCAGCAGGCAGAATCTTTTGACATTGGGTACGCAACATTGTGGGGTGGATCTGATTCAAGTTTGTTCAAATCGGCTCCCTGGGTTTATATTTGGGTTCAGTATAGAAGCCCAAATTTGAACTTAGTGCATTTCAGGCAAATTTCTTCAAAAATCTTCTTCTCCAGATCCAGCAGGCAGAATCTTTTGATATTTGGTATGCAACATTGTGGGGTGGATCTGATTCAATTTTGTTCAAATCGGCTCCCTAGATTCATATTTGGGCTCACAAAAGAAGCCCGAATTTGAACTTAGTGCATTTCAGGCAAATTTCTTTATTTTGTATAAAGCTTACTTTTATCCAGTAGAATAGAATGGTTAAAAAAAAATTTCAGGACTTTGAAAAAGTGCTGAGTCAGCACTTTTTAACACTGTTGGCAATGGGAAAAAGATTAAAAAATCTTCTTCTCCAGATCCAGCAGGCTGAATCTTTTGATATTTGGTATGCAACATTATAGGGTGGATCTGATTCCAGTTTGTTCAAATCGGCCCCCAGGGTTCATATTTGGGCTCAGTATAGGAGCCCGATTTCGAACATAGTGCATTTCAGGCAAATTTCTTGAAAAATCTTCTTCTCCAGATCCAGCAGGCAGAATCTTTTGATATTTGGTATGCAACATTGTGGGGTGGATCTGATTCAAGTTTGTTCAAATTGGCTCCCTGGATTCATATTTGGGCTCACTATAGAAGCCCGAATTCGAACTTAGTGCATTTCAGGCAAATTTCTTAAAAAATCTTCTTCTCCAGATCCAGCAGGCAGAATCTTTTGATATTTGGTATGCAACATTGTGGGGTGGATCTGATTTAAGTTTGTTCAAATCGGCACCCTGGGTTTATATTTGGGCTCAGTATAGAAGCTCGAATTCGAACTTAGTGCACTTCAGGCAAATTTCTTCAAAAATCTTCTTCTCCAGATCCAGCGGGCAGAATCTTTTGATATTTGGTATGTAACATTCTGGGGTGGATCTGATTCAAGTTTGTTCAAATCGGCCCCCTGGGTTTATATTTGGGCTCAGTATAGAAGCTCGAATTCGAACTTAGTGCATTTCAGGCAAATTTCTTCAAAAATCTTCTCCAGATCCAGCAGGCAGAATCTTGTGATATTTGGTATGCAACATTGTGGGGTGGATCTGATTCAAGTTTGTTCAAATCGGCCCCCTGGGTTTATATTTGGGCTCAGTATAGGAGCCCAAATTTGAACTTAGTGCATTTCAGGCAAATTTCTTTGAAAATCTTCTTCTCAAGATCCAGCAGGTAGAATCTTTTGATATTGGGTATGCACCATGCTTAGGGGGGTGAGATTCAATTTTGTTCAAGCCAAGTCCCTGGGTTCATATTTGGGCTCACTGCGGGAGCCTAAATTATAACTTAGTTCAAAATGAGGCAGTTTCTTTAAAAATCTTCTTTAGATCCAGCAGTCGGAATGTTTTGATATTTGGTGTGCAGCATCCTTAGGGGGGTGAAATTCAAGTTTGTTCAAGCCATGTCCCTAGGTCCATATTTAGGCTCACTGTGGGAGCTTGAATTGTAACTTTGTTCGAAATGAGGAATTTTCTTAAAAAATCTTCTTCTTCAGATCCAGCAGTCGGAATGGTTTGATATGTGGTGAGTAGCATCCTTTGGGGGAGGGGGGGGGGGGGAATTCAAGTGTGTTAAAGCCAAGTCCATGGGTCCATATTTGGGCTCCCTGTGGGAGCCCAACTTATAACTTAGTCAATATGAGGAATTTTTCTTTAAAAATCTTCTTCTTCAGATTCAGCAGTTGGAATGTTTTGATATTTGGCATGGAGCAACCTTAGGGGACTGAGATTCAAGTTTCTTCAAGCCAAGTCCCTTGGTTCATATTTGGGCTCACTATGGGAGCCTGAATGACAACTTAGTTCAAAATGAGGAATTTTCTTTAAAAATCTTCTTCAGATCCAGCAGATGAATGCTTTTGATATTTTTTATGCAGCATCCTTAGGGGGTAAGATTCAAGTTTGTTCAAGCCATGTCCCTAGGTCCATATTTGGGCTGATTGTGGGAGCTCGAATTGTAACTTGGTTCAAAATGAGGAATTTTCTTTAAAAATCTTCTTCAGATCCAGCAGTCAGAATGTTTTGATATTTGGTGTGCAGAATCCTTAGGGGTGTGAGATTCAGGTTTGTTAAAGCCAAGTCGCTGGGTTCATATATGGGCTCCCTGTGGGAGCCCGAATTATGACTTAGTTCAATATGAGGAATATTCTTTAAAAAATCTTTTTTTAGATCCACTGGTCAGAATATTTGGATATTTGGTATAAGCTTTTTTTAGGAGGAGCAGATGCAACTTGTAGAAATCAATTCTCTGGGTTGATATTTAGGCTACCATGTCAAATGAGCGCCCTCGGGCCCCCTGGGGCCTCTTGTTTTAGCTTTTATTGTATATTCTTGTTTTTACACCGTGGTTAACCACGGTGTAAAAAAAGCCACTGTGGTGTGCAAGTTACATCGTACCTCTCAGCAAATCAAAATGCAGTATTTTGTTTCATTTGGAAATAATAGTTTTTCCGCAACGAGTCGTTGGGTTAAAACAATTATCTATGGTTGGGAGGATCAATAAATCTGATAATCAATTGTTATTGTTCAGCAGCAATGTTGAATTCGAACTTGGACCGAGTGCAGATTCCTCCATGAAAATCCTAGGACGTGGAACGGTGCTTGTTTACTGTACTGAACAAGTAGTGTTTCACTGGTAAAATTGGACCCGGTAACCAACTCCTGTGGTGGAAGTCGTCTAAATATGGCTGCATGGGAATGAACGATTTGCTAAAATAGACTACATGCTTGGTTACAGATATGATGATATAGCAATAGTTGCTGATGGTGACCTTAATAAACACCAATAAATAAATATGCAAATGCAGATTACAAGCTTAAAGGACAAGATAGTTGATTATGTCATTAACTGGTTGAGTGCTGGAAGCCACTATCAGGGCTTTCAAAAAAACTGAGAGTGCCAGAGCAAAGGCCAACAGTTTCCTTACTCATGTTTCATATTCAGTTAAATGCAAATAATATTTATGTTTATATAAATGTTTTTTCACAAATTATTATTGGAGAGTGCACGTAGGCACTCTCCAATAATTTGTAATAAAACAAATTTTGAATAAAAAATTCAGACCACCAAAAATAATCTAGCCCTCATCCAGTTACCTCACGCCACGATCTGTCTCTCTGAAAGCCAACAGACTGATAACCACAACCTGTACAGATACAAGTGTGTTCAAATTAAGCCCCTCGGTTCATATTTGGGCTCAATCTTAACTTAGGACAATATGGGGGAAAGGCTTTAAAAATCTTCTTCAGAACCACTAGTCAGAATCTTCTAATATTTGGTATACATCATTGTTGAGAGTCAGCTTCAAGTTTGTTCGAATCAAGTCCCTCAGTTAATATTTGGGCTTCCTACCCCTCCTCGGTGGGGGGGTGGGGGGCGAATTTTAACTTAGTGCAATATGGGGACTAATCTTTAAAAAAAAATTTCTTCAGATCTACCAGTTAGAATCTTTTGATATTTGGCATACAACATCTCTAGGGGGATCAGATTCAAGTTTGTTCAAATCGAGTCTCTGGGTTAATATTTCGGCTCCCTACCCTATGGGAGCCCGAATTTTAAGTTAGTGCAATATGAGGAAATTTCTTTAAAAATCTTCTTCTTCAGGTCCACCAGTCGGAATCCTTTCATATTTGGTATGTAACATCTCCAGGGGTATCAGATTCAAGTTTTGTTCAAATCGTGTCCCAGGCTTAATATTTGGGCTCTCTATGGGAACCCAAAGTTTAACTTAGTGAATTATGAGGAATATTCTTTAAAAGTCTTCTTCATCAAATCCACCAGTGAAAATGTTTTGATATTTGGTATGTAACATATCTAAGGGGGTCAGATTCAAGTTTGTTTAAATTGGGGCCCTGAGTTAATATTTGGGCTTTATATTTGAGCCCAAAGTTTAACTTAGTGCAATATGAGGAAATTCTGTAAATATCTTCTTCTTCAGATCCACCACTTGGAATCCTTTCATATTAGTATACAACATCTTTTGTTTTGTTTTTTTGTTTTGTTTTGTTTTGTTTTTTTTTAGGGGGGGGGGGGAGGGTGCAGATTCAATTTTGTTCAAATCGAGCTGGAATTTTAACTTAGTGCAGTATGAGGGAATTTGTTTAAAAATCTTCTTCTTCAGATGCACCAGTCAGAATCCTTTCATATTTGGTATACAACATCCCTAGGTGGGCCCGATTCAAGTGTGTTTGAATCGGGTCCTTGGGTTATAATTTGGGCTCCCTGTTGGAGCCCAAAATTTAACTTGGAGGATTATGAGGAATATTCTTTAAAAATCTTCTTCGTCAGTTCCACCAGTGAATATATTTTAATATTTGGTATGCAACAGCTCGGGGTGGGGGGGGGGGGGGAGCATGTTAGGTTCAAGTTTGTTCAAATTCATTCCTTACTGTTTTTCATAAAATTTGCCCTCAAACTGCACTGACATAACAACGTTGGAAGTTTGGCAGTTCTTTTCTACAGCTGATAGAATTGAAAGTAGTCATGGGGACCTATGATAATAATCCCTTGAAAGTTTGGCACCGCTTTTCTAAAGCTAATAGAATTGAAAGTAGCCATGGGGACCTATGATAATATTCATCTGACATGGACATCAGAGTTAAGAATAATTTCATGGTTTCATTCCTCTGAGGTGTTGATGAACCATGACTTACTAAATGTGACCCAAATACTTCTTTGAACCACTTTGTCAGGGCGATTAAGGACCTTGGGGCTCTTGTTTTTAAACCACCCGTTCTTCTTTATTTAGTTTAAACATTATTTTATTTCCATAGTTATATAAATACATCATTGAAACTGAAACTATATTAAGAACAATAATATAACATTCTTTATTTGTTGTATGGGCTGTTCAGATCGGAGACACAACACAAACTACGGGTACGTAAGTACGGCAGCGCATTAGCGCCATTTCGGTTTTTTTTTTGCGTAACTTATGTTAAATTGTGAAATTGTAATTACAAATTAGCTAAATTGTAATTACAATTTAGCTAAATTGTAATTACAACTTAATAAATTGTAATTACAACTTAGCTTAATTACAACTTAATAAATTGTAATTACAACTTTCCCCGTGGGAACCCCGGGAAGTAAGCAGCACTTGTTTACTGCGGTAAACCAGTTCCGCTTTACTAGTAAAATAGGACCCAGTCACCAATGCTTGGGGTGAAAGTCCTCTAAAATGGGCAACATGTTGATCAACGATTGACTATCCTTGACTTCATCGCCATGTTGTGTCACGATTAGCCATTGTGCATAAATATGTGACGTTAACCACCAACAAACAAACAAACAAACAAACAAACAATTACAACTTAGCTTAAATTGTAATTACAATATAGCTTAAATTGTAATTACAACTTAATAAATTGTAATTACAACTTAATAAATTGTAATTACAACTTAGCTTAACTTGTAATTACAATATAGCTTAAATTGTAATTACAGTATAGCTTAAATTGTAATTACAATATAGCTTAAATTGTAATTACAATTTATTTATATTGTAATTACAACTTAATAAGTTGTAATTACAATTTAAGCTAAGTTGTAATTACAATTTAAGCTATATTGTAATTACAATTTAAGCTAAGTTGTAATTACAATTTATTAAGTCGTAATTACAATATAAATAAGTTGTAATTACAATTTAAGCTATATTGTAATTACAATTTAAACTATATTGTAATTACAAGTTAAGCTAAGTTGTAATTACAATTTATTAAGTTGTAATTACAATTTAAGCTAATTGTAATTGCAATTTAAGCTAAGTTGTAATTACAATTGATGTCATGCATACTTGTGAAGCTCGATATTTTAAATAGTAACAGTTGGAATTTTTACCGATTTGAAACAGAGTTGGAATTTTGGGAAGTAAAGAAGACATCAGCATCGCCAAAGAAGCTCTAAAATCCAGATAGATAGAATTTCCAACTACTCATGACTTGCCCTCCAAATTTCCAACTACAGGAAATTTTGGCCAGGATTGGAGGGGGAGTGACCCCCCCCCCCCCTCCCGCACCACCCCCCTGTCGCCACGTCCATGTTTCTGGGGTATAGGGAGGCGATTATCCTACAATATTGTGATAATCAGTGATTGAATGAGCAATGAGAATATTTATTTAGGACTTACAATGTTGAACACACTTATTTTGTCGTCATTTGTAATCCATTTTTCAAAACGTATATATTTTCTGTGCTGAAACTAACATCACTTCAATATGAAATTCAAGGTTGTGCTTCCATGAACTCATTTTTTCATGAATATTAATGTTTCAACTTTCAGCATATCCACACCCGAAGTTTCATTAATATTCACGTAAATACAAATGTGGGCAAAAGCTTTCAAGACGGCACGCCTTAGTTGTTTTTTCGCCTTTTAGTATGCTTGGAATAGACCAGAAGAGGTAAGCGCACATTCTACTGAAGTTGCAACGGACTTTATCAGACTATAGCCTTCATATATATGATATATGAACAAAACATGTCATAATATAGTCAATATACACAGAATTCATTACAGGCAAATGTGATTAATTTTGTACCGAACAATACGACTTCACATTATTTTCTTGAAAACCGAAACCAACTGGTAAAACCAATAAACAGCCCAGCTCTAATTACTGGTCGTGTATGACAACAGCTCTTTTCTCGTTTCAGTTTAGAAGGACAGAAGAAAATGATAGTCTAATACCGACATTGTCGGGTGAAAATACAGAAGCCTCCAGAAATGAAGTAGACAAAGAACTGGACGAAAATGCGGATGGCAAAGAATCCGACATTGAAACTGATGCAGAGAGAGACGACAAATGTAATACTAAGGAAAAAAACGAGGAAGATGGTCAGTCAGCACTCCAAAAAGATGACCTCGATAGCAATGATGAGAATATTTCTTCTGATGAAGAAAGCAGTGAGCTGGACAAAGGTAAAGACGTAGATCTAAATCATTCTCCCGAGGATGAGAATGACCTTAAACCTTCAGGTGGAACCGTGGCGGAAAATGACGTCATTTTAATGACTGACCCAAAACGCCAATCAGAAGAGACTATTCAGTACATTCCCCTAAAAGACCGCGAGCAATCATCGGCCATTCCATTGCAAAACGATGTGCATGCTGACAAAACGTGTACCCACGATAAACAGGCAGACATTCTGTCGAGTGTCGATAAAGTGTCAAATGTTTTCTTGTTAGATGAAAAACTACCCGACTACATATCCGAAAATGGGACGGAAAGTGTTCATAAAACGAGTGAGTGTGAAACTGAAACCTTAAATGACCACGTTAGTGAAAAAGAGTCCGTTATCGGCAGCATACACGAAAAAACTAATGACAGTTTGGAGGTTAAAAAAACATGTGTGACCAGTTCTACGGAACACATCAGAGACCACACAACCTGTGAAAAAGAGATGGACCATTCTGTTGAGTCGTCTTGGGAAGCAGTCGAATCAATCGTAAATGCTTGCGACAAAGAAGCAATTATCCCCATCGACGAGAAACTCCCTGATTGTATAGAAATCAAGCCAGCCATTCGATGTACCTTGGACAATGATTTGCAAACTATCTCCAAAGAACAATATGAAGAAACCAGTTCGTCAGTTTCGGTTGAAGCGGTTCAGCAGGAAGAAAGAAGTGGCAATGACAACGAATTATCAAAACCGTCAACGGATGGATCACCAATACATGCGAACAACTGTTTTCTAAAGAAAAGATATAAAAATTCTCAAAGGTAATCCTATAATTTTTTAATTGTGCCCTCTGCTCCAATTCCTATTCAAGAATGTCCAGCCAGATCTACTTCGCATCTTAGTATTGTTGCTTTTGGGATCAAGTTTTAACGTGGCCGTAAATAGATATAAACAAAAACCTCCTCCGCAGAAATCATAAACAGTAAAAGTGCTGAAAAACAGATGCACGATTCGAGTATACATGGTGTCGAACTTGGGTTAGAACTACAGATACACATTTCATAAAGCAGTAACTATTTATTTATTGGTGTTTAAGGTCACATACTTGTGCACAATGGCTAATCGTGACCGTGACAGTATTACGGGTGGAGGAAGCCGGAGTACCCGGAGAGAACCACTGAGCATCGACGAGCAACTGTCAGTTCCTCAACATTCTAACTTTGTTCAAGTTCCGCTCAAGTAGGGTTACAGTGGTTGAAGACATGTGCACCATCAACATGCAGTACGCCCTAGAACACGGCGTCATCGTGCCCCCATGTAGGCAACCGGGATAAAGTGCCTTGCCCAAGGACACAACGCGGGTCGTCCCGGACGGGGATCGAACTCCGGACCTCTAGCATCGAAGTCCAACAGTCTACTACTGAGCCACCGGGCTCCCAGAAACAGTAACTACTTTGTATATGTTATTTTCACAAACCGAGTAACGTAAATGATTTTCGATGTGACGTGGGCGACTATGATGCTGTTAGGCGTTAGCGTATTTTGTTATTCCGAGGTAACTTGACACTCCCGCCCATTATTAACCCTTTACCTAACACGAAAAGCAGACGACATTTACAAACAAAATTCTTGAATAACTATTTTTTTTTTTTTTTTTTTTTTTGCGTCAAAAGCATAGCTTATGGCCCCTTATTGGAACGAGCTCAATGAGCTCGTTCCAATGAGGGCCATAAGCTATGTTTTTGTGACAAAAAAATAAAAAATAAATGAAAATTGAATAGCGAATTTTGTGAATATCGATGGCCGGTTTTGGCCGTTACGTTGGGTAAAGGGTTAAAAGATTACTAACCGTGGATTTATCCTGTGTATCTTACAAGTTTACTTCATGAACCTCTGACTAGTGATTGAGCAAAAAAACGAACTTTGCCCCTTTTCAGCATAAAAATAAGCCCCAAATCCCACATATTAACTCGACGCATAAAGAGAAAACTCTTCTTTAGCCCACTTTTTGCAAGGAGCTTAACTTACCACTATTTGTCCGACGTTTGTCGTTCGTGATGACCACCAGTAACGTTTTCCACTAGCCTGCTAGGCCGTGTCTCATCCAGCTTGTTATGCATGTTTCTTATGATGAACGAGCGCAGGCTTTGTTCGTTTCAAGTTGCGACACATATTTCAAGCTTTACAAGGGACAAAACTCCTTTACGAACAGATCATTGGGCACGCCGATTAGTTCGTATCCCTCATCAAATCAGCATGAAGTTTTATATGTAAGCTTGAGATTACATGTATATCTGAACAAGTAAATGGCATTTCGGACACTCGAAAAACATTGCAACTGACAGCCATCTTGGATATTGCAGTTAAATCCCTTGGAACACACTACACTACTCTGCACTACACTTCACTGCACTGCACTACACTACACTTACACTACACTACACTACACTACACTATACTATACACTACACTACACACCCATAAACTAATGGCATTGAAATTTCATATGCATGTCCAGAACAACATCTGGATGTGAGCTAATGAGTTTCGTCACGTGTCGATGAAAATGACCGTTGTGGCTTCCATCTTGGAATTTGTCTTTGGAACTCCAGAAAGTCTGTATCCCTCATCCGATCAGCATGAAATTCCATATGTATGGTTTGTATGATATATAGATGTGGGGTTGAGAATCCCATGTCGACAGCTGTAAACAAATGGCTGCTAGCAGCCATCTTACATTTCGCTGTGAAATCTTTTGGAGTTAGCCTACATCCCGCATCCCTCAACTGCTCAACTGATGATTTCAAATCAAATATGCTTGTTCAGAACAGCATCAAGGTGTAAGTTATTGGGGTGTACTGCGTTTTTATGACAAAATTGCCGCTGTGGTGGGCATCTTAGATTTTGTCTTTTTATCCAATCGCAAGTCCTTTGGCACCAAACCCTATAGTCTTTAGATGAGAAACAGATCTGTATGGTGGCCATCTTGGATTCTGCCCATCTTCCAATGACAATTAGTTTGGTACATGCTGCAGTCTGCGTATCCCTCATCTAATCAGCTAGCGTAAAGTTTCATATGTTAGCATTTTTGACGTATGCGCGTGAAATATTGAGTTTCATTGCAGAAACACGTGATGCATTGCCGCTGGAACCATCTTGGATTTTTATGTTACATCTCAAGCTCTAAAGCCACAAGTCTAATTCTGTAAGGAATCCGGCACTGGTATGGCCTGGAACCAGCCTAACCCTTAAATAGCCCATCGCCTTCATTTAGATTTACTCATCGGAAATTTTCCAGTTGGTTAGAAAAGCGAACCAACGAATGACGGAGAAAAGCCCTGGTGGAGAAAAGCCCTAAGGAGAAAAGCCCTGGTCATTTTTGCAACAAAGGAGAAAAGCCCTGGTCCATTTTTTCAAGGGGTGGTGAAAAGCCCTGGTTGAATTTTTTTTTACTATTTTATCAATTTCCTTTGGTTAATAAACAAATTCTAGAATAACTAAAGATTTTCACTTTAGGTCTCAAAAACATAGCTTATGGCCCCTCATTGGAACGAGCTCATCCCAATAAGGGGTCATAAGCTGTTTTTGAGACAAAAAATGAAAATCTTTAGTTATTCTAGAATTGGTTTATTGTTGTCTAAATGGATATTTTGTTCTAAGTGGTTGCCACTAGGAGTCAACACGGTCTAAGAGACAAAAAGATCGTAACTACATCCATTATTTATTTTTAAAGCACAGAATATCAGTTACAAAAGGATAGTCAACATGAATAAAAATGAAAAATAATAAACAGTTCAATATACAAGTGCTGTCAATTAGGTTCCGCTCCACAGTTTTCCAGGCATTTCCAAATATGACATGCTACACTCTCTTCAAATGCAAATATTCTGTAGCTTAGTTATCTAACTCATAACATGTATTACATTTCCCAAATCCACAAAAAACATATAACACTATCTGACTAAGTACAAATAAACAATCTGAATGTGGGCGGAATAATTTATTGTCAAAGGCCAGACTTCAGCCTGAAAAATTGCATGAAAAAATGCCGAAACCAGTCATTTTCAGCCACCTAGAAGCCTCAAACGCAGAATTTTCTCACCAACCTCACCTACCCACTCCTGGAACAGAGCATCCCCTGTTTCTAAAATGCAAACAAAACTTTATATGTTTCCGTCTCATTTTTAGTTACCTGTCTGGTAACAAACCCGTGTAAAAATTACATTTTAAAAAATAGCCAATTTTTCGAAGCCACTGTTTCCCATAATTCATCTGGTAATTTACCCCTGTGTATCAGACTCCAACTTTGGGACCAAAACTTCAAATTCTCTTGTCCAACAAAAAACCTAATGTAATCATATATTTGATACTAAAAATATATCTCTATTTTATATGGCCTTAGTTTCAACATATGCCCTATGTTTAGAATTTCACCCCTGTGCAATAGTACGAATCTGTGGAGCGGAACCTTAAAGAGAAAACAAGAGTGATCTCCCCTTGGATTTCACTCCGGCAAAAGAATCTGGAGTCTATCCTGAGTTGAATGAACAAAAACCATAAGTCTCTATTTTCAACCAGTAAAAAGATACAGCACGGCCTTTCTGATTGCCGAATAGCTTTTGCAGCCAGTTTTTGTCTGATTTTCACAACCACACCACACCACACCACATCAGCCCACACATTTCTCTGAGCCACTTCAGAGAGCATTTTTTGTTATTACCACCAGCCACATTGACTATCCAGGTCCTGCCAATAGCACTGTTAAATACAATCAAATTTTAAAACAATAAGCAGTGATAACCATAGCTTGGGGGGGGGGGGATGTTGCTCTTTAGATATGAAAGCGTAAACAGCTTGACGGACGGATGACACACGGACATGACACCAATGACCAAAATGAAAAAGTACACACCATGACTGCAAATCGCTGGTCAACAATAACAACCAGGCTGTCCATAACTGCATATATTTGCCATGAATACAAGGCTCGGTGTTTAGGAAAGGCAGTGATCTACCTTAATGTTTTCGAAATCTTGACAAAAATTCAAAACAAGTGCAAAATTAGGCTACATCAATAAATTTCTCCAAATTTCCACTTATTTCCATCCAGTTGTGCTGAGATATCACTTGATGAATGTTAACTACTACTAACAATTGCACACAAACCAGAAATAATGAAAAGTTTTTTGAAAAATGGTGTATTTATAACTCACACACGAATAAGGAACTTCTGGTTCAAGAATTGACACCGACGGCAGAATGCTCTTTAAGGTTCCGCTCCACAGTTTTCCAGGCATTTCCAAATATGACATGCCATACACTCTCTTCAAATGCAAATATTCTGTAGCTTAGTTAACTAACTCATAACATGTATTACATTTCCCAAATCCACAAAAACATATAACACTATCTGACTAAGTAGAAATAAACAATCTGAATGTGGGTGGAATAATTTATTGTTAAAGGCCAGACTTCAGCCTGAAAAATTGCGTGAAAAAATGCCGAAACCAGTCATTTTCAGCCACCTAGCAGCCTCAAAAGCAGAATTTTCCCACCAACCTCACCTACCCACCCCTGGAACAGAGCATCCCCTGTTTCTAAAATGCAAAAAAAACATTATATGTTTCCGTCTCATTTTTTAGTTACCTGTCTGGTAACAAACCCGTGTAAAAATTACATTTTAAAAAATAGCCAATTTTTCGAAGCCACTGTTTCCCATAATTCATCTGGTAATTTACCCCTATGTATCAGACTCCAACTTTGGGACCAAAACTTCAAATTCTCTTGTCCAACAAAAAACCTAATGTAAGCATATATCTGATACTAAGAATATATCTCTATTTTACATGGCCTTAGTTTCAACATATGCCCTATGTTTAGAATTTCACCCCTGTGCAATAGTACGAAACTGTGGAGCGGAACCTTAGCACATATCCATAAAACATGACCCTGTTGTTTCTCTCTCTCTCTCTCTCTCTCTCCTCTCTCTTCTCTCTAAAAGGGGAATAACTTTTTTGTGACACATAGAAATTTGAACATTTATTTAAAATTTTATTGAAGGAAAATTGCCACTTATCTGTTTAAATTACCTTTCAGTACTGTCAATGTTTGCAAAACAATTACCAAATATAATTGTTAACACAGCTCATCGTATTTAGAAATTTAAAAATATTATCAAAACATCCCTCTGCTGTTCACTTGTCTTAGACCACCACCTCTCCATGTTTGTAAATTAATTAATGTTATTGTTGTAAACATATGAGCCAAGCCAAAGTCTATTGCAGCTTTTACCTGAATTAAAATAAAAGTGAATGAAAATTAAAGGTTTTATTAATTTAAAAAGAAAAATTACACAAAGAATGAAAAAAACTAGACATAAAAGGTGATTACTGTACAAAAAACAGTAAATAAAGAAAAAAAAAGAATAAAATATGTGATTTCATATGAAAAATAATGAATGAAAAAATAACAGAAAAACATATGAAAAAATATTGAATCAGGGCTTTTCTCCACTCCATGCAAAAATGGACCAGGGCTTTCCTTCTCAGATGCAATTTCAGAGCTTTTCTCCTTAGGGCTTTTCTCCATGAGGGCTTTTCTCCATGAGGGCTTTTTTTCCGTTCACCGAACCAACGGTTCGCTTTCCCGACCGATATATTTCAGACGAGTGAACCTAGAAATACCACAACGATTCATTTTATTTGAACGCTAGATTAATGTTGCTCAATCTAAGACTTGACTTGCCCGACCTTTTGATGACGTTACCACTAGAAGTGAAGACTCGCCACAACCGTAATTTTATGTTTACGTCGCATAGTTCCACCACCTGTGTCAATAATACCTCGATGGTTTGAAGGAGAATTAAATACTAATAATTGGAATATTTATAACTGGAGCATGACTGAATACCTGTATATCTCTGTGAGTGAAGGAGCACCGCTTTACATAATAATAATAATAATAATAATAATAATAATAATAATAATAATAATAATAATAATAATAACACTTTGGCCAGCCTCTGATTTGTCGCGGTTCTCGGACGAGAAGGCCTTGGTTACCCCTGTACTCCCAACTGCCTCCCTATTCCCATTCTTCTCCTCTCCTCCCAGCACTCGTAGACGAACTGCTTGATGACATCCCTTGCCCCATTCTTCCCAATCTCTCCGATTAGTATATTAACCCTCTCCTTTGAGTCTACCTCTAACCACATGTCCTTCATTCTCCCATCCCACTTTCCCATTATACTCCCAGTGAATCTTATTCTTTTAAACTGGTACTTTGGGCATTCTAGAAGAAAGTGTTCCAGGGTCTCCACCATGCCCAAATTACACATCTGGCACTCCCATTCACTGTCCTTCCCATTGTTCCCCTCAGCTCCAGGGAAAGCTGGTAGTCTGTGCTCAAACTCCACGAAAAGTGGGTAAACAAGTAGCCCATAGCAGCGTCGAATTCCTTAAGGTATTAAACTGGTGACCTGAGAGCAGGCCTGCAACCACGGGGGGGGGGGGGGGGGGTGCAAGTGGGCGGCACCCCCCCCCCCCCCTAGAAAAATTTCAGACACTGTTTAGCAGTTTTCATCATTTTTATCCATTTTATCTACCAGTGAATCAACTCAGAGTTGTCAATTTACACCTGTAATAACATTGAATATAATCCCATGACTGAGGCTCTATTGTTATGTTTGAGGTGTTTATTCAACACACAGATTATACACAACTATGACAATACGAAACATTAACTAATTAACAGAGGAGATTATCTGTCTTCAATAGTAGGTTAAATTTCAAGTGATGAGTGGTTACTGGTAACTGAAAGTAGGAGAAATGCTCTCGCAAACAGGCTTTCCATGGGACAAAGACAGGAAATTGCTCTTTTTAATGCCAAATTTCAAAATTTTTACACGCCGGGTGGAACCATGGTCGACCCGGGGCACATGTGCTTGGCAAAGAGTATCCAAATTAGTGGAATTTAGTCACTTTGAGGAGGTGGAGGGGTGGGGGGGGGGGGGGGTAAAATGATTCTGAATGGTCCTTCAAAAGTTAGTGCACAGAAATAAAAAATTGCAAATAATGAATTTTGTTATTTGAGCAGAAAAAATTAAAAAAAATTGGGGTATGTTGAAGCAGGAATTGATCCTTCAGAAGACAGGAAATTGCTCCTTTTAATGCCAAATTTTAAACTTTTTCCATTACCCGGCCGGGTTAAACCATGGTCGACCCGGCACACATGTGCTTGGAACGGTATATCCAAATTAGTGGAATTTAGTCACTATTGTGTGTGTGTGGGGGGGGGGGGGGGGGGGCAGATGCTTCTGGATGGTTGTTCAAAAGTTAGTGGACAGAAATAAAAAAAATCAAATAATGAATCTTGTTATTTGTGCAGAAAAAATCAAACTTTTGGGGGTATGTTGAAGTAGGAATTGATCCTTCGGAAGACAGGAAATTGCTCCTTTTAATGCAAAATTTGTGGGTATGTTGAAGTAGGAATTGATCCTTCAGAAGACAGGAAATTGCTCCTTTTAATGCAAAATTAAAAAATTTTCCCATGCCGGGTTGAACTATGGTCGACTCGGCGCACATGTGCTTGGCACGGTGTATCCAACTTAGTGGAACTTAGTCACTATGAGGGGGAGGGGGAGGGGCGTGAAATGATTCAGGATGGTAATTCAAAAGTTTGTGGGCAGAAAAAAAAAATCAAATAATGAATCTTGTTATTTGAGCAGAAAAAATAAAACTTTTTGGGGTATGTTGAAGTAGGAATTGATTCTTCAAAAGACAGGAAATTGCTCCTTTTAATGCCAAATTTTAAAATGTTTCCATGCCGGGCCGAACCACGGTCGGCCCGGCGCACATGTGCTTGGCAAGATGTATCGAAATTAGTGAACTTTAGTCACTTGTGGGGAGGGGGGATAAAATGATTCTGGTTGGAAAAATGATGGGATTATGTCCAGGTTGGGGAGGTGCCCCCCACCCCTCCTCCCCCACCGATGCCCGACCCTGGTTGCAGGCCTGCCTGAGAGCATGGTTATATTTGCTGGCGCATCCTACACCTCACACCCCTCAAGCGGCGATTTTGAAGTTGCCACAGATACATATTCAGACCTTCATTCAGTTGTTAGCTTTTGAGTTTTGCCCATCTTTCGATGAAAATCGTCTTGGCCACCAAAGATTTTGCCTATTATTCGGTGTATCCTTGGGAATCCGTTAGTGCCTCGGTACCTGTTTACCGTGGTAAACAAGTTTCCATTCATTTAATAAAATACAACTGGCAAACCAGGGCATGAGATGAAAGTCTCCTAAGTGTACAGCACAGGTAAGAACTATTAACTTTATACTGATGTAGCCATAAAAGCTGAAAGTTACCTCAAACACTTGAAAAACTGGATTAAAAATCCTTATTGTTCAGGCTGAGTGGTATGTGCTTGTGGCTTTTATTAAAAAATCATTGAACTAATTTCAACGATATTTTTTTCGAATCTTACCAAAGTAACACAAGTGCCATTCCTTTTCCTTTCTGTACGTGTTGTATAACTAGAATCATTTCAGCTGCATAAAATGACGAATGACATCTCTAGATCGCCCTATGGTTCCCGATGATCCGAAATTAAGAGTTGCTAAGCGTATGAAGTTTATTCCACGGTGAACACATTTGTTCCAATTGTTACTGTTGTCTTCTTGTTGAACAATGACTTACATACATGTATATGACCCTCCAAACAGGTGTATACTGATAACTGAAATTTCTATATACAGATCTGTTTGTATGGGGGGGGGGGGGGGGATCTTTTAAAGGCTGTGGTCGTACTGAAACATTAGGTAATCTACATTTGTAGGAAACACTCAACGTGGTAGCACATGAAAATGAATTAAGCGATCCTACCAGATGGCTAAATAAAAGAAAAGGTGAACGTAGAAAGCACTCAACCCAGTAGGCAGCAAAGATAATTATGAAGCTCAATTTTCATGACATATTGAATGAATATGAAGTTTTTTATTTTATTACTGAAAATGCCGACAGATATGTGAACTTATTTTAACACTAAGCAGCAGAAACAGTAAAAGGAGCCGTCAAAACCTTTTCGATTCTATATTACCAGTCCAGTAGCTTAGGTGATGCTGGCTGATGTCAGACGATGTGGAAACTTTTTTATTATGCCTCAAAGACAGTTTGTCCAATCAGAACGCTGGAATACTCTCTTAGGTTTCCTGCCGTATCAGGTAATTCACCTGATATTTTTTCATGTCCCGATACCAACCGCAATACCTTGCAGTGATTGGTCAATGCCTCGTTGATTTTATTTTATGTCGCCGTCACGCGCATATGTCTACTGTCAGCGATTCTTATGTCCACTGTCAAGGAAAGCGTCTCGTTGCCATGAGCAACGGTTCATCGCAATGTCTTTTTTCACTTGATATCAACTGAGACAAATACATTTAACTGAAGTAAAATACACCCAAAAGTACCGTTATTACGTACAAAAGGATTAGTTATGTAAACATGGGTAATTATTTATGAAACCGATTAGATTATAAGGTCTCATTTCATTAATTTACTGTAACATAAACTGAAACGAATTAACACCTTACCGAAACAACGTCTGCTTTCTAATATTCGCTGTTCACAAACGAAGAGGCTCACGGTGGTGTTTTTTTTGTTATTTAAGATTACAATAAAATAAAAGTTTTTTTTTTCCAATTCAATTTTACTTGTGTAAGAACGGGACATATACGTTATTCTGTTTGTTGACAGGGGACATGGTCTCACGTTCCCCACATGAAACATATATTCAACCTCGGCTAACGCCTCGGTTGAATATAAATTTCCTGCAGGGAACGTGAGACCATGTCCCCTGTCAACAAACAGAATAACTTATAATGTCGGTGAGTAACTATTATGAAGCATTTTTACGAGCTTCGAATTTTCAAAATTTGAATTAAAACAAAATTAGAGAATGTAAGTATCAAACATACTTTCAAGGTAACCGTATGTATTGATTTAAAACATTAAATATTTAAAAAATGGACAGAAAATATTACTTGTAGTCCCAAAAATTCTTTGTTATTTTTACAACTCTATCGATTTTTTATGCTGAACTTGAAGTGAATATTTTCTTTACAGTTCACTCAACAGATTAAACGTGATTTTTTGAATGTTTAAAAGTGCTTTGTTCACCGCTTTTTCAGGTGGTAATTACAGTAAATGTATGCAAGGGTATTCCAGGTATGCTTGTAGCGATACGTTTTATTTCAATAAATATCGTATTTCGAACAGCGACGATTGTTTTCTGTCACCATGGATACGTACCGGTGCCAGTTACTTTCGATGGTTCTGTACGGTGCTGACAATAGCGGTTTCTAAAAAATAAACGTGCGATCGTCCTTTATTTCTCGTGAAAATTTATTAATCCCTTGATTTACAGGTACTTTCGACATCATAAATGTTACATGGATGTGTAACCGGCTGATACATTTCCATACAAGGCTATGAGAGTTCGCCTCACCTGATAACAACTCTCATCTCCTTGTATGAAAATGTATCACCCAACTACACGCTATGTAACTTATAGTTCGATGACGTTGCCTATTACGTTTGACCACATTAAACCGCCTCCATCTATGAGGAGGTATAGCAAGTGCTTTCTTTGGGTAATGTTGAGGACAAATCTTTAGTCACTGGAAAACATGTATGTCAGGCAGGGGCGTAGAAAGCTTATAATATTGGGGGGGGGGGGGGTATTGTAAACGGGGGCTTGTAGGGGACAGCACGGTCGCCTTTGGCAGCCCGCTCTGCGTAGCCGAGCCCGGGGGAGAGTGCGGAAGGGGGATACCCCGGGAAATTTGTGAAATATGAACTACTGAGAGCTCATTTCCTCGCTTCTCAAGTGAAAAAATCAAGGTATCGTTGCTGTTAATTTTTGGTGTTTATAGGAAGATGTATGTCAGAACAGTATATGTGGCTACGTACGTAACATGTTAATTCTGCCTGGCATTTAATTCTACCTGGCAACATTTATGTGCGCCTGTATGATGTAGAATATGCAGATGTATGTGGTTATTTTCGTGTGGATACTAGATATGATTTACAAAGTTTTTTGGGGGGGAGGGGGGGGGGGGTAAATACCCCCTTACCCCCCCCCCCCCGGTTCCTACGCCACTGATGTCAGGCATGGTATCTAATCTCACTTATGCCTGTATAAGTCTACCATGCTCTTTGATCTGAATGTAACTCTGTGTTTAGAATCGCCCAAAAGTTATTATTTTAAAAATTTGCTTTCTTTATCTGTTCAAAACACACATTTAGGCAACAGTGTACAATTACACATATTATTTTGTGGTACTTCCCCGCATGTTCTTCAGATGTCTAAGACTCCCTATACCCCTAATATCTTGATAAATGGGCCGTGCATGGTCTATTCAGGCATACCTGAGTGCAAGAGGTTAACAAAATACAGAAGTGAATAAATTTGAGTGGAGGAAAAAAATTGCAAAACTCATTTTTTTTCGGCCTCGAATATCGGTGTCTGGACAAAAATGCAGACCACCCTCCCCCGGCACAGCGGGTAAATAAAAACTGCATGGAGGTGAAAATACTGATGTGCCATCTTTCGACGCTCGAAAAACTCGCCACATTTCATGAAAATAAAGTTCCATTTTTCAATAAAAAAAATATGCTACATCATGAACTGGTTAGTAACTTGGTCAACATGATACTTAATGTTGGTTGTGGTCGCGTGATTCTTGACGGAGTCGTAACAAATTTTCGCAGTGTGTTGAATTGCTTTATTTTAAAGGAAGGGACATTACTCATACGTCAACTTGAATGACTTTGCCATTGTAGCCAAATGTTACGTCATAGCTCAAGGGTGACTTATCCATCCTTGTATTTACTTTTCGACAGCCAACTAACTTCGCCATCCTATACACAAGAATTTCCAGCTTTATTCAGGGGGGGGGGGGGGGGGTGGTCTTCCAAAAAATTCCGGACACAAGGCCGGGGTGGGTGGGTGGTCGGATGGGGGCCAAAACACCTTTTTTCCTGGAGTTGCAATTTTTTTCCTGCTGTTTTTTTTCTCAAATTATTTTCACATAACAAGGCTATATTGTTGTTTAGTAGTCTAATAGGCACCTGTTTGTCAGGTAGGGTTAGTGAATAAGGCCCCACAAGGCTGATTAGGGGATTTGTTCTCTTTTTTTTGTAAATTAAATTAGATGCATTAAAGAATTGTGTACTCCAGTTTGACTAAAAACAATCAGTGGAAATTTATGAATTTTAATTTGGGAATGGTTAACATAATTTTCATAGCTGAATCATCACGGCACAATTTGGATTTTACAATGTGTAGCAATGTGTTTAGCAGAACATCTAAAATAATGTAAAAAATTTACGAAAAATAATCAAAATGCCCAGTTTCTCTGAGTAGAGCTCTTGTAACCTGAAACTAATGAAAATTCTCACTGTGCATCTTTGATATAAAACCCCACTTACTTAATTCAGGCTCATAGTGATAGTACCAGGGTTTTCACAGAGGGTTTGTCTGGCTATCTCGTGAAAACATGAAACAAAAGTTACAGTTAATATTTGAATTGAAAACTGACCCTGACTGAGTCAGAGTATATAGATGAGTAGCTGAGCATAATACTATGCAGCAAAAGAAGATTATTTTAATCCTCTGTTTGATGTTCACAAAATAGTCTAATTCTTACATTATATGCTGTTATATGCAGAAATCAATGCTGACATTTTTTCGGAGACGGAACAGGACGGACAGCGAGATTTACAATAGCGTTAGGTGACAGATTTTCAGCTTTCCTACGCTATCTACTATCTTTTGAGTAATGACAGTTGGCTGAAACCTCAAGCCTAGACACTTAGCCTGTAGTCAGATTATTAAAATTGAAACTTCTTCACTAAATTTAAACTGTTTCTTCAGTCTCGGAACTTAACACATGAATGATAATTATTATGAGAGCATTGAGGCCAGAACTTTCAGTTCAGCATTTGTAATTCATGCACTTCAATAATATGCCAGTATACACTACGCCATAGTGTATATAGGCATATTATTGAAATGCATGAATTACAAATGCTCAACTGAAAGTTCTGTCATCAGGTATTAGAACCACCAGAACATAAAGATGTGAAAAAACAGTTATCAGATTAGGATTCAAATTAAGGCAAGGATTGACAACTGGAAGCTCAGTGCAATAATTTTTCATTACCCACTGTGGTGATACACTGAAAAAATATAGGTGGTGGGGTGGGTGTCCAAGTGGTCAGAGGAAAAAAATATTTTTTTTGTTTTTTTGCACGTGGGTGGGTGGGTGGTGGTCAAAAGGTGGAAAAAAATATTTTAGGCCTTGTGTCTGGAATTTTTTGGAAGACCCCCCCCCCCCCCCCCCCCCCTGGTTTTATTACTTACATTTCTGCTGTGCGTTAAGCAGGAGTGACAAGTATTCAGAGAAAAATCCATCACAATATCATGTGGTGGCCAAGCCCTCCCCCCCCCCCCAACACACACACAAACCACAAAAGTGCTCTGTCCATCTCCTTAACCAGTCAAGCATCTTATTTACCATAATATCTTTTAAACTTGCAGCCCTCCAGGGGAATCGAAACTAAGCAGTATTATTAACCAGCTGAGATCAGCGAAAGAAAAAGAACTAACAGAGACCGTAACCAGCACCCCAGTTGTTAGTAAAAAAGAGAGCACGGGGATAGGTTTGTATGATAACTTCCTACGCAGGCTGTTAACCCCTCGTCTATCACGATTAGGCAACGACTTTGCAAAACTGCTTTTGAATAACTTATTTTGAAAATGGGGGTGACCTCAAACAAATTGCAACAGAAACTATCTTTGTTGCGCTGTATTCAGCAATGCCCCAGGAACATCTCATTCAAAATAGGACAAAATCGGCCCAGGCGAAATGCCCCAGTTAACATAGTTTCAAAATGGCGGCCGTCGGCGACCAAAACGAGCTATATCTCGAAAAATATTGATTTTAGACACCCCGAATGTATTACTAACAGATAGGAAAGTCAAACAGAGGAATCCAAAAATGTGACTTATACCGACCTATGAATATGACGAACTAAGTAACAGAAAATAATATGCATTGACTCGGACGCTTCATACGTCTCGCTAAATCAAGGTCCGTCAACAAAAGACTGCACCCATCAGCGTCTGTCGAAAGGATTGTTTGGTTCGAAAGTCAGTGGTTTTGATGGAGAAAAAAGACTGAAAACGAAAAAAGAGTTGTTCCTTAGTAATCCTATAAACAAAGAGAATTTCATCAATCTTAAAGGATGTTTCGAATCAGGTGGAATTGAAACTAAACAGGCTGATGGTGATGCCGATGTTATAATACCGCTGACACCAATAGAAACAGCTGCTTCAGGTAAGACTTGTGTAATTGGCGAGGACACAGACTTACTCGTGATACTATGCCATCATGCTTCTAAACACGGTATACAACAAGGTCAGTTGTTCTTCAAAACTGAAAAGAAAAACCCAAATTGTGGGATATAGGGAATTTATGCAGTGTTCTCGGCACTGATATTTGTCATTACTTACCTTTTATTCATGCTATAACAGGTAGTGACACGACGTCCAGATTCTTTGGGATCGGGAAATCCGTGGCATTGAAAATAATACAGAACACCTCCTTCAAGCAACAAGCTGTACTTTTTCGTGGGAACGAAATACCCAACCGAAGTGACATTATCAAGGCAGGTGACAAAGCACTAGTTTCTCTTTATGGAGGTAAAATAAGTGAAAATCTGAATAGTTTGAGAGCGCGGAAATTCAGAGAGAAGGTAGTAACTGGGACAACAGCTATACATATAAAAACATTACCACCTACATCTGATGCGGCTCATTATCATAGCCTACGCGTGTTTCTTCAAATTAGAACTTGGATGGCAGAGCAAGTTGATAGAGATTCGTCAAACTGGGGATGGGAAATGAAAAATGGCGCTTTTATGCCGAAGAAGATGGATGCGCCGATTGCGTCGCATCATCTACTAAAAGTAATTTGTTGTAATTGTAAAGAGGATTGTAAAAATAAACAATGTGCATGTCGACGATATGGACTCCGATGTACGTATGTGTGTGGGAACTGCAACGGGGAAATGTGCACCAATACCCCTAACCTCGTCGTTCTAGATGAAGAAGAACTGGAAGAGCTAGAAGAACTAGAAACTCTCGACATTTTTTAAATGGCTCTAAATATTACATTTGATAGACATTTAGTTTTTCCTTTGCAGAGGAGCGAAGATGTCTCCTTAAAATGTCATTCTTTTATGTTTGATTTTATTTATTAATTAACCCTTTACCTAATTACCTAACGCTAGTAGCAGATGACACTCATAAAAAACACTCGTGTAACTAAATATTTTCATTTTTTTCTGTTTTCAAAACATAGGTTTTGACCCCTCATTGTAACGAGCGTGATGCGCTTGTACCAATGAGGGATCATAACCTATGTTTTGGAAGCCAAAAATGAAAATATAAAAAAGATTTTTGTGTACAGCGCTGGTCAGTTTTGCTTGTTATGTTAGCTTGTTATGTTAGGCAAAGGGTTAATGATAATTTTTACATTGACGTTGAATATTTAAGCTTTGAATTGATAACAAAAATTAATTTTAGTCAATTATTTCAAAGTCAAATCATGTAATTTTTTGTAACGTAAAAATAAGTTATGACGTCATAGTGACGTCACACGTCGATATTAGTCACATTTTTGGATTCTCAGTACGACTTTCCTATCTGTTGGTAATACATTTGGGGTGTCTAAAATCAATATTTTTCGAGATATAGCTCGTTTTGGTCGCCGACGGCCGCCATTTTGAAATTATGTTAATTAGGGGCATTTCGCCTGGGCCGATTTTGTCCTATTTTGGATGAGATGTTCCTGGGACATTGCCGAACGCACGCAACAAAGATAGTTTCTGTTGCAATTTGTTTGAGGTCAGCCCTATTTTCAAATATCTGTGCCCGCCTAACAGGAGACCTGATGATAGAAGAGTAGTTCAAGAGGAAACACTTTGAAGGATAATGTAGGATTTTGAGAACATCTCGACGATTCGAATATTTCGAATCGGCGCGATTGAAATCGAATCGATTCATGGGGATTATTTCGAATCGAATCGAATTTCGAAGCTTCGCAGGGCCCTAGAATAACTACAAATTTTTTTTATTTTTGCTCCCAAAACATAATTATAGTAGGTAGATAGAATTTCTGTGACCACTTTATTTTTGCAGTTTATCTATCCTAGTTTCATGATCCGGTTTCCACAGGAGCAGTCTTTGGGTAAAATAAAAAAATTTCATCAATTTCCATATCCTACTCTACCCGATTTTCGTGCGTTTTTTCGAACTACACATGTCACCTCAATCGACCCAGCATAATCAAACACATAATCAATGGTGCCATAATTGACATAGAATAAGAAATATAATGCAGCATCCGTGTTCAATACAAAATCTCACCCAGTAGTTCTTAGAGGGTTTCTCAGTGACGTCATTTCCGATTCATATGTGTAAACATTTCGTTCATTCAGCAAAACAGGTCTTTCAGGTTTGCGTGTGTATTCCGTAAAATATTTACATGTTCCTAAGCATTGGTGTATTTGGGATAGTCTATTTTAGAATACCGTATGAGTGAGACACCACGAAAATGTTCCTTTACCCCCCCCCCCCCCCCACTTCCCATAAGATACAACAAAAAACAAACAAACAAACAACAACAACAACAACAACAACAACAACAAAAACAAACCCCAAAACGTGTAACAACAAATGTCACCCACACTACTAGCAGACAAACGATTTTTTAGCTCAACTTTGACGAAGTCAAATTTGAGCTATTGTCATGGCCCGTCGTCCGTCTGTCCGTCCGTCCGTCTGTCCGTCTGTCCGTCCTGCCGTCTGTCCGTCTGTCCGTCTGTCAACAATTGGCTATGGCTCGGGCTAGAGGTCGTATTTATGAACCGATCTTTACGAAACTTCTTGTGTACCTTTGTTATGACCCTGGGACGGGAACGAGTGTTTTTAGGTGTGGTCCGAAATTCAAGATGGCTGCCAGCGGTCATTTTGTACCGATGATGCAAAAATCAGTTTTTTGTACAGAACTTCTGTATGAAAGTTCTGATTTGAATAAAGTTTTGTATAAATGTTTAGTACCATGGGATACATCACATATAATACGGGTTTTTTTCTCGTGCGTAAATTATGCAAATTAGACTGACTTTGATTTATTTAGTGTTACTTTCAGAGCTGTAAGTGCCAAGCTGCTATGGCTCGGGCTAGAGGCCGTATTTATGAACCAATCTTTACGAAACTTCTTGAGTACCTTTGTTATGACCCTGGGACGGGAACGAGTGTTTTTGGGTGTGGTCCGAAATTCAAGATGGCTGCCAGTGGCCATTTTGTACCGATGATGCAAAAATCAGTTTTTTGTACAGAACTTCTGTATGAAAGTTCTGATTTGAATAAAGTTTTGTATAAATGTATGGTACAATGGGATACATCACATATAATACGGGTTTTTTTCTCGTGCGTAAATTATGCAAATTAGACTAACTTTGATTTATTTAGTGTTACTTTCAGAGCTGTAAGTGCCAAGCTGCTATGGCTCGGGCTAGAGGCCGTATTTATGAACCAATCTTTACGAAACTTCTTGGGTACCTTTGTTATGACCGTGGGACGAGAACGAGTGTTTTTGGGTGCAGTCCCAATTCCAGATGGCTGCCAGCAGCCATTTTGTACCGACGATGCCGAAATCTGTTTTTTGTACAGAACTTCCATATGAAAGCTCTGATTGGAATAATTTTTTGTATGAATGTTTAGTACCATGGGATACATTACATATAATACAGAGTTTTTCCTCGTGAATAAATTATGCAAATTTGGGGTCCGGGTGGGACTTCGAAAATTTTGGACCAAAATCCGGAAATTAGTTTTTTGTGTTTTGATGCATTTTGGTCAATTTTAAGAAGAAGAAGAAAAAATTTTAGTCTGAAAATATTTTGTTTGGGACTGAAAATTTCCACACAAAAATAATAATCTACAATGATTGGTCTTAATCTGTAGTCCATTACAGTCACCTTGTAATTCTTTTATTATTGTTGACTGGGCCAAAACAAATACTAATTCCTGTCATATTCATTATTCAGTTGTCTTGGTCACAGCAAGTACTAATTCCTGTCATATCCAAGTTGAGCTACAGAGTCATTGACTCTTTCATTTCAATTTTAGTTATCTCGCCTCTCACAAGACACTAGAAGCAACTAACACATCATGGATTTTTCATGGTGTCAATTCGGGAAGTCATACAGGCATTCCTGGCCAGGAATCTGTCCGGTAAGGTGCAATAACTCTGAATAGAAGTGACTGTCATTCAATTGGACTGTGGGAGAGAAACGAAGTTGGAATGACTTGTTGTGATCGTCAGCTTATTTTTTTATTTTTTCCTCCGTCAAATCTCGGCCACAATTTCCAACCGAAACTCATGAAATTTGGCACAAATGTTAACGACAGTCAGGGCTAGAAAATGACGAGTCGAATTTCCCCCCTTAATCCAAAACAATTCCTAATTTACGCATTTTTCTTGATCTTTTAATATCAATGCCTGTATCAAACTTCCCACTTTCAACTTTTGTAAATACCATCTCTGACAAAAACCATTTCTAAAATGTGGTACAGAACTGTAAACCCAATAGTTATGACCGAATTTTCGGATGACACTTTTCACAACAACCTCACAAATAAATTATATTTACTCCGATTTTCATAAAGTTTTAGTAAGTTGTAGAGCTCGAAAAATAAAAATATACTTGTTTTTGGATTTTTTTCATTTGACGTATTTTGGACGTATTAACGTTAATTCCTGTTTTTACACTTTAATCTCCCCCCCACCTCCATTTTGTGAGCACCCCTACAGCTCAAACTTCAACAAATACCCCTACAATATTTTCACCTACTCACAAAGGAATAGTTGAAGTGACTTCTCGTGGCTTTTGTATTCACATTGTAACACAAAAATTTAACCCTCCCACGAGATTTCAATGTAATTTTAAATCCTAGCAAATATTAATCCTCGTGGTCCCAAATACAATGTTGAAAAAAGTTTGAAAACCCGACATCAGATACTAGAGGTATGGCGTAAATAACTTGGGGGTGGAGGGGGGGGGGCGGTATACCTACCCATTTTATGAGAACCCCTCCCGCCCAAACTGCGAAACATACCACTATAAATATTCCACATACTTCTCAAAGAATAGTTGAAGTGACTACTTTGCGTATTTTTGTTCACCTTCTCGGAAAATATTTAGATAGATAGATATTTTTAGCTCATCTTGACAAAGTCAAGCTGCTAATCTCATCGCTCTCCATCTGTCGTTCGTCGTCCGACAACACCATGTTTTTGGTCTTCTCCTCCAAAGCCACTGGGCCAATTCAAGTGAAAGTTTGTGTGAGTGATGGTCCCGAAGGGGCATTGAATTTTTGTTCAACTCAACATGTCCAGCCCCATAAGGAGGGAGTGGGGGAAAATGCTCGAAAATATTTTTAAAATCTTCTTCTCAAGAACCAGTGTATACAATGACTTGATATTTGCTATGGAGCTTCCTTTTAAGGTGTAGAATCAAGTTTGTTCAAACGAAGTTCGTGAAGCAATACTTGGCTTTGTAATGGGAGGGGTAAGATTTTTGGCCCCACCCAAAATTTCTATTTTCTGAACCGATGGTCCGGTATGAACCAAATTTGGTATGTGGTATTATTGGGTCATAAGTACTTGACCCATGCAAAAAAAAAAAAAAATCCCGCATCCCCATGGGAACCCTGGGAGCTAAAAATAGTAATATTTTCAAACGCCCATATTTCCCAAACCATACGGAACAGAGAGCTGTTATTTGGCATAAAGTATCCTTAGGACCAGTAGAATTGAAAGGTAAAAAAAGTTCTGTAATGGGCATCGAAAAAATGCTGAGTCACCATATTTGCAAAAATTTAAAAAAATATTTTCAGAACCAATCATCAGAATCTTTTGATATTCGGTATACAGCATTCGTAGGGGGGGTCAGATACAAGTTTGTTAAAATAAAGCCCATTGGTTCAATGGGGAATATTCTTTAAAAATCTTCTTCTTCAGAACCACCAGTCAGAATCTTTTAATGTTTGGTATACATCATTGTTATGCGGGTCAGATTCAAGATTGTTCAAACCAAGTCCCTAGGTTAATATTTGGGCTTCCTATTTTAACTTTGTTCAATATGGTGGATAATTTTTAAAAATCTTCTTCTTCAGATCCACTGGTCAGAAAGCTTTCATATTTGGTATGCAACATCTCTAGGGGGGTCAGATTCAAGTTTGTTCAATTCGAGTGCCTGGGTTAATATTTGGGTTTATCTGAGCAATGTGTCATCGTGTTATCGAATCATGAACCCTCGATGACGATCGAAGAAGAAGAAAAAAGCAACTCGGCTCCCACCCCTCCCCAACCCTTTTCAAAACAGAAAACGTAAAATAAAAATAAAAAAGAAAAGAAACAAAAAACAACAAAAGACAATCGGCGTCGTATGTATGAGAGTTGCTATAGAATTGACCATGGCTTAGGGTCGACTATAAGTCGGGTGAGTGGAAGTACGGCACCCCTGACGGGACATGGTGGACGAGTGGGTGCTTTTGTATATTCGAACAACTTGCTACGTTCACCTATGCTCATCCGTTCACCTATGCTCATCCTGATAAGAGACTTGTCCATCAACCGTTTTTATGAAGATGACCGAAGCTCAGCTATTTATCTTCTGGAATTTTACATCTGTCGAGTATCAGAGTTTTCATAGTGAAAGCATATACGAAAAAGCTAGTACGTTGAAGTGTTTGCTGTCTTTAGTTCAGGCCAGTTTCTCAGTTGTCCACTGCACCATCAAATACAATCTATACGGCCGAAAACGGCGTTTTCTACTGAGAAGTCACGCTGTTAGATACTGAAAATGGCTCACAACGTGGGTAAGCCCTTAGTGTTAAGTTTCCTCTGACAACGATTTTAAGTACCTCCGCTTGACATACAGTCGTCAAATTTGGCACACTTCTTCACAATTATTGTCTCCAGACAATTGTTTTTTTGGTTTTTAAAATTGGGACAAAATTGGAGCGATGCGAATTTTTAGTGTTAACCCTTATCTTTTAATTTCAACCTCATTTTTAAGTCTAATTAACCCTTTGAACCCCAGCGGCCGATTTTCCGGCCCAGAAACAAGATATAAGGGTTAATTCATTCCACGAAGTTATAATGACTTATAGTGATTGCGAGCCTTTTGGGGTTTTTCAAGGTTTTTTTTATTTTATTTTTTTTCTTCAGGCAATCATTGCCACGATTATTAAACCTACAGAAACACATATTTAACATTATGGACCAGATTTCTAATTTTTTACCTTTATCCATAACAATGTCAGATTTACCTTTTTTCATCTTTTAATATCAACTTGGGTGTCAAGCAACCCCCCCCCCCCCCCCCCCCCCCCAATTTCACTTCCGGAACTTTATACCAGTGACCTTTTATTCATTAAGTGGAAAAGTGAAACATTTTGAACAGCTGATTTCAGATACTGGAATTATGGCGTCATCGCCGCCAAGGATACCACATACCATTTTGTGACAACCCCACCTCAACAACTGAAAGAGATACCGGTCTATTATTTTTCGGACAGCTAAATCAATAACTGAAATGTGCAATCGTTGCATTTTTATTCCCATTAGTGTCAAATGCAACAGGAGTGCCCAAAATGACGATACAAATTTAAGTTTTTACATGTAAGGATAAGTGGTGTTGAAAACATTCACCATTCATTTCGAAAAGGGATAGTAAGTCTGTTATAACATTAAGCCACGAAAAATACATTCCTCTTGGCAGGGGCCCGTTCCGTGATGGGCGTGCCTTGTTGAATGACTTCTGGAAATTCGCCTTGCGATTTCAAATTGATCTAGTTTATGTCTCAGTGGTCAACGGAACACTGGTATGCAGAATGAATGCCCCAAGCAGAATAGTTGATACCTATTGCGAGCCCGGGAGATAGATTCGTGTATACTCTCTCAAACCCTCCGACCAATGATAATGGCATACAGAAATTTGAGGGTTGGCCAAGAATCCCTTAATTAATAACACAAAGTGGCATGCCGACATTCTATGGGATAGGCGAGTCTATTCTTTCAAAATTCTTTAGTTTAACATTCCACTGAACTTTTTCCACTTCAAAAGCATGCCCCGTCATTATCAATGGAAGGAGAGCGTTGACATCAGGTTTTCCTTTTAACAGATCCCTCTCTGTTAATTTCGCCCCTGTGTACGTTGACTTCGTGTTCGGTCGGCCATTCGTCTAGCGTACACGCCTGTGACTGCCACGGTCTGAACCACGACTGGATGACTTTTCTCGTTTGGGACACGACCAAGCGCCCCCACCTCGGGTAGAGAGTCAGGTCCTTACAACTTCTGGCTGCTTTGCTTCTCCTCAAATTGGCATTCCAAAACATTAAAATAAAAATCAGGGCCCAAGAGCTTGGGTAACCCCACATTGTCCCTACGACGAACTGAACTCTGATTCTGAATGAGCGGTTTCTGGTAGTTACGCTGAGGTCATGCGAAGCACATTCATGGCAAACGGGGGAGATTGTGCACTGGAAAAGGGACTGAAGTCCCAAACTTCCAGATGAATGATACAAATAAAACATCAGACAATTAATAAACCGTTATTATACCCCACGCAACAAAGTTGCGGGGGTATAATGTTTTTGACTCGTCCGTCCGTCAGTCCGTCAGTCTGCCAGTCCGTCAGTCCGTCAGTCAGTCCTACTTGTTTTCTGGACTTTTTTTCTATACGCTTCCAGATATTGAGCTGACTTTTGGTATGTGAGTCTAACATGGTGGCCTACAGATCAAGTTTGTATTTTGTTCCGCTCCACTGATTTTTACCAAAATCACGGCCCTTGGACTCTGAAAAATTCATCAAAATTACAGTTTTCCGGACTTTTTTTTCTACACGCTTCCAGATATTGACCTGATTTTTGGTATGTTAGTCTGACATGGTGGCCTACAGATCAAGTTTGCATTTTGTTCCGCTCCACTGATTTTTACCGAAATTACGGCCCTTGGACTCTGAAAAATGCATCAAAATTACAGTTTTCCGGATTTTTTTTCTACACGCTTCCAGATATTGAGCTGATTTTTGGTATGTTAGTCTGACATGGTGGCCTACAGATCAAGTTTGCATTTTGTTCTGCTCCACTGATTTTTACCGAAATTACGGCCCTTGAACTTTGAAAAGTTCATCAAAATTCATCAAAATTACAGTTTTGCAGACTTTTTTCCTACACGCTTCCAGATATTGAGCTGATTTTTGGTATGTTAGTCTAACATGGTGGCCTACAGAACACGTTAGGGTTTTGTTTCGCTCCACTCATTTTTACCAAAATAACGGCCCCATAGACTTTGAAAAGTTCATCAAAATTACAGTTTTCCGGGTTTTTTCTCTACATGCTTCCAGATATTGAGCTGATTTTTGGTATGTTTGTCTAACATAGTGGCCTACAGATCAAGTTTGCATTTTGTTCTGCTCCACTGATTTTTACCGAAATTACGGCCCTTCGACTTTGAAAAGTTCATCAAAATTACTGTTTTCCAGACTTTTTTCTACACGCTTTCAGATATTATCGAAATTATGGCCATTTTTGTATGTGAGTCTACCACAATGACTTACAGATCAAGTTTGCGTTTCGTTCTGCTCGGCTGATTTTTGCGGAAATTACGGGCCCTGGTCTCTGAAAAATACAAGTAACAGATTTCCGGGTCATTTTCCTAAAAATTACACTTTTCCGAGCTTGAAATATCGGGGCGCGTGGGGTATGTGAGCGTGCTCACTTAGGTTCTATATTTTATTTATTTCTTTATTTTATTTATTTATTTATTCATTTTATACGAATCTGGAAGTGTCAAGAAAATATTGATCCTCAAAAATGTACAGAATTCTACAGAAAGATTAAAACAACTGAAATAAGAATAACAAAGGGGTTATAAGTAGACAATAAGCTACTGGATGTCCCAGAAGCCAACATTCAACATAAAAAATGAATTCATTTGGACCAAGTACAAGTGTAGTATTTTTTTTGCTTCATAATCTGTGGCCGGTATCATAACGAATAGTGATATACTTTCTTCACCGCAGATACACGCTCTGTAATATAATTTCTGATTTTATAATTTCAAGCCACTTGAACAGACTTTTGTTGTATTTAGAGTAATAATAACTCGCAACCCGACGCATTTATATCTAACGGAAACTAACTTCTACTGCTTTGCTTGTTAACATGTTATGAACACAGGGTGAGGTAAAAACGACAATTCGCATCATCTAAAACTGTACATTGATTTTCTAGTCATCGTCGCTCGTAGGACACATAACAGGCCTTGGATGTCCGATTTTCTGTCTTCCTAAACCGCCCCCCATGTCTCCATTCAAGAGGAGGTGATGCGTGCTTTTCGTTTCAAGTTCGATGCGAGACCGCTACAATTAAAGCATCCCTTTGTCTTCGAGTCGTGTGAGTGACTATGTCGATGGTGTTACTCAGTCCTGTTCTGTGAAGGGAGGGGAATTAGGGTTAAACTTTCGCGTCTCGCTCACACGTCATGTCATGCCTCAGATGGATGAATCTTGGCCTGAAGTCTATTCTAAATACTCTAAGGCTAACAAAGATATATACAGTCCTGTAACTCCTGTTATTGTATCGTATTCTGAATGTTTCTCAAGCAGATTTGAAAGAGACCTGTTTTGCTGAATGGGCGACTTTTTACACGTATACACTACTAATAAAGTCATAGAAAAACCTTCAAGGCACTGTCAGACAAGATTTTATCATTTCAAACACGCACATAATAGTGTAATTATGATTCCACATCAACACCTCGTCTATTGATTATGTGTTGTACAAGATGGGTTGATTGAGGTGGCAGGCGTAGTTCCAGAAATTCATACAAATCACAAATCGATGGTATGTGGAAATTTTATAAAATTTAATACTTCGCTATTTACGAAATTGGGTTTGGACCATTTCGCGCGCGCGTGTGTGTGTGTGGGGGGGGGGGGGGGAGGGGGTTTTCTTGGGTGGGGGTGTCCACATAGTGCCTCCTCTCCTATTTCTGTGACTTAGCATTTTACAGGCAAGGGGATACAGTATTATCCGAGATGACACACGGACACCCACTACCAGAGGTAGTGGATGTCTATGTGTCATCGTCGGCAATACCGTACCGTATGCATACAGCTATTGCTCATGTTCTGGTTTCCAGATGTATGGGATGTTATAAACAGGTTTCCATTTATTCAAAACTGGAATGAGTTTATATAAAACTGCGGGATTATTTTCGTTGGTGCAAAGAAGTCACTAGTGGGCCACATCGACCTCACATTTTCAAGATTTTCTTGCGGCTAGGCCCCCAGACCACGAGAACAGGAGGGGATATCCCTCCTTGTTCTCACCACACCTCGCCCTTACTTGGGTTCAATGATGCTTCAATGCTTTGATTGAAACTATGGCACTTCACCCTCTCCTCACCCATCCAAAACAAAAACTAAGCCAAAGTAACAAAGTAGGGGCCTCCTTGCATTGCGAAATATCCTCCACTGCCGCCAATAACCATTCTTTTGTTTGGCCCAGTGTAAATAGTTCTGTCTCTGACATTTCTATGTTTGGATTGCCTCAAACGCAAGATGAAGGAGAAGGGACACGGATTAAAAGATACAAATGACCAGGAAGGAGGGAGACAGTGATTTTGTTCAGGATTGTGCTTTCTAAATTAGTCAAAAAGGAAAGTGTAATAGAAACAAATGTGAAAAAATAGCATAAAGGATGAAATATAATAGTTCTAATGTTGCATGTTTGTGGACAAGAAGTCGTCTAAAGAGTTTAATGACATGTTGCTGTTGTCCACCCAACCGTATACAATTTTGCTACGGATTTCAAAATAGCACGTGCTACCCGAGAATGTCAAATTGAATGGGTAACCGACGATTTTCTTTGTGTCATGTTGTGTTAGAGAGACTGGGTTATTGAGAAAGTACCCTAGTTTTTCTCTTCCGACATTTTAAAAAATGCCAAGGTTAACCGAAAATCAGAAGTTGCGTGCCATTGGTATGCATGAGGCTGGGATATCCCCAGATGAGCTCGCTGCTGAGTTCGGAGTCAATGTGGCCACTGTTTACCGTCTCGTTGGAATGTATAGAACCACTGGATCTACTGCCGATCGACCGCGTTCAGGTCGACCAAGAGTTACAACCCCCGAACAAGACCGACACATCAGGACGTCTCACTTGCGGAATCGCTTCCTTCCGGCGACGAGGACAGCAGCAATGACTCCTGGTGGAGCTAACAATATAATCAGTGCACAAACTGTCCGCAACAGACTCGCTGAACACGGCATCCGAAGTAGGCGTCCATACCAGGGACCAATCCTTACCCAACATCATCGTACTGTCAGAATGGAATGGGTACGTCAGCGTTGGAGCACAGTACTTTTTAGTGATGAATCACGATTTTGTCTATGGCGCGCTGATGGTAGGGCAAGAGTGTATCGCCGACGAGGAGGACGGTTTTCTGATGCTTGCGTGCAGGAATGCGACCGTTTCGGTGGGGGGGGGGGGGGGGGGGGGGGTAGTGTGATGGTTTTGGCAGGAATTTCCTTGCAGTTAATCTTTATCGATGGTAATCTGAATGGACAGCGATACAGGGACGAAATTCTTTGCGCTGCTTAACGTCGGATTGCAGTTATTCCAGCAAGACAATGCCCAATGTCACGTGGCGCGTATCTGTCGTGACGTTCTTGAGGAGCAGAGCATCGAACTTCTTCCCTGGTCCCCCACTTTCGCCAGATTTGTCGCCAATCGAGGATCTTTGGGATCATTTGGACCGTCGGGTACGACTTCATGATCTTCAGACGTTGGGCGATTTACGTAATGTTCTGAGGCAGGAGTAGTTGAACATAATACCACAGGGTGATATCCAGAGACTTATCAGGTCCATGCGCCGTTGATGTCTTGCCACCCACACGATATTGACTCCATGTGTGAACTTTTCATTTCACCCCCTGTCTGAATTGCGACGTCATAACGTGACGCAGGCAACAGTAAGAACTTAAAATTATGGAAAGTCAGTACAGCTAGACTCGAAATATGAATTTACAATAATTTGTTTGGGATTAAAGTCGATAAAACTGAAAAAATTACTCCTCAAAGTTTATTATACTTTCTTTTTTGACTCAGTATATAATCACGTGTCACTCATTTCGGATCAATCTCTGAAACGATCACTATTCATCACTACAACTATATGTATTAATAGTGTCTGCTTAATGTTTCCTTCCCTTCCACTCCCCAGCCGTTTCGACGTTTTTAGGCGTTTTAAAAATTGTTTTTTTTATGAAAATTATTTTCTTTTGTTTACCTTACGACTACCCAATGGCACCAGTTTTTGGGTAACCCCTCATATTGGGGCCTGCTCTAGTTTGTCAAAGGGTTTTGCTTCCTATGGTTTAATACGAAAATATTTTCTGTTTTCAATTAGAGCAGATTTTCACGCTGATGTGGTACACTTTAAAAAAATATGCTGTATTTTCCTTGAAAGCGTACTGGATTCCTTGTTGATTATTACTCTATATATCTTTTGATGTTAAAGGTATTATTACACGCCCGTTCTATGGAATTCCCATCTACAGCAACACTAAACCATGCGGAAAATGAAAATGTGCGGAACGGAAATCGTTGACGGATTATTTTTTAAATAGAAGCGAAATTTCACTGGAATTTTCCAAAAATCGTCCAACGCAATTGCAATTTGAATCGCTAGCGATAGCTGAAAATCGTCCTCTGAGTTTCGGTGTGTTCTGTGTGCCAGTAGGCACATAGAACACATTGGAACTCAGGGGAGGAAATAGTAACACAGGTTCCCCTCGCATATTTGGTTGGCGATAAAATGTGTTGTTTTTGTTGATAGTTGTCAAATGAATTGCCAAGTGCCCTTTTAATAGTTGTTTTTATAGACGTGAAGGCGACTAATAAACACAGAACGACACACGCGTGTGAATGGGTTAATCGATATGGCATTTGCGCCATCGCGGAAAGATAAAACTCGAGGCGTGCGCCCTCTCGTTTTATCCTTCCGCGCTGGCACTCGTGCCATATCGATTAACCCATTCACACGCGTGTCGTTCTGTGCATTTAGCGACCTTTATAAGTATATAATATCTATCGATTCATAACTTATAGTTCCGTAAACTGTGATACTGCTAAGTTTCTGTTGACAGTATTGCCTGTAATTTTCCGTAATTTCACTATGTGTCGACTTTAATAAGGCTTTAGAGAGCTATTCTTATTCCTTATTTATCACCGTCCTATTATTGCATTATTATATTACATTACAAACATATTTACAGTGATTATGTCGTGCTATTCGGGTTTACATTCCGTTGTTGTTTAAATTTTTCAGGCTGTTCGACGTATTGTATCACACATTCTATTTCATTGATAAATGTTAGTTTTATACTTTGCCTGGGATGTTCATGCAATTTGTAATGTTTAACCCACATTCGGCATCATAGGTTATATCCCGGTTATTGTGGTTTATAATCAATTAGTGTACACAATCATTGTTTGGCTCCGAAAATTGTTTTTTTTTTACTTCCGGAGCTAAATGGTATACATATGTATGAATTCTAATAAAAACATTTATTTTCGAACCCATTTTTTTCCAAATTTAGCATTTTGTTCGTCTTATTCCCAAAATTCGTGCATCCGAATTTTTTAAAAAATTAAAATATTTTGCTCAATCTGTTTTACCAAGAAGTCACGCAGTGATAACCATCCATCGTGCTTGACCTGCACTAGCTGTAATACACAAAATACTGGCGATACCCTGTCCTTGCCGTTAAGTGGATCGTCCAGAATAACCAAAGCACCTTCACCACGACGTCTTCAACAGCTGTCCATCCAGAGGAAACACTTAGCATTGTTCCATACTCGGACTATCATAGACGTTGTCGACACTCACCGAGTGGACAGTCCGACCGTAGACGTCATCATTCGTCTCAGGGATCGTCATTCACCATTCGGATCGTCAGTCCACTCACGGCAATATAGATTCGTCACGCAACGACATCGTAACTCTCGCCGAGTAGACATTCCGACAACAGGAGTCATCGTTCATCACTCAGTCGTCACCTTCATTCTGATCTGAGTAAAGCCATTCACACCTCACAACGTTCATCGGCATCATTAGAACTCGTAGCTACACCATGACCGGAGTTCAACTGACATTGCCGTAATGTGGTTCTGTGAGTCAAGTCATTAACACCTTACAACGCTCGCTGGCATCATTGAAAACTCGTAGCTACACTATGGTTATCGTACATGGTCGCCGAACCAGCTGAAGATCTACTGGCCTTGTCACACAGAAGTTCTCCGGTTCAAGCTATTATCATCATTCACCGTTCGTCGACATTATTGCTCCTTACAGTCGATACTCACAGCATGTACATCGTCGCATAGTTGTCATAAATAAACATATCTTAATTTGTCCCAAGGAGAAGAAAATCGACACACCTCTCTGGCTCGGCGGAACTTAATCCGCGGACACTTTGCGTTGCCGCAGTCTCTCCATTCAGGCCGTTCGTTCGCTTCGATATAAACGATTTCTACGATCAAATATAGATTCGGGGAGATTCTTCATACAGCTCTACAACGTCTTTCGCAGGTGTTCTCTCGAGGGAAGCGTCACCTACATGCAGTGCACTTAGTTCTAGGATCGATTGATATCTGATGGTATAGACGCTTGGAACTTTCGACGACAGACCAGGATTATTTATCATTCTTCTTTGCTCGTTGAAAGTGTCAACAGATGATTCATCGGTACTTATATCCAAGTGGACCCAACAGGCTTCGCTTGGATTAAGTAACTTTGTCTTAAATCAAGGTGTCGTTGCCATTTCCCCCGCATTCTCCTGCAGACGTTCGAAGCCTTTTAACAAATTCGATGTAATTTTTTTCGCATGGCTACAGTATAGTACAGAAGAGTCAACGCTACCGTCTCAGTTTATTAGTACTTCAGTACAGTCGATGCGTCCGTTCTATCTTTGGACTTACCTTCAGATAGAAGGCTTGTGTTCTCAACAAGTTTTAGAGGCATTTTAAATGATCATTACCGTTGTTGATAACTTCTGTTATGTCTAATCTATCGACTTCTTTACAGAGACTACCGTTTAGAAGCTATACACGTTTGTATGCTCCGCTATATAGGGGTGCTGCATCACGCTCTAGTCAGGGCCTGGATACAGAATTATAAACGCGAATTTACAAGTTTGCTGTCCTCTCTGGGGTTAGGCCTTAGCTTCCTCGTGTAGTATGCAAGAATCAGGCAATATTAGCTCTACTTGGAATAACTGATACTTCTTCTGGTTATTCCCACGTAATAAGGGATATTTTTCGCATCCGTTGGTAAGGCATTTCGCCCATTAGACGGATAAGTTCGTGGTTAATTCAGATTATATCTCCAAAATGTGCATTTTACAACACATTTTATTTAGATGTATTTTCCTTTCCATTATTACAAAGCAATGGATATTTCGTTCTTTTCACTTGCCCCAAGTATTCAACCTGTTGTTTTAATTGTTTAATTATAAAATCTGTGTGCTAGCAGGTTTATCCGACATTTGGAAGGCTAACTATCGGTTCAACCTTCCAAGTTATATATCTGCTAAATAATCCCGAATCCTAATTCTGTGACAGGAACACACTGCCCAATCGGTTCTCGGATTCTGTGAGCGATCAGAGGATCTTTTGTTGATGTTCGTAAGTTTCTATGTTGAAATCGCGTCTTTTCACCCAGCAGATACGGTCGCAGAGGAGATTAGTAGCATGTCTCGCACGTTTTAGGTCGTATTGGCAGGACCTCGGTGCAGGACCTCGGAAGTGACGTCATGTCACGTGACCCAGTGGCGCCATGTTGTATTGTCATGGTAACCTGCGTGAGCGGCCATGTTGTGACGCAATCTCCATAGTGATACGTGGTGTTAGTGCGCATGCGCAGCGCGTGTTGTTAGGGTGATACGTGTTTCCGTCGTCCATTTTGTATACTGGAGGCCGCCATCTTGAGTTCTATGGTAGCACGTGATTGCTATGTTACCTAAAGGCCTACAACAGGACAGGGTTATGTTCGGAGGATGTGTTCGATTGTATCGGAGTAATTCCCCGATTCGTAGAATTACCACAAACAACCCGACAACTTGTACTATTTCGAATTCTTTCAGAATTCTCTGCTTCTATCTATATATTCAATAGTTTTCGTCTATCTGACCATGTTCCTTGGTCCTGGAGTTTACTCTAGTAGCGTAGAAGAGCCTATCAACTGGAACAGCTTTGCTTATTGTTACTATATTTAGCTTTTCTGGTCTATTCTTGTTAGTTCTGGCCCTATTCCGAGTACTCTTGTTGTTTCAAATATCTAGATCATTTATATAGATTATACCTAACCAATCAGATTGCTTGATTTCCCATAATCTGTATGCAGAGTTATCTCCCCTTATTACAACGGAATTGTATCTGATTCTCATCGCCTCTATATCCAATGGCAATATCCCATGGAATCCCTTATTGTGAAACGTCTCTGGTTATGGAATCCCTTTTTTGTCGTATGAGGCCATGAGGGCTATGTAAAGGCCCTAAATGAGTCCTCATATATTATGCCTCATAGCCTCATTGAATTTTGAGGTTATGAGGACCATTAAAAATCCCTCACTGAGGTATAATTTACTACGACTCTTAGCCTTATTTCAGTATTTGAGGATACGTATGGCTTGGTATTGTATTATTCGAGGATACCTATCGAGGATACCTTTGAGAGAATCCCTTTTTGTCGTATGAGGCCATGAGGGCTATGTAAAAGCCCGCAATGAGTCCTCATTTATCATCCCTCATAGCCTTATTGAATTTTGAGGTTATGAGGACCATTAAAAATCCCTCAATGAGGTATAATTTACTACGACTCTTAGCCTCATTTCAGTATTTGAGGATACCTATGGCTTGGTATTGTATTATTCGAGGATACCTATCGAGGATACCTTTGAGAGAATCCCTTTTTGTCGTATGAGGCTATGAAGGCTATGTAAAAGCCCGCAATGAGTCCTCTTTTATTATCCCTCATAGCCTCATTGAATTTTGAGGTTATGAAGACCATTAAAAATCCCTCAATGAGGTATAATTTACTACGACTCTTAGCCTCATTTCAGTATTTGAGGATACCTATGGCCTGGTATTGCATTATTCGAGGATACCTTTGAGAAAATCCCTTTTTGGTCGTATGAGGCTATGATGGCTATGTAAAAACCCTCAATGAGTCCTCATTTATTATCCCTCATAGCCTCATTGAATTTTGAGGTTATGAGGACCATTACAAATCCCTCAATGAGGTATAATTTACAACGACTCTTAGCCTCATTTCAGTATTTGAGGATACCTATGGCCTGGTATTGTATTATTCAAGGATACCCATCGAGGATACCTTTTGGAGAATCCCTTTTTTGTCGTATGAGGCCATGAGGGCTATGTAAAAGCCCTCAATGAGTCCTCATTTATTATCCCTCATAGCCTCATTGAATTTTGAGGTTATGAGGCCCATTAAAAATCCCTCAATGAGGTATAATTTACTACGACTCTTAGCCTCATTTCAGTATTTGACAGCCATATCCCCAGGCACCCCAATTTTGGCACCCCTTTTTGGAAAACATGGCCTTCGGCACCCCCTTTTTGTCGTATGAGGCCATGAGGAACATGAGTAATCCCTCAATGAGAAGATCTAATGTAGTCTTACCAACCGCTTCCATCTTGTCGCCCAAGCTCCAAGATCACTACTGGTCTATGATCTATCTGTCCTGTCATTAGCTTCTACAACATTCTGGTTCCATTGTGGCCTTGTGCCAGTACTATTGGCTTCTGTTATTCTGCCCCATATCTCATCCAATACTTCCTAGCTATACCTATCTCAGTCTCGACTATAACATTGATCAAGGTTGAATCAGATTTTCACTGTATACATATCAGGCATTCCGTAATTGAGATTCCTAGCCGAGTCCGTAAAATTTGGATTCCGTGTTTTAACATCAACACTCGAGGGTATTCTCCTTCCCTATTGGAAAAATTTAGTTTAATGGGTTGTAGTTTAAAAGTTCAGATCACCTTTCGTTATATTTTCATTAAGTTTAAAAATTCGTTCAGTTCAAAAGGGAGTGTTAATACCTTCATTTAGGTTATGGTTAAAAAATTCGTTCAGTTCAAAAGGTGTTAATATTACATACCTTCATTAGGGTTATAGTTGAGAAATAAAGTTCATTCAAACAATTCAAAGAGTGTTTGAATTACATAAAGTCCATTCAAACAGTTCAAAGGGGTTAACACTGGGTTATAGTTAGGGATTGTAGATCATTTCAAACATTGGGTTATATTTAGGGGTTATAGTTCAAAACTTTGTTCACTTTCTTTTGTTCACTTCCATCTTGATTGTATTTGATCAGATCTGTTCAGTCTGTCCAACTAGTTCGATCAAGCCGACTAGTTTGACCTTCTTTCAATTTGTTATATGTACTTCAATCTTGGTTCTGTTGGATGTTCGTTCTGTACCTTTGTTTTTTTTGTAGTGGTTGGTTGTCTGTTCAGGTTCTTGTTGTAGTTGTTGAATTAGGCGGTATTAATCCTTTTCCATACCCTCGAGTGTTGATGTTAAAACACGGAATCCAAATTTTACGGACTCGGCTAGGAATCTCAATTACGGAATGCCTGATATGTATACAGGGAAAATCTGATTCAACCTTGATCAATGTTATAGTCGAGGCTGAGATAGGTATAGCTAGGAAGTAATGGATGAGATATGGGGCAGAATAACAGAAGCCAATAGTACTGGTACAAGGCCGCAATGGAACAAGAATGTTGTAGAAGCTAATGACAGGACAGATAGACCATAGACCAGTAGTGGTCTTGGAGCTTGGGCGACAAGATGGAAGCGGTTGGTAAGACTACATTAGATCTTCTCATTGAGGGATTACCCATGGTCCTCATGGCCTCATACGACAAAAAGGGGGTGCCGAAGGCCATGTTTTCCAAAAGGGGTGCCGAAATTGGGGTGCCTGGGGATATGGCTGTTAAATACTGAAATGAGACTAAGAGTCGTAGTAAATTATACCTCAATGAGGGATTTTTAATGGCCCTCATAACCTCAAAATTCAATGAGGCTATGAGGGATAATAAATGAGGACTCATTGAGGGCTTTTACATAGCCCCCATGGCCTCATACGATAAAAAAAGGATTCTCCAAAAGGTATCCTCGATAGGTATCCTCGAATAATACAATACCAGGCCATAGGTATCCCCAAATACTGAAATGAGGCTAAGAGTCGTAGTAAATTATACCTCATTGAGGGATTTGTAATGGTCGTCATAACCTCAAAATTCAATGAGGCTATGAGGGATAATAAATGAGGACTCATTGAGGGTTTTTACATAGCCCTCATGGCCTCATACGACTAAAAAGGGATTCTCTCAAAGGTATCCTCGATAGGTATCCTCGAATAATACAATACCAGGCCATAGGTATCCTCAAATACTGAAATGAGGCTAAGAGTCGTAGTAAATTATACCTCATTGAGGGATTTTTAATGGTCCTCATAACCTCAAAACTCAATGAGGCTATGAGGCATAATATATGAGGACTCATTGAGGATCTTTACATAGCCCTCATGGCCTCATACGACAAAAAAGGGATTCCATAACCAGAGACGTTTCACAATAAGGGATTCCATGGGATATTGCCATTGGATATAGAGGCGATGAGAATCGGATACAATTTCGTTGTAATAAGGGGAGATAACTCTGCATACAGATTATGAGAAATCAAGCAATCTGATTGGTTAGTTATAATCTATATAAATGATCTAGATATATGAAACAACAAGAGTACTCGGAATAGGACCAGAACTAACAAGAATAGACCAGAAAAGCTAAATATAGTAACAATAAGCTAAGCTGTTCCAGTTGATAGGCTCTTCTACGCTACTGAAGTATACTCCATGACAAAGGAACATGGTCAGATAGACGAAAACTATTGCATATATAGATAGAAGCAGAGAATTCTGAAAGAATTCGAAATAGTACAAGTTGTCGGGTTGTTTGTGGTAATTCTACGAATCGGGGAATTACTCCGATTCAATCGAACACATCCTCCGGACATACCCCTGTCCTGTTGTAGGCCTTTAGGTAACATAGCAATCACATGCTACCATAGAAACCAAGATGGCGGCCTCCAGTATAGAAAAAGAACGACAGAAACACGTATCACCCTAACAACACGCGCTGCGCATGCGCACTAACACCACGTATCACTATGGAGATGACGTCACAACATGGCCGCTCACGCAGGTTACCATGACAACACAACATGGCGCCGCTGGGTCACGTGACATGACGTCACTTCCGAGGTCCTGCACCGAGGTCCTGCCAATACGACCTGAAGCGTGCGAGACATACTACTGAGATTCTAGTCACGCGAGTAAGATTGAGGGGGTATTTATCAACCCCTTTGCATTTATCAAGTAGCAGGGTTATCGACTGAGGCTCAGTTCATCTGGGGGAGACGTAAGTTATGTTTTAAGCAGGAAAATAGGCTGCACAATCATAGAGGGGTCTGGTAGAATTTCTGTCTTATGAAGAATCAGGTGTATTTTTAACCAATTTGTAGGTATAGTTTTAGGAATCTGAGGTGATATATTGGAAGCGAAATATATTGGGAATAAAAACAATTTAAGTTGGGCACCGTTTTAAAATATGCACAATTTAGACGTCAGTGGGTATGGTACACAACAAAAAGTGGTTCAGATTCTCTGTGGCCTGTATAGAGGGTTCTCAGTGGTTCTGTGCTAAACATTTCGTTGTTTTTGGGTGTACAGTACATGTCAGGCATTTTACCACAAAACGCCGGTCGCTGGGGCAGCGAACATAGAAATCGGAAAATGTCTTTTTATAACCGATTTCTATGGCAGCGACAACGGGTGGAAAGGATTAAAATCCGCGGCGGTCCAATCAAACTAATAATCTTTCACTGCAAACGCAAGTGTTGAGGATTAGCGCTTTTCGGGAAAATGGTCAAGTTTTAATGAATGGAAAATGCTTCCATACGAGTGATTCGCCGCGACGTCGGGTAATTGGGATTAAATTTCACTCATGACAATAAATATGTCACTCAAAGAAAGAACTGATTATTTCGCTTGTAGCAAATAAAACATGTTATTATCGTACATGTAACAACATATATGTGTGCACGCGTTTAGTTTATCCTTCGTGTGAGAAAATCATTCTCTCGTTATTTTATTTTGACTGCGACTGTTCGGCAAATGCATGTTTGGTATTTGTTGGAAAACGGGAGCGTATAGGGTCTGCCACTTGTTTTCGAAGACACAGGGTTAGCTCACGTCAGACCAAGGCATTGCCCTATTTTGTCCCGCCTCCCCGAACACCTATTACATTTTCAATGGAGTTCAAGAGCAAACTCGGACTTCGAAAAAGGACTGACGACTGCTGTTTTCCTCTTTTGATGTGTGCCTGCAATTTTATCGCCTCATAACGAGCAATTCCCTGACTTTTCGAACTGTGTTACGCGGGGAGTCCACCACTGAATAAAGTTTTGAGCCCGGTCAGTGACTCACCACCCTACCAGTCACCACTTGAAGAATCAATGAATAAAGGCTTAATTGTAATATCCTAGGTTTTGGACTCCCTCATGGCATGGATTTCAGTTTGTGGCATTTGTTCAAACGACAGAAAACACAGCGGAATAAGTTTTAGGATTATTTAATGTGCCCCCAACCCAGCGCCCTTTGATCCTTGCCCTACAAAATTGAGACTTCCAGTGTCACCCTCCCCAACCCTTACTGCATCTTGGGTAGTTTGTTAGTGTTGTTTGCACAGTTATCTCGAACACGAGTTATTATCTGGGAGGAATTTACACTGGGTGGGTGCTTCCAAATCCACCCAATATCCGAAGAATCTCAAGCAGAGTATAGATTACCCCTATATAAAATAATGTTTGATTCCATTTACTGGAATGGATCGATCTGCATTGGAGCGAAACTTCATGACAAAAAGTGTCTGACTCATCCACGTGCTGTTTGAAATTTGTGAAAATCTTGGCCCACGTGAAAAACACACAGGCTTCCTGATGTGTTCTGTCAGACGTCATTGTTGGATCAGCGACGGCCGTTTTGTGGTAAAACACGCCTCGCACGTACTGTATACCCCAAACAACGAAATGTTTAGCACAGAACCACTGAGAACCCTCCATACAGGCCACAGAGAAACTGCTGAACCACTTTTTGTTGTGTACCATATCCACTGACGTCTTAATTGTGCATATTTTAAAACGATTCACGGTGCCCAACTCAAGTTTTTTTCATTCCCAATATATTTCGCTTCCAATATATCACCTCAGATTACCAAAATTATGCCTACAAATTAGCTAAAAATCCACCTGATTGTCCATAAGATAGAAATTCTACCATACCCCTCTAGGTTTGTGCAGCCTATTTTTTCCTGCTTAAAACATAAGTTACGTCTCCCCAAGATGAACTGAGCCTCAGTCGATAACCCTGCTACTTGATAAATGCGAAGGGATTGATAAATACCCCCTCCATCTTACTCGGGACTAGAAATCTGCTCTTCAACCGTATCTGCTGCGTGAAAAGACGCGATTTCAACATGGAAACTTACGAACATCAACAGAGAATCTTCTGATTTCTCATAGAATCCGAGAACCGATTGTGCAGTGTGAGGAAGGCACACAGACCTACATTACCTGTCCATGATTCTTTATTAGCTACATTTTCAGCATTTTGTAGTACAGTCATAGCGCAATATCACTATTTACTCTCGCTCTAAGTTTGGCATCGGGTGGCAAAACTTGGTTGGTGGGTGTACATGTATTCAGACAACAATAGACCTTAGTCCTTGACATAGGTTAGTTAACCTCCCTCTTTATGCATGTTACTATAATGTTCTGCACACAAGGTCAGATCATTGCTTCTTTCTCGTGGGTAATTCAAAATCTTTACATTGCCAGATTTTGTAAGAGTACCCCCAGATGCAGCATTCTGCACGCATCTTTTATGAAATCTGTTGCAGGTGACCAAGATATCTAGATCCTCTGCCAATACTACAAAATGTCGTACATTAATGTACTTCTCGCTTTGTCTTCCAAGTACCTTTTTTGTCACTTACCTCTCCTATGTTTTTTGCATGCAGTGTTATTTCACAGAACGGAGTGGAGGGGGGGGGGGGGGGGGTAGACGAGTGAAGAGCTGTTTATCTTCGCTGGATATAGGTTATAGGATTTTATTTATATGTGTTTTAATTTTATTAATTATGAGTTCATCCAGTGATATCTCATGATTAATAACATAGATCTTCTTAATTAACTTTAGATAGACGCATCTATATCCTGTTTCCTTTAATCTAATTATAGCATTTTCTTAAATGTTTAGTGGGTATAAGATTATGGATATACCCTAGTCTAAGATTCTTATATCCTTATGTGATTTCTATCAATAAATGGTTATCCATTATTCTTGAAGGTAGAATTAGTTTTGGTGTTCTCTTAATATTCTCTCAGGAACTCAATTATCCTGGAGTAACTATATTCGTATAGTCCTGTATTGGTCTACCTTCCTTTTATCTATTCAGCATGTCTGGGCTAGTGGTATAGTGGATAAATAATGTAAATTTCTAATAATATGATCTGTTCATCATACCTTCCACTGGCCCAGACAGGGACTGCCCTCTCGTCAGTTATTCACACACATCTCCCCGCATATAACTATTTACACTTATCTGGCACCACAAAAAATAGTTATTAACGGTACAGGAGGACAGATGCACAGACGCAAGGTATGTAAACACACATGACTTTAGTTTTTCGTTCCTTTGATTATTAGCTCATCTTGACAAAGTCAAGCTGAGCTAATCTCATCGCTTGCCGTCCGTCGTCCGTCGTCCGTCAACACCATGTTTTGGTCTTCTCCTCCAAAGCCACTGGGCCAATTCAAGTGAAAGTTCGTGTGAGTGATGGTCCCAAAGGGGCATTTCATTTTTGTTCAACTCAGCATGCCCAGCCCCATAGGGAGGGAGTGGGGGGAAATGCTCCAAAATATTTTAAAAATCTTCTCAAGAACCAGTGTGTACAATGACTTGATATTTGCTATGGAGCTTCCATATGAGGTGTAGAATCAAGTTTGTTCAAACGAAGTTCGTGAAGTAATATTTGGCTTTGTAATAGGAGGGGTAAGATTTTTGGCCCCGCCCAAAATTTCTATTTTCTGAACCGATGGTCCGGTATGAACCAAATTTGGTTTGTGGTAGTATTGGGTCATAAGTACTTGACCCATGCAAAAAAAAAAATTCCCACATCCCCATGGAAACCCTGGGAGCTAAAAATAGAAATATTTTCAAACGCCCATATTTCCCAAACCCCACGGAACAGAGAGCTTTTATTTGGTATGAAGTATCCTTATGACCAGTAGAACTGAATGGTAAAAAAAATTGCCATCGGTTATGTTAGGGTGTTCTGTAATGGGCATCGAAAAAATGCTGAGTCAGCATATTAGCAAAAATTTAAAAAAATCTTCTCTCCAGAACCAATCATCAGAATCTTTTGATATTTGGTATACAGCATTCATAGGGGGGTCAGATAAAAGTTTGTTGAAATAAAGCTCATTGGTTCATATTTGGGCTCTCTACAGGAGCCCGAAGTTTTAACATAGGGTAATATGGGGAATATTCTTTAAAAATCTTCTTCTTCAGAACCACCAGTCAGAATCTTTTAATATTTGGTATACATCATTGTTATGAGGGTCAGATTCTAGATTGTTCAAACCAAGTCCCTAGGTTAATATTTGGGCTTCCTATGGAAGCCCAAATTTTATCTTTGTTCAATATGGAGGGTAATTTAAAAAAATCTTCTTCTTCAGATCCATTAGTCAGAATGCTTTGATATTTGGTATGCAACATCTCTATGGGGGTCAGATTCAAGTTTGTTCAAATCAGATCCCTAGGTGTATATTTGGGCTCACTATGGTAGCCCAAATTTTTACTTAGTGCAATATGAGAAAATTTCTTTAAAAATCTTCTTCTTCAGATCCACCAGTCGGAATGCTTTTATATTTGGTATACAACATCTCTAGGGGGGTCAGATTCCAGGTTGTTCAATTCGAGTGCCTAGGTTGATATTTGGGCTCCATATGGGAACATGAAATTTAACTTAGTACAATATGAGGGAATTTCTTCAAAAATCATCTTCTTCAGATTCACTTGTCAGAATGCTTTCACATTTGGTGTACAACATCTCTAGGGGGGTCAGATTCAAGTTTGTTCAAATCGGATCCATAGGTCAATATTTGGGCTCGCTTTGGTAGCCCAAATTTGAACTTAGTGCAATTCGAAGAAATTTCTTTACAATTTCTCTTCTTCAGATCCAACGGTCAGAATGCTTTCATATTCGGTACACAACATCTCGAGGGAAGTCAGATTTAACTGTGTTCAAATCAAGAGCCTGGGTTAATATTTGGGCTCTCTATGGGAGCCGGAATTGGCCATTTTGCTGAAGAATTAAACATGTTGTATTCAGTACCCTCTAGAGGTACTAAGATTAATCCACATAGGTTGTATCAAAGGGCTTCATAGGGGAGCTCTACATTTTACTTATGATCAACTGAAGAAAAGGCATGATGCCTAGATTATTTTTGTCACTCCTGAGGGACTCAAGGATTGACAGTGTAGCCTATGGAGATGGCTTGCTTAATGTAGACTCATTCTTGGACTCTGTTTAAATTGTGTTCTGTACAAGATGAGCGCTTCAGGCCCCGTGGGGCCTCTTGTTTTTTTTTTTGGGGGGGGGGGGGGGGTGGGGGGGGGGGGGGTCTAAATTAAGCGTTTGTCCCAAATTCTGTCGAATAGAGTTCCAGCATGTCTGGGCCAGTGACAGGCATAATAAATACGAAAATTATTAGAATTTCCGTTTTTCTTGGTTGTTCTATCTGAGTAGCAAAGCAATTACACGTCTATATATTGATTTTATAGGAGCGCAAGGTACCAGAAAAACCAAGAAGGATGAATGCAAAGAAGGTCCACCTTCAACCGTGTCACCGCCGCGAGGTGCAACACAACGAGTTACACCATCTACAGTTTGTGTACATGAACAAGATGCGAAGTCAAATGACCCTGTAAAGCAATGTGGGTTACCCAGCCGGCAAAAAATACATTTGGATAGCCAAAGTGAAAAAACTACAAAGTTCTTCAACAATAAGTGTAATGACTCCGGCAGAATGTCGCCTGTGACTGGGAGGACGGCAGAAGACATTCCTGATTATAAAGGTCCTGGTGGCAATCTCTCATATGATGATTATATGAAAGCGCTTGCAGGAATGAAACCACAGCTGTGAGTACACATACATTAGGAAGCCTGTTAGAGAGGGTAATAGTGTGGGCTCCTTATGTATTTTTGTTAGAAATGTGTGCTAAAACTGAATTTTTTATTTTTTTCTATTGTTTGATTGAACCCGTTTTATTTGCTATCAGAACAAAACAAATGGGGATTGAAGGACAAGTGCTAAGAAAAACCTTCTCTCCCTACAAGATTATATCACTTGAATGGCTGTTGCAATAAATTATGGAGTAAAAAGAATATACAAGAATAATATATACATATATATATATACACTTCATCAAATATTTTATATAACTTCGTCAAATTGCCGTCATGCTCGGAAGTTTACTTCCTTCTAAGCGGCTTTCATTTTTGACTAATACTTATTCCGTTACGTTAAGTGCCGTACCAATGTGTATCGCGTCATGGGAACGTAAAATTTAGCGTCACGCTGATCCTAATTGTTGAATGGGAATTATAAAATTGATCGTGATACGCGTACGTCTTACAGATCGATTTATTATTTGGCAAGTGGCTGCCTAGCTCCTAATCACGAACCCGTCTATAAAATCGCCGATGCATGTCTTCCTTGGGTGGCAACAAGTAAAGATATGTTCCGCATTACACGTTGTTCACCTTCTTTAATTGTAAATTATGGACAAACAAGACCGTATCATATCTTCCTAAGGTGGTAACGAGTGGAGATATATTCCGCGTTATCTCGCGCATTTTTTTGTTCTCAGCCTTAGAATTAGAAACATTCAATCATTTATCTCAACCTCGCCCTGGTAACAGAGGCAGAAGCGAGTTCCCAAGGAAGATATGATACGGTTATTTTGCGCGTAATAGACTCGGATACGGGGAACAACATGAAACGGGGAACATATCTTTACCACCCAACGGAGATATGATACAGTGGTTTTATAAGCAATACACTTGAATATGGAGAACAACGCGTGTAAACAATTCGGGTCAAGGAATGGCTGAATGTGTGAATACTGCATGCGAACTCGCTTCTGCCTCTGTTACCAGGGCGAGGTTGAGATAAATGATTGAATGTTTCTAATTCTAAGGCTGAGAACAAAAAAATGCGCGAGATAACGCGGAATATATCTCCACTCGTTACCACCTTAGGAAGATATGATACGGTCTTGTTTGTCCATAATTTACAATTAAAGAAGGTGAACAACGTGTAATGCGGAACATATCTTTACTTGTTGCCACCCAAGGAAGACATGCATCGGCGATTTTATAGACGGGTTCGTGATTAGGAGCTAGGCAGCCACTTGCCAAATAATAAATCGATCTGTAAGACGTACGCGTATCACGATCAATTTTATAATTCCCATTCAACAATTAGGATCAGCGTGACGCTAAATTTTACGTTCCCATGACGCGATACACATTGGTACGGCACTTAACGTAACGGAATAAGTATTAGTCAAAAATGAAAGCCGCTTAGAAGGAAGTAAACTTCCGAGCATGACGGCAATTTGACGAAGTCATATATATATATATATATACACACCCCATATAGATTGGTGAGGCTTGGCAAATCGGTTTGTACCTTACTATATATTATTAGTTACCCCGTGTCTGATCACGTGGTACGGGTTTTTACCTACCCGAAGCCAGCCGTATCCCATGAGGCCGAAGGGGATACGGCTGGCTTCGGGTAGATAAAAACCCGTACCACGTGATCAGACACGGGGTAACGAATGTATCTATTGACTTTCCGTTTTAGAAGTACAATCTATTTCATGTGTGAACACACACAGCATGAGATCTTTTATCTTCCATTGTTGAGCCATACAGGTTTCTGTGGAATTTTTGTGCAAAAGAGTTTTTGTGAAAATATGCCGATATGACTAGTATAAAAAAATTATTGAATTTCTTTTTTTCTTTTTTGTCTAAAAAACATAGCTTATGAACCCCACATTGGAGGGTACTCGACAAGCTCATTCCAATAAGGGGTCATGAGCTATATTTTGGAGATAAAAAATTAAAATATAATACATGTACACTGTAAAACTGGAATGACGCGTCTTCTACGGGGTATGGACAACTTGTAGATTTCGGAACGAGGCTTCCAGTGGGTATGGGAAATTTGTCAGTGGCTGGGCGGACGTATCGTGGGTTTCAATGAATATGGTCTCATGCCACGTATCTATCAACCAATCAAATCAAAAAATTCACTTTAGTCAATAGATAAATACACATCTATACTGGCGGAAAAAAGAAACGCAAGTTCCGTTTTAATAATATTTTTTTTTTATTCGAAGACCAAAGGTAGCAACATTTGACACATAGCTACCTCGGTGTACTCTCTAAAGAGTCTTTGGTTAAAATTCGGTCAGCCATGACCACGTGCGACGCTGCATGCTTTCAACAGATTTTTCGACAAAGCGTGCAGGAAAGTTCCGAATTTTCTGAATCGTGCCCACGGGAACAATTAGGCTGATTCCATATGAAATTCATGAATTTGTCACCATTTAAAGCGCCACAGCCTGGCCTAAATTTACTATGAATAAGTTTTAGTTTTCTCCTTCCAGTGTAGAAATATGATGGAGGTTTGAGCACTGTTCTTGAAATATGTTTTTTTTAAACTTAGAAAGTGTTGAACTCTGCAAACCATTCCATATCTCAACACAGGACAGAAAAATGGAGAGTTTTAGAATTTCTGTTCGCAAATTAAGGGGACGTCCAACCTAACTTTGGTCAAATTTCATGCAATTTTCTTTCAAGTCTAAAAAGGCCCAAAATGAATAACCCCAATAAATTATATACCAAAATGCTTGGAATGAAACATAGAACATGTGGAAATTGAAATTTGCCATGGAACTGCTGCCATGTGTAAATAGCACCACCTGAAAGTCTGCTATGGCATAAGTAAGAGAATAAATCATTTCACAATAAAATACCTCAAAATAAAATAACAGCTGCATTCTATAAACATTGAAGTACATACTCGAAGAAATCTTTTCCTAATTCATGAAAGTAATAAAGATTGAGACCAAATGTTATAAATGGAGTGCTCACTGATTGACGGCAGACATTTTCTTTTGTTTATGTTTTGATTTTGGGAGTTCAACAAAGGTCAACTTGAAGGAGTCCAGCAGAAGAAGTATGGAAGGACAAAAGAGTGTCTCCCAGAATAAAGATGTATGTGTTACTGTTGTGGTTTGGAAAGAAACTATGATATTCTCCTATGCAGAATGCACTGCAATGTCATACATTGTAGTTGAATAAATATATTTACAAACTCCTTGCACTGTAACCCCTTTTATCCCATGCATCAATTTGATAGTGGTTAAATTGTTAAATTTGTCTGGTTTATCAATAAGTATAATAGCTTTGTTTACTCTTGGACACCAATACACTCACGATATCTGTTGGAGAAGAAATAAGGGTAACTGTAACCTGTCACTGCAATAAACCATCTAATGTACTTAAAAGTACATTGTTATTCAAAACACATCAAATCAACCTTACATAACCATTATTGCATGTACTTTACCCAAGAAGGCTTATTGGCATATTGAGATCAGAAGGGCACATCCAGAGGGTCTCACATATTTTTTCAAGAACGCAGTACACAAAGCAATCCTCAAAAGGTGACAAGTGAGCTCCATTTGACACAAAAAAATTCCCGGAAGGGGGTGGAGGGGGGGGGGGGGGGCTCTCTTCCTTGTATGACTCTACCTCAGGCACTCAAGGCATATGCCTTTTTGTTTAACTCTTTTTTTCTTTTTAAAGATCCTGGCCACACATGTTCCAAACACTATCAGACAGGTAACCCTCCAAAATAAGTGTATCTGCAAAAATCATGTTACATTGCAAAACATTCTTGTTAGACTTTTAGTTCTGGACCTTTCATGCTTCTTACTTCCAACTATAACACTTAATTTATCGATTAATGGGTGAATAGAAAAGTCCTGCCATAATCAACATTTTGAGTTCCATAAGCCTTCAAAACAGCTCCGATAAAAGTGTCAAACATCAGATTGGTGGCTTTATACAGAATATTCATTAGGTTGTTGCTTGATAAGTAATAGGAACAAAATCTTCACCAGAAAATTCTGTAGCAATACAATTGAGGGTATTAGCAGGCACTTTGCAACAAATTGTAACAAATCAACTAGTTATAAACAAAATTTTCTAACTCAAAAGAGTGAAAAAGTACCACAACTCTGAAAAAATGTGGGAAGAAACACATGCTACAGCAGCTACACAGGCATTGTTTCCCCATGATGCTCGATCACAACACCAAATATCCTTCAAATTGGAGTAGTAATGGTTGAGATACAAGGGAGAATGTTGGTACATGTAATGATGAATGGGTAAGACTAAGATTAAGAGGACAGAGTCAGAGGTCACCACTGCACGGCCCTAGATGCACCTTTGATTTTCCAACTTCCAGGTCTGGGGCATAATAATCGCAACACACCCACCTTATCAATTCATAATTTCAGTAAAATAAAAGAAATTATCAATTTTAATTAATTAATAGATGATGGGAAATATTTGGCTTCCTTCGCCTTCTCGTACTATTTAATTACCACAAACAATATCAGTTTGATGCCGACAAACGAAACTGAACGCATGTGGTCTGGTTAAAAAGTAACTCGTCATGGATAATGAAGAAATTGTGAATATTTCGTGTATTTCATTTGTTTAAAAGCCAATTGCAGCTAATATTGACCGTGCATTCGATAATTCGTTTCGGTTTTGACCACATGGCCACGCTGACACTCAGTGACAGCGGTTATATTTATTGTGATATGCAAATTGGGGGTTGGTTTCCGTTGAAGGAGATTTGTCACATTTGTCAGTGTAAAACGATGCCAAAAGACACTGATCGACGCTTGTGTCAGTATGGTTGGTTGCAAGAAAAAACTGAATTCTCAGCATCGTCCAAGCGCACCTTATTTAAAAGCGCGAATGCATCATTTTGAACCCATTTTCAATCGGTCCTTTGCAGACATCAAAGACAGCCGCGACAAATTCCATGGTTACTAGGAAGTAAATAACTTCGCAACATCGGGGGAAATCAACACGCTCAATATAGTTCTAGGTCACTTGGAATATACTTCGTGAAAAAGTGATTTCCGAAGCATTCTGCTTACTTTGTTATGAAAATTGCCTTATCTTGTGTGTATTATCCCGATTTTATACACTCGGTTATTTTTTTACAAGTGGTTCATGTTGTCTTTCTAGTGCGCAATAATTCAGATTTTTTGTCAACAAAAAAGTTCAGACGGCCTGTAAATACGAGAGGGAATTTCGAACCATATTTTGCAGTTATGACATTAACAGCTCAAGTATTTGCGGTCACCTGTTTGCAAATCCGCCCATACATTGTCTCGAACAAATAAAGGGTGTGATCACGTCCTTGCATTCTTACGATTGCCCAAATTGAGTATTTCTGCAAGAACCACATCGTAATCACATGACCGGAAAAACATCATTGAAACATGGCCACATCCGGAACATCCAAAATTTGTGTTGGTGTTATTACATTCAAACATCAAAACCCACCAGAGTGTGTGTCAAAAAAATGCTTTCTCCGAGTCTGTAGTATGTTATCATTATATTGAGGACAAGGCTTTCATTACCGATTATTTTGTGGTTTTACCGGTTCGTTACTTACGCCACTGGCAAATTAATCTTCTTCAAAATCATAAAATTCACTTTTTTTCATGAAAAAAATTATATGTACCTTTTCTATGCACCTTACTCATTATTTTTATACATAATTTGCCTTTCCTTACTTCTCTTCTCTGTTTCTGATGCATTGGGAAAAATGTCAACAAATTGACCAAAGTTAGGGTGGACGACCCCTTAAATGGAATATAGTCTGTAGAGTTGCGTAATGAATGGCCCGAAAGATCTGAGTTACGTGTCTGAAATATTTCTCTCGGAATGGATGGAGCTTCACCATGGACAAGTTTATAAAAGAGGGTCACTTTTTGAGTATGGCGTCTTTCTTACCAGGTCTGCCAGCCATCTTCAAGAAATAAACCCCCACACGAAACCGATCTTGTTGAACCAGAAACAAATTGTATATTGCCCAGATGTTTTAATGGAGAGCTGTCGCATTACACCAGACGGGACTTGTTTATTCCATTATTGGAAGAAAATAAGCTAAATAGATTTGTTCGAGAGTTTTCCTGTCTAATGTAACTTCAAATTTTAGGGCAGCACGGTGGCTCAGTAGGTAGAGATGCAGGCTGCAAGCCGTGAGATCCTCGGTTAGAATCCCACCTGCGGCAACCGCGTTGTGTCTTGGGCAAGACACTTAATCCCAATTGCTCACGGGGGGCACGGTGATGTTGTGTACTAAGGCGTACTGCATGTCGATGGTGCACTTGTCTTCAACCAATGCTAACCCTGCTTGTATGGAGTTAGTACGTTGCGCGTCTGAGAGTTGCTCGCCGTTTCTCGGTGATTCTCTCCGTTTTCTCCGGCTTCCTCCAACGTAAAACTGTCCGACACGAGGTGATCCAGGCTGTCGAAAGTGTCGTTAAACCCCAATAAATAACTAAATAAATAAATAAATAAATAAATAAATAAATAAATAAATAAATAAATAAATAAATAAGTGTCTTCAAGTTTTCTTAACTGTGACAGTCTTTAGCCATCTTTTCTTACATATTTTGTCCATGTGTGTATCCCAAGAAAAGTCAGTCTGGAAGAAAATTCCAAGATTTTTATGGGACATTACAAATTCTAGAGATTCTCCATAGAAATACAAGCTGGGTTACGTTGTTGTGTGAATAAGGTGAAGTTCATTTTTAGCTCAACTTTGACGTAAGTCAAATTTGAGCTTATGCCATGGCCAGTCGTCCGTCTGTCCGTCAACAATTCAATACGGCTCGGGCTAGGGGCCGTATTTATGAACCGATCTTTACGAAACTTCTTGGGTATCTTTGTTATCACCGTGGGACGAGATCGAGTGTTTTGGGGTCCGGTCCGAAATTCAAGTTGGCCGCTGGCAGCCATTTTGTACAAAATTAGGTGCAATCAGATTTTTGCGCAGAACTTTCATATGAAAGCTGTGATTTGAAAATTTTTTTGTATGAATGTTTAGTACCATGGAATACATAAAATATAATACGGTTTTTTTTCTCGTGCGTAAATTATGCAAATTAGACTAACTTTGATGTATTTAGTGTTACTTTCAGCACTGTAAGTGCAAATGCCAATACGGCTCGGGCTAGAGGCCTTATTTATGAACCGATCTTTACGAAACTTGTTGGGTACCTTTGGTATCACCGTGGGACGAGAACGAGTGTTTTGAGGTCCGGTCCAAATACAAGATGGCCGATGGCAGCCATTTTGTTCAAAATTAGGTGCAATCAGATTTTTGCGCAGAACTTCCATATGGAAGCGCTGATTTGAATAATTTTTTGTGTGAATGTTTAGAACCATGGGATACATCACATATAATACGGGTTTTTTTCTTGTGCACAAATTATGCCAATTAGATTAACTTTGATTTTTTCAGTCTACTTACACACAGTAAGTACACAGGTCAATATAGCTCGGGCTAGGGGCTGTATTTATGAACCGATCTTTACGAAACTTCTTGGGTACCGTGGGATGAGAAAGAGTGTTTTTCGGTGTGATCCGAAATTCAAGATAGCCACCAGCAGCCATTTTGTACAAAAATTAGTGCAATCAGTTTTTTTGTACAGAACTTCTGTATGAAAGTTCTGATTTGAATAAATTTATGTATGAATGTTTAGTAACATGGAATACATCATATAATACGGGGCTTTTTTCTCGTGTAGAAATTATGCAAATTAGATGAATTTTGATTTATTCAGTGCTACTTATTCACAGTAAGTGCACATGTCAATATGGCTCGGGCTAGAGGTTGTATTTATGAACCGATCTTCACGAAACTTCTTGGGTACCTTTGTTATCACCTTGGGACGAGAACGAGTGTTTCTGGTGCGGTCCAAAGTTCAAAATGACTGCCAGTGGCCATTTTGTAGCGAAATTAGGTCCAATCATTTTTTTGTAACTTCTATACGGCTCGTATTTATGAACTGATCTTCATGAAACTTCTTGGGTACCTTTGTTATCACCTTGGGACAGAAACAATTGTTTTTGGGTGCCGTTGTTATTACTGTGCTATGAGAACAAATATTTTGGGGTTCAGTCACACCCACTCTGGGACTCAAAGGTTTCTTTTCTAGTTTAGCATCTGACTGTCGCCCACCTTTACAATACTTTACCTATACATTTGTTACAGGCTACAGTCAGTATTTATGTACAGACCATTACAATACTTTATATGTACCTTTGTTATCAGGTCATTACCTAGATGTTTGTCATTGCTGTGTCACATACTATACATGTACATGTCTTAACAAGTTGAGCTACAGTGTCATTGACACTTTCATTTTATGGTTGAAACTAACAAGCCAGATTTAGGACAATTTTTTAAAAACTTTTTCTGGTTCTGAGTTGAGATTTACTTCAATAGTGGAAATTTGTGGGGCAAACTGTGTAAGACAAGTATCATCTGCGAATAACCTAACAATGGGTGCAATCTTGTCGGCAATATCGTTGATGTACTCCAGAGAAAGAAAGGGGCCAAGAACAGACCCCTTTTTGACACCAGCCTCCATTATTTTGTCTTTGGAGCATTGCCTAGTGACTTTTACGCGTTATTTTCGATCTGAAAGGTAGTTTTTACACCATCGGAAGAGCTGCTCTCCCGATATGCCAAACACTTTTAGTTTGAAAATTAAACTCGTATGCCACACTCTTTCAAACGCCTTGGATATATCGAAAAGTATATTCCACACGTTTGTTCGCGACGGTCGATTGCTTTACACAAGTTGTGATAAATTTCATTAAGTTGAAACACAGTGCTGTTGTTTAGTAGAAATCCAGGCTGATATTTATAGAAAGGGTTGTTTTCCAGGAAGTACCTATGAACTATCTTGAAGACAATTATTTCCATTACTTTGCCGATGCAGCAGAATAGTGGTATGGTACGGTAATTTTGGGAGTCAAAACGGTCATCTTTCTTAAATAGTGGTATTGCATATGCACGCTCCATTCGTATGGGAGAGTGCTTACTTGTAGCGATTTACTAAATAATTGATATGGAGTCTTGCAGGTGGATCTTTTAGTTTCCTTCAGGAGCCTGTAATTTATGGCGGCGTGGCCATTCGACTTTTTAACTTTAAGACTTGAAAGTATCTTCACATTGTCGTGCTCACTAAATGAAATATTAGTTAATGATTGTGTGCATCGACGTTTAAATGGGAGTAAAGTGTGATATGACTAGCTAAATAATACTGTTTTGGAAGAAAATATCGTTCAACATGGCAGCTCTCTCAAAGTCTCCGTCGAGGATGTCCTCTTTATTTTTACCGTGAAGGTGTGTGTGTGTGTGTGTTGGTGTGTGTGTGGGGGGTGGGGGGGGGGGGGGAGTTCACGTGTCGTTAGGGAAGTCGCCGAAAAACTGTATAACAATATGCCAAAAGTTTTGGGGAGCCGTATTTGTAGAGAGTTTGGTATCCATTTTCTGCATGTACTTTTCTTTCGCATATTTTTTCATATTGTTAACATTATTTCAGGACGATTTATATTTTTCTCGCTGTTCTGGCGAATTTGTCCCTTCTTTCTTATAGAGACCGCACAATGAGGTATGCAGTCTTCAGCAATGCTGAAATAAATAGTTACAAAAATTTCGACTGTTTGGTTAACATGCTCGACAGAAGAAATGATGTATTCCCATTCGATCTCCACTAAAAGTTGATTCATTTTATTAAAGACAGCTTTACTGAAGTTCCAAACCATACTAACACTTGATCGGGGGACTGAACTGTTGGTGGCGATGTTGGAACAGGCTGATGGATGATCTGACACACCGAGCTCTGAGGTGACTGAATTAACAACCGAGATTGTATCGCTTACAATAATCGGATCAAGGAGTGACCTGCTCGAATCGGTGATTCTAGTTGCTCCAGATATTACGTTTTTCAAAGTTACAATTGGTCATGAGTGCATGCAAATAACCACGGGGCTTAGCAAGGTTTCAGTTAAAGTCACGGTAATGGTAACAGATGGGTTTCGGGATAGGGCTAAGTCGATTCTTTTTTCAAGAATTGATCAATAGTTCTCAGAACATTCCCTCTCTGATCTCTACACAAAGAATAAATGTCTAATGATTTCCGACTTTAAAGTATCAAAGTTTTCAAACAGATGGGTTTCTGTAAAACGTATAATGTCGTGATGTTTGATGTCGTAAACGATTTTGGCGAGTTTACGGCGGATGCTACGGATGTTGTAGTTGATAACCGAAATACTTCAACTTAACTTCAAAAGGAGAAAAATGTGAAAACGCTTCCATTCCGTAACTCTGTGTTGTGAGAAAATAGTATCTGTATGTTGTCCAACGATGCATATACGGCTGGCAAACGTGAAGGAAGTATTAATTAGAGAATTGCAAAAGGGAGTAAAAACACTTCCTTCTATCTTTATGACTGGAGGTCATAACTCGCATTGTCGAGGTCACAGACTGATTGTATGTAGTAACTTTGTCCAATTCACAAGAATTGATTCAGAAGACAGATATTATTCATACTTCACACAATATTTGATCATAACACCAGGTAAGTCATGATCATGATCCAAGGTCATAACACCAAGATCAAGGTCACTGTCAATTCATCCCTTCTAACTCTGGTCCATACAAACGATTCAATGGGCAGATTTTGTTCATACTTTATGCAAAGCTTGCTCGTAACTCAGGAGTGTATCATGATCTTAGCCTAAAGTCACAACTCCAAGGTCAAGGTAACAAACAATTGTGTGATCTAAGTTAGTCCACTCCTTAAAATAATAATTCAATGGGCAGATCTTGTTCATACTTAACCCTTTACCTAACATGAAAAGCAGACGACACTTACAAACAAAATTCTTGAATAACTAATTTTTTTCATTTTTTGTCTCAAAAACATAGGTTATGACCCCTCATTGAAACGAGCTCGGCGAGCTCGTTCCAATGAGGGGTCATAACCTATGTTTTTGAGACAAAAAATGAAAAAAATAATGAAAATTAATTGGCGATTTTTGAGAATAGCGCTGGCCAGTTTTGGCCGTTGCTTTGGGTAAAAGTTAAAACAATGCATGCTATGACTCCAGAGTGTGCCTAGACCTTGATCCAAGACCATACCTCACAGACCGTTCATTCATTCTAACTTTGTCTGGTCCATAAAATGATTCAGTGGACAGATCTTGTTTATACTTCAAACAATGCTTACCGGTGGCCCAAGGGTATGTCATGAGCTTGACCAAATGTCATAACTCCAAGTACAATGCCACAAGCCATTTGAGTGCTCTAAATGTGTCGACTCCATAAAGGTATGATTCAATGAACTGGTCTTGTTGGTACTTAACACAATGCATGCTTACGACACAGCCTTTATCATGACCTTGTCCCACGGTCACGGTCACAGACCATTCTATCTTTGTTTGGTCCATAAATGAATCAATTGACAGATCTTGTTCATACTTCAGCCACACCCAATGCTTGCTTATTACTCAAGAGTTTGCCATGACCTTAACTCAAGGTGTACAATCTAGATTCTCTGAAATATCTTGAAGGCTACACTTGTTTGATGAGTTTCTCTCCATTGTGCTATTGCTGTTATGTCATGCCCATATTCGAAGAGCATCCATCAACTCTGTTGATATTTTCTTCTTTAAAATAGATTTTCAAATTAATTGAGAAGCGATTGTGAAATACTTGGTTTCATATCTGTATATGACCACAGTAGCTGTAGTGCATCAAAATATACACAAACTATTGACACAGTTTCTTCAAAGGTCCAGGCTATGCATAAATTTATATACCCTTAAACTTGGTTTGGTCACTAAAGAATCGGCGCATTATGGATAAGATAACTCCACCAATAGACGTATTATATTACATATTTAACTGACTAATATAGTCGATTTGTAATTTCTCATTGAAACTTTAACATCTTTGATATCATGAGATACAAGTACTTGGTGGGGTGGACTGGAAGTGTTGAGAGTTTGCAACATATGCCGTAACTTTGGACTTCAAACTAAAACGTTTATAGTATTTTGATCAAATGTTAATAACTCTCTTTATGGCACTGTCCAATATTTTATTTTATTTAACATGTTAGACCGTTGCTATCATGAGTTTTGATCATCAGACAAGTCAGGTATCATCTGATATTCCGCTTAACCCGTTATCTAACATAGAAAGCAGACGACACTTGCAAAAAATATTCTTAAATAACTAATTTTTTCATCTTTTGTCTCAAAAACATAGGTTATGACCCCTCGTTGGAACGAGCTCGATGAGCTCGTTCCAACGAGAGGTCATAACTTATGTTTTTGAGACAAAAAATGAAAAAATAATGAAAATTAATTGGCGATTTTTGAGAATAACGCTGGCCGGTTTTGGCAGTTAGGTTGGGTGAAGGGTTAACTATTTAACTAATGCGACAAGCAAATGGCATATGTGCACCAGTATTTCTCGAATAACTAAACATTTTCATGTTTGCCTCCAAAACATAGCTTAGGATATAACTATTACCTTAGGTAAAGGGTTAATATGCCTTTAAAATTATTGATATTTTATTGTTTTTTTCCAGACCGTTTCCTCCAGTAAGCGTTGAGCAGTTTGCACTGCAAAAGAACAGAAAGATTTTTCCCTCGGGCAAGAAACCAGAATCTGCACAGATTCTGGTTAATAATCTTATTAAGGAAAAACCACCAAGTGTTCTAAAACAGGAGGCAATGTTCTCATCGGCTATGCATCCACATTTACTTGGTGCCCACTTAGCATTCCCATGGCAGACAATGCCATTTCTAGGACTGAATCCATTTCTGCCTTTGCAACACGATTTCTTTGATGCTCTCACCAAGGCACAACCGTCTTCAAAACAACCGGAGGTTGACAAGAAACATGAAAAGTCACTCAAGCGACAAAACCAATGCGACGAAACAGCATTAGATTTGTCAAATAAAAAGCCGAAACTGGACAAAACTCTTAACTCAAAAACCTCTAAAGACAGAGTTAACTGTAGAACAACAAACTGTGGTGAAAGCAACAGCACCGTACATTGTTCAAAAGCCAGGAAATATTCACTTGTCGGGCACGTTAAGGACACAAGTGTGAAATATTCCCAATCTGTAAATGATGGACGTGCAAAAGATTCTGTGTCGTCTTGGATTAATCATTCAAGTGTGAACAAATCAACAGAATGTACATGTAAATATAATTCCAAGGCCGACATGATCAACTGGGATGTAGATGATGTGTGTCAGTTTGTTAAAAGCATTCCTGGATGTACACAGTATGTTAAGGTGAGGCTTCATTCCTTTTTTTCTAAACACAATGATCACTTAATATGTCAGCACACCTCCCAAGAAATTTAGAAATGTTCCACATTGCCGAGTTTATGATATTTTACTGCATAAAAGAGGGAAAGGGGCGCCGGAAGCAAGCACGAGCGTGGGGTGAAAAGTAACATAAAATGCCACCGGGTCTAGTTTTATGGTCCCCAACATGCCAGACTCACTCTCTGAACATTTTAAAACTGATAATTTGCGACTTCTCTTATTTCTTTGGCCACTGTGTTTCTCCGGCGATTTACCTTTTCGAACCGGTACGCTGTTGCATAAATATTTTTTAAGAAAAATAATCAGAAACTAGCTGTGGAGTATCAGTAATACCTTTATCCTCCCTCCCAAATTGTAGGATTAAATTATTACTGAATCGTTTTATGGCTATATATTGAACTGACCCAGTCACTCTTTCCATCGTAACATTGGACGATCTCATTCAGGAACTCATCGGAGTCCAAATGATTAGTACAGCCTACAGGGTAATATACAAATTGGCAGATATTTTTCTTTCATCGGTAGATGTTTGGTGGGGCCATATATATATATATATATCAAATCCAACGGAATGGGGTTCTGGTACGCCTGAAAAATGTCTGAGCTTGATAACTGTGCCCTTTGTTATACTTTCAATCCATATGGATAATTTTTACAAGAAAGATGGCGTCAAAACGACTACTCAGTTAACCTGAATTGGAACAGTCACAGGTTTTTTTTCTGATTACGGTTTTGGCCATGTGTTAACCACAAGCTCATGGTAGAATTGTGGATTTGTTTCTATTGGTAGATTCTAGATTGAGACAGTGGGAAATATGCTTAACGTTACTTCTACACAGTTTGCAAAATGTATGCGACATCTGCATAGGTTGCGTGCTTAGACTCGAGTATCTCATATACGATTTACATAAACTTCATTCTGCGTATTTCTCCTAGTCTAAATCTATTAATATCAACTATTTCCAATTAAATGCTGGTTCAGTTATTCAGATTCAGGGAGCTAGGTGGCGTCGCGGTAACCGGTTCTCGTCAGATCACCGAAGTTAAGCAACGTCGAGCGCGGTTAGTAGTTGGATGGGTGACCATTTCAGCGACCGATTCGCGCCCCTGCGTTGTGTCCTTGGGCAAGGCACTTAACCCCGATTGCCTACATGCAATCTCCACGCAATGATTTCTCCCTTTCAGCGGATACATCTCTGCCAGAAGTTACCGAATCTGCAAGAATCTTGCAGATTGGGCATCGTGTTGTACGGGTTCATAAATTCAAATCAGTCCGATTTTTAATTAAACAGGTTTTATTACCTGAGAAGGAATTTTCAAAAATACTGTTGAATCAATGAGAAATTGGGGAAAGTGAAATAAATATAGTCCGAGACTCCGAGTAAGAATACACCGACAATCACGTGATATTTGTAAACAAATAAACGCACGTGTCATCTAATTCTCAGACGACAATCGACATGGAGTCTGATGAAGCACTGCAACGCAGTGTGTAGTTGTTAAACTAAGTAACTTGAGCTTCATTTGAACATTTTTCTTTCTGCACCGTGGGTTACTTAACTTAAAAATAGTAGCAATACTCGTCCGCAAGCACGAGAAACGCTTCGCCGGCGACGGTTTTGTTGGTGTTTGTGGTGCCATGTTTATGAACTGAACGTCTGCGTTTCCGGTTTTGTTTTGATTGGGTGAAACCGTGAATCTAAATTTAGACGTAAAAAGTTCAGTAACTTATGGCAGAGGTGTATCCGCTGCAAGGCGGTGCAAGGGAGAAACCGTTGTGTGGAGATTGGCCTACATGGGGGCACGATGACGCTGTGTACTAAGGCGTACTGCACGTCGAAGGTGCGCATGTCTTCAATCAATCTAACCCTGCCTGTGCCGCGGTGCAGAGTTCAGAGTTACGAAGTTGGAGAGCTGACAGCTGCTCGTCGTTGCTCGGTGGTTCTCTCTGGGTACTCCGGCTTCCTCCACCCATAAAACTGTCACCGACATGATATGACCCTGGCTGTTAAACCCTAATGTAAAAAAAAATTCTGATTTAGCATATTGGCATAGGCATAGTCTCTTTTCCCCTATAACTGTCAGTTAATCAGTAACGGAATGGTTATAACTGGGTAATCAACCGGTTAACCCTTTACCCAACGTAACGGACAAAACCGACCAGCGCTATTCACAAAAATCGCCAATTCATTATTTTTTTCATTTCTTTGTCTGAAAAATATAGGTTATGATCCCTCTGTGGAACGATCTCGTCGAGCTCGTTCGCTTGAGGGGTCATAACCTATGTTTTTGAGACAAAAAATGAAATAAATAGTTATTCAGGAATTTTGTTTGCAAGTGTCGTCTGCTTTTCATGTTTGGTAAAGGGTTAAAGAACCGCTTCAACACTAAAGAAAGAATAGTAATCGAGGAGCACATGAAACAATGAACAAGAAATTGGTAAGGAGAGACAGTAATAAGATATTTCAACAACCCAAGAACGTTGTGGGATTAAATTAATACCAAACCCACAGCAATTACATACATTGCGGATTCGACCATTTATTCTACACAATATTGTACGCAATGGTACAGTTTCGTTCTGGTACACGGGCTGGAAAGTTTATGTATTGGGTTACCATTGTTGCTGGAGCTTAATTAAATTATTTATGAGCTCATACTTCACAGAAAGTTAAATTTCAGCTGTCTGTCTGATTTCGAAAAATGGTCAGTGGAAGCAATGTGGGTTTTTTTTGCTCAACTTGACAAAGTCAAGCTGAGCTATTGCCATCACTTCTCGTCCGTTGGCGTACGAACGAACGTTCACAATTTCCTTTGGCACACCGCACAGGTCGCATTTATGATCAGAACGCTTTAAAACTTTATATGCTTGTTTGGGGTTACCTCTAGATGGGAGCTGTCCATTTTCTTCTATTCCCGTCAAAAAATGTTGCAGCTGGCAACGACCTTTGAACTTAGTTTAGTCAAACCTCAATATTTCCCTTTGGCACACCCTACAGCGAACATTTATGATCGGATTACATTGAAACCTGACATGCTTGTTTGGGGTTGCCTCCAAATGGAAGCTTTCGATTTTCTTACATTTCCGTCAAAAAATGTTTCCGTTTACAATGACCTTTGAACTTAGTTTAGTCAGACCTCAATATTTCCCGTTGGCACACCCTACAGCGCACAATTATGATCGGTTCACTTTGAAACTGGTGTGGTTGTTTGGTGTGCCTACTACATAGGAGCTATTGATTTTCTTCCTTGCCCGTCAAAAAATATTGCCGTTGGCAACGACCTTTGATGAACTTAGTGCAGTTATGCATCAATATTTCCCCTTGATACACCCTGCAGGGTACATTTATGATTGAATCGCGTGGAAACTTGGTGTGCATGGTTGGGGTGACATCTAGATGGAAGCTGCCCATTTTTTGCCATTTCCGTCAAAAATAGTTACCGTTGGCAACGGCCTTTGATGAACTTACTAAAAACCTTGACACATCCTGCAGGGCACATTTAAGATTGGAGCACTTGGAAACTTGCTGTGCTTGTTTGGGGTGACATCTATATGGGTGCTGTCGATTTTCTTCCATTTCTGTTGAAAAATGTTGCCGCTGGCAATGTTCTATGAACTTAGTTTAGTCAAACCTCAATATTTCCCTTTGTCACACCCTTCAGGGCACATTTATGATCGGATCACTTTGAAACTTGGTATGTCTGTTCAGGGTAACCTCTAGATGTGAGCTTTTGATTTTATTTTTTTCCATTTCCATAAAAAGGTATTGTCGTTATCACCAGCCTTTGAACTTAGTGCATTTGTGCAGCAACTTATCCCTTTTGCACTCTCTGCAGAGTATATTTATGAATTTGTGAAACATTGCCACAAGCAGTGACCTTCAAACTTTGTGCATTTGTGCACATTTTCCTTTGACGTGCCTCAGAGGGCGCATTCATTATCAGATTGTTTTGAAACTTTGTGTGCTTATACAGGGTGACAACGATAGCAGCTATCGATTCTCTTTTCATTTCCATCAAAAACTGTTGCTGTTGGCAATAATCTTTGAATTTATTGCATCTGTGCATCGACATGCACATTTATCGCAGGATTGTTTTTGAACTTGGTGTGCTCATTAGGCGAGACCTTTAGAGAACTATTGATTAGCATTCATTTTTGTGAAAAAGTTGCCGTTTATAATAACTTCTGAACTTACTGCATTTGTGTATCAACATTCTTCTTCCTTTAGCCAGCCTTATAGTTTACATTTAAAAATGCATGGATTGCTTTGACGTTGTGCACACACAATGCTGTTGTGTTGAGGATTCACCAAATAATATTGGAACCAATGATATTCAATTTTGCCATTTCACTTATAACTTACCAAGTTCAAGTTTGTCAAGCTGAGCTACAGTGTCATTGACTCTTTCATTTCTTTTGCCACCACTTGGTGCCCGTCGTCTGTTGTCCGCCGGCTCTCATCCATTAACGTTTACATCTGAATCATGCTCTTTGAAATAAATGATTGGGGTAAATTCGATCCTAATTTGGTAAAACCTGGCATACATAATCTGTGGCTGACTGTCATTCAAGTTTGTTCAAACGAAGTTTCTGCTTCACATTCGGGCTTCTCGTCAAACAGTATGATATTTGACATTTAGCTTGCTAACGTGCTCTGGTTTCCAGGTTTTTAGCTCACCGAAGGGAGCTCAACTTATCACTTGCCGTCCGTCGGCCGTCGTCGTCGTGAACATTTTTCAAACGACTTCTCCTCTGAAACCACTGGTCCGATTTTCACGAAACTTCATGTGGATGTTCATTACTATATGGCAATTCAGGTTTGTTCAAATGAAATGGCCACGTCCCTTCGGGGCTCTGTATGGAGCATAACTCTTAAAGCACCGTATGAATTATCGAAAAATTATTTTAAAATCTTCTTCTCCAGAACCAGTGGGCAGAATCATTTGATATTTGGTATACAGCATTATGGGGTGGATCTGATTCAAGTTTGTTCAAATTGGCCCCCTGGATTCATATTTGGGCTCACTATAGAAGCCCAAATTTTAACTTAGTCCATTTCAGGAAAATTTCTTTAAAAATATTTTTCTCCAGATCCAGCAGTCAGAATATTTTGATATTTGGTATGCAACAGTGTGGGGTAGATCTGATTTAAGTGTGTTCAAATCGGCCCCCTGGATTCATATTTGGGGTCAATATAGAAGCTCGAATTTGAACTTAGTGCATTTCAGGCAAATTTCTTATAAAAATCTTCTTCTCCAGATCCAGCAGGCAGAATCTTTTGATATTTGGTATGCAACATTGTGGGGTGGATCTGATTCAAGTTTGTTCACATCAGCCCCCTGGGTTCATATTTGGGCTCAGTATAGGAGCCCAAATTTGAACTTAGTGCATTTCAGGCAATTTTCTTTAAAAATCTTCTTCTCAAGATCCAGCAGGCAGAATCTTTTGATTTTGGGTATGCAGCATGCTTAGGGGGTGAGATTCAAGTTTGTTCAAGCCAAGTCCCTCGGTTCATATTTGGGCTCACTGTGGTAGCCCGAATTATAACTTAGTTCAAAATGAGGAATTTTCTTTAAAAATCTTCTTTTTCAGATCCAGCAGTCAGAATGTTTTAATATTTGGTATGAAGCATCCTTAGGGGGGTGAAATTCAAGTTTGTTCAAGCCATGTCCCTAGGTCCATATTTGGGCTCACTGTGGGAGCTTGAATTGTAATTTAGTTCGAAATGAGGAATTTTCTTTAAAAATCTTCTTCTTCAGATCCAGCAGTCGGAATGTTTTGATATGTGGTGTGTAGCATCCTTAGGGGGGTGAGATTCAAGTTTGTTAAAGCCAAGTCCCTGGGTCCATATTTGGGCTCCATTCGGGAACCTGAGATTTAACTTAGTACAATAATGTTCAAGCCATGTCCCTAGTTCCATAAAATTTGTCTCTCATGACTTTATTCCTTTGTAGTGTTGCTGAACCATGTCTAACTGAATGTGACCCCAAAATACTTCTTTGAACCACTTTGTTTGAATCACTTTGCCCGGTGAGCGATTAAGGCCCCTTGGGGCCTCTTGTTTTAAATCAAGTTCCTGGTTCGATTTGTGTTTGTTTTCTTGGGAGTCCATTTATATACCACCCATATCTTCACTGCTGTAGATACGTTTTTTCCGGAATTAGAGAGAAAATTGATCTCATATGAGGCCACATTGAATACCCATCATGTTTTTTTTCTACAGTTAGATTTGAGATACCACAGATGCTTCATATGTGCAGTTTAGGAAACGGGCGTTTGAATTTTGTTGTCGCTTGACATTCTCGTGCATTTCCCATCGCCATGCGCCTGTTAACTTTTGCATTCTGGTGTTCTTCTGAAGAACGAACAGTCCCAGTCCTATAAAACTATAATCGTTGGTTGCCTGGCATTGCAGTTTGTTTGAGCGAAGCTTCTGCGCCAGAGTACCAGAGTTATGACTCTTCTTGTTAAGCTTAGAAAAAAAACTGTACAAACATTTCTCATTACGACTAAAGTCATTTGTGTGCGGATTTTGTTGTCCTTCGTTATGTTAAGAGACTACTATGATGGGGGGGGGGGGGGGGGGGGAGTAGACATCCGCATATTGCAGGTTTCGACCATGCATACAGACCAGAATTATGGCCCTTGTTACACTTTTTAAACTTCAGAATGAACATTTTGCATTATAACTCCGGCATCAGTTGGTGGATTTTGATGTCCTTTGGTTTGGTGAAAGACCATTCTGTTAATTGCAGATTACATCCATGCATACTTACCACATTTATACCCCTTTTTCGAATTAGAAAAACTTTCTGTGTGAAGTTTTTGCATTGTTTTTTTTTTGTCCATGGGAATGATTTTTGTTGAATGGCGGCAGAGAACTGAATAATTTTTGTATTGCCCATTTTGTCATTGCAGGATGGGGCATATGCTATGCTTCGCGTTGCACTATTTTCTTGTTATATTTTACGCAGTGTTTTCCTGGAGATTTTTGTCAAAGTTATTGAAATGATCATTCAAAATAAATTCACTGGCAGCATCGAAATATTGCAAAATAAAATTTTTTCACCTCCCCCCGTCCCTGTGGTAAACAAATTCTGCGTAACTGGCAAAATAGGAAAAGGAACTAACGCCGGTGGTGTAGGTCCTCTAAAGAGGACATCATATGTATAAACAATAATTGTCTAAACTTGACTTCAGTTCTATGTTGCATTCACGATATAGTCATAGATGCTGAAAGTCACCATAAACACAGTAATTAAATAAGTTTAAAAAAATACCTCTCTCTATGGGAAAAATGTAATGTGGAAAAGTGCTTGTTTACTTTGGACACATTCTGCTTTGCTAGTATAGAGGGATCTGGCAATTAATGCCCATTAAGTTCGCAGCAGGCTTATAAATAATTGACTAAACATGATTTTTTGTAATGCTGTTATGACATACTGGGTGTGACCGCTGATAGATAGATGGATGGATGGATGGATGGATGGATGGATGGATGGATAGATAGATAGATAGATAGATAGATAGATAGATAGATAGATAGATAGATAGATAGATAGATAGATAGATATTTTTCAAAACAAAGGAGCACGGGCGCAGGTCGGGAAATCGATTTCTATTGTAAATTATGTCTATGGAATTGAATGTTGTTTTAATATTTTTGAAGTTGTATGACTTTATGACAAAATGAACTCATCTCAGAAGTGCTTTCACAAGAATGTTTCGAAGACTGGGATTTTTTTATAAGCTATGATTCATCGTTTGTTAATGGCTTCTGGCAGTTTTGTGTTTAATTCTTTGAAGTTGTTTTTGAAAATTTTTGCAATTTCGACATTGCTTCGATTATAAATCAAAGGAAAACAAATAATTTTATTTGGCAACCCAGAGTACTCTCTATTGAGTCCGCATGGGAGATAGTCCTGAGCTTACCAATCCAATAGTTTTCACGCTCAAGTCGTTTGTCTGTTGTGGTTTCATCATCGTCCAAAAACGGAATTTGCTCAATGGGTTGAAAACTGAAATGTGACTTAATGTCATGACCCGGGAGGTTAAAGTGGTCTGAGACTGCCTTTCCTGAATCTAAACGGATATTTGATAAATGGTTTTGAATTCTGACGCGCAGAGGGTTTTTCGTCTGGCCGACATATTGGATATGGCATAATTTACATGTGATTAAATAAATAATGTTTTCAGAATCACAGTTGAAGCTGTTTCTAACTTGGTAAAACATACGGGTTTGTTCGCTAAAAAATGTTTTACCGGTATTCATGTAGTTCATACGATGTATGTAACAAATTTTGCGTTGACATAGATTTACTGATCCATCTCCCAGAACTGGGCGGTTATGTCGAATTTTCGTGGGATGCGTTGGCTCCGAGTCCCGAATGGGTGTCTCTATCTCACGGATTGTATCAGATTTAATTTTCCGCAAAAGGCGTTTTGAGTAAGCGCGTTTAACAAGTGTTTTGAAAAGAATTGAACAGGCGTGATTGAGGTCGCTTCTGTTCGTACAATTTCTATGGAATCGAATAATTTGAGATTTTACCAAGCCATTATTTTTTTTACTTGTGATAGATAGATAGATAGATAGATAGATAGATAGATAGATGGATGGATGGATGGATGGATGGATGGATGGATGGGTGGGTGGGTGGGTGGGTGGGTGGGTGGGTGGATGGATGGATGGATGGGATGGGATGGGATAGATAGATAGATAGATAGATAGATAGATAGATAGATAGATAGATAGATACTTTATTCAGCAGCATGCATGTTTTTTACAATGTAACAAATTTCAACTTATAAATAGCAACACATAGCACATACTGATGGGAGATGGCATAGCCAGATTGGCTGTCTACCTGCCATCTCCCTCAGGTTGAAAGAATGTTTCACTGAATTCGGACCAGTGTATGTCAGTGCTCAAAATATTTTTTTTTCTTTGTGTAGCAAAATGCTACACATTTCCAAAAAAAAATGAATAGCATTTTGTAAAAATTACAAGCTATTTTTGTGTACCAGAGTTATGTTATGCTATTTTGTATTGAATTCTTCTATGTAGATAGAATAGTTTCCATCCATTTTTGGGCATTTCCAAATGATCTGCAGCATTTACTATGTTTTTCTTTAACTGAAATGCCTTTAAGGGTTGCATGGACTTGGATATTTTCAAATGGCGTCTTGGTTGTTTAATAGAGTTCTCAAAATGGAAGTTGGGATTTTTAATTTAATGGGCTTGAAGTTATTTTTAATGGGCATTTTATGCAAAATGTTGTAAAAACAGGAAGAATTTAAACCAATAGAATTCATCTTACATATGCAGTTGCAAATGATGCTTGATGGAGAGTTAATCTGAGTTATGCCTGGAATGTTCCACAATCAGACGTAAAGCTTCAGTGAACTAGTTTTCAAATTTTCATTCACATTTTGCGATACAAGATAATCAACTGCAGCCTAATAGGCTGCAGTTGATTATCTTGTATCGCAAAATGCTATACATAATTGAACATTGTGTAGCTTTTTGCAAGTTTTGCATAGCAAAAAGCGATGCGACACCGCTTATTTTGAGCCCTGGTATATGTCAAGTGAGGTACATTATCTGCGAACTATCTGCAATACTGCGGATTTAATAAAATATGCGATTGAGTGAATGTGAATGGGGCATTGAAATATTCCAGTAAATTTGGCTCTCCCATCCTCCAAACCAATGAAGACCAGAAGCAATGATGAGAATCGAAGTTGGTTATAAGACAGTGGGTGAGATACACTGACCCGACACTAATGTGACAACAATATCACTGGTGATAGTGCTTATCAACAATGGAACGAGTGCCTCGCTGTAATCAGGACAGTTACCGCCTCTGGTTCCCACGACACCACACTTCAGTCTGCATATTAGAGTTCGTGCTCTGCTCAGAGACGGGAAGACCCGCAAGCGTCACACATAAGGAACAGGTGCTCCGGGCAGGTCAAAACCACGCAAGGGGAATGTTGTTCGCAGTCATCAGATGTTTTCAGCAATTATTCAATGAATAGAGCGCCAGGTCATGCACGTTGACCCGTTCATTGAAGCTTTGCTTGCTGTTCCATTGTTTTATGTTATAGATTCACAGCTAAAGCGCTTACAGAAAAACCGCTCGTGCGCGGATCTCGACCCCCACAATGATCGGCCCCTATCCATATTGCCGACAGATCAGATGACAGTGTCGATTTTCAACACGTCGCACCATCAGCATCGCCCGCATCTCTCCTTGCTCACGACAACCTTCAAAAAGAGGAGGTATTTTGTTACAAAGTCATCCATTGATTAAGATCTACGAACATTATCTGGGGAACCAAATTAGACGAGATAACCAGACAAGATAGCGAGAATAGCACATAACGTTAGGTTAATGGGAGTTCAGCATTGAGTTGAGGAATCATCATGCCACATCCTAATAAATTTAGTCAACTCTAACACGTCAAACTGGCTCAAATAAAACAATCGGGACAGTAAGGATTGTTGCATTCAACGCTGTCGGCGTATGATGCAAAGAACTTAAAAGTCAGACTTTTTTTTAACATATTTCTGTTTTCCAGAAGAAGAATTTCGTTGTCCAATTCGTTTCACATTTTTGGAAACGAGTACAGTGGAAACTTCTCCAGGGATCGAGTCCTTGTTCTACTTACACGCAACTGCGTAGACTGTCTGGTGTTTGAGTGGGTCCGAGAACTGACATTGGTGACGCAATCGCTAAATGAGGCTGGGAGATTAGACTTTTTCCAGTTGAAGATGAACAGAGCAGCATGGAGTTTAACCAAGTCATTATTAACCTTCAGGATACGATCTTTGATGAACAACCCCCAACCATATCTTTTTCATTGGATGGGGCTGCTCTGTCTGATAAACGACCAAGCGTAAATATGCTTCGACGACATTCTTGTATCCAGTTTCCGCGAGAAATGTCAGTCACTGTTTTGTGTAACGGTTAAGGGAGGATAACTCAAAAGGACATGATCATTATTCATTCTTTGTTCGTCCCTTGAATGAATGTGCGGGTTATCAAGTAAAAGTCGCCAGTCGCGTTTGATAAGATTATGCCCCTCACACAGGCCTGTGTGTGTGTGTGGGGGGGGGGGGGGGGGGGGGGGGGGGCAAAATCTTATCAAACGCGAACTGCGTATATTTTTCACATCATGTCAAAAATTGAGTTTATTAACACTCAGTATACAAACCACGAATACTATTCTCGACTGAGACTCAATCGAGAATAGTATTCGTGGTTTGTATACTGAGTGTTAATAAACTAGGGTCGTCCCGTCATGCCCTTACCCCCCCCCCCCCCCCCCTCCCAGCCCCCTCCCCAATCCGAAATTCGCTCCGGCGTCCCTGCAGTATGGGCATTCAATTTTTTATTATTAATAATTCGTAGGGCTCCTTTCTGCATTAACCGTAATCTGTTGATCCCTCTTGAGTTACCCCAGATTTGAATGCCATAAAGCAAGTGACTGTTTGCGAGTGTGAAGTAAAGAGTCCTCAAGGCTTTGTGTGTAAGAATGGCTTTAACTTTATTGAGTGCAAAATTTACACGTGCAATTTTTTAGCATATCTGTGTGATGTGGGTTTTGTACGATAGCTTGTCATCAATGTTGATACCAAGAAATTTGATGGACTTTTCGGTTTCTTCGACGCCTACCCTAATTATTTCTTTGTCGTCGATATAGATACTCTGTTGCGTAGATTTTGTTTTTTTTCTGCCTGGGTTAATTAATATATATTTAGTTTTGTTAGCGTTTATGACCAGACGATAAACAGAACTATATTTTTTTGCAATTCATTGTTTATGGAGGTTTTCAAGTTATTTTCGCAGGCACTTGATTTTTATACTGAGGTGTATCGTCCGCGAATAATAAATAACAAGTTCAGGGAAGTTGAGTTAAAAATATCATTAAAAATAGTGAAAAAAGGATGGGTCCTAATATTGAGCGCTGTGGTACGCCGCACACAGTTTGAACCAAATCCGATTTGTGTTCACCAAAAAGAACAAATTGTTTTCTGTCAGATAAATAGTTTTTCAACCAGTCATTGGTAACTCCTCTCACATCATAGTGCTCAAGTTTCTGTAACAAAATTTCATGCTTTATTGTATCAAAAGCTTTTGTCAAATCAAGGAAAACCGCCAATGTGGAGTCTTTAGTAGTTTTATTGTTTTCTTCAGCGATATCTTTCTGATGCCAATAAACATGAAAAAATAAAAACATTGATTGCTTAACCCTTTACCCAACGTACACAATATTAAAATTTATTATTTGAATAAAAAAAATGTTCTCCAATTTTCAACAAAATCATATCATGTGATGGTATTGTGATCCCTCCTTAGTACGCTCTCAACGAAATGGCCACTTGATATTGTTCTGCTGAAGTTCTTTGAAAAATATTTTTTCAACGGCTCAGTTTGTAGATTACACGGGAGGTTACGGCTGATTCGTTAGGTAAAGGGTTAACCTTCTGCACACTGATATTTGATATTGAAATATCAAAGTGTTTAAACTTCACATTGATTAAATTCCAAGTTGCATTATGTGAAAAATGTGCTGCTTGGAATTTCAGTTTTTTCACATCAGTGTGCAGAATGTTAACCCCTTACCTAACATGAAAAGCAAACGACACTTGCAAAAAGAATTCTTGAATAAATAATTTTTTTTTCATTTTTTGTCTCAAAAATATAGGTTATGACCCCTCGTTGGAACGAGCTCGTCGAGCTCGTTCCAACGAGGGGTCATAACCTATATTTTTGAGACAAAAAATGAGAAAATAATGAAAATTAATTGGCGATTTTTGAGAATAGCGCTGGGTGGTTTTTGCCTTTACGTTCGGTAAAGGGTTAACATCCTTTCAAGCCTTAACCCTTTACCCAACGTGAATAGAAGACGCAAACAAAATTCTTGAATAACAAATACCTTTCATATTTTGCTTACAAAACATAGCTTTAGACCTATCATTGCATTTGAAACAATCTCGGCTTGCATGTTCCAATGAGGAGTCATAAGCTATGTTTTGAAAATGAAAATTAAAAAGAAATATAAAATTGAATGACAATTTTTTTTATGAATAACTGATCAGACCTGATATGACTGAAGCATCAGGTAAGGAGTAAAAACCCACAAAGGGGCCCACCATGATATTAACAAGCAAGAAATTATACGTCAGAATGGTCAAGTTTCTATTCCTTAAAAAGAAACATTTTTCTGAATACAGTAGTAATAGTTGTTCACACATGCTTGTTCTGGAACCGATTAACCCTGTGTAGGTGTTGGCACAATATCGATATTTTAATCAGACAGTTTTTCCAATCATGCAACATATAATTTAACCAATTCGATTTTATTTGACGCAGTTCACTGATCTCTGCCAAACAAAATTTTATCATTCCATTGATTAAATAAATACGTTCTAGGGCGGAAGTTATAACATCGGGCTGTAGGAATATCTTTGTTTTCCAATTGTTCAGAAATAGGTTTGTTTTCTTAAATCGAGTTGGAGTTTGCAGCTTTGTGAACCTATCTTGATAGATGATGAGGGGGGGGGGGGGGGGGCAGGTGGTAGAGGTGCAGGCTGCAAGCCGAGAGGTCCTCGGTTCGAATCCCACCTGCGGCAACCGCGTTGTGTCCTTGGGCAAGATACTTCACCCCCATTGCCCACGTGGGGGCACGGTGACGGTGTGTACTAAGGCGTATTGCGCGTCGATGGTGCACCTGTCTTCAACCAATGCTCACCCTGCTTGTGTGGAGTTGGTATGTTGGGGAGCTGACAGTTGCTCGCCATTGCTCGATAGTTCTCTCCGAGTACTCCGGCTTCCTCCACCCGTAAATCTGTCACGGTCATGGTTAGCCATTGTGCAGAAATATGTGACCTTAAACACCAATAAATAAATAAATAATCTTGATAGATAAGGAAATATGGAACGAAATGAAAGAGAGAAAGAAATACCAGGAAAATATAATCCATTTCATCATTCTTATGTTGAAGCTATAAAAAAAAATCTTTTTCTCACCTCGCTGATCATTGAAAAATCCACCCTATCACTCTTGTTTTTACCTGGAAATCTCTTCTATGATAAAATGGTCCACTTTGTACGACCACAACTAAATATTTAACCAAATTCTTTCTTGTTTGACAGACTTTCATGATATAGGGGAGCACGGTGGCACAGTGGTTATAGCATTGGACTTCAAACCGCAAGGTCTCTGGTTCGATACCAACTGCATTGTGTGTCCTTGGACAAGACACTCAATCCAGATTGCCCATGTGGTAGCACGGTGGTGCTGTGTACTAAGGCGTATTTTATGTCGATGTGCACTAGCCCTCCTTGTGCTAACACCCCTTGTGCAGAGTTGCTACGTTGAGAAGTCTTGTCAGTTACTTGTCGCTGCTTGGTGGTTCTCTTCAGATCCTCCGACTTCCTGCACCTGTAAACGTCTTAGCTGTTAACACTATCATTAAACCCCTATCAAAGGGAAAAGACCAAGATATAGTTGGTTAAATTTGCAACTGCAGCATGGCAAAGGTTCACGTCTGAAAACATTGATTTTCGACATAATAGTGTCAGGATTTAACCCTTAAAGGCCAAAAAAAATAGCTTACACTTAATTGCTTCAGCGGTCAACATCCTGTGGTTTTGCAGTTGTTTATAGACAGGTCTTGGCTGCCTTTCTTGGCAGCCAAGACTTGCCTAGAAACACTTCTCACGAAACATAGAATGTAAATTGCAAGTTTATCGTGATTCTGCATGATGAGCACCTGTTCTGTTGCATTAAAGTTTGATTAATTGGGCCTTTAAAAGTTAAATAAATAATTCCAAATGTTTTCAGAACTGTTCTGTGGATTAACAACGTACAAAGGGCAAAATACCCCCACCCCCATCTCATTATAAAAAACTGCAGCAAAATTGTCCGAGATACAAGAAAAGGCCTCAGACTGGTTGAGTTCTAAATTATTAGTCCAGTTTTTTCAAACACAAGACCTGTAGTTGGATGGCGTCGGTGCGCGATCGGGTGGCGTGACTGGCGTCACCTTTCTCGTTAGCACGATAACTTCAACAAATATCAATCAACAGATTTGGTTAATATTTGGTATATCAGACTTTCTTAACAATGTCTTGAACGAGTTCGAAAACCGGTGCGGTGTCGGCCATACTGAGCATGGCCATAGCCCTTATTTAGTGAATTTTTGACTGTTTTCAGCTCGTTAGCGCGATAACTTGGACATATATCAATGGATTTGGTCAACATTTGGTATACGAGACTTTCTTAATGTCTTGAATGAGTTCCAAAAACTGGTACGGTTCAGCCATACTGAGGGAGTTATGGCCCTTAATTAAATATTTTTTTTGCTTATTTTCAGCTTGTTAGCATGATAACTTAAACAAATATCCATGGATTTGATTTTCTAATAATGACAAGCCTTATAGGCGCGAAAAAAAAACTCGGCTCCCGTATCAACGATGCGTAATCCTTGTTTTTTTAAAAGGTTTTTGTATTTTTTGGAAGCTGCCATGCTACCAGCAAGCGGTGGCTTAGTTTGCTTTTGCTAATAACTGTTTTGTTGCAGTTCATTAGAGAGTACCTATTGGAACTTGGAATAAATTATAATAAAACTATTTTATTAACCCTTTGAACCCGAAAGACCGCTTTTCTGGTCCAGGATCGTGATGCGATCTGAATTCATAAAATAGATAGTTGCTCAGTGAATTTGAGTGGTATACCAATCAAGATTTTCAACGTTGATTTCACTTTGAAAATACTGACTGGTCTTCCCTAAGTAAACAATATAGATTCTACAAGCTGATGGCTCTGACTGGCATGGAATATACATACCATCAGAGTCCAGAGGGTTAAAAGAAGTCCCCTTTCCTCCAACAGCAGGGTTAACAGCAAGCTTATGTATACAGTAAAAAACCACTAAAGAGGCTTCCATCACTTTTGAATAGATCCCTGATAGTGGCTTCTAATTCTTCTCCTGTTAATGACATTATATACCAGCCAAAATTGAATTCCTACTAAACATTCCTGGGTGGCATGATCTGAAAAATTGGCATGTCCAGGGCCTAATTCCTGAATCTGAATATTCTATTCTCTGCAAGTGCTGACTGTTCAAGATAAATTATGGTCACACACAGAACAGTGTAGACCACTTATTGGATATCTTTTAATTAAATAATCCGGTTAATTGAATATAATTCCCAAACGCAAGACCATTTACAGTACCTTCAGTACAAATTTGACCTTCTAATTGCTTGTGGATTATAAACTATTAATTGAATAAAAATTCTTTTGATGTGTCAATACCTTGCGTAATAATCATTGAATTCCCATTGTTTATAGACCTATATTGCCTTACTGCATCCAATACAGGCATTTAATCGATTATATCTTGTTTTAACCCTTTACCCAACGCAGACGATATCAAAATTTAGTATTTTAATTACTATTTTTTAAAAATTTTCCAAAGATTTCAACAAAACCATATCATGTGACCCCTCATTGGAACGAGCTCGATCAGCTCGTTCCAATGAGGGGTCACATGATATGGTTTTGTTGAAATATTTTGAAACATGTATTTCTTTCAACTGCTGAATTTGCAAATTACGCGTGCGGATGCGGGCGATTCGTTAGGTAAAGGGTTATATAATAGTTGTGTTTCCAGTAGAGCCCAAACAACATACATCGTAATGTCAATCCAAAATCAAATCGCGTACGCTATAAATAGAAGACATGTACACAACTCTTCTCTGGTGTCCTTCTAAGAAAGCAAATTACAACGAATGCGGAAAATAACATCGCAGTTGTGCTATCTCGGAAATTCCCGCGAATAGTAGTCGGGTAACCAGATCGAAATTTCTGTTGGGCTGCATACCTTTTCAGCTCACCTGACTGAAAGTAAGAATGAGCTATAGTGATCCCTCTCCGTCCGTCGTATGGTGTTTGCACCTGCACCAGAATTTTAACTTAGTCCAATACGAGGAATAATCTTAAAAAATCTGGTTCTTGAGATGCAATCAGAATCTTTTGATATTTGGTATACAGCATCTTAGAGGGTTCAGATTCAATTTGTTCAAATAAAGTCCCTGGGTCCATGGGTCCCTGGTTTGATATTTTTGTTCCCTATGGAGGTGGGGGCACATTTTTATATAGTGCAAAATTGGTAATATCACCAGGCTAAAATGTGGAGTCTGGAAACAATGGGTTAATTCAGATACTTTGAGAATAACGGATTTATAAATTAATGAATTGATGGATTAACACATTAAGATGTTTTTCATACATACAATCCATTACAATGTCCATTTGATTAATACAAGAGTCTACATGTTATTTTCACAGCTACCAATGTTGATTGTTTTATTTTAATATTGTTACTTGGAAATTGTACGTATAAAAACCTGTTAACAGCTGTAAATTTGGTAATTCGGATAACGATTGCAAGAACGTTGGGTGGAGAGTTTGGTAACCACTCCCGTCAACACTTTGTATTACAAGTACGCTGCAGTCCGGTTAATAAATGTGTAGCATAGTGTAAAGACTTTTAGTCTCAGTAGTTTGTGAAGTGAGATCCCTGGTACGAAATATCTTCGCGACCAGTTCCTCCGGTCATAATTTGGTGGAGCAATTCGGGCATACGGTGACTGTTTAGCTCAACTTGAGATATCGGAAGGACATTTCTGAGTCAAAATGTGCAGTGTGATTCCCCAAAACATTATGAACCTACTGCAGAGCTTAAACGTGGAAAGATTAGAACTGTCTTGGGAACTTCAAACAGAATCACACGAGACCAGTCTTATGCTTAAGTGGAAGAAACCAGCGTTTTGTGTCAAGAAACCAAGATCAGCAGCAAAACGTTCCAGAGATCGAAAGCGTCAGGAGGATTTCATTATGAGGAAACAAAGAGAAGTTTACGTCCGTGAAAATATTGAAAATGTTCATAAGTATATTTGTGCTTCTATTCCGAATACTGAGAAGACACCTGATGTGAGTAAACAAACGTTTTCTTTATCTGCTGTTAAGTTGGATAAAAACACTCAACCAAAATTTGATGGCATTAGTAGACCACCCAAAGTGTGTCTGCTACATCAGACACGTCAGCAAAAGCGTTCGTCGTGCGAAGGGACACCTTGCCGGGTACATCTTAACCAAGCTCGTTCGTCACTATGACGTCAATGAACATGGCGACCAAAAAGGCCGACCAGGGAGATAGAAACCATTCAGAAGCAAAGAACAGAAATGCCATAGGTGACAAAACTGTGGGAAAAAATACGCGGAAGAAATTTAGTGTCTCATCCAGGGACTCTAGAATAAATTCATCAAATAAAGTGGTCAGTGATCATAGCAATTCGGTTTCCGCAGATTTACCAAAACGCCAGAAAGTCAATTCCCGTCGCAGAAACATAAAATCGAATAAAAGGTTTCGAGATCCAAATGAAATAGTGGACAGTTTATGTGGACATATTTCACCACAGGGTTCAGAAATCTTTCGTGTAGATGGCGACATACAAGAAGTGTCTTTCAAATCGGTACCTATTGTTATAAGAGACCGAATAGATCCAACTGGTCTACTTGGTTTATTGGGTAAAAATATGTGCACTAATATGTTCATCTATGTCACTAAAATGCAGTCAGTTCATTTTTTTCGCATATTACTTTTACTGGTGCTAAATAAGAATCACTCCTGACAACTAAAATATTCAGGAACAATGTAGCCAAATGCCAGGAGGCATATTTGGGAGGCAACGAGGTAATATCACCAGGCTAAAATTTGGAGTCTGGAAACAATGGGTTAATTCGGATACTTTGAGAATAAAGGATTTATAAATTAATGAATTGATGGATTTACACATTAAGATGTTTTTCACTCAAACAATCTTTTATAATGCCCGTTTGATTAATACAAGAGTCTGCATGTTATTTTTCACAGCTACCAATGTTGATTGTTTTATTGTAATAATGTTACTTGGAAATTGTACATATAAAAGCATGTTAACTCTGTAAATTTGGTAATTCGGATAACCTATTGCAAGAACGTTGGACGGAGAGTTTGGTAACCGCTCCCGTCAACAATTATATTACATGTATACGCTACAGTCTAGTTAATACATTTGTTACATAGTGTAAAAAACTTTTAGTCTTAGTATGTGATTTGATTTTATTCAGTACTTATTCCATTTACATGGAGTAAAGTAAAGCAATGATACATGCAATGTACATAGAATTATAATACATGTAGTAGTTTGTGAAGTGAGATACCCGGTACGAAATATCTTCGCGACCAGTTTCTCTAGTCATAATATATTCTCAAAACCTTCTCCCGAACACCAGTTTGGGATACAACATCCTTCAAGTTTGTTCAAGTTAAGTCCATAGGTTGATATATGGACTCCCTAATTTTGCATTACTCAAAATCTTGGCATTATGTCTGTGGTAGCATCCCAATACTATACTGACGGAAAAAAAGAAACGCAAGTTCAGTTTTGGTGATATAATTATTAAATAACGGGGCTATATAGGAATTGCCTTGTCCATCCGTCCGTCCGTCCCGAAATTCAATCATGAATAACTTGTAACGTACTTGGTTGAGTGACTTGATATTTGGTATGCAAGTGTATCCTATTGCTGTATACCCATAGTGAAATGCAGGTGTTGTTTGAGATTTGATTGCCAGAGTCATTGCCCTGTATGGACTTAATTTGTCCGCCTTGAAATTAATTCTTGAATAACTTGCAGAGTACTCAATGGAATGACTTCATATTTGATGTGCAACACTATCTTATTGTTGTTTACCCCCAGTACAAGGTCCGTCCGTCCATCAGTCCGCCTGCCCATCCATCCGTCCGTCCCGAAATTCAATCTTGAATAACTTGTAAAGTACTTGGTTCAATGATTTGATATTTTGTATGCAAGTGTATCCTATTGCTGTACACATATAGTGAAATGCAGGTGTCGTTCGAACTTTTATTGCCAGTCATTTCCCACCCATCCGACCGTCGGTCAGTCAGCCTGTCTGTCCGTCCATCTGTCCGTCCGTCCATCCATCCATCCGTCCCGAAATTCAATCCCGAATAACTTGTAAAGTACTTGATATTTGGTATGTAAGTGTGTCCTATTGCTGTATACCCATAGTGAAATGCATGTGTCGTTCGAGATTTTATTGCCAGCGTTATTGCCAGCGTCATTTCCCTTTATGGACATAGTATTTGTATAAACCCCAAAACTGTATCACCTATAGTCAGGCTTGCATTGTTAAATAAGCGGGAGTATGGTGACAATTTATTTTCCTTTCCTTTTCTGCGTATGAAAATGTAGCGCCTATACAATGTGCTAACATAAAAATCGACTTGATACTAGTTGATAGCTATCTTTATTTGGGTTGGCCTGCACATTGCGAGGGTATTTCGTTAGCAGTACTTACGAATAGGTCTAGTTTTTATCCGTAGACCAAATGTAGTAAAATTTGACACAAAGCTACCTCAGTGTTCTGTCTAAAGAGTCTTTGGTTAAAATTCGGTCAACAATGACCATGTGCGACGCTGCATGCTTTCAACGGATTTTTCGACAAAGCGTGTATCCGGGGCACTTCCACGTGCTATGGGCTTGAAAACCATACCATATCGAAGTTTTGAACAGTACACATCGATTGCACAACACTTCATTTCAACTCAATTGAAAAGCAAAATGCCGCGGATGATAGTGGTGGGGCTATTGCTCTAATTATGCAGAGATAATCGCAACGTCTCGTCGTCCAGCAATTTGAGGTCCGCGAGTCAACGATAGCTCGTTTAGTTGGGCGTCTCAGAGCCACAGGCAGATTAGCTGACCGTCCCAGGAGCGGACGTCCGCGCGTTACATCGCCACGTCAAGATTGAGGCATACGTCTCTCACACCTCCGTAACCGATTTCATACGTCGACAGAGCCGCCGAGTCAGGTTGTTGGCCCTGATGGTCGCCGAATGTGTCCAAGAACAGTTAGGAATCGGTTGCTGGAGTTCAATTTAGGGCCACGACTTCCCTACGTTGGTCCGCACCTTACACCCAGGCGACGTCATCGTCGATTGCAATGGCCGCGGGCATATGCACCAAATCGGTTTCACTTGGACCACCGGAGACGTGTGTTATTCACTGACGAGTCTCGGTTCGTTCAAGCTTTACAGGTCAGATGGAAGTCAACGTTGCTATCGACGTCGAGGTGATCGATATTCTGACGCGTGCGTTAAGGAAAACGACATATTCGGGGGTGGGGGGTCTGTTATGGTTTGAGGTGGTGATGGAATTTCTCATGGCGTGAAAACATCTCTCGTGGTCATCCAGGGCAATCTTACAGCCATAAGATATCGGGATCATGTCCTCAAGCCTCACGTCCTTCCGCCTGTCCATGCGCGTAACCTTACGTTGCAGCAGGATAATGCGAGGCCGCACGTTGATAGGGTTTGTCGTGACTTCCTCAACCAAAACCCAGTTATCGATTGCCCACCCTACAGTCCAGATTTGTTCCCGATCGAGCATTTGTGGGACGAGCTGGACAGGAGGGTCAGGAAGCGCGACAACGTCCAAACCACTTCGCTCAGCTCACGCAAGCCCTTCTTCAGGAGTGGAATAACAGCCCACAAAGGACTATAAACAATTTGGTGGGGTCAGTGGTAAGGAGAGTTAGAGTAGCGACTGAAGCTCGGGGCGGGCACACCCGCTATTGATTTTGATCAGGAAATGGCGTTGTGCACCCACGTTTGAACGTTATCAACATGCAAACGCCGTCTGTGTTAAGACAACAAAACTCGTCAAAATTTAATCAGTAATGAAGAAATAACATCAAAATCCAAACAATGAAATAATCATCCATAACACATTTGAAATATTTACCACAGAAAAAAAACTTGTGTTTCTTTTTTCCGCTAGTTCAGAAAAAAATCATCTGACATGGATAACAGAGTTATAAATAATTAAATAACTTCATTCTTCTGTAGTGTTAACTAGCCATAGATGCTAATTAAATCTTTCTTTAAACAACTATTGTCAGGTGAACGCCTCAGGCCTCATGGGGCCTCTTGTTTGAAATAGTATGAATATTATGGCCTTCGAATTTAATTACTCGGAACAAGAGCTTACAAACAAATGATATTATAATTAAGCATGAGGGTATTTTTGCACAATGAAAATTGTGGTTTCGACAAATTGTCAACTTTTTTTTAACTTGCAGCTTATTGTCTTTTTAAACGCTGAACAGCTGATCGCCATTGAAAGAGGAACAATAAAATCCGCTCGTGCACGTTTCCTGCCTTCCATTCATAGTGCAGTTTTTATTCTCAAAGAGTACAAAGGGTGTAATTAAGTTCATTTCAGTATTTTTTGGCGATGTTATTTTACATTCCATTTCTCATTTCGACCAACATGTGTATAACCCACCCAACAGATTATTTTTAACCCACGACGTCAACAGATTACTTGTTTATTTATTGGTGTTTAAGGTCACATACTTATGTACAATGGCTAATCGTGACCGAGACAGTTTTACGGGTGGAGGAACCCGAAGTACCCGGAGAGAACCACCGAGCATCGAAGAACAACTGTCAGCGCCTCAACATTCTAACTCTGTTCAAGCTCCGCTCTAGCAGGGTTACTGCGGTTGAAGACATATGCACCATCGACCTGCAGTACGCCTTAGTACCCGGCGTCATCGTGACCCCATGTAGGCAACCGGGATAAAGGGCCTTGCCCAAGGACACAACGCGGGTCGTCCCGGACCGGGATCGAACTCGGGACCTCTAGCATAGAAGTCCAACAGTCTACCACTGAGCCACCGCGCACCCTCGTCAACTGATTATCGTTCGAGAACCCACCCCGGGATTCACCTCATATTAAAACTACGCTGACAAGTCATTTCGATGTTATTTTTGTATTTGAAAATCGATTTTCACCAAAAAAAACGATATACGCAAAATTTTATTTTGAAAAATTTAAACGAACGATATGTCATTTAATAGCGACGCTCAGCTGTTCAGCACACGTGCTTGGAATGTTTATTAATAAAGCTGAGATGCTAAGATTGCGGGATGCTAAAATAAGCTATTGCGCACGATGCGCCAAAAAGGTGGTCCGACTCGTGGTAAATTTCAAGGGACAATTTCGATTTCCAGTCCACACCTGCCCACAACTGCAGATTCGGTTGGGGCAGAGTCGAGAACCCGGTGCATGCACAATGTAAAATCTACCCGATTTTTCCAAGTGTATACTTGTGGGTCTTTGATAGTATTTTGCTTATTATCCCAGGAAATCTTTATATTCATTTTAGTCTCAATCTATTCCAAGGCCAGATACATCAAGTGCGAAGAAATGGCACTGTAATTACTCCCCATTAAGAGTAGCATGGTACACTCGGTATTGTCTCAGAACACCATGGTATACCGGGATGATAGCCGGGCTAACCCGGATGGTTCGGGACAGTACCATGGTGTACCATGCTACTTTTCTGTGAGAGCTAATAGAACCTTCCCGCTTCTGAAGACCTTTAGTGGCCATGAACCCTTCGGCGATTAGGAATGGATTCTTATGCCTCCGCCCCCTTAATCACAATCCGCCACTGGCGTAGAAGGTTTGCCAGCTGCCACATTCCATGCTGCTCAGCAGTATATTTTGATAGATTCTACGCACCGTGTCACTCTTTTATCTTTCACTCTACAAACGATCAAGGATGTCCCAAATTCCAGGCAGTGGAGGGACAGGGAGGGTGCCAAAAGTGAATATGACTATTGAGTCAGACAAAAGGGGGACCGTAAAGAGCGGTGTTCCGACGCCAACTTTTACCCAGTTATTGAGAGTTCACATGCGTACAGACGAGTATCAGTCATGCAGTCGGAAAGTAAAGTGGAAAGATGGATAGACACTCACACTTATACGTTAGGGGTATCCTCCGTCCCACCCATACTGGCGGTGTGATTTGGGGAAAAGGCTGCTGACGACTCGTGGTCGATGTGACCTAGTGTTGTCATCTATGTACACTAGTTTGCAGGGCTTAATAATTCATACGAGAATCCGTATCGAATCTCGCAAATGATTCTCGCAAGGAAAATGATGAGAAGCAACTTTGATTCTCGGAAAACATTCATTTGATTCTTCTCATAGATTCTGAAAGTGTCGCTCAATGCCTGGACATCTACCTATGTTTGTTCCCTTATAATAATGTAACACTGACTAAGCAGTGGTGTATAGGGAAGTCTTGGCTGTCCATGGGGGCAACCAAGACTTAACTAGAAACTACTGCCAAAGTACTGTAAGTTCCATCAGCAAGACCACCAAAGGCCTGAATGTTGGAACAGTGTTCGATATGTACATGTATGGCAAGAAACGCGCCAAAATTGGATCTAGGCCTTAAGGGTTTAACTATAGTAAATATATAAATATGTGGTATGGTTTTTACTACGGAATGTATACTGGGGCCAATACTATAAAACTTTTACAATTTTTTTTTCTATAATTGTATTTTCTACTTATGACTTTAAATGGGTTAAAATGAATCATTATCATTTTCAAAGATGTGGCAATTTGCCAGTTGGCAAATAACCACATCTTTTAAAATGGTAATGATTCATTTTAGTCAGTTATATCATTAGCTAGAAAATACAATTCTAGAAAATACAATTGTAAAAGTTTTATAGTATTGGCTCCTGGTTGCACTCACAAGGACATAACAGTACTTTCAAATTCCAAATTATTTAAGGACTGAAAATTGGTTGTCGCAGCAGAGGTTCACGAGGGACAAAACCAATTCCCCAGAATCGCGAATCGGGACAAATTTTAAGGCTCGGGCCCAGTACTATAAAACTTTTACAATTGTATTTTCTAGAATTGTATTTTCTAGTTATGACTTTAAATGGGTTGAAATGAACCATTGGCATTTTATCAAAGATATGGCAATTTGCCAGTTGGCAAATTTCCATATCTTTTAAAATGCTAATGGTTAATTTTAGTCAGTTATATTAATAAGTAGAAAATACAATTCTAGAAAATACAACTGTAAAAGTTTTATAGTTTTGGTCCCTGATTTCGCAGAAGTGAGTGTTTATTAGAACGAACGGTCATGTGCATCCTCCGTCCCGTCCCTATTCCCAGGGTAATGACAAATAACAGGGAACAAAAACAGGATTATATGAAGTGAGTAACGACAGTCAAGAATGTAATCCAAAAACAGAATTGCTGTCTGCTTTGTGGACACATTATTTGCGACATTGAAGTTTTCTGACACTCACTGATCAATATAGTCAATGTAAGACGTGTCAACTCGATTGAAAACAATTTCGCAAGCTTTGTGCCAGAAGTCAATTTATTTTAACTATTTTCTTTTCTCTTTTCAGAAATTCCACGATCACAAGGTTAACGGGCAATGTCTTCCACTCTTAACTACAGAACAATTGACCAAATGTTTGAAAATGACAATTGGCCCAGCACTAATATTGACGCATTCCGTAGCAAGGAAAATCAGTGAAACAAGAAAACTGATAAAATGTGAACATTGCCGACCACGAGATGGTCTTACTGTAAAAACTGCGATATAATTATACAAACTCTCGTTGATAGTATCAGGAATGTAGCTTTGTTGTCTGGGGATAACCCAAATAAACGTCTTGGAAGAATTCCTTGTTTCTTTCTATTCAGATGGTTTTCCTTGGCCCCCTCCCACCCGCAACCAACCACCTGTGAAATCAGACGGTTTTAAACCAGGGTCCAACCATTCCCACAACAAACGTTGTTAATCAATGTCAAATTGTCAATGCGCGACATCACGAATTACTGTAAATTGAATGCACGATATATACCCCTTACCATTTAGTCTTTTTATCTCATGGTTTATTTGCAGCGCACACCTAGAAGAAATTCGTCCATCCACCCCATACGCCCACTTGCTTGCCGTGAAAAAAATCGAGGTCCGTGCAAGCAAATGTTCTGTTCATGGATCACCTACACGGTGCTCCAAGAATAGCTAGTCTGCTTGTTTAGTACTCAAGTTGCATTATATATATACTTGAACGACCGTTCAATGTACATATGATACAGGCATCATGTGTGCTATTTCGCTAAGTCGATGCGATAAACATCACGTTTAAACCCCACAAGAGTACGAGTTTTCATATCTTTTGTAGCACGGGAATGTACGCCTTAATCCTAGGTCAAAAAGGTTGTTGATGGACTCAATGTAAGTTTTCGTTTAGAGGAATCTTTTTTTTCAAACAGTTCGTGCATATTACGTAGGGCACCAGACTTCTATAGTTAGCGAAAATACCTGGCGAGTTATTTGAAGCCCCACAGCTTCGTTGTTTAATCAGATACTTCGATCATTGTTTGACCACACAAACATTTCCAATCGTTCAATTTACATATAATACTGACTGACATCATGCGTGTTATTTCGCTAACTCGATACGTTAAACATAACATTTTCAGCCCACGGGAGAACAGTGTGGTTTCGCACCTTTCTTTCAGACGGGAATGAACGTCTTAGCCCTTTACCTTGAAAGGCAGACGACACTCGCAAACAAAATTCTTGAATAACCCTTTTTTTTAAAATTTGCGCCAAAACGAGCTCGTTCCAATAATGGTTCATAAGCTATAATTTTGAGACAAAAAGTGAAAAAATAATGGAAATTGAACGGTGATTTTTTGTGACTAGACCTTATCGGGTTTTTGTTTTTGTAGTTACGTTGGGTAAAGGGTTAAACCACAGTCTAAAAAGTTCTTGAAATAAGGTAAAGATAAGGTAAGATAAGATAAGATAGTTCGTTACAATAACACTCACATGAGGCCGATGCACATACATAAGAGATACAATATATACGATAATAAGTTTGATAATATATACTACTCAAAGTTTGCTGAGCACCAAATATTTAACACATCATTGTGAAATTTGCTTGTTACATATTAGCGATATTTTTGGTGGATATGATTGAGGAATGTATTGAGATGGTCCCCAGTGTTTACATTAGCTCTCTTGACAGGCAGACTTTTCGGGACAGTCATGGAAAGCATGTACCCCTTGATTTGCATGATGTTTTCGTGTACTGCCTACATGTACATGACGTGTAGGGTATTCAATCTTCATTTCAACACAAACCCTTGTGATCTGATGATTTAATATGGAAAATGCAAATGTAAGAAGACATTTGTCTGAAGCGGAAATGTGGCGGGCTGTAGGGATGGTGGAGCAAGGGGCTACCCATCGTCAGGTTGGTGGGCCCTTGGTGTGCACCATACGGTGATCACCAGAGCCTGGGCAAGATTTTAGCAGTATGCCAAACCAGTAAGACGGCATGGTGGTGACAGAGACAGGGCAACATCAGCAGCTGAAGACCGGTTTTTGATCATTCAGGCCCGTAGGAAGCACTTTGACACATCAACCCAGCTTCGCAGTGACCTTCAGAATGCATCCGGAGTAAATGTTTCGACGCAGACTATCCGGGCAAGCTTGCGCGAAGGTGGTCTCCGATCGAGAAGACCATGCACTCGCATTCCGCTGTTCCAGAACCACCGCCAGGCACGATATGAATGGGCCATGGATCACGTTGGATGGACCAGAGAAGATTGACGACCTGTCCTTTTCACAGATGAGTCAAGGTACTGCCTAGACAACACAGATAGGCGTTCTAGGGTATGGAAAAGACCAGGAGAGCGATTCCATGCAGCCAACATTGCTGAGTATGACCGCTATGATGGGGGGTCAATCGTGGTCTGGGACGGCATCAGCAGGGATGGACGTACAGAGCTCTGTGCCCTTGACTGCACAGCGGTATATTGATGGGAACCTGGATGCCCACGTTAGACTGTATGCAGGTGCAGTGGGTGATTTATTCTGATGGACGATAATGCCCGTCCTCATGTTGCCCATGCTGTTGGGGAGTCCCGACAGAGGGAGGGGGTTGAGCGTATGGACTGGCCATCAAGATCCCCTGACCTCAGTCCAATCGAACATGTCTGGAATGAGTTGCAGCTTACAATTTCAGCGCGTCCAGTCCAGCCAAGAAGTGTCCAGGAGCTTGGTGCCATGCTGGTCCAAGAATGGAACAACATCCCACAAAGGACCACCAGTAACCTGATTGGGAGCATGAGAAGGCGTTGTCAAGCTATAATTAACAGTAATGGGTCTCATACTAGATATTGAACTCGTACCAGTTCACTCCATCAAGTTTTTGGCAAATTTGAAAAATTTCCTCTTTTAACAATAATATCAATTTTCCATGGTTATCGTAGTCAAAAGCTAAACAATAATGTCAAACACAAACAAAATCTTAATTTCTGTACTTAAATCATTAAAGATATAATTAAATAAAAAATATATACACTTTTCATAACAATATTTCAACTAAAACGTAAAACAGGTAGTTGGATATACTTGGTGCTTAGCAAACTTTGAGTAGTATATTTACAACTACAGTGTACGCAATATCGAGCTTCATAAGTATGCATGATGTCAATCGGTAAGAGATTTCTAAAGTACGTGTGCTTATCGTAATAAAAAAAAATCCTCGAAATGCACGGAGTTCGCTCCGTCAACATTTTGGCATATTGAAAAATTTCCTCTTTTACCAAAAATATCCATTTTCCATGGTTATCGTATTAAAAAGCTAAAAAATAATGTCAAACAAATAAAATCTTAATTTCTGTACTTAAATCATTAAAGATGTAATTAAATAAAAAAATATATACCCTTTTCATTACAATATTTCAACTAAAACGTAAAACAGGTAGTTGGATGTACTTGGTGCTTAGCAAACTTTGAGTGGTATTTTAGCGAAAAACAAATAACGTGACTGTCAGGCGCGCTTATTCTCTCTCCTTTTACAGACTACGGCTAAACTCAAAATCGTGACTTGGCCTCAACTGGAGATATAACAGGCCGAAACTGCGCATATAGTTTATTTGTCACCCGAGCCATCAGAAAAGTGATGTTGGAGTTATTGGATCCGTGCACAAATATGAAAAATGCATTTTTCAGTATTATTATTTATTATTATTTATTGGTGTTTAAGGTTACATACTTATGCACAGTGGCTAATCGTGACCGTGGCAGTTTTACGGGTGGCGGAAGCCGGAGTACCCGAAGAGAACCACCGAGCAGCGACGAGCAACTGTCAGCTCCTCGACATTCTAACTCTGTTCAAGCTCTGCCCAAGCAGGGTTACAGCGGTTGAAGACATGTGCACCATCGACGTACAGTACGCCTTATAGTACATGGCGTCATCGTGCCCCCATGTAGGCAACCGGGATAAAGTGCCTTGCCCAAGTACACAACGCGGGTTGTCCCAGATGGGGATCGAACTCGGGACCTCTAGCATAGAAGTCCAACAGTCTACTACTGAGCCACCGCGCTCCGGCATTGCTCAGTAAAAGAAATCTCGAAATTTCAGAGAAAGTATAATGGAAGTGTTTGAAGTCCAATGCCGTACCCACTGAGTCGCCGCGCTCCCGCCCCTCATGTCAAGCGCGGCGGAACACCCAAAAATAGGGAGGGGGGGGGGGGGTTGAAGTTTGTTGTGTGATAAACCGCCAGCGCCGAAGGCGCGCAGCTGTGAACATCGAAGGTGCGAAGCCATTAAGTTTTTTAAATGGGTGCCAGGAGAAGCGTTCTCCTGTGCTTTCCTACGAATAATTGCGCAATTATTTCCATAAAGCTTGACCATTTTTTTACCTTTAATTCTGTGAAAATCGAGCATATTTTACCAAAATATTTTAGGGTCCATTACGACAAATGCTGGGACGATGGAAACACAACAAACAGAATAATACTCCTGATTTACTTTGGCTTCAGTCAATAGTTTCTTCACAAATGTAAACTGATTAATTCCCACATCATGACGGTTGTGCTCTGTCTTGCTCATATGACAAACTGTAAAAACAAAAATGAATTCACTGAATGGTAGGGTATGTAACCAGTTCACTGTTGGCAAATTAACGATGTACACTCTAAATATCAAAAGGGGTATAAAAAGTGTGTGTGTGTGTGGGGGGGGGGGGGGAGGGGCTAAACGGGGCTTCAGCCCCCGAAGTGTAAAAGTGAGGGGGCTAAGCCCCTCCTATCCCCCCCCCAATCCGCCGCGCCTGCCTCAGTTACTGAGATACTGTGGGTATAAATGACGCCACCACCCGTCATTAGTATCAGTCGAATGTCAGGATCCAGTCGATCAATCTTTTGGGGAAGCTTCATCGATAGATCTCATGTGACGTCATGTCGCGGGACATTATTGATGTTACGTATGTTACCTTGGTAGCCAGCGTGAGGGGCCATGTTGTGACTTAAGTGCCATGGTAGTATGTGGTGTTAGTGTGTATGTGCAGCACGTGTTAGGGTAATACGTGACTCGGTCACCCATTTTATTTACTGGAGGCCCCCATCTTGATTTCTGTGGTGGCAGATGGTCACTAATGTGACTTAAAGTCATTTTCAATAAGGTGGACTGATGTTGGGAGGGAATGTTCAAGTCAAGGGAAGTATCAAATTACCGACAACGACCCAACAACAAGCCCAAGGGAAGCGTTATTGATTTTTTCCTTCCGTCCGTCCATCCGGACGGAAAAAAAAATGACAGTGGGGAGGAGATGGCACTGAAACTCGTAAGTCTTTGAAGCAGGAAGACAAAGGGGCACTGGGCTGGGGCATCCATGCGTCAAGATGGGGGCTGCGAGTGACGAGATGGGTTGGGAATTTTTTATTTTTTGTTCTTTTTTTGGGGGGGGGGGAGGGGGGTGCTGAGGAAGGTTAAACCCCTCGTGCGATTTCTACGACACCGGTTGTGGGGTACTCATAAAAGTAAGTATACGTTGGGTGTGAAATGCACCCAGAGCCGGTAGAAATCGCACGGGGGGGGGGGGGGGTAGCCTTCCTCAGCACCCCTCAGCACCCCCTCCAAGAAAAAGATTAAAAAATCCCAAACCATCTTGTGACTCGCAGCCCCCATCCCACCCACGCGAAGCATAGATGTCCCAACCCTGTGCCCCTTTGTCTTCCTGCCTCAAGAACTTCACCCTCAGTGGGTTCTTATCCGGTTTCAAGCCATGTAATAACGGAAGACAAATCAGAATCTGCCCGTTGAGCTTCTTCCATTTCTTTTTGAGAGCATAGTGAGGCCAAACCCAAAGAATCATCATCCGTTGCTATTTTTCTTACTTCTAAGCCGTAACCTGCGGAACAAATCTCCAAATGAGTATGGACCCAACCAGAATCTGGACAAATACTTCCAGAGCAAGATCTAGCATCAACCCACCCACCGCTGAAATCCCAGGGTGCTCCTACGGCCTCGAATAGCAATTGAGAACCCAAATCATCTTCAGTCTGGTCTTCCGCTAACTGAATTTCTGTATGAAAAGCAGCAACCGACGAATTTTCCGTGCCAACAAATTCACATGAGTCCTGGGCCAGGGGTACTACATAGTCCACTTCCTCCTCCAATTTAGCCTGATGTGCCTGTATACGAGACAGTGTTGGACTATCATATTGTTCTGACTTAGTTCTTCCATTCACCGGGCAATTTGGCCTTGAGGATCTTCAAAATTCATAGGCCACCGAAGGCTGTTATGATCGGTCCTCAAAATGAGAGGACGGCCAAATAAATAGTGCCAAAATTGCCTGGTGAACCGAACAAACGCGAGTAGCTCTTTTCTAGTAGTACAATATCGAATTTGTTGGGTAAGATAATATAAAGCTACCATAGGCTATAACTCTTTCCGTCCCATTTTGAACTTGTATCAGTTCCGACCCCAGAGCCCAGTTGCTGGCATCGGTGTCCAAAATGAAAGTATCTGTATTATTCGGGAGATTAAGAACATGAGTAGAAACCAAACAAACCCTGAGTGCTTCAGCCGTTGCTCTTCTCCACATTTAAAAGGTTTTTTATCCGTTAGGTCATAAAGTGGTTTAGCAGTCTTGGCAAACTCTTTTATAAAAATTCTATGGTAATTTACCAAACCACAAAAACTTTCCACCTCTCGGGTATTACAAGGAACAGGCCCATTTGTTACAGTTTCCTTGGATTCCTCGTTAAGTTCAATGCCCTCTTTACTAACTATCCTACCAAGGAATTCAATTTTATGTTGGCAAAATTCGCATTTCTTGGGCTTCAATTTAAGGCCGTACTGGCGAAATCTATCCAGTAACTCTTCAAGATTTTCCAGATGATTTTCAAAAGGGCATCCACTAAACACTACATCATCAAGATAGCAAAGTGCACTGGTCCAGGTAAGACCTTGCAGGACTAGATTAATTACACTGGACCAGGTATAAGGACTTCCAGAGAGACCAAATGACATTTTAATAAATTCCCAGCTACCATGTTTTGTGCTGAATGCAATCTTGCACCTATCTTCTTTTTTAACATCCACCCGATGATAAGCACTCATGCAATCTGCTTTACCATACCATAGATTACCCGCTAACCAGTCCAAACTTTCATCAATTCGCGGCAACGGATAAACTTCATTTTTTGTAACTATGTTAATTTTTCTGTAATCTATGCACCACCTCAACGATTTATCCCGTTTTCTAACTAAACTGGGGAGAGGCCCACTCACTCAAACTAGGCTGGATGACTCCAGTTTCTAACAATTTCTGAAAGTGGGCTTTTTCCTCCTCAACAAAGCAAAGAGGTGTAAGCCTCATGGGCTGGCGAATTGGTGGATGGTCTCATTTCTGAAAGTGGGCTTTTTCCTCCTCAACAAAGCAAAGAGGTGTAAGCCTCATGGGCTGGCGAATTGGTGGATGGTCTCATGTGTAAATCGAATGCTCGTTTCCTTAAAATTGCCCATATCGAACTCATTATTGGCAAATACGTCTTCATATTCACTCAAAAGCTTTGCCATCTGTTTGGCCTGTTTTTCGTTCAAATTCTTCGATGAACGAATAAACAAGTCAGTTAAATGATCAGGCACTTTATTTGAATCTTTAACTTTTTTGTCATTTGCCGTTCCGTCTGGTAAGGCAGTTTTGACTTTACGAATACCTGCACTTGACTTATCAGCTGATAGATTTGGAACATCAAGGATATCTTGATCAGATTGACGAGGAAAATCTTCTAAACCTGAGTCAATCTCATACGCATGACCAATGAATTGATTTCTTGGTAAAAAGACCTGATGATTATTAACATTAATCAGACAAATATGTGGATCCCACTGGTCGGTATACACCGTACGTAAACCCAAAAGAGGTAAAGTTTCAGAAGGTTCTGCAACAAAGTTCGTGAGAAATTGATCTAAATCACACTTTAATAACGCTGCAGAATTTGGCGGAATCACTGTGTCATGAAGTAAACTAATTTTGGCAATTTTCGTAGACTTACTGTTTTGGGTAATAGTAGGTATTACAACATGGTCAATAGTAATCAAGTCTTTTTCCGTATCAATTACAACTTTATGTTTTCTCAAGAAATCAATACCGAGTAAAATTTCATCTTCGATTGGTGCCACATACAGGCACTCAATGTATGTACGATCACCAATCCGTACCGGCATGGGACCAACATACTTCCCTGACATCTGTCCGTCTCTGGCAGCTGTATTGAAACGAACAGATTTAAGAATTGGCGGTGCCGGTTTTATGCGCTTAAAAAATCTGTCGGACATCACAGTAACATTTGCTGCGGTATCAACTACTGCATGTGTTGTCAAACCTGAAATGACAACTTCTGTATGAATTGCACATGGGGATTTAACCCTACGGACAAATAAATTTTCCTCCTCAGTCAGTAAACTAGTAGCTTTATTCTCGAGGTCATTAAATGAGGTTATTGGGGACAAAATCAGACCTCGTGATTCGCCCCTTTCCTGTTTGTTTGGTTCTCAAAAGTGCACACTGCGTCCCTTATTCTTTATATTTTTTGCATTTTTTGAGGGGCACTGTGACTTGAAGTGACCAAAACCTTGGCACAGGAAGCACTGCACATTTTTCTTATTAGGAGAAGTTGAACTGGATCGTTTCGCTCCCTTTGCCCCTTGAGTATCTGTCGGGTCAGAGGAAGTTTTGTTTTGGATCAAGGAATTCAGTTTATCAAAAAGTTGTTGCAATATCAGATCAAAATATTTTCTGTCTTTGCCTCTAAGGTGAAGGTTTTTGATTTTAAATACTGAACATCATTCCCTGATCCTTTTGGTGAATCACCTCTAAGAGATGACTTACTTGCCTTATTTCTAAATTTATTAGACTTATTTCTGCCACGATAGCCAGAACCACCGCGATTATCGTTTCGTACTTCCCTAATTTTCCTAAGACTTTCACCACTATTAGTACCCGGTCATGTGTCTATGTATTGCTAACCTGTTGTATTGATGCCATTTTAACAGTTTAACCCTTTACCTAACGAATCGCCCGCATCCACCCGCGTAATATGCAAATTCAGCAGTTGAAAAAATATTATTTTTTCAAAAAATTTCAACAAAACCATATCATGTGACCCCTCGTTGGAACGAGCTCGTCGAGCTCATATGATATGGTTTTGCCGAACTTTTTTGAAACATGAAAAAAAGTGATATTTAAAATAATAAATTTTGATATCGTCTGCGTTGGGTAAAGGGTTAATCGTCTCTTCCATGCTGGTCGGGCGATTGTTTATAACATATTCAGCTGCAGTTGTGTCAGTACACACATGGCAGAATCTAAATAAAGCCTGTTGGTTAACAAATTTCTCAAGGCAATCTTTAAAAGCATGTGCAGCTAGAGAAAGTACCGTTTCGGCCCAGTCTTCCAACAATTGACCTTGTGTTTGTTTAATATTTTGGAATTTTAACTGGGTAGTTTGTTGTGCACTATGTTCACCGAAACGGGCCTCTAACCGAGTCAACTGCTCCTCTATGGTCATATTTTGGTTCCTTTCACACCTTAACGAATACACTTCACTAGCCTTACACCGAGACAGAAACATAAAATAATTTTTGTTCTTCTGGAGTCCATTGCTCCATAACTGCATAAGGCTTAAATTTAGTTTTGAAAGCTTTCCACGATTCTGTGCCTTCAAATTTTAAGCCTTGTGGTACAATTAATTTTCGTGGAATTCTACTACCAGGCTGCTGAGATTGGGACATTTGCACCCCTCCCGTTCGGTCGGGTTGTGGAAGTCCAATCTCTCTGGTTGACCCAATCCGTTCCGTACTGGTCGAGATTGAAATGGCGCCATGTATACCTGATTTAATAGAATCTGCATACACGGAATTGCAGATGATAAAGGCTGTGATGGTTGATATGAGTGTGAGGGAGCGTTGGTGGCTCAGTGGTAGACTGTTGGACTTCTATGCTAGAGGTCCCGAGTTCGATCCCCGTCCGGGACGATCCGCGTTGTGTCCTTGGGCAAGGCACTTTATTCCGGTTGCCTCCATGGGGGCGCGATGAAGCCGTGTACTAATGCGTACTGCACGTCATGGTGCACAAGTCTTCAACCGTTGTAACCCTGCTTTAGCGCAGCTTGAACATAGTTAGAATGCTGAGGAGCTGACAGTTGCTCGGCGATTCTCTCCGGGTACTCCTCCACCCGTAAAACTGTCACGGTCGCGATTAGCCATTGTGCATAAGTATGTGACCTTAAACACTAATAAATAAATAATAAATAAAAATGAATGTGAAACCTGATAATTGTTCATTGGGAATTGTGTTGGTTGGGGAATCATTTGATTGTCTCGGCTACACATGAACTCACCCTGTCGTACTGGCAACGCAAGCCCAGGTATAGGCGACCGATTACCCATATTTGTACATGGAGTTAACAATTGGACATCAGACTGTCTAGGCAATTGATCATGGCTTCTTAAATTTTCATAATTTATATTTGAAAACTGATAAGATTGAGAAGCCTCATAATTTTTTGATGCCAAAGGCAAACTAGGGTTAGGTGAATTGTACCTGTTGAGGGGGGATGGGTTCCCATACATCCTCCTTGATTAAAATTAGAATTTTGAGTTTGCCAATTATTTTCGATAGGAACTTGGTGATGTCCAATTGTATTTCTTAGTACTTGAGGGCGCAGTTGGTGGTCAAATGCACCCTCTTGTGGAATTACTACACATTTATTCCCTGTAATTTGAATAGTTGACCTTGGGGGCACAGGGTTCCCTGATGCTCCCTGATAATGAATATTTGGAGAAAATTTTGGAGCATACTGACCTACATTCTCGTGACATACCCCTGGCGTTCGGTCAGGGTATGAAACAACATTTTCAACAGGCGTCACATAAGCTTGATTATCTCCAGCTCTTGTTGGTGTTGTCTGTTGGATGTAAGAATGCTGGACCCTCGTGGGTACTCCCCTAGGCTCCACCAGGCTTACATCTTCATAGACTGGTACCTGATAATTCAAGACTGGATTCATCTGGCCTGTTTGATTCATTTGCATTGTATGACCAGTGTTAACCAACTCTCTATTTACTTGTGAATCAACACTTCCATTTATATATGGCTTGATGAGGTAAATTGTTTTGTGTTTGACCATCATATGCATTTTGAATAAAATGTACAGATCTGTTACCTTGATCCTGAGTACTAAAATTCTGATGTACCACAGGATATACAGTTGAAGCCACAGGATATACTTGACGGCATCTGCAGGTATGTACTCAGTTTACTGGGTTCAGGTAGCCTTCGCCCAGAAACATTTTGATACACATAATTACAAGGTGCAGTAGTACTCAAATTACCTCTTGTACTATAATGATTTTCACTTACATTCATAATAGTTCCCGACATTGCAGATATGGTATGGGTAACTGCATTTTCTCGTGCCAATGACCTATGACCAGCCAATGTATAACTGGGTTGTGGTGAATAGCTGATTATTTTTGGTGATTGAGCAAGAACAGTATTTTCATTCAAAGTCTGTGGCCTTCGCAATGGGTTATGTTGAAAATTACTGTAGTATCTACTACCAGAAAATTATTTTCATTACCCTGGTCATTGACCAAAACTCTATTAAATTCACCGCCCCCAACACGTGACGTGCCGAAGGAAAGAGGTGCGGTAATATTTGTTTTGACACAGACTCATTTTTATTTATCTGGGCAACTTCATATAATATACTATTTCTTGCCCCTAAATTATTCCTATTCATCAAAACAGGTATTTGTGTAGACGAAATGTGGGTTACCTGGGATGCGCCATCCTGATACCTAATGACCCCTAAGTTTCTTTTTGGAGTTGACATATATTTATTAGAGGACATCCTCTGGTATCGACCATCCCAAACCATCGACTCCGGCTGATCAACCTTTTGACTAAGCCCCGTGGTGCTTGCAGTGCCCATAGTCAAATCCAAGGGCACGTCCGATGGAGTACTTCCGGTCCGAGGCCTCTCAGTATGAAATATTCGGCTATCAGCAGAAGCCGGCGCCTCAGAACATACTGACTCCTTTGGCCTAAAATCCGGGTTATTATTCAAATTCTAAAAACTGAATCTGCAATTGCAATTCCGCAATTTTAACCTGTTGCAAACGTTTCTCATTTTCTTCCTTGATCTTCAAATATTCTGTCATGCTGTCAGAAAGCTGGGAGAACTTAATCTGCGGTGGACTCAGGTAACCTTCCTCCACCTCTACTTTCTTAACCCCTGAGATCTGATCAACACCATCCAAAATACACCTATCAGAGTTTCCTGAAAATGTCACATGAGGTGAACTCAGATAGCCCTCCTCCACCTCAATTTCTTTAAATTTTAGCCCACATTGGCCTATCAACTGAGTCGATGGAATCAGGTCTCCATCATCCACTCGACTGGCTGAAAAATTCTGAGAAACCTCAGTTGTCTCAATAGACTACCAGGCCCTGTCCCTGCAGGAACATACTCTGAACCCGGTGGACTTATTGTGGGCTTAGAACTACATATCGATAGTTGTGCATTGAGTAATTATTTTCCCCTTTATCACTTTTCCAATTTTTTCCATATCTAAAGGATCTATGCAAAGGGATTTGCTAATTGAAAGGGGTGGACTTAAACCTTGTACCAAGACCTGTTCACTAACCATAGTTCTCTCCCTAACAGGGTTACTTGGTCTGCTAAAATCTATAGCATTCCACTGGTCCCGAGAACCTCTACAATATGGGATTGCAACTAGGTCATCCCTGGTCAAGACTCCTTTTTGCTTCCCCCTTTCAATTATTTCATCCGCAATCACTGGGCCTACATAGGGAATAGATAGTAGTTCTTGATATGAAGCAGTATTTATGTGTATTTTGATTAGTCATAGCTCTTGATTATATTTTAGAAAATTTTTACAAGAAATTCTAAGTGGAAAGAATGAAAAAATGTTTTGTTTTGTTTTTTTTAGAAGAAAGAATTTAGAAAACACAACAACCTGCAAATCCTTCGATTTGATCCGTGAAAATGCACAAATAATTTACGTGTCATGCCGACTGTCATACCGTGAGGTACCGCGGGGGGATCCGTTCCAGTTTAAACTGAAACGGGCTGATTCATCGTGTGTCAGCCGATGTGGACCTCCCATTAACAGACTTGTATTATTCCAAGATTTATACGATAGTTTATGACGGGATCTGTTGTTACTGTTTGCAACCCTGAACTGTGTTAACAATATATTAAGCAGGTTGTTTCGGGATATTAGCAATATTGAGGTACCAGTCGTCCGCTGGAATCTATAATTATTTCCCCCTAACTTATTTTTTATACGAGAACAAATTATTGGCAAAAGAATATGAACACCCATCCCTCATTAGGAATTAGACTAATTACGTCAAGTCCGATCACTTCACAGTCTGTTGCGATTTTTATTTTTCTAGGGAGTGTCAGGTAGACAGCCAATCTGGCTATGTCACTTCCCACGGTATGCTGAATACATTGTCTGTAAAACATTTATCTGTAAAACGTTTTTTTATATGTATACCGTAAATAAAGAATCTGAATCTGAATCTGAAAACACTTTGAACACGAAAATAATATTTTTGGCGTTACGTACTGGTCAGCCGAAAAATATAATATATTTTCAAAACAATTTTTGAGCAACAACTCAATATGAAACAAAATTCAAAATATTAAACTCTTTTTAACACCCCTTCAGGAATCACCCGCTTGTTCAAAACAAAGGCACCGACCTATATTTTAAACAGCGCAGGAAAAACATCAAAGAGCATCAACTCATTGAAAATAAATTTCCTGAGGGCCAAAAAAGGAAAAAGAATTCAACACATATTCAAAAACAATTGAAATGAGGCCACAACCTCATTTCAACTTTGACCTTCAGTAATATTATCCAAAATTCAAAATGGACAAGCTATCATCTTTTCAACAACAAACATGACCGGGAGTGGTACCGTCGCCAAATATTGAAAAATTATAACAGGAGGTTACCTTTAAGGCATACTTTTTTAATATAGTTATGCCAACTCACTTCTGCTAATAATAACGAGGTTATTGAAAATATCTTTTATCACTTCACTACACTTCTGAACTATCGAAGTTGTCTTGCTTCTGTTTCTCGAGAAACGTCTGCTTACTTCTTCACTTCCAACGTTCTGCAACGTTCCGAATCTCGAATGGCTGAGATCTGGCGAGATCTTCTAAATCATCCAATCAGATGGATTCGGCCAACATCGGTTCTTCCCGCCCGACGAGACAACGGCAACACAAGTCGGGCGTAATTTCAACAATCAATTTCACAGCAAAACACTTCAGGATGAAGCGATAGGACTGCATTTGGGAAAAGGACAACACTGTCCGCATTTTTTTTTATTGAAGATGGATTCCATGTTCGATGGACATGCGTAAATCACTCGATCCCACGATTGTCCATCAAAAAACAAAATCGTAATTCGAAGAAATTTCACCAGGTGTCATGATACCGTGCATAGAAAATGGCAACTGTGCAGACTCTATGTAATAATAGTATGCTGTATTGAGGCGATCATCCTCGTTATTTGATTTTAGACGGCGTTGTTTTACGAAGCTTTTTTCCGTCCGATGACGTTGACCGGAAATCGAAAGTAAGAATTAGGTAAACAAAGCCGCCAAGTTTGGAATTTACCCTCATGCTGCTCTGTTGCTGTGTTTTGAAGGATTTTGATGCCCTAGCTTTATTCTTGGTTATATGAGGCACATTTGGCCACCAGTTGTTCTCGGGAAATAAAATTGTATTATCAGTTCTGGTACAAATACGGTAGGAGAATTCCAGGAACTAGTGATGCCTGCTGTCAACTCTATGAGTTGATTTCATATCTGTTTCGTGTTCTGCACCTCCCAACCTTCATTTTGATATATAATTTGTATATATTTCATTTGAATTTAAGGAATATCAGAGGTAGGAATATTAAAATAAACAAAATTCCATTACTTAAATAGCACCTTAACCATTTCACAGAGTGGGGGCATCAGAATATCGAATTACCCAAATGGCCACCCACGTCCAGTATTGAGCGGATGCACAAACCACAATATTGCCCTTTGACTGCCCCACGGATAAATAGCTTATTTTTGTAAGGTCACGTTTAAACAGCAGTACTACTGTAGTAGAAAAGGCTCTTTTTGATATATGTAAACATTTTTCCATAAATCTCGATTGATTACTTCTCGATCAGCACCAATCATCTTTACTGATCACTGGCGGGACGGGGCGTGGCGCGGTCATCGGATCCTATTCGCCTATACCCCCCTCCCCCCTCCCATACACACACACACCTCTGCAAATGAGATGGGTTTTCTTTTTAATCAATATTTAATACCCCACGACCAGTGTAAAACTGCAATTGCCTGTAGATAAATTTCTGCATTGGATTCTACGCGTAGACTTACTGCAAAAAATCATTTTTGGACACCGAAAACGTATAGCTTATGGACCGTATTTGGAACAATAGCTTGTTACAGTGAGGAGTCACAGCCCTTATTTCTTTTGGAACGAAGTGGGAAAATAATTGAATTTGACAGGCGATGGGTGGGGGGGGGGGGGGGGGCTGAAGGTGTATCTATTCACCTTCGGTTACTTTTATGGCATGTAAGCCAAATAGTGTGAATGGATGTTATTAAATGCGAGTTGCCCACAGGCCATATCTTTCTCAAAATCTAGCACATTCTCAAGTTTTCTTTCAACTTAAACTCCAGCCAAAGCGAACATATTGGAGTCTTTTGGGTGGAGGGTGGGGAGCGGGTGTCAAACGTTTCTCTAATTGTACATCATTTAGAAAGGGCATAAACAGATCATACAGTTTTCTGTAAATGAAAGGAAGATAGATTACGATCATAGCTTTAACTCACGTCGATGATTTGGAATATTAGGACTAGGTGGACCAACAAGTTAAACCTCTGCATGACTGTCGCGGTATTTTTATTTTCGATTTAAAGTGAAATTACAAATTATATGAGAATACTGGCTAACATTCTCATCACAAGTTTGAGGTGGAATAATAACTATTTTAAAAGAGTGTTTTAAAAGTCTAAGACCATTCCTATTAAATGCTGATGAGCTCATAAGCGGTAGCGTGTCGAGACCACGAATCTGGAGTCGAATTTCGAAATTTCGAAAGCCGAGTTGACCTTCAAAACAATTGAAAAAAGGATTTCTCAAAAGCTTCAACATGAAAGAAGAGTACGGAAGCCTATTAGCTTCACGTCGTTTTTAGTCATTAAATTGTAACTACAATTTAATAAATTGTAACTACAATTTAGCTAAATTGTAGTTACAATTTAATAAATTGTAGTTACAATTTAGCTAAATTGTACTTACAATTTAATAAATTGTAATTACAATTTAGCTAAATTGTAGTTACAATTTAATAAATTGTAGTTACAATTTAGCTAAATTGTACTTACAATTTAATAAATTCTAACTACAATTTAGCGCCTGTACTTTTATTGGTCAAGCTAAATTGTAGCTGCAATTTAACTAGCCAATCGGGTTCGTTGTTTTGTTTTCGCTGAAAATGGTCTGAATAATCTCTTTCTTTGAGATGTTTCACACATTCCGCTGGTTGAGTCAGTCACGGCAACAAAATCTAACAACAGAAATGGGAAAATAAAATCATCATCATTTTATTATAAATATAATTATTTTTATTTTGGTTATCATTTGGCATAAATTGAGTATTATTGGGTAACACTGGCAACTTGGGTGTCTTTGTGTATCATTGGGGTAAAACACACGCCGTAAGAAATAGAGGGCCCTAGGTAGCGCCGATCTGCGTGGGCCTGTAGGTTCAAGTAATGTACAACATCAACCATGTTGTGGCCCCGCGGGAGAAATTTTGTTTAATCCAAAAGGAAAAGGAGCCATTTCCTGGCACTTTAACCTCTCAAAAACATTGTTTCACGCGATTCATGTTGCATATTTGAGAGAATGTTATCGTTTTGCACAATTCCGTTTGAAATGTGGGACCCCTTAAATTATTGAAGCCCTGGGCGTTTGCCAGTCTGCCCATTCCTAAACAATTGGTGGAAAGGTTTTGTGTACGACTTTCTGTGATAACATAGAACATGTGTAGGGAGACGGACGTGCACAATGGGCGGGGAGGTACAGTCATAACTGTACAAAGTTTAAAATGGTTGCTTTTAAAACAAAAACTTCAAAAAGTTCTGCCTTCGAGAACATTAATAAAAAATTGCATAAATTGTTTGTTTACCCCCGTGTGCCCCGCCTGCTAACCAAATGCAGATATCTTGGTTTTGCCCGGCGAGTTCATGATTTTACATCTTAGTCACATACGTCCCCGATTTGTGGATTCGATCCGAGCTAAAGCACCCGGCGCCAAAATCTACTCCTTTGATTTGAAATACCTTGGCTTTATTCCCTCAGCATGCAACCAGGACATTCATAAAACAACTACAAACCCGATAAGCGACGAGAAGGTTATTTTTTGTTAGGCCTAATTAGTTATTTTGGTTTCATGACACTTTCAACGACCAGTGTTGTGTTATGTCGGTGACAGGTTTACGGATGGAGGAAGCCAGAGTACCCAGAAAGAACAACCTAGTAACGATGAACACCTACCAGCTACCCAACATCATAACTCCACCCTGCAGCATAGGCAGGGTTGGAGTGATTGACAACAGAAGTAAGTAGATAGCGGTTTATATACGTCGATACACAGAGTCATCGTGCCCAATGTGTGCACTGGGATGAAATGCCTTGTCCATTATACAACGAGGGTCGCTCTTATGGCATAACGAGCTTGAGCTCAGAGCCTCGAACACAAAAGTCAAGCCGTCTATCAATGATTCACCACTACCCCTAAATTGTTCATAACAGTATCCTCATGGAATTAATTCAAATTGAGGATGACCTCCATGCTATCATAATTTACCAATTGAGAATGTTGGTTTTCCTTTACAAATGTTCAAGCATTTTTTGGAGCTGGGTGTGCCTTCAAAGACTGAAATTTTTCCGGGTCGGGAAAACATCCTCAAAACGCTTACCCTCTTTGGGACGCAATTTTTCTCACTACCGGTTCTATAACACCTAAATCCTGCCGGTCTGAGTGTTATGATAGTGAGCCAATTTTAAGCTATCGCTCAAAAATTCCACGGCTTCCGTGTTTCCTAGGCTACACATATTACATTCCCTTTCTATCTAACACTCTTTTTAATGCCCCCTCCCCCACCGCAGTTCTAGTGATTTCGATCTAACCCTAAACAACAGTGACCCCAAGCGAACCACCACGATAACGTTCAAGAGCGGGCGCCTCTTTCTTACTCAGCCAGTCAAATAAGCTTTTAGATTTAACACCCACCCTCTCATTCCCATTACAATCCTCTAAAATTCTATAAAAACTCGCCGACTGATACTGTTTTAAACTCCTAATATTTGCCCCTCAAATTGAGGATTTTCGACTATTTCAAGTGTAAATGCAGGATTGAGTAGAGAGCCATGGTACGTGCGAATGCCACCGATTGGCCACTTAAATTGCAGCTACAATTTAGAATGACCAATGAAAGCACAACCTACAGGCCCACGCAGATCGGCGCTACCTAAGGCCCTCTATTTCTTACGGCATGTGTTTTACCCCAATGATACACACTGACACCTAAGTTGCCAATGTTACGCAGTAATACTCAATTTATGCCCAATGATAACCAACATAAAAATAATTATATTTATAATAAAATGATGATGATTTTATTTTCCCATTTCTGTTGTTAGATTTTGTTGCCGTGACTGACTCAATCGGCGGAATGTGTGAAACATCTCAAACAAAGAGATTATTCAGACCATTTTTACCGAAAACAAAACAACGAACCCGATTGGCCAGTTAAATTGCAGCTGCAATTTAGCTTGACCAATAAAAGTACAGGCGCTAAATTGCAGCTACAATTTATTAAATTGTAGGTACAATTTAGCTAAATTGTAGTTACAATTTATTAAATTGTAAGTACAATTTAGCTAAATTGTAACTACAATTTAGCTAAATTGTAGTTACAATTTATTAAATTGTAGTTACAATTTAATAACTAAAAACGACGTGAAGCTAATAGGCTTCCGTAGCTTCACCCGTCTGCACATCAACAAAATATCACTCCTCTGGTCAGACAATAAGTTACCCACGGGGAACTGAAGACAGACAATGGCACAATCGTACCTTTTTCGCTTTCCCTTTACCAGTGGACTGTTTGACAGACACCCGATCCCTACAAAGTTACACGCCTGTGGCGTAAAACTGTTAGCGTTTGTTAGACGCCTCGAAGCGGCACAGATTATTAATCTATAACCTGGGTTATAATCTCACACGCCAGAAGCGTAAACTTGGTTATGATATTTCAACAAGACGGGGAGGCATCAAATTTGGCGAACACAGACGAGTTAGTGTTTCCGTCTCAATTCGGGAGCTCAAAAAAAAGTTTTCGAGGAAGCCGTTTTCAAATTAGTCGAGTAAAGGTCATCGACTTATCTATATTCTTTATTTTATAACACTAACAGAAGTAAGTAAAGCAGGAGAATGTCTGTAAGTTTTTATTTCAATGAAGGTAATAATGTCGTAAAAGCAAATTATTCGTCAATTGATTAATTAGCCGTTTGATATTATCAGGATCAGTATCATCACGGGAATATAGAAAATGAAATGTTATGGTTCAGTTTCATTTTCAATGACATTGAATTTTGAAGGGTCACCAATAATTACTAATAGTATAGTAGTAGAAGTCGAATCATTGGCAGACTTGTCGCCAACATAGAAAAAAATGTTTGTGTTTTTTTGTTTTGTTTTGTTTTGTTGCAGACGACAGGCTTCGTCATGGTTTATCCAAGGCCAGCGTCCACGATTGCTATAAAATGTATCTTCCCACATGCTCTTTTTGGAACGCCAGGCGATGGTCTCCATATTTTACTCTCACATCAAATAACGCCACCCTAAAGCAAAAGGTAGCTATAATGGGATGTGTCATCAATGTCAAAGTAGATGTACATGGATGTTAGAAAACACCGAGTTTAGAACACAATTTTGCATGAAATCTCAAAGTTGCTGCACATCTAATTACCAAAAAAATGACAGTTACTAACTTTTGAAAGATGTATCACGTTACCTTGCCCTCGAGCCCCGGGTCACAGTCTTACAAAGACTACACGTTACCCAATTCAAACTCACCCACTCACTTTGATAAACAAGCCAGTCTCAATATGTATACCTCAAAGTCCTGAGCAGTAGCCTATCCCTTTTGATCTAAGGCAGCCAAAATTTCGCTCCTTTGTAGTTTGTACCCAGGTCTAGTGCCAGTACGGCAGTAGTTAGCGATCCGCACGTAGTGGCTACCCATCCCAGAACTCTGAATTGGGCATATTACGTAAACTAGTATATTCTGGAACTTATTGGCACAATTCTAATTGCCCCCGGGTGTTATACCGGATAAATTAATTTATTACTTTGAGGCTACCGGGTCGTCAAAAACACCTGTCTTGAAATGAACTGTTCTTAGTGGCTATATACGATCAGTGGTGGTGCTCGCATTTCTCTGACAATGGGACTGATCTCCCCGATAGGCAGAGAGGGAGCGGGGTTGGTGGGGATTCGGGTATATACTAGTCTGTAAGATGCTATATACTGCTCCTTCCCCAGCTGGGACTGTTCAAAGTCCTGGGGTGGGAAGGGGCAGTATAACACAGAGGCTATTTGTGCCCTAGAAACCTTACAATAAAATGGAGAGTTCCCAACAATGAGTAGGTTGGCTGCCTAGGTATATAAAGTACTACTCTGTAAGACAGCTACCTTCTGACCCTCCTCTAAATTGGTCTGCATGCCTCTGTGGTGAGGAGGGGCAGTATACAGCTGCTATACTGAGGCAAGAGGGTAGCCAAGAAACCATACAATAAAAGGTGAGAGTTTCCATTCTGGAAAATGGGGGGATGGGTTAGGTATATACTAGTCTGTAAGTCACTATATACTGTCCCTTCCCCACCTGGGGCTCAAGCCTGGTGGTGGGGTTAGGGGCAGTATAAAGCTGTTTTATAAAAACTTCATAATCAAAAGGGGAGTTTCCAATAACGGTGAGGGTGGCAGCCTAGGTTTATTAGTACTACTCTAAGACGGCTATCCACTGACCCTACCCAAAATAGAAGCGCATGCTGCTGTGGTAAGGAGGGGTAGTATATATATAGCCGCCAAAAGAGGCAAGAGTGTCGCCAAGAACATACAATAAAAGAGAGTTTCCAAACAGAGAATGGGGGGGGGGGGGGGGGGTATATTGTAGTCTGTATTAGTGTAAGTCACTATATAGCTCTACTGCCCCTTCCCCATCTGGGGCTCAAATCCCGAGGTGGGGGAGAGACAGTATAAAGCTGTTATACATACTTCCATCCTGAGGTGGGGCAGTATATAGCTGTTATACAGAGGTTAATGTGTGGTCAAGAAACCATACAATGAAAGACAAGTTTCCTGACTGGGAAAGGGGAGGGATAGGTTTCACCGACGAAGGGCTATAGCCCCACTAACCCTCTTCGGAACCGCTCCTGTACACAATGCCTCATGAAAATAATAAAATGTGGAGCTGAAGGCCTTTCCCTGCAGTTACCCCCCCCCCCCCCCACCCCCACCCCCACCTTGCAGTTATTAATTTATTTATTGGTGTTTTGAGGTCACATATTTCATGACATCAACAGTTTTTTGGGTGGAGGAAGCCAGAGTACTCCGAGAGAACCACGGAGCAATGACTTGCAACTGTCAGCCCCTTAACATACTAACTCCACACAAGCAGGGTTAGCATTGGTTGAAGACAGGTGCATCATCGACATGCACTCATGCAGTACACCTTAGTACACAACGTCTCTGTGCCCCCATGTGGGCAGTGGGGTGAAGTGTTTTGTCCAAGGCCACCTCCTGCAGTTGTGGTGTAGTTAATTTTGTATTGTTCAAAGATGACGCAGCCATTAAATTTATGTCAATACTCTTGAAATAGTTACTGTAGGCTGTAGCTCACGATGTGGAACTTGGAAGTGCACAGAACTTTCAGCCTCTTGCACAAGTTTCAGGACATTGATAGTTTTAATTTACTAAATACAAAAATGGGCAAAAATGTAATGTGTTTTTAATTGAGAAATGTGTTTTTGTATATTCCTCACACTAAGGAACATCAGAAATGCACGGAAGATAAAAATTTCTTACCATTTTCATTTTTAGCTCAACTTTGGCAAAGCCAAATTTGAGGTATTGTCATGGCCCGTCATCTGTCTGTCTCTCCGTCAGCTGCACCGTCAACACCGCTCGGGCTGGAGGCTGTATTTATGAACCGATCTTTACAAAACTTCTTGGGTACCTTTGTTATCACCGTGGGACGAGAACGAGTGTTGTGGGGTCCAGTCTGAAATTCAAGATGGCCACTGGCAGCCATTTTGTACAAAATTAGGTGCAATCAGATTTTTGCTCAGAACTTCCATATGAAAGCTCTGATTTTAATAATTTTTATGCCCCTGACTTGAGTCGGATGGCATATAGTGATTGAAGTGTGCGTGTGTTTGTCCGTGTGTTCGTGTGTGTGTGTGTCCGAGCGAATAATTCGAAAACTGTTAGGACCACAGTCATCAAACTTCACACACTTATAAAGGACCAAGGGAGGATGTGTCACACACCATAGTCATGTGCGTACCTTCAAGGTCAAGGTCACATTCAAAATCGTTCAATATTTGTGTCTTAGCCATTACTCAGAAACAAATCATAGTACAATTGTTAAACTTTTTACAAATGTTAAGGACAGTCAGAAGGTGTGTCGCATATAATAGTTTCCACTGCATCTGCAAGGTGAAGGTCACAGGGGGGGGCAAGCCCTCCGACTTGATTCGGGAGGCATATATAGTGATTGAAGTGTGCGTGTGTCCGTCTGTGTGCCCGTGGGTGAGTGTTTGTGTGTGTGTGTCCAAGTCAATAACCCAAAAACTGTTAGCGCCACAGTCATCAAATTTAACACAATTATAAAGGACCATGGGAGGATGTGATTCACACCCCATAGCCGGGTTCGTACCTTCAAAGGCAAGGTCACATTTCAAGGTCACACTAAAAATCGGTCAATATTTGTGTCTCAGCCATAACTCAGAAACGAATCATAGTACAATTGTTAAACTTTTTACAAATGTTAAGGACAGTCAGAAGGTGTGTCGCGTATAACAGTTTCCGATGCATGTGCAAAGTGAAGATCACAAAGGGTGGGGGGGGGGGGGGGGGGTGGGGGGAGGCAGGGGGGCATGTGTTACCTTAGTAACATTCTTCTTGTTTTTATGCCCCCTGACTTCAGTCAGGTGGCATATAGTGATTGAAGTATGCGTGTGTCTGTCCATGTGTGTGTGTGTGAGTGAGGGTGTGTGTGTGTGTGTCTGAGCCAATAACTCAAAAACTGTTGGGGCCACAGTCATCAAACTTAACACAATTATAAAGGACCATGGGAGGATGTGTCGCACACCATAGCCGGGTTCGTGCCTTCAAGGTCAATGTCAAATTTCAAGGTCACACTAAAAATCGGTCAATATTTGTGTCTCAGCCATAACTCAGAAACAAATCATAGTACAATTGTTAAACTTTAAAAATGTTAAGGACAGTCAGAAGGTGTGTCGTGTATACTAGTTTCCACTGCATCTGCAAGATGAAGGTCACAAGGGGGGCACGTGTTACCTTAGTAACATTCTTCTTGTTTGTATGAATGTTTAGTACAATGGGATACATCACATATAATACAGGTTTTTTTCTGGTGCGTCAGTTATGCAAATTAGACCAACTTTGATTTATTTAGTGTTACTTTCAGCACTGAACTGCAAATGCCAATACGGCTCGGGCTAGAGGCCGTATTTATGAATCGATCTTTATGAAACTTCTTGGGTAAATTTGTTATCACCGTAGGACAAGAACGAGTGTTTTTTGGGTCCGGTCTGAAATTCAAGATGGCCACTGGCAGTCATTTTGTACAAAATTAGTTGCAATCCAATTTTTGCGCAGAACTTCCATATGAAAGTGCTGATTTGAATAATTTTTTTGTGTGAATGTTTAGTACCATGGGATACATCACATATAATACAGATTTTTTTCTCGTGCATAAAGTATGCCAATTAGACTAACTTTGATCTATTTAGTGTTACTTTCAGCACTGTAACTGCAAATGCCAATACGGCTCGGGCTGGAGGCCGTATTTATGAACTGATCTTTACGAAACTGTTGTACCAAAATTAGATGCAATGAGTCTTTTGAACAGAACTTCTATATGAAAGTTCTGATATAGATAAATTTTTGTACGAATATTTAGTAACATGGAATACATCACATGTATTACATTTTTTTTTCTCATGCATATATTATGCGAATTGGAGAAACTTTGATTTATTCGGTGCTACTTATATGCAATTAGTGCACATGTCAATACGGCTCGCGCTGTCAACACGGCTCAGCTAGAGGCCGTATTTATGAACCTATCTTCACGAAACTTCTTGGGTACTTTTGGTAACACCGTGGGATGTGAACGATCGTTTTCGGGTGTGGTACAAAATTCAAGATGGCCGCCAGCAGCTATTTTGTACCAAAATTAGTGCAATCAGTTTTTTGTACAGAACTTCTGTATGAAAGTTCTGATTTTAATAAATTTTTGTATGAATGTTTAGTAACATGGAATACATCACATATAATACAGGTTTTTTTCTTGTGCAGAAATTATGCAAGTTAGATGAACTTTGATTTATTCAGTGCTACTTTTACACAGTAAGTGCACATGTCAATACGGCTCGGGCTAGAGGTTGTATTTATGAACCGATCTTCACGAAATTTCTTTGGTACCGGTACCTTTGTTATCACCTTGGGACAGGAACAAGTGTTTTGGGGTGCCTTTGTTATCACAGTGCTATGAGAACAAATATTTTTGGGTTCCTTCATATCCACTCTAGGGCTCAAAGATTTCTTTTCTAGTTTAGCATCTAACTGTCGGTCAATTTTACAATACTTTACCTATACATTTGTTACAGGCTACAGTCAGCATTTATGTACAGACCGTTACAATACTTTATATGTACCTTTGTTATCAGAGCATTACCTAGATGTTTGTCATTGCTGTGTCACATACTATACATGTACATGTCTTACACAAGTTGAGGTACAGTGTCATGGACACTTTCATTCAAATATGTTCCAGGAGTTTGGAACAAATCTTACTTTGTATTTAATTCCAGTATGCCTGACGTTAGTACTGCTGACCCATTATTGGCAATTCAAGTTGGAAAATAGGACCCAGTCACTAATGCTTGGGGTGCGAGTCCTCTAAAATAGGCAACATGGGGTATAAACGATTGACTGACCTTGACTTTATCTCCATGTTGTGGTCATGATTAGCCATTGTGCAGAAGTATGTGACCTTAAACACCAATAAATAAATAAATAAATAAATTCAAGTTGGTCCAAAGATTGGAATGTTTCTGATGGACAGGGAATGACATTATTATGACAATCAAAATTCTTTTTTGGCCACATAAAGCGTGATGGTAGATTGATGAAGTAAAGGACTTTCCTTTTGTAGAAACGGTCCCTAACCTTCTTTAAACTTTGCATGAAAAAATATTCCGCACTGACTCGCCTAATATCATTATCCCCCGCATTTTCAAAAATGCGGGGATATTGTCGTGATCTCCGTCCGTCCGTCCGTCCGGGCAGACATATGGGGTTTAGGTGGCTATTTGTTGGTAGGAATGGGGGTTAGGTGACTACCACAATTTATGTGACTAGTCACATAGTTAAATGTCATTATTCTAGGGTGGGGTTTAGAGTTGGGGTGGGGTGGGATTAGGGTCAGTAAAGGGTAGGGTTAGGGTTTGCTACCACCCCAAACATTTTTCACCCAAAAAGTTGTTTTAATACTATGGACATGCATTTTAGTTAAAATAGACCAGGAATATATTGAATTTTCATTAGTCTAGGGTGGGGTTTAGAATTGGGGGTGGGGGGGGTAGAATTAGGGTCAGTGAAGGGTAGGGTCAGGGTTTGCTACCACCCCAAAAAATTTCCCCAAAATCACTTGTTTTAATATAATGGACATGCATTTTATTGTAGTCCCATAAAAATAGCCACATAACTACCAATTGTTAGAATGGCCGTCCGTCCGTACGTACGTCACACCCTGAAAGGCTCCTAGGGTATTCAATTTGAAACGTTTAAACTATGCTAATGTGTTCAGGTAACATCTCTAGATGTGCATGAAGGTTTCGGAATTTTGATTTTGCCCCTGGTGGTTCCAGTGGAACCACTTTTATCATTAGAAAATCAGTTTTCATCGAAAGGCTCTAGGGTATTTAATTCGAAATGCTTAAACTATGCTAATGTGTTCAGGTAACATCTCTAGATGTGCATGAAGGTTTCGGAATTTTGATTTTGCCCCGGTGGTTTCAGTGGAACCACTTTTATCGTTAGAAAATCAGTTTTCATCGAAAGGCTCCTAGGGTATTTAATTCGAAATGCGTAAACTATGCTAATGTGTTCAGGTAGCAACTCTAGATGTGCATGAAGGTTTCGGAATTTTGATTTGGCCCCCGTGGTTCCAGTGGAACCACTTTTATCGTTAGAAAATCAGTTTTCATCGAGATGCTCCTAGGGTATTCAATTCGAAACGTTTAAACTATGCTAATGTGTTCAGGTAACATCTCTAGATGTGCATGAAGGTTTCGGAATTTTGATTTTGCCCCCGGTGGTTCCAGTGGAACCACTTTTATCATTGGAAAATAAGTTTTCATCGAAAGTCTTCTAGGATATTTAATTTGAATCGTATAAACTATGCTGATGTGTTCATGTAGCATCACTAGATGTGTATGAAGGTTTCGGAATTTTGATTTTGCCCCAGGTGGTTCCAGTGGAACCACTTTTATTGTTAGAAAATCAGTTTTCATCAAAAGGCTCTTAGGGTATTTAATTCGAAACATTTAAACTATGCTAATGTGTTCAGGTAACATTTCTAGATCTGCATGAAGATTTTGGAATTTTGATTTTGCCCCAGGTGGTTCCAGTGGAACCACTTTTATCATTAGAAAATCAGTTTTCATCGAAAGGCTCCTAGGGTATTTAATTCGAAACGTTTAAACTATGCTAATGTGTTCAGGTAACATCTCTAGATGTGCATGAAGGTTTCGGTATTTTGATTTTGCCCCCTGTTTTTTCAGTGGAACCACTTTTATTGTTACAAAATTCAGTTTTCATCGAAAGGCTCCTAGGGTATTCAATTTGAAATGTTTAAACTATGCTAATGTGTTCAGGTAACATATCTAGATGTGCCTGAAGGTTTCAGAAATTTGATTTTGCCCCCAGTGGTTCCGGTGGAACCACTTTTATCATTAGAAAATCAGTTTTCATCGAAAGGTTCCTCGGGTATTTAATTTAAAATGCTTAAACTATGCTAATGTGTTCAGGTAACATCTCTAGATGTGCATGAAGGCTTCAGAATTTTGTTTTTGCCCCCGGTGGTTCCAGTGGAACCACTTTTATCGTTAGAAAATCAGTTTTCATCGAAAGGCTCCTAGGGTATTTAATTCGAAATACTCAAACTATGCTAATGTGTTCAGGTAGCAACTCGAGATGTGCATGAAGGTTTCGGAATTTTGATTTGCCCCCCCCCCCCCACCCCCCATCCACTCCCCCTCCCCCGGTGGTTCCAGTGTAACCACTTTTATCATTAGAAAGTCAGTTTTCATCGAAAGGCTCCTTGGGTATTTAATTCGAAACGTTTAAACTATGCTAATGTGTTCAGGTAACATATCTAGATGTACATGAAGGTTTCGGAATTTTGATTTTGCCCTCGGTTGTTCCGGTGGAACCACTTTTATCGTTAGAAAATCAGTTTTCATCGAAAGGCTCCTAGGGTATTCAATTTGAAACGTTTAAACTATGCTAATGTGTTCAGGTAACATCTCTAGATGTGCATGAAGGTTTCGGTATTTTGATTTTGCCCCCGGTGGTTCCAATGGAACCACTTTTATCGTTAGAAAATCAGTTTTCATTGAAAGGCTCCTAGGGTATTTAATTCGAAACGTTTAAACTATGCTAGTGTGTTCAGGTAATATCTCTAGATGTGCATGAAGGTTTCGGTATTTTGATTTTGCCCCCGGTGGTTCCAATGGAACCACTTTTATCGTTAGAAAATCAGTTTTCATTGAAAGGCTCCTAGGGTATTCAATTCGAAACATTTAAACTGTGCTAATGTGTTCAGGTAACATCTCTAGATGTGTATGAAGGTTTTGGAATTTTGATTTTGCCCCCGGTGGTTCCAGTGGAACCACTTTTATCGTTAGAACATCAGTTTTCATCGAAAGGCTCCTAGGGTATTTAATTCGAAATGCTTAAACTATGCTAATGCGTTCGGGTAACATCTCTAGATGTGCATGAAGGTTTTGGAATTTTGATTTTGCCCCCCGGTGGTTCCAGTGGAACCACTTTTATCGATAGAAAATCAGTTTTCATTGAAAGGCTCCTAGGGTATTTAATTCGAAATGCTTAAAACATGCTAATGTATTCAGGTAGCAACTCTGGATGTGCATGAAGGTTTCGGAATTTTGATACAGCCCCCGGTGGTTCCAGTGGAACCACTTTTATCATTGGAAAATAAGTTTTCATCGAAAGTCTTCTAGGATATTTAATTTGAATCGTATAAACTATGCTGATGTGTTCATGTAGCATCACTAGATGTGTATGAAGGTTTCGGAATTTTGATTTTGCCCCAGGTGGTTCCAGTGGAACCACTTTTATTGTTAGAAAATCAGTTTTCATCGAAAGGCTCTAGGGTATTTAATTCGAAACGCTTAAACTATGCTAATGTGTTCAGGTAACATCTCTAGATGTGCATGAAGATTTCGGAATTTTGATTTTGCCCCGGTGGTTTCAGTGGAACCACTTTTATCGTTAGAAAATCAGTTTTCATCGAAAGGCTCCTAGGGTATTTAATTCGAAATGCTTAAACTATGCTAATGTGTTCAGGTAGCAACTCTAGATGTGCATGAAGGTTTCGGAATTTTGATTTGGCCCCCGTGGTTCCAGTGGAACCACTTTTATCGTTAGAAAATCAGTTTTCATCGAAAGGTTCCCAAGGTATTTAATTCGAAATGTTAAAACTATGCTAATGTGTTCAGGTAACATCTCTAGATGTGCATGAAGGTTTCGGTATTTTGATTTTGCCCCCGGTGGTTCCAGTGGAACCACTTTTATCGTTAGAATAACAGTTTTCATCGAAAGGCTCCTAGGGTATTCAATTCGAAACGTTTAAACTATGCTAATGTGTTAAGGTAACATCTCTAGATGTGCATGAAGGTTTCGGAATTTTGATTTTGCCCCCGGTGGTTCCAGTGGAACCACTTTTATCATTGGAAAATCAGTTTTCATCGAAAGTCTTCTAGGATATTTAATTTGAATCGTATACACTATGCTGATGTGTTCATGTAGCATCACTAGATGTGTATGAAGGTTTCGGAATTTTGATTTTGCCCCAGGTGGTTCCAGTGGAACCACTTTTATTGTTAGAAAATCAGTTTTCATCAAAAGGCTCTTAGGGTATTTAATTCGAAACATTTAAACTATGCTAATGTGTTCAGGTAACATTTCTAGATCTGCATGAAGGTTTTGGAATTTTGATTTTGCCCCAGGTGGTTCCAGTGGAACCACTTTTATCATTAGAAAATCAGTTTTCATCGAAAGGCTCCTAGGGTATTTAATTCGAAACGTTTAAACTATGCTAATGTGTTCAGGTAACATTTCTAGATCTGCATGAAGGTTTTGGAATTTTGATTTTGCCCCCGGTGGTTCCAGTGGAACCACTTTTATTGTTAGAAAATCAGTTTTCATCGAAAGGCTCCTAGGGTATTCAATTTGAAACGTTTAAACTATGCTAATGTGTTCAGGTACCATATCTAGATGTGCCTGAAGGTTTCGGAATTTTGATTTTGCCCCCAGTGGTTCCGGTGGAACCACTTTTATCATTAGAAAATCAGTTTTCATCGAAAGTTTCCTCGGGTATTTAATTTAAAATGCTTAAACTATGCTAATGTGTTCAGGTAACATCTCTAGATGTGCATGAAGGCTTCAGAATTTTGTTTTTGCCCCCGGTGGTTCCAGTGGAACCACTTTTATCGTTAGAAAATCAGTTTTCATCGAAAGGCTACTAGGGTATTTAATTCGAAATACTCAGACTATGCTAATGTGTTCAGGTAGCAACTCAAGATGTGCATGAAGGTTTCGGAATTTTGATTTTGCCCCAGGTGGTTCCAGTGGAACCACTTTTATTGTTAGAAAATCAGTTTTTATCAAAAGGCTCTTAGGGTATTTAATTCGAAACATTTAAACTATGCTAATGTGTTCAGGTAACATTTCTAGATCTGCATGAAGGTTTTGGAATTTTGATTTTGCCCCCGGTGGTTCCAGTGGAACCACTTTTATTGTTAGAAAATCAGTTTTCATCGAAAGGCTCCTAGGGTATTCAATTTGAAACGTTTAAACTATGCTAATGTGTTCAGGTAACATATCTAGATGTGCCTGAAGGTTTCGGAATTTTGATTTTGCCCCCAGTGGTTCCGGTGGAACCACTTTTATCATTAGAAAATCAGTTTTCATCGAAAGGTTCCTCGGGTATTTAATTTAAAATGCTTAAACTATGCTAATGTGTTCAGGTAACATCTCTAGATGTGCATGAAGGCTTCAGAATTTTGTTTTTGCCCCCGGTGGTCCCAGTGGAACCACTTTTATTGTTAGAAAATCAGTTTTCATCGAAAGGCTACTAGGGTATTTAATTCGAAATACTCAAACTATGCTAATGTGTTCAGGTAGCAACTCAAGATGTGCATGAAGGTTTCGGAATTTTGATTTGCCCCCCCCCCCCCATCCACTCCCCACTCCCCCCTCCCCCGGTGGTTCCAGTGGAACCACTTTTATCATTAGAAAGTCAGTTTTCATCGAAAGGCTCCTTGGGTATTTAATTCGAAACGTTTAAACTATGCTAATGTGTTCAGGTAACATCTCTAGATGTGCATGAAGGTTTCGGTATTTTGATTTTGACCCCGGTGGTTCCAATGGAACCACTTTTATCGTTAGAAAATCAGTTTTCATTGAAAGGCTCCTAGGGTATTTAATTCGAAACGTTTAAACTATGCTAGTGTGTTCAGGTAATATCTCTAGATGTGCATGAAGGTTTCGGAATTTTGATTTTGCCCCCGGTGGTTCCAGTGGAACCACTTTTATCGTTAGAAAATCAGTTTTCATTGAAAGGCTCCTAGGGTATTCAATTCGAAACATTTAAACTATGCTAATGTGTTCAGGTAACATCTCTAGATGTGGATGAAGGTTTCGGAATTTTGATTTTGCCCCCGGTGGTTCCAGTGGAACCACTTTTATCGTTAGAACATCAGTTTTCATCGAAAGGCTCCTAGGGTATTTAATTCGAAATGCTTAAACTATGCTAATGCGTTCGGGTAACATCTCTAGATGTGCATGAAGGTTTCGGAATTTTGATTTTGCCCCCCGGTGGTTCCAGTGGAACCACTTTTATCGATAGAAAATCAGTTTTCATTGAAAGGCTCCTAGGGTATTTAATTCAAAATGCTTAAAATATGCTAATGTATTCAGGTAGCAACTCTGGATGTGCATGAAGGTTTCGGAATTTTGATTCGGCCCCCGGTGGTTCCAGTGGAACCACTTTTATCATTGGAAAATCAGTTTTCATCGAAAGTCTTCTAGGATATTTAATTTGAATTGTATAAACTATGCTGATGTGTTCATGTAGCATCACTAGATGTGTCTGAAGGTTTCGGAATTTTGATTTTGGCCCAGGTGGTTCCAGTGGAACCACTTTTATTGTTAGAAAATCAGTTTTCATCAAAAGGCTCTTAGGGTATTTAATTCAAAACGTTCAAACTATGCTAATGTGTTCATGTAACATTTCTAGATCTGCATGAAGGTTTTGGAATTTTGATTTTCCCCCAGGTGGTTCCAGTGGAACCTCTTTTATCGTTAGAAAATCAGTTTTCATCGAAAGGCTCCTTGGGTATTAATTCAAAACGTTAAGACTATGCTAAGGTGTTGCTAAGGAAATGCGGTGATACACCATTGTGTGCTTTGCACACAAATAACTCAATCTAGTTTCGTTTTGTTTTGGTTTGGGAAGACTTTGTATTGTAAACAGGTAATAAAATGAAATTCCAAACACCTAATTCAAAACAAACTGTGTGATATATTTTGTGATATATTACAATAAATTTCTGGCCTTATAGTTCTATGATACATCTGTTAGTTACCAAAATATCACAATAGAAACATGTTTTGAACCATTTTGGGCACAGACCCATTATAGACACACTGACTTTACACACTGTACATATTAATAGTGCAACCTACATTTTGGAGTGCACTGTACAGTACACCTCCCCCTCCTACTCCCTCCCTCCCACCCTCCCTGTCTCTCTCTCTCTCTCTCTCTCTCTCAACAAAGTTTTTTAGCTCCCACTGAAAGTCAGAGGGAGCTTAAGAGATCACTTTCTGTTTGTCGTCCATCTGTCCCAAATGGCATGAACTTCACATTATCTACTTTGCCTCATAAATGGCCAATTTAGTCTAAATTTGATGTGCACGTTCCTTATATGTCAATTAAATTTTGTCCAAATAAAGTCACATGGCATCACAAGGGGCATAACTCTGTAACTCATATTCAAGTTTGTTCAAATCGTGTCCCTGGGTTAATATTTGGATTATAGGAGCCCGAATTTTAACTGAAAATTGCAGGAGGGTCATTATGGTTTGCCTCAAATCACCCTGGAGGGCCATTTTGGGTTCACCTAAAATGACCCCAGGAGGACCATTTACAATTTGCGGGGGCCATTTTGTTTCAGCTTGCTGGGTAGACAACTAATATCATTTTAAGGTACATGGTTTGTGTAATTATGATGTACATCATTACGCAATGTATAGATGCAGGCTTGAATATTTAAATGCAAGAAACCAGTCTACCCATGACACTAACAGTGAGTGTTATAGTTATCTTGCATCCAAATAATCAAGCCTGCATCTATACATTACATGATGACTGTACAAGCCAGTGCACTGTGCTCAGTATGGCTCACTGCCAGATGCCAATAACTTTGGGCGAATCAATCAGATTTCAGTGGATGTTTGATCCCGGCTTTGATATTGGGACCAAACATCCCAGGCGAATCATTAGGGGTCGAACTGGCTTGGGGACGATACGTCCCATAATCACGCGTGACATGAGAGTTGTCATAGTCTGATGTACAATGTAATAACTAATTACAGCTTTGGAATTGGCAGACCTCTCTCTCGTATTTGGAAAGTTGCCACTGGCAACAAACAACCTTCGATGAGTTTAGTGCAGTTATGCATCAAATATTTTCCTTTGTGAAACCCTGCAGGGCACATTTATGATCAGATTGCTTTGCTTGTTTTGGGTGACTTCTAGATGGGAGCTATCGATTTTCTTTCATTTACATCAAAAAATGTTTCCACTGGCAATGGCCTTTAAACTTATTTAGTTCTTCATCTATATATTCCTTTGGCATGCCCTACAGGGCACATTTATGATTGGATCAATTTGAAATTTGGTATGCTTTTTTGGGGTTGACCTCTAGGTGAGAGCTATCGATTTTCTTCCGTTTCCATCAAAAAATGTTGCCCTTGGCAACGGCCTTTGAACTTAGTTTAGTCAGGCATCAATATATTCCTTTGGCACACCCAACATGGCACAGTCTTTGAACTTAGTTAAGTCAGGCATCAGTATATTCTTTTGGCACACCCTGCAGGGCACCTTTAAGAACAGATCACTTTGAAACCTGGTATGCTTGTTTACGGTGACCTATAGATTTTCGTCCATTCCCCTCAAATATAGTTGGCGTTGGCAATGACCTTCGATGAACTTAAAGCAGTTATGGATCAATGAATTGATTTTCTTTCATTTCCATAAAAAATTATTGTCATTAGTGCCAGCCTTTAAACTTAGTGCATCTGTGCAGCAACATATCCCTTTTAGACTCTATACGCAACATATTTATGAATTTCCAGAATAAAAAAAAAACAAACTTAGGCATGCCTCAGAGGGCACATTCGTTATCGATTTTTTTTAAAACTTGGTATGCTTATTCAGGGAGACCTCTAGATAAAAGCTGTTGATTAGCCTTAATTTCTGTGAAAAAAGTTGCTGATTACAATGACCCTTAAACGTACTGCATTTGTATCAACATTCTTTCTTTAGCCAGCCCTACGGTTTACATTTAAAAATGCATGGATTGCACTGACGTTATGCATACACAATGACATTTTGTTAGAAGTTTCACCAAATAACAATGGATCCAATGATCTTAAATTTTGCCATTTCACTTATAATTACCAAGTTCAAGTTTGTCAAGTTGAGCTATAGTGTCATTGACACTTTCATTATTTCATAGCCATTAGGAATTTATGATGAAAATCATTAAAAATCTCACAATATTTATAAATCACCTTGTAGCAGCTCGAACTCAGCGTTCGCCATAAATTTCTACATCACCATGAAGGTTGAGAGATGTATTGTATAGAACACGACCCTACACAATATGACCCTGGCTATTGAAAGTGTCATTAAATGTTAACCACTAAATATAGTTTTATCATAAAGCGGGGGCATTAGTGTCTCATGGACACATTCAGTAGCCTGCTGTATTGGTGCTATGGTGCAAGAGGGAGAAGTTAAGATATTGATTAATTCAAAACCAACAAAGATAAATGACTAGAAGCTCATGCTTGGCATGGGGGGGGGGGGGGGGGGGGAGGCACAGCCACCCTTGGCATTGCACTTATATATTTATTTATTGGAGGTTAACGGCATTTTCAACAGCCAGGGTCACCTCATGTCAGACAGGGTGGAGAAAGCCAGGGTATCTGGGGAGAACCACCAAGCAGTGGCGTGCAAGTGCCAGGCTCCCTGCCATACTAACTCAAGCAGGGTTAGCACTGGTTGAAGTCAAGTGCACTATCGATGTGCAGTATGCCTTAGTGCACCACTCCACTGTGCCTCCACATGGGCAATCAGGATACAATGTAGGTGGACCATTCGGTTTGAAGTTCAGTGCCGTAACCACCGAGTCACTGCACCCCAAGGGTTTCAAATTGAAAGGTTCAGTTTCATTTTAAAGGTCATTTCACACTATTTCGATTTGACTGATGGATCAGATGTGTCCGATGCATCTTGCGCTTTCTCATTACATGCAAAAGTAGCAATGCACTGCTTCTAAATCGAAGCAAAAAAGGCTTGTTGACCTACGCTAGTAGCCAAAAGCGTTGGTGTGAAAAGACAACATTGGTCAAAGTTTTGAATAACCAAAAAAGCTACAACAATGAGAGCAGTCCGAAAAAAAGTTGCCCTTGCTTTCAATACTCCTTCGACGATGGCACAAACAAAGGTGCTATTGGTAAATGTTAAGCCAGTTTACTATGGAGAGCCCTCCCCCCCCCTCCCAAATATAAAATAAAATCCTAACATCTATCTTTTAAAGTGTTGTTTTGAAAATCCCAATACATAACTTTTAGGAGAAAGAAGAGGGAGGAGAGGGAATTGACCTAGATTTGCAGGGCATCATATAAAGTACCGGTAGCTGTTTTTATGAAAAGCAAAAATGCATGGGTGGGGGAGGGGATGAAAACAACAACATCCTTGACCCCTGTATCTTTCACCTCTCCCATCATGGTAGCCAAAAAGATGTGTTTTCAAAGGAAATTGTTATTATATTTAGTTGTGTGTGTGTGTGGGGTGGGGTGGGGGGTTATCCCTTGGGATGGGAGGTGGATATACGCTGGGAGAAAGAGACAATGTTATGGCAGAATCAAGACATATAGATATTTGATCGAACCCCCATGTTTGAAATTTTTTCTTACAACCATAAATGTATGTGATTGGAAGGGGCAGCTGCCGCCCCTTTGTTACAAGGGAATTCAGCTGTTTTCAGTAAAAAAGTGGTATTTTCATTGTAAATGCTAGAAAGCTTACATTTTGTTTTCAATTTCAGCACCTCAAAGTACAGTAATTTCAGAGTTTTCATGCAAGGACCATCAGAGCGAATCCTATGTAGGTAAGGACAGTTTAAAGGGAAAAATCAAAGCAAGGCAAAGTTTAACCACTCCCCCCATCCCCCCCCCCCCCACCCCCCAGCCTTCTCAATGTGTGCTGTGAATGTCTTTGATGATCTTTTAACAGGGGTCCATCATCAGCAGCATAGGTGTTTGTATCTGCCTGAAGTATAGCTGCTCTGTTGGCCAATATTTGCCCAACAGAGCAGCTAAACTTCGGGCAGATGCAAAGACCTGTCCAATGATGATTGGTTGATGCTCAACATCATTCCATCTTTCATTAGTACTAGATCATTCAACTTGGCAAAAATTTCACATGACCCAGAGACAATTTGGCTTGACCCTTTTTTCAACGTTTTCATTCACATGTTTTTTATTTTAGGTAACTGCCTCGCAACCCAAACACCTATTCACCTTAAATGGGCAGGCCTGGATAATAATTAGTATTAATTACTATCCAAAATGAAAGTGGGATGTATTGTAAATGACAATATTCATTTCTGTTCCACAGATGTCGAACAATGCCACATTCTCAATGAAATCTCCCAAAAGTTCCTGAGTTTTGTTATACTTCACTTCATGTTTTTGTTTATTTCTAAAATGTCAGATATGGGATTTTTTTTGCTTGTTGCTTTTCATATTTACCTTCTGTTGGAAGTATGTTCAAAATCTAAATGACTAAAGTTCAAAAACTGTAACTATGGTCACATTGGAAAAGCCAGTATAGATCAAAACAAGCTTATCGATCCTGTGGGTTCATCCAAACTGAACTGAGTGTTACATTGTTAAAGCTTACCATATGTGGTCGAAAACCACTGGAATGGGTACTGAGCTACCTCTGCATCAAACGCATTGGAGGCATCATAGGCACCGCAGTGGTGTGGAAAAAGGGTCTGTAGAAACATTACTGAATTTTTGGTCGTGATCGATCAACCGAGTTGGCCGCCTGGGCACTTAACCTGAATTGGTTTAGCACAGTTTGCAGTTCATATTTATGAAGTGATTTCATTGCAACTTGATGGGATGACTCTGTTTAATGTCTAGAGGAGAATATCCTATTTTGGTCTGGTTCGGTCAGCCATGATGGCCACAGGGGCATGTTACTTAGATTCCTTTAGCAAAGTCTACAGGTTGCATTTATGAAGGGATTTCATTGTAAATTGGTAAGATGACTAGTCTAGATAAGCACTTGCAAACTTTCCTCACTTGGACCACTGAGTGCATCACAGGGTTCCATGGTGATGGAAGTTTGCAATTGCTGCTTGGATTTTGTCCTTGGAGATTGTAAATAATTATTAAGTGAAAAATCTTTTCCACGTCGATTTAGTAGTAATCCATTCTTCACATACTGTAGTCTCAATATTTTCTTTTTTGTGATTTCACTCCCTACCTTGCTAATGAAAATTATATTTTGCATTGCACAGTGCAGATGTTCTTGTGTATTTCAGATTACTTCATTCTTCTGCAGTAAGGAACACACTAACTAACAAACATTTTCTGTGCTAGTTGTGAAAGGACTTCTAGTTTCTACTGTATGTTAACTGTGAGAGACACAATTCTTTAGTACAGACTACACCTCAAATTATTCTTGTTGGAAACATAGCATGTAGGATTCCAAACTTAACATTTTCTCAATTTTCACAATTTTTTTCTTATTTCATATTCCTTTCATAAACATGTTTGAACATTATCCTTTTCTTCCAACACTACACACAGTCAAGTTAGCTACAGTGTCATTGACACTTTCATTGTATTTTAACTGGCTCATCATTGCAATGTGATATTTTCACATATTTCCATTTGATGTTGACAATTCAGGCATATTTTTATTTTTTTGTGTTCAGGTAAAAAGAAGTGGCAGTTGCCATGCTTGTTGTCAGATTAGAGTATTTACCGTCTCCGATTCAAATGCAGTAGTCTAAATGCCCACCTAAACGGTAATCAGCTGGCACTGTCTCCTCTACATCAATGTGGCCATCCAGAAACAAGTGAGCACTTTCTCTTGGTCTGCTCAGTATATTCTTAGGTTTGGGATAATATGTTGGGACATTTCCTTTCATCATTGACTGCGCTATGCTTTTGGGTGGATCCAAGCAGTTCTGAAATAAATACAGTTGTCTGTACAGAGCTTTATTTTTGCTACTAGAGGGTTCAGCTAACTAGCAGACCAATGCGATGGTATCTGTGACTTCAGTTAGATGGTCAGTACCCCCCTCCGTAGGTAGGGTACAATTCATCTGAACATGGATGAATGTCCCTGTACTTCCACATTGTGTAGGATTACACATAGGGTGTGGGTCAAAGCACCTGTGTCGGCTGTCAGTGTGTGCATTGCCTCCAAGTGATTTGGCTGATAACAGACAATTCATACTATTACCAGCAGTCTAGTGACCTTAAAAGGCTTCCTATTTTTACTTCAAACATATTATTCCAGTGATCTGAGATCATACTGGATGTGATGCGAGGGTCCTGGGTGATGACATTAAAGATGTTTTTGCATTTTTAACAATGCAAGTGACTCTTGCATCAAGTCCTGTGTGTAAAACTCAACATTTCTTAGGATTGTTCACATACGCACTACTACACTCTGGAATCGGTTGGGTTGGATATCGTCCCTTGTCAGCTGGGTTGAGTTGAGTGTGAACCCAATTGGGTTCATATTTGCTCAACCAAGTAGGTTTGGGTTGTTTTTGTCCCAACTGATTTTAGAGTTCAGTATTATGTTTTATTATCTGCTTGACCATGGGATGGCAGAGCATCACCAAGAGGGAGATCACATTTTTAGTCGAGTAGTGACAAAGTCAAAATCTACTTATAGTTTGATGAATGGCGGGCAATTGGGCGGGCGTTCATAAACAATTGGTTTCTGGAAGATAACTTGATAATGGTTCGACCCATGTTCATGAAACTTCATATGTAGGTTGGCCTTCATGAGAGGAAGTACCCTATTAATTTTGGACTAGCTAGATCAAAGGTCAAGGTCACAGTGACCTTGAACATTGTAAATCTTAAACAATTGGTTTCCGGATGATAACTTGACTATGGTTCAACCCCTATTCATGAAACCTAAGGTAGTTTGGCATCAGTGAGAGGAGGAACCCTATTTATTTTGGACTTGCTAGGTGAAAGATCAAGGTCACAGTGACCTTCAACACAGTAAATCATAAACAATTGGTTTCGGGATGATAACTTGATATTGGTTTGACCCACATTCATGAAACTTCATAGGTAGGTTGGCCTAGGTGAGTGGAAGACTTCTATTTATTGTGGACTCGCTAGGTCAAAGGTCAAGGTCACAGCGACCTTGAACATAATAAATTGTAAACAATTGGTTTCGAGATGATAATTTGACACACACACATGTTCATGAAACTCCATAGGTAGGTTGGCATTGGTGCAAGAAAGAGCCCTATTTATTTTGCAATCACAAGGTCAAAGGTCAAGGTCACAATGACTCTTCACAGAGTAAATTGTAAACAATTGGCTTCCGAACGATATGTTGATAATGATTAAACCCACTTTTGTGCTGTCACAACTCAACATTGGATTGGTGATCCTATTGGCATTTTTTATATTTTTTCTTTCACTGATAGGGGTCATTGAACTTGAAAAGATATGTATTTATATTTCTCTGAAAATGCTGACCTACGTATAAACATTTCCCAGCCCAATAAGTGACACATTTTGTGGGCAATCCATCCACCCCCATTGTTACAATGCTGGCTATTCTAACCTTTATGTGTATATTACATCTTTGTTGTTGTTTTGTATTTTCTCTCTATTCGCTATTATTAACATTCTTTACTTTTTTTCTCTCTCTCTCTCTCTCTATGAAACCTATATTTTGAATATGTAATTTAACAAATACATTGTGCCCCAGCTCTTTGACAAGCATAATGATCTGTATACACTTGATATCTCTCATATCCGATCAAAGTTGTTTTTGTAATTTTATTTTATATATGAAAAGAATACGCCAATGGCTTACTGTCGAATCCAATTCATATACTATTGTACAACCTTAAATTATTGGAAATAAATATTGTTTAATCTAGACTGGAATATTGGTGTGAATAAAAAATATCTTTGTTCTGCTGTATGGCTGTCATGATTATTTGATTGTCGATCGGTCACGCCCAAATCGATTAGTATTTTTCATTGTCGAAGAAACGTTAAATGTTACCCTATTTTAGACGTTTAATAATTAAAAAAATTTGAAAAAACTGTTGTTTCTAAGGTAAAAGGTCAATTAACGTTAAACCTCAAGAAGCCGATAGAAGCATTTGTCTTTTACGTATATTCAAAGCTTTGATGTTCTGAACTTTTGAACCATCAGTGTAATAATCAAGACCAGTTGGCAGTTGCAAACTTGCGAAGTTCGCAACTGACGACCGGTCTTGATTATTACACTGACGGTTCAAAAGTTCAGAACATCAAAGCTTTGAATGTACCTAAAAAATATTTGTCTTTGTTGTTTACTTGAGGTAGGTCAACTGACTTAACGACTTCAAAGAGAGGGAGAGGGGTCATCTAGGTATGATTAATCGATTATTATCGATTATTGCGATGATTAATCGATTCCTAAATTAAAAAATCGTGACAGCCCTATTCTGCTGCCTGGTTCATCACCTATAGCAACCATAGTTGCAAAGATAGCTGAAGCTCAATGAAAGTGGTGGGGGTGGGGCTGTATTTCCAAAACACACCAAACCTACCATTGGTTTGATTGATTGGGAGACAAAGTATAAATCTGGTATCTGGAAAATGTATGAATACCTGCTATTCTCCCTGTTTGGATGGACATCACTTAGTCTCTCTTTTATACTTGAGATATCTTTCAACAGGAAGACTCACTTTTGGATTGGATGATGGTTAAAGTATGAGAAAGAGACTGACCTGGCCAAAGTCGGAATTCTTTGATTTGGTGCAATTTGTTTGAGTTTACCTGAATGTCTATATATTAACATACATGTATTGCATGCTATCAGTTTTTTAACTTATGTAATCATATAGAATACGTGTGGAAAAAAGTTGAGGGGCATGGTTCCCACGTTCACCTCTGTATACTATACTATTTAGGCATTCACCAAAATGGGTTAGTTAATGCAAATTCACTAAAAATGTATGTTTAGGCCAAAATATCAATACTTTTTCTTCTATTTTGCAGAATGTTATGAACAAAATTCTTCAAATATTTGAAATTTGAGAAAGTTTGAAGTTAAGTTTAGCCAACGTTCATTGCTACCTAAAGTGTACATTTAGTGAACTTCCACCCCAGGTATTATTATGAGGACATGTCTTACCAGTAAAATGGCTTGATGAATACTTATCTGAAATAAACAAAATGTTATGTGTCTTTAAAAAAAAAACTTGGGCTCATCTAGAAATAGATCGTTGTAAAATAAGTGCAAATTTCATTTTAAAATTTTGTTTAATTCAAGGTGATGCATAGTCTCAAAAAACCATGAAGGGAAAAAGAGAGAGCTCAGAAAAAAGGTCGAGAGAAGTTCTGTGCGGCTTAGAGAAAGGTTAGGAATAAAACTAATAGAATTGGATTGAAATTTTGGGTTGTTTTTCATTTAAAGTTTGGTTTGCAGGTAACTGCTTTCTCTTTCACTGTTGGGTCTCAACTACACTTTGGAATGCCTGGGATACAAGTATGTACATAAGTTTTAGAAATTTATTTGAGAAGGAAAGTAACATTCTTCAATTGACACCAAAGCTGATGTAAAATAATTTCTCAGTTGGCTATTAAACACTTGTCACCTTAGAAATTAATGTCATGATGATGAATACCTGATTTTAGAGTCAAGAAAGGGTGTAGGCAGCTAACATGGTATATCTCATCTCTATTTCTGGAAAAAACATTTTGAAGCTAGATGAATAAACTGAGATCAAAAAAAGTGACTAATTATTGGGGTTAATTAATAATTGGAGTTGATCGTCTCTCTAGGCCTGAAGCTCTGAGCAATGTTCTCAATCACATTAAACGCAATAAATCTTAATCCCTATGTAAGGGTTTTGAACACAAATTCCACCCTAATATAATTTTTTTTGCTTCATGCCGTGCTAGGTATTTGTTTTAGGTTATGTACACTACATCATAATTTTGATGAAAGGAAATGATTAAATTGAGTGCCTGACTTCATATATAGTGTTAAAGTGAATGTAAACAGAGACAATTTGGTATAAATTGTCATGTTTAAAATCTTTGTATGCATAATTATGGTACATTCTTGGTGTACAGGCATTCTAAATCATAACAATTTAATAACTACTCAAAAGAGTACAAGCGGGCTTGTCCAGGGCCGTCGAGAGGGGGGAGAGCCGGGGTAGTAAACCCGGGGCCTGGCGGTCCAGGGGGCCCACGAGGATGAAGCCGCACCACCCGAGACAGTAGTTTGCAAGCTTTTTTGAATGCCCAGTGTGTGTGAATTGACAGGTGGGCCGCAGGCCCCCGAATTCACTAGTATGCATATATTCCTTTCAAGAACTGTCTAAACTATTAGATATATCGTGGGTCGATCTGCCCACAATATGCTGTTCTGTGATTCGGTTATATAGACGTCCCACTTCGATATTCCTGGTCAGTTCTGAAAACTGGACATACATAATTTACTGTAGCCAAATCTAGTCTTTGAGAGGCAATTGAGTCATAATATATATCGGTCGGGGGAAGGGTGAATATTTTCATGGGTCCTTGGTAAGTTGGTTTTGAACCAAGGGGGCCCAGGTGGTGCCATCTAATTGATCCCCCCGGGGCCCATATTTTCTCTCGGCAGAACTGGGCTTGTCACATCAAATTATCCCATATCTATGTGATAAATAAGTTTCCAGAAACTATTTTGATTAAAATATTTATTAAACTTACTTTAAAAGAATATTTTTTCTAGGACTTATTCTCCTTGTTGTGAGTTCCAACACATTGTTTCTGTTTACATTCATTCTCTGTAAATATGATACCTTATATAAACAATATAGTGTAATATGGCCCAGCAATGCATCTGTTATCAGCTTTCACTCAAACTTGTATTTCAGTTTTGTAATTCATAGACTTAACACAGTACTGGTGTGCCACGATATCCCCCCCCCCCCCCCCACATCTTCCCCAGGATGTCCTAGGCTATCTTCCCCTTGCCCTTGGATGGAGTGGAGGGGGAAATTATCTCAGGATATCTAACCCCCGGCCAGAATATTCCCCCCCCCCAAAAAAAAAACAAAAAAAAAAAATTAAAACTACTTATAATAACATAACATTTATTTACCAAATTTCCTTTAAATTCATGTCAAAATATGATTTTCTTCCCTTAGCAACCATTTGAAAAAATAAATAAATGGGTTTTATTTACACTCTCACCCAACCATGAAGTCCAAGCAATGGTTGTGAATGTCTACAGGACTTTGACAAGGTGATAGGGGGTGGGGGTGGGGTGGGGGAGTATCCTGGCCTGGTTATCCCCCCCCCCCTCCCCACCCATGTTAAAATATAATATAGAAAACTTGGAAGAAAAAAAAAATCTTCCAATCATATATGCTTAAATAATGAGGGGAGTGAATCAGACATAGACAATCTTAAAACCATGCAAAAACTTTTTGGACAAAAATGGAAGAAGGTGGAGGGGAAGATGCCCAGGCCTCATTGTCTTTCCCCTCACCCATTCAAAAACCATAGCAACCATTCGAAAAAATGAATAAATAGGTTTTATTTGTACCCTAACCCAACCATAACAAAGTCCAAACAATGGTTGTAAAGGTCGTATGAATGTCTACAGGACTTTGACAAGGTGACAGGAAGGCATGGGGGGGGGGGGGGGGAATTATCCAAACTTGAATATCTTCCCTTTCAACTTGTCAAAATATTTTTCAACCAGGAAAACAAATTTTGGGATGCTGTAATGATATTTGTACACAAATGAATTAGAAACAGCCTATCTTAGAGCCTCTGTACCTTTTTTTTCAAGATTTTGACACATTGAGGAGGAAGATGAATTGTTTCTAAAATTCATTCACAATATTTCTCTCCCTAACTTCCATATTTTTTCTCATCCCCCCTCCTCCCCTCCCCCACCCCCTGCAACAAGTTGTTTTTTGGGGGGGTGGGGGGCTTGTACTGGAATCACCTTGTCTGTCCGTCTGTCTATTCAGCTGTAGACATAATTTTGTCCAGAGATTTTCTCATTCAGACGTTCACGGACCAATCTGCTCGAAACTTGGTATGAATGTTCACCACCATGCAGGGTAGGATTTGTTTTTAAATTTTTATTTAGCAGTTTTTGCCTAACTCTTAAAATTGATTAGCAAGTGTGTGTAAATGTTTAGCAGCTTTCATTCATGATGGTTTCACCCTCAAAAGTACTTAAACAATTTGAACCCCAGCAGGGGCACCACCTGGCTGTTGCCAGGGGGTTGTTAGGATCAAACTGTTTAGCCCCGTGGCTTAACCAATTCTCTGCAACATCCTGGTCAGAGCCCCCCCCCCCCCCCCCCCCCACCATCACACACGAACACACCCAACCACACAGAGTATTCATCACACAATATCACCACTAATCTGTCCGATGCCTCTTTATTAGAGGTATAAACGTCTTCATTCAGTGTGGTATTGGTTGCTTCTTTTAATAATTTGGCAAACAGTAATCATAGGCAGTGTTGTCATTTCTGAATTCATGTATTACCGCCAAGTTTCCATCCAAATATCGACTAAATCTGAAGCCGAAAGTAGCTTAAGCTCAGAGACCGGGCATACCAAATTTTTCATTGCTCCAAATGTTGTGAATTAAAGAATATATTTATGTTATTTATCTTTTTTTTTTAAATCATACTGGCTTTAATAGGTTCAGAAATAATACCCAAATAGTCAGACCCATTCAAATCCCACACTTAAAGGTATCGACAACATTCAAATGAAACTCAGAATTTTACTCCCTCGGTAAAAATGTTCGAGAAGGGTAGGCATCTCCACTCAGTAATATTGAAAGACAAAAATGCCTTATCAACCATTTTTAGCTTAACTAGACAAAGTCAAGATAAGCTATTGCCATCACGCATGCGGAAGTCTGTGAGTCTGTTCACATTTTCCTTTAGCACAGGCTACACCCCGTAGTTCTTGTCTGATCGTCACGAAATTTCATATGCAGGTTTGGGGCCATGTCTAGATGAGAACGTCCCCTTTTGTTCGTGCTTGGTCAACCAGTATGGGTGCCCGAGCCAAAAACCTGTAGCAAAGTCTACAGGTCATATTTATGGAGGGATTTCATTGTAACCTTGGTAGGTTGACTTCATATAATGTCTAGATGAGAACCTCCTCTTTTGGACGTGATTGGGCAACTGTGACGGCTACAGGGGCCGGAAGCCCAAAAACCTTTAGCACAGTGTACAGGTCATATTTATGAAGGGATTTCATTGTACCTTGGTAGGATGACTCCAAATAATGTCCAGATGAGAACATCCCCTTTTGGTCATGATCATTCAGCCTTGATGGCTGCCCGAACCCAAAAACCTTTAGCATAGTCTATAGGTCATATTTATGGAAGGATTTCATTGTAACTTGTTAGGTTGACTCCAAATAATGCCTAGATGATGACATCCCCTTTTGGTCATGATTGCTCAACTGTGACGTCTTCAGGGGCCTGAAGCCCAAAAACCTTGAGCACTAATACAGGTTATATATCTGAAAGGATTTCATTGTAACTTTGTAGGATCACTCCAGATTATGCCCAGATGACAACCCCCTTTTGGTTGCGATCATTCAACCGTGATGGCTTCCCGAGCCCAAAACCCGAAAAACTTTAGTACAGACTACAGGTCATATTTGTGAAGGGATTTCAATGTAACTTGATAGGATGACTCATTTTGGAATAAGTTCACTGTAACTTGGTAACTTTCGTTGACATACGTTAACTGTGAGGGACACATACATTAACTGTGAGGTCATATTAACCCACCCCTCAGCTCTTTAGTACAGTGTACACCTCATATTATTTTTATTAAAAATATAGCATACAGAGAACAAAAATTAACATATTCCCAATTATCACAATTCTTGTCTTATTTCATAATCCTTTCATAAACATTGAACATTATCCTTTTCATCAAACACAACACACAGACAAGTTAAGCTACAGTGGCATTGACACTTTCATTTAAAAATATTTTTAGTTTTGTTTTGCATGAAGTGGGCATTTCTTCGTGCTAATTTTATAATAACTGGGCACAGTATAGATAATCAAAACCTGAACACTTACTCAGGTTACAAATTATTAAGGAGCTTTACTTTATGCTGTAAAAACTGAACACTCTAGATGGATATCTTGCCTAGAAAAAGTTGATGACCTCTAAGTAGAGCATAGCTGATTAGTCAGTTAACGATCATGTGTTACTGTACACCGTTCACATTTGTGAGTGACTATTTTAAAGAGCATCCCTCGTAGTTATGACGTGCCTATACAATGGGGCCGAATATCGGGGCCTATGAGTGGGCCGAATATCGGGTCCACTTAGGCGCCTAAAAATTCCCTGCAAAATGTTATCGTAAATCATCCCATATGCAATGTATGAGTGCCTCTGAACGTCAGTAGACCAAAGAAGGATAATCCTATTCTGTTTACCAAAATACATGTGCATCGCACTTTAAGATCCAATTTTATGGAAGTGATTCACATTAGGGGAAAATTGCATCGAAAACTGCGATGCGAAAATGAACAAATCCTACCCTGCCATGGGAACCCGTGCACCTGCGATTATAGTTCTGGTTGGATTATTTTTTCTAGAATTATGCCCCTATTCATCTTCAAATAGCTGGCCTAAAATTTGGTCTGGAGATTTTCTCTGATGTTTATGGATTAATTCCTTTGAAACTTGGTATGAATGTGTACTACCATGGGAAACTGTGCACCTGTGATTATAGTTTTGATCGAACCTTTTGCCAGAGTTATGCCCCTTTTCATCTTAGAATGTGTGCTTTTTCTCAGAGATTTTCTCAGATGGTTATAGGTCAATTCCTTTGAAACTTTGTATGGATGTTCACTACTATAGGAACCTGTGCACTTGCAATTATAGTTCTAATCAGTCTTTTTTTTGCCAGAGTGATGCCCATTTTTGTCTTAGATTGAGTGAATTTTGTCTGGAGATTTTCTTAGATGTTTACAGGTGGACTGATTTGAAATGTGGTATGGACCTGTGCACCTGTGATTATAGTTTTGATTGGACCTTTTTTCCAGAGTTATGCCCCTTTTCATCTTACAGTAGAATGCGTGCATTTTGTCCGCAGATTTTTTGGGATGTTTATGGGTCAATTCCTTAGAAACTTGGTATGGATGTTCACTACCATGGGAACCTATGACCTGCAATTATAGTTTTAATCAGACGTTTTTTTTTTGCTAGAGTTATGCCTTTTTTCATCTTAGAATAATGGCAGTGGGGGGTATGGACAGGCTCATCTGGGACACACACCTCTAGTGTTATATGTTCCTGAGTAATTTTATACAAGGATTTAGCCCTTGTAATATCAAATGTAATTAAATATTGTGAATAATAGAAGAAACAAAATTAGATGAATACATTTAAAAAAAATTTAGGTGGGTGGGGGGGGGGGGGTGGATATCCCAGGTAGGGGGGGGGGGTTATATCCTAGGATATCTTCCTGAAGGGGGGGGGGGGGTGTACTGTGGAGGGAAGATATCCTGTTACACCGGTATTAAAGTTCCCTCATTCAAAGTAAAGGAAATATAATATCTGGTAACTTGCTTATTTCTGTTATTTCAGCTTCTTATCATTTTAAAAGACTCAAAGAGATGAGGACACAAAAAAAAAGAAAAACAGAATACCCGTTGAAGTAGTAGGATGGTACAGAGTTGTGGCAGCCAGAATATACTTCTTCTTTTCCTAAAAATGTTCTGTTCAAAGTAGTAATCTTTTTTCATTTATAATGACATTACAAAAGCTTTGTGGCCTCACAAGTAAATGTGTATTTCATGGATGTACAATGTAATAAATATACTATAGTTTTTGTGGTGTGTGGTAAATGGACCAGGCTGAAGACAAAATCTAATCCCATAAAATATCTGTAAAACTGTACAATAACCAAATAATAACCTGTAATGTGTCTATTTTAATCTGCAGTGTCAGCCCAACCCAATAACAAATGTTGATTTGTTTATCTTTGTGAAGGTATAGAGCATGTGTCAATAGTGGTGAACTCCCCTTTACAACCAGCGTCAGCCTCAAAATGGAAATTTGAAGATACACTCTCCTCACAAGAATTTTATTTCAACATTTAAAGCTATTGAAAATCTTTAATTGGATCTAACTTTTATATGTAATTTAGGCTTTAACGGTATATGTAGTATTATTGGAAAAAAAAATTTAAAAAAGTAACATTTCCCTCATTAAAACTACCAGCCCATGAATCCTATTCTTGAAAAATCTTCGAAGCTTTCAGTGAAGTACTTTCAAAACCCGGTAAAGAAAACAAATCACAAAAAGGTTTCTGTTTTCATTTTATAACATACTTCCACTGTTAGAGAATAGTTAACTCTAATGTTAACTTTTTAAGACTGGATTTGCATGTCATCGTGAATTTGGTGAGAAAACAGTTACAACAGTTTCCATTGTCCACACTCTAAATGCTCTCAGAGAACCCCCCCCTCACATTATGTTCATATAGTTGTGCTCCTAAACAGCACCAGAACAAATTAGAACTGACATAGTTGTAGATAAATAAATAGTTATCCTACCTGGTCTTTATTTGTTGGTTCAAATTCACATTCAGCATCTTTGGCTATATCATACTGCAAAATAGGTATGAATTTAACTTTAGCCAATCAATTATATCTGTTCTGCCCACTTTAAAGGACTTCCACCCCTGGCATCAGATGCCAAATCCTATCTTACCAGTAAAGCAGACTATAGTAAACATCCAGTGCCCCCCCACCCCCACACGCATATCCTGGGAAAGTGGTGCATCGCTTGTTTGCTGGAGTAAACAAGTTCTGTTTCACCAATAAAATGGGACCCGGTAACGAACACCTGGGGTGGAGGAGTGGGCACAGCATTCGTATAATTGATTGGATAAACTTGACTTCATACCTGTGTTGTCATAAAGTTACTGCTGAATTCTTATCATTTTCTGCAGATTATGTGATCCTGCAATTTTATGGAGTTTCTACTCTTGATTGGCTTGAAAAAAAATTGCATTTTTATAACAAAAATTCAATGCACCAAATTTTTCAACAATGCAACTAAGAATTTAATCCATTCAGTCTTCCTTGGCAAACTCATTGAAGGTTTTATATCGACTCTCCCTACATCATGTCATATTATTTGTTATTTGAGTTAATTAACCCTTTACCTGACACAAACTGATGATGTCACATTCTAAAAATTTCTGAATGACTAAAAATTTACTTTTTTGCCTTGATGACAAAGTTTCTGATCAGTCATTGGACTGAGCTTGAAGAGATTGTTCCACTGAGGGGTCATCAGCTATGATTTGAAGTGAAAAATACAAAAAAATAGTGAATGGCAATTTATGTGCACAGCACTGGGCTGTTTTGATTGTTAATTCATTTATTATATCAATGTAGACTTTACCTATGATCTATTTTTAGATATTGATGTCAGGTACCAAAAATACTTTGGTATGTTAAGATCTAGTTTGTATGGCATATTGCTATTGCCGTGGTACTGTTACCAATACTACAATTTGGGTATACCACAGTGAGGTTTGATATGCACAATTTATTAACAACCAGTATTAGGTATTTACCCAGAGGTTCAGGAACTCAGGGGTCGATTTAATTTTTAAAAATTGTATAACAGTTTACTAACTTGGATAAATTTTGCTTAGCATTCCCTATTATTTATATGTTTTTCTCATGTGAAATTGATTAGCTATAGTTGAAAATTGATTCAAAAATCGCTATGCAAATCCAGTTCAATCGAGCCCTGCAGGAACTGTTGCTTGTTGGGTTCTTAAATTTCTACATAAAATATCACTTCACAGTTTTAGCATTCTGTGGTGAAACATGTATATTCTTTTTCAGTTCTGCTGTAAAGTTATTCAGTTGTGCAGATAGTGACACACTACTGAATCACACTGTGTTAACTGTATTATACCCCATTTTCATCATAATAGGATTTACTTTTGAAGTAAAATACTCCTCTGCCTTCTTTTTTTTTAAAAAATCATTAAAATTGTCAGTCTTCCTATGAAGTGTGTCTAATGAGTTGTGATGGTTTAACTTTATTGCCCTCTCTTCATGAAACTCTGCACCTTTAGATGGTGTAATGCTCACATAAACATATGAAGCTTACCAGAGGCTAACAATGATGTCAGACGTTAACTTTTCATTGAACCAAACTATGGGATATGTCTCTTATTTTCACTGCAATAGATGCACAAAGTTTGTTTCATTTTGCTTTTAATAAGCAACAACTTTTCCAAACTGTTTCTTAATTCCAGGGTGTTATTTGTATGCTGACCTCCTAAAGAAACATAAACTGAGTTTTGTTGTTATGAGAATATTATTAATAGAATCATTGTTTCCTTTTTAAAACACAACTTAAATTTGATGTATGAAGTGATAGAATGTATCAGATAGTGGTGATATTTGTATCAGTGTGATATTGTAATTTTTCAAAAATAAAAATGTACATCTGCATTATTAGTGTGAACATCTTCATTCTCCTGTTGAAATACCTTCAACTGGAAACTTGCAAGTTACCCTGCTTTTAAATTCACCAATGAACAATATTACAGATTCAAGCCCGTCTGTTATGTATTTTTAACAACATTTGAACAGACATGGTTAAAATCTCTTCTGAATGAGTTCAGTGAGGGTTTGCTATGGTCACACTCTTGATCCATTGTCTGCTGTTTAACTTGTTTTTGAGTCTTCTCCCAAAACCCTTCTGCTGTCCCTCCCAGTATTAATATGCCCGGCCTGAAAAGTCGAGTGGTATCCAGTGGAGACCTCTGTATGTCCATTTGTCCATCCATCCATCTGTACCAACATTTTCCCTTGTATCTCAGCCACTGCTACTCCAATTTGAATGATATTTGGTGTTGTGATAGAGTTTCATGAGAGAACAATATCTGTATAGTGTGAGTTTCTTCTACACATTTTTTCCAGAGTTGTGGCCCTTTTTCACTCTTTCGACTTAGATTTTTTTTTTTTTGCGGTTGGGGCATTAGCAATGCTTTGCGATGCAGGCCTCTTGTTTTCTGTCTGTTCAAATCAAGCCCCTTGTTGATACACTAAGGTGAAAGCAGACATTTTATCAACTGGAAAGGATCCCCACATTCAAAACATTTTCTGACAGACCACTGGCCAAAATAATTACATAAATGACATATCCAGTCTTTCAAACGACCATTCACAGTTTTATAGAAAATATGCCACAGGAGACATTGAGGCATTTCTTTCCAGCCATTCCACCCTTTGCTATTATTCTAACTTGGTTGATATTAGTGATTAATAGTGGAAACGTTGGGCCGAAAACTCTCCCAGTTCCCCGCAGGTTGACATTTCATATCTTGTAAATAATGACCAACAGGATTTTTTTTTAAAACCTCCTTGTGAATTATTTGTGTTCATCTTGTAGAGAACTAAATTATTTTTCAACAATAATTTGTAATACAAGTATTTTTTTCAAATGTACCATGGTACCAGCGATGTGATTCTCATAATTGTTTTGTTACAGTCTATTGGAGAGTGCCTTTTGGCATTTTCCAATAAATAAACAAAACAATTTCATATGAACATTTTTTATGTTCTTTGCATTTGTAGTTTTATCATGACCGCAACAGCACATTTGAATTAAGCGTAGCCAACCATTTATTCCAAAGTAATATCTTTTGAGTATGTCCATCAAAGGCATTTGTTATCAGATCCTATTTTAACAGTAAAACAGAACTTGTCCCATTAAACCACTCGCTTATGAATTTTCAAAAAACCTAGCAACTTAGTGAAAGTTTGACTTAAGGATCATTCCAGTGACCTTACATGTAAATACAATTTATAGTTTGTATCGGCTAGAAATTCTATCATGCTTTTTAGCTCACCTGACTGAAATTCAGGGGTAACTCAAGTGATGACTTTCGGTCTATCAGCCGTCCGGCATAAACTTTACATTACCAACTTCTCATAAACCACAGGGCCAAACTGAACCAAATTGATATGCATGTCCCTTGTCATATGTCAATTCAAAATGAAAGTTGTCATGTCTTATAGTGAGGGGGTTGGCGAAAATGCTCTTAAAATTTTACTAAAATCTTCTCGGTACAATGACTTCATATTTGGAATGGAGCTAGCTTCCTTTTGGGGTGTGGAATCAAGTTTGTTCAAATGAAGTTCATGATGCAGTATTTGCCTTTTAAACGGGAGGATTTTTGGTCCCAAGCGAAATTTCTATTTTCTGAAATGATGAGACAATTTGAACCAAATTTGGTATGTGGTATTATTGCATCATATGTACTTCATTCATGCCAAAAAAGATTTCCTGTGTCCCTATGGGAACCCAAGAGCACAAATATAGATATTTTAAACGCCCATATCTCTTAAACTGCACGACACAGAGAACTGTTATTTGGTATAAAGCATCCTTAGAACCAATAGAATGGAACAGAAAGAAAATTGTTTTGTCTGGGTGATCTTGTAGGAGCATTGAAAAAATACTGAGTAGGGAGTGGGGGGGGGGGGGGGGGGGGGGCAGATACACATGTGTTCAAATTTTGATTTATCCATTGTTTGCATTATGGATTACGACACTTGTCACAAGAGCAATCAAGAGATACAATTAGGACAACTCTGTCAAAGAAAAGTTGGACCAAAAACAGTGGGCTTTTGGGACAACTCAGGCCAAACTGTCTTAAATTGGTCCACTCTGTTGAAATTTTGTATGAAGGCTAAAGACAAATAGGACTATGTGAAATGAATCTGACCAAATGAAAAGACTGTAAAGTTACTTTCTGCTCAATGCATCACATATGCAAAACCAAGACTTGAAATTGCATTTTAGCACCTTTTAGCTCAGCTGACAGAAAGTGAGCGTGAGCTATTGTGATCACTTATCATCTGCCATCCGTGAACATGAAAACTACTGAACCGATTACAGTTAAATTTGAGGTGATTGTTCTGGCATCGCACTTTAATTTTCTTCAAATCAACTTTCCCTTCACTGTAGGGAGGGGATAGGGAAATGCTTCCAAATTTAAAAAAAAAAACTTGTGAACTAATGGGTGCAGTGACTTGATATTTGATTCTGAGCTTCCTTTTGCGGTGTAGGATCACATTCAAATGAAGGTTGTGGGGCAATATCTGCCTTCCCAGGGGAGGGGCATCGGTTTTGACCCTGCCCAAACTTTCTATTTTCTGAACCAACAGCCAATTTGAACCAAATTTGGTATGTGGTGTTATTGAGTCATAAGTACTTTATTTAAGAAAAAGAAATTTCCAAATCCCTGTAGGAAATCCAGGAGCTGAAAATTTATTTATATATTTATTGTCCCCGAAAAATTTTTTGGGGGACTATAGAAATCAGTGGTGTCCGTCCGTCCAACTGTGCATCCATCCCACTTGGTGTCCCCATGATAACTCCAGTTTGGATCATTTGATTGGAACCAATTTTGGTATTTGACCTTCTTAGCCCAAACCACAGGTCAAGTTTGAATATGGGTTCGGACCGATCATTTTTATTAGAGTTATACCCCTTTTTCAACTTAGAAATTTCAAGATTTGCAGAGTCCGGATGATAACTCCAGTTAGGATTATTTGATCAGAAAGAATTTTAGTATGTGACTTTCGGGGGTAAAAATACAGGTCAAGTTCGAATGGGTTCGGACTGATCACTTTTACTAGAGGTATGCCCCTTTTTGACTTGTTTTTTCAGGGGACATGTGGCCGAGCAGCCTTTTATTTATTCATTTATTGGTGTTTTAGGTCACATATTTATGAACAATGGCTAATGGTGACCACAACATGGAGATAAAGTCAAGTACCCCAAGCATTGCTGGCTGTGTCTTATTTTACCAGTAAAGCAGAGCATGTTTACCATAGTGAACAAGCACTGCTTCACTCTATGGGGTTCCAACCTGGAAGGAGCCGAAAAATATAAATATTTTCAACTTCCATATTTCCAAAATCTTATGGAACAGAGAATTGTTATTTGGTACAGCTGTATGAAACATCCTCCGGAACAGTAGAATGGATGGTAAAAAAGTTGCCATCAGTTATGTCAATATGTACTGTAGGGGTGAAATCAAAAAATGCTATGTCAGCATGTTTGTAAAATTAAAAAAAATTCTTCTCCAGAACCTCTGATCAGAGTCATTTAAATATTTGGTATACAGCATCCATTGTGGGTGGGTGTGTGTGTGTGGGAGAGGGGGGGGGGGGGGGGCAGATGCAGGTTTATTTAGATTAAACCCCTCGATTCATATTTGAGATCAATACAGAAGCCCAAATTTTAACTTGCTGGAATATGAGAAGTACCCGCTGAAGAATCTTCTATTCCAGAACCACCTGTCGGTACCTTGTGATATTTGGTATACAACATTGTTATGGGGGTTAGGTTTAAGTTTGTTCCAATCCTGTCAGTTATTATTTGGGCCATCGGAGCATAAATTTTAATTTCGTTCAATCTGTGAAATAATCTTCAAAAATAATCTTCAGATCCAACAGTCAGTAACTTTTGGTATTTATTATACTGCATCCTTAGAGAGGTCAGATCTAAGTTTGTTCAAAGTATGTTCCAGAGTTAATATTTAGGCTGCCTATAGGAGCCCAAATTTTTACTTGGTGCAATATGAGGAATATTCTTGAAAAATCTTTGTCTCAAGAACCCTCAGTTAGAACATCTGATACGTGGTATACACCATCCTTGGGGGAGTCAGATTCAAGTTTGTTAAATTCAACTACCTGGGTTAATATTTGGGCTCCTATTCAAGGCCAAATGTTAATTTAGTCCAAGATAAGGAACAATCTTAAAACATCTGCTTCTTCAGACACTCGAGCCAGAATCTTTTGAGAATTGGTTTTCAATATACCAGTGTCAGATTCAATTTGTTCAAATAAAGGATGATATTTATTTTTTTCCCTGTGGTGTTGGGTGGCATTTTAATTAGGTGTTATATTTGGAAATTTTAACTTTGTGCTATATTGGAAGGGGAGGTGCCAGATTCAAGTTTGTTCAAGGTCAAGTCCCCAGGTTGATATTTGCGCTCTCTACTTTTGCATTACTAGAAATCTGGGTTTTATGTCTGTGGTAGTATATCAATACTAGAAGAAAAAAAATCATCTCGAGTGACATGGACAACCGAGTTATAAATAATTAAATTAATTCATTTCTCTATAGTCTTATATGGTAATAGATGTTAATTAAATCCTTTAAACAACCTCGGTCAGATGAGCGCCTCGGGCCCCAAATGGCCTCTTGTCAGAGTTGTAACTGCAGCTCTATGGACTTTTCCTCTTGGAGGCAAACTATTGACTATTTCAATACATGGTAAAACATGAACTGCCGACCATGTCTAGAGAATAGTAAAGACAGGTAACGCATGTTCCTATTAGCATACTGTCTTGTGCCGGTGTTAGCGTTGCGAGGATTTGATAACTTTGAGCAAGAGTCAGTGGTAGAAGCATTAATAATAATGGTATGTAGAAGTTCTGGTGAACATTGAAGAAAGTCAGCAGTAAAGGTTGAACCTGCCAACCTGCAGGTGGTGAAAACAGTGGAGATCATGGAAGACCGATACTAGTCAGAGGTAACAGTAATTGGTGTAACGATGAATGCTTAACTACCATAGACCGAACCTGAGAGAACTTAAGATTAATTTATTTTTGGCACGCCCAAACCATTGCCCTAGTTTCGTCAGCAGGTGCTGGCCAACCATGGTTCGGTCCGTGTGAAACTTGTCATTGAAGAAATAGATGAAATTTCGCCTGCAATATTTTCGCATAATAGTGGACATCGAAGCAGGGAGGTAGTAGGAGCGATGGTATGTTGGGAAATAGCTCTTCCTAATATTTATTGCTGATCAGATTACTATAAATTATTACCCAAAATATGCGGAAGTGTTACTTCCAGATGCGTTCTATTGCACTTGTTTCATTGTTTAAGCTACCTTGGGTTGTGTAACACCCGAGCCTTGACCCCACGAACTTATAGTTCGTACGGTCCCGACTAGAGGTCAGCTTTGGGATCGCAACCCCAAATCTTAATTGGTCCTCAACACCAGACCAAATCTACACTTGGGATTGGGGAGGATTGAGCGCGACCCCTTGGATTAGTTCTGGTATTTGAAATACTAGCACTTTGGTGGGCACTAGCAGAGCTGAAAATATATCAACCCTTATGGAAGGTTTATATGATGTTTTATTTCATTTGCAAATGTTCTGGGTATTATATTTTATTACAGAATAATGAACAAGTTTACCAGTCACCGATTATTTATAACTCTCACGGAAATCACTCATTAAATCAGGACTCAACAGGGAGATGCACGTCAACAAGGGCCCCGCAGGCGAACCAAAAGCACCGTGAACGAATTGACAATGACCTCGGTCCGTCGGCAGGTGCCTGGAGCCTATCTACATATTCTGTTATAAACATTCTCTGGAAGAAAAACTTAAGAGTATTTGCTGGCTAACATTAAATTATAAGTCTCCATGACTAACACTGCCCCTTTTCTGTGATTCAGACTCTAAACGATTCGGGGCATCAGCATGTGACCCACGTCTGCAGGCGAACCAAAAGCACCGTGAACGAATTCACATTGCCCTAGTTTCGTCAGCAGGTGCTGGAAGCATACTGTTAAACTCTACAATAAGGATTCTCCACTAGAATACCCAAACTGATGGTCGTTTTGTACCCATCACTGGACGTTTTGTACCCAACCAGGTATGTTTTGAATCCAAACTGTTGGACGTTTTCGAACCCAACCGGGTATGTTGGTGTGGGTTTTGGAGAAATAAATAAGAGGATTAGTGTATAAATATAGCAACTTTATTAAAACAAATAGATAAGGCCATGTAAAAAATACAAATACATCATTTTTTTATATTAGATTTGGGTACAAAACGTCCAATGATGGGTACAAAACGACCGTCGGTTTGTGTACAAAACGACCGTCGATTTAGGTACGATACGTCCAGCTGGGTACAACGTCCTGCTATAAAACGTCCTGGGTACAAAATGCTCAGAAAACGCCCCGCGGTACACCATATTACAATTACTGCTATACCATAGTAATTGTTTCATGGCATACCATAGTAAATGCACCATGGTATACCAATAGTAATGTTTTCATGGTATAACATAGTAATTCTACCATTGTACACCATATCAATTCTACATGGTTTCACATGGTGTATTTACCACGGTACAATTAATATAATATACCATGATAATCGTACAATAGTCTATACGATACAATTACTGTGGTATACCATGTATTGGGGGGCTGAAATGCAATTTCCTGGATTTTTTTTAAACTGCACTCGATGACACCTATGTGACCTCAGTAACCTTGACACATATTTGAACATGCACGGAGTTTTGACTGATCTGATGCAACCCCGAACTCGATATTTCATACCATGTCTAAAGTTACTGTGGCTTGAAGACAGCTGAAAATGAGAGCATGTCAAATCTACGGATGTTCCAAGTGGTATCGCGGTTATACCAAGGGTTTTAGATATTGTGAAGAGAAGAAAGAAAGAGAAAAAACAACAACAAAAAAACAGCATGTGTGTTGTCAGAGACTTTTAAAAAAATTGTAAAAACAATCGACTTCACACACAGACTAATTATTTGACTCTCCAGGTAATTCAGACACACTCATTTGCTATTCGATACTTGTCTTCGTGCACGCCCTCGGCAACATCAACCCAACTTCACAGCATATTTTACCTGAATCGACAATTGAAAACTGAGTACTGAAAGTACTTGTGATGGAAACAAATGATATTCCGCAGCTTATAACGCAAGAAAAGTCGAACGTAACCCGGAAAAGATTTGATCGAAATTAAATACGACAGTTGTAAATAGCCCGTAAAGTTTTTTTTTCTTAACCCATTCGCGTGAATCATACGTCTATTGTATTAAATTTGTCACAATATACACGGAAACAAAAATTAACATCAGTGAAAAAATGAAATGTGTCATAAGGTACGAACTGAACTTTTTGCGTGCGATCACCACACCACACATCACCACACAATACCCGCTCATTCTAATTCATGTCCGCTGATAAACTATCATGTGGGATTCTTTATGATAACTTAGGATAACCCTTGCTACGGTCTCAAGTAAAACCGAATGCATTCCCACCCCGATGTACCCAGCTATAGATGTTTCATTTTTTTTTTTTTTTTTTTTTTTTTTTTTTTTTTCTAACTATTCTGTAGTTGTCCTATTCCAGTTCTTCATGGATCACGTTGGTCTATACCTGATTCATTTCCTCGTCAAATTCACGGAAGAATATGACATTGTACAGATTGTTCTTCAAGCTCTAGACGCTACCACCCAACAGTACTATAAACGCGGTAAAAGATGAGAACAAACTAAACATTTACACTTGATTGTTGGGTCAAGAAGCTAATCAAGAATTAAATCTGACCCCCGTGATTCTAATGGTCAAAACTCCTGACTATAGTGTTCAGTTCAAATGAACAGATATTTCATTCTATTCTGAAACCCACTGTGAGTTGCAGGAGAAAAATAGAGAATAATTTTTTAAAAGTGCGTTTCAAGTGCCGGGAGCTGCACTTATTTAGATCTCTGTCTTCCGAATACTGCGTCAGAACTCAAGTTGGACCAGCAACACATTTCGTTCTTTCTACGATCCAGTTTCTCCATCATTCTCGTCCCTTCTCTCCTATTTTGATGATAATCCCCTGTCACTATCTCCAGGGAAAATATCTTTTCTTTGACCTGCACTCAGCCCCCCCCCACCCCCACCCCCACCCCCCCCCCCCCCCTTCCCAACTACAAACAGTGTTGTTTTGCTCGTCCTCGTTAGCCTAGGTCTACCCGGGTCGTTCAGAAAACACAGGCCCAGAAAACTCCTGGGACGTCAAGCGCGGATTTATATGAATAAAACTGCTTCGTAAGAATTCTCAGATACGGCAAGGGCTTAAAGGTATAATTACTCTTCCAGTTCCAGAGACAGGTTATCGGAGCAGACTATCGGAAAGGTATAATTACTCTTCCAGTTCCAGAGACAGGTTATCGGAGCAGACTATCGGAAAGGTTTATTTATTTATTTATTGATGTTTAAGGTCACATATTTATGCACAATGGCTAATCATGACCGTGACAGTTTTACGGGTGGAGGAAGCCGGAGTACCCGGAGAGAACCACCGAGCAACGACGAGCAGCTGTCAGCTCCCCAACATCGTAACTCTGAACTCTGCATCGCGGCACAGGCAGGGTTAGATTGGTTGAAGACAGGTGCACCATCGACGTGCGGTACGCCTTAGTACACAATGTCATCGTGCCCCCACGTAGGCAAGCGGGGTGAAGTGTCTTGCCCAAGGACACAACGCGGTTGCCGCAGGTGGGATTCGAACCGAGGACCTCTCGGCTTGCAGCCTGCACCTCTACCTACTGAGCCACCGCGCCCCATCGGAAAGGTTTAATTACTCTTCTAGTTCCAGAGACAGGTTATCGGAGCTGACTATCGGAAAGGTATAATTACTCTTCTAGTTCCAGAGACAGGTTATCGGAGCAGACTATCGGAAAGGTATAATTACTCTTCTAGTTCCAGAGACAGGTTATCGGAGCAGACTATCGGGTCTCAACTTGACCTATGAGACCAATCAATAAAGGATTATCAAACATTACACGAAGGTTTAAAATATTGAGAATGTAGAATTCTAATTTCCATTCAGCCCGAAATGTTGGATTCTCCGACGGCACCTCAGTGGAATTTTATTACGACAGGGTCACAAGTCTCTCACAGTAGGGTTCCCAAATCCAAATACAACGCTAGAGTGGTAACCCGGGATGCAACCGACACCTAAAAACTTCACCAAGTCAATGTGTTTTGTCTGCGGAACGGAGACACAACGTTAAGGTTAACAAAGGTAATGATTTAAGAAAATGGCCGGGTTCGTCTATCGCTAGCAAATAGTCCGTGCTATAAGAAAATATCCAGGTTCGTCTATCGCTAACAAATAGTCTGTGCTATAAGAAAATGGCCGGGTTCGCCCATCGCTAGCAAATAGTCTGAGGCGCAACTTGTACAAGGCAATGGTGTCGCGCGTTGGACGACAATGGCCTGGTGTACTTTCGATCATTCTGACAGTAAAATTTGTTGGACTTGTCTGTGTGTTGTAGAGAAGTGTCCACAGAAGGCATTCCCTATTTTCAGGTGGGGTTCGGCTTTGGGTTTTTCTTTTTCTTATGAGATGGCTTTGTTGGCGAAACATTTGTGGAGGCTTTGGTATTGAACGTGTCGATGTTGGCTATTTGTTGTCCTCGTTCGACTTCTTAAATACCCGTGGGACCTTTACAAGTTCTTGTTCCTTGCCTACCAAAAGGTGCCGAGTCTGAAGAGCGGCGACGACGGAGGTGAAAGAAGACGGCTTTCATCTCCAGCACGGCACCACATGGCCACTCCACATACTCTGACCTACTCGGTGGAGGTGGCCGTATCCCCAGTTGTCTCCGCTGTAGAGGTCTGGGAATGGATAGGTTGGACCTCTGGTGAGGTGGGATAGCATCTTTCGCCGTAGCTTATCTAAACTTTCCAAGCGACGGACGTCCCTGTGCTTGGTGGATTGACTTTTCATTTTCTTAGTTCTATACTGTCTCTCCAAGAAAATCTGCGTGGGAGTTGAATCTCCTTCAGTCATATTCGGGTGAGGACCAGCGTTTGTGTTTAGGCCATTCCACGAAATGTATTGCCCCTTTCCTAAATTGGACGGTGGCAGGCCTTTCCTAAAATGACTGTGAGGCGAACCGTTTTCCTTCCTATACTTGGCCTGTTCCAAGTGAGAGGCCGACAAGCCCTCAAACGCCAACAGTGTTCTTTGGATTCTCCTAACTGTAGATCTGGTTCAATCAAGTGGCAGGCCAGACTATTGGTATCGGCGTCCAAGGTGTGAATGCTCCACACTTCGACGAAGAGAATTTGATGCGTCTGTGCCAGGACAGTTTGTGATTCCCCCACGCCCCCCTTATCAGTATGTTTATTGTTATGCCATGTCTGGATGGAACCACGAGAAGCAAGAAGCTATCAGAGACACAGAAAGCAGTCCACTGCAAAGGCAACAGTGTGTGCGGTGTGGAGATGGGGAATGGATCTACAAAAAGGACGCTACATAACCCACGCCTCTGACAAATGCACCTCACATTGATCAACGAACTCCATAAGAAAGAAAGGGAAATAGCCTGTCCAACATATTCATTATCTGTCGGTACTCTTCTCACACATATACCTTTTTGTAGACCTTTCTTCTCATTTGCTGTGACCAGTCGCATCGTCTTGGACTGTAGACTGTTGGCCAATCCTACTTACACAAGCCACTCTGGTTCGGAACCCAAATGATGCTAAGGTCAGCCTGAACTGCAGACCTGAACCAAGATGTCTAAACAATTTGAATGTGTCAATGGGGTCGTGGTAGAGGGAGTAATTGGGAAACAAAGCCTTTATTATTATTGGTTTATCCAGGGTAAGATTGTTCCCCAAATAACAAGATAGTCTAACGACATTCATATCCCCTGCCGACTTTTATGTTATGGTAGGAAAACTCTTATCAGCATCGACATGTATTCATGCCCAGTATAGTTACTCACCAAATATCAATTAATTTCTTTAATCACAACTGAAGATATCTTCCAAAAACCTGTCCTTTTGGCAAATTCAAAGTTGCCAAGGGAAGTAACTCTGGTAAAATTATTTAAATCAAACCTTCCTTTCCATTTGCACATGCATACATCACACTCATACTGCACACCAAGTTTCGTAAAAATCCAATGAAAAATGCAGGATGAGTTAAGCGGACAAACAGTTGTGAGGAATTTTTTGCTATTAACAAGGGCCATAACCATGCAAAATTCATTGCATCGAAAATTCCTGACCACATGCACATCTACACATAATACTGATACTTCAGACCAAGTTTCGTAAAAAAAAACAATAAACAAGAAAAATGTCACTAAGGTAACACATGCCCCCCTCCCACACCCCCCTTGTGACCTTCACCTTGCAGATGCGGCGGAAACTATTATACGCGACACACCTTCGGACTGTCCTTAACATTTGTAAAAAGTTTGACAATTGTACTATGATTCGTTTCTGAGTTATGGCCGAGACACAAATATTGACCGATTTTTAGTGTGACCTTGAAATGTGACCTTGGCCTTGAAGGTACAAACCCGGCTATTGTGTGTGACACATCCTTCCATGGTCCTTTATAATTGTGTGAAGTTTGATGACTGTGGCCCTAACAGTTTTCGAGTTATTGGCTCGGACACACACACTTCAATCACTATATGCCTCCCGACTTAAGTCGGGGGGCATAAAATGTAGAAGTTAAGCATACAAGCTTTTGTGATGGACATTTTGCAATTTCCAAGGGCCTTAACCATGCCAAATATGTCACATTGAAGATATCTGACCACATGCACATCTACACTTGATACCGATACTTCAGACAAAGTTTCGTAAAAAAAAAAACATTGAAAACTGTAGGAGGATTTAGCTGGACCTAACTCTGTCGACGGGGATAATATGAGCTTTTCCCATGCCAGATTGATTCTACTTTTCATTCGGATACTCCATAGAAATAAATATCAATCTGGTACAGCGTACCTGTAGAATTCCAATCTTACCCATTAAAAGTGAATGCATACCATAAATCAAATCAATGCATCTAGAAGTCAAACAGAAAGGTTGGTTTACATCAATCCCACCCTCTTAGAACAGTGTTGGAAAGTTGTTCCCCATATTGTGCACCAGCGGCCATTAAGAGTTTATAGCCATTTATAAATTAGCAAAATATTTTACAGTATTTTTCGTATCAATAGTTCGGAATGGAGGCTAATATGATGACCCCAACTCCCAAAGCATGGTTCAATTAATTTGAATGGCTGGTCAATTCAAGGATTTTCCAGGATCCAACCAGTCTAGTTTCAAGAAACTACATATGAGTAATTCAAGGAGTTTCAAGCTCCCATTCAAGAGCTACACAAAGTCCCACAACAGAATTTGTAATCAATTTTTGATATTTTAATGCCATATCCCAGTCATATCTGCAGTCTAATGCACAATTCTCATTCTTATAACACATTGCTCAAGCCATACAAAATTCGTTCCAGTGATAGATTACTATGACATAAGCGTAAAATTGGCGAAATAAATCAACTCTGATCCGCTCAGCAGTTCCAGAGATGAAGATATGAAAAGTTTACTGATGATGACGGACGCCAAGTGATGGCAATAGCCCGTGTGGCTCTTTGAGCCAGGTGAGCTGCAAAAAAGTGTTTCTAAATTTTAATGACTTTTCAAGTCACTGGTAGGGAACTTCTAAATGCTAGCACTTTCAAGAAATTCAAAGATCTATGAGAACCCCATGAAGTAAGCCTTCAAACACTTGTTTTGCCCAACAGACTGTGCTACTCCATGGAAGCAGCGAGTCAAGCAACAAATCTCAGCCTCTTTTCTTATTCTAAAATGTTGAATTATGTGTGAAACCATGTAATTTGCCTTTCCGGACAAGACCAAAAATTTTACAATCCACTGACACCCCTAAATAGGATATCAGGAGCTTGTTTTTAAAACCTAAAACCTCATCAGCTGAGTCAACAAAACTGTTACATGGCAGACACAAAGTTCTTGCAAGAGATTTTGAAAGGGTTTTCCAGTTATACTTAGCCCACATTAGTGTTGAACCAAATCATTGTTTGACTGATAGAAGGCTGGTTACAAGGTTTTTTTCAGTTACAGTTTTGCTGCTGGTAAATTGTTCACTCAAAGAAAAAGTATGGAAATAAAGTAAGTGGATTCCAATAATGTAAAATAGGCTGAATTTCTTGTGCAAATCGTGCAAAAATACTGAGGCCCGATGATCAGACACAAGTATTTTACTCAAGTATTTGTGCAAGATTTTGTTTTCAAGTTATAAACTTCTAGCATTATGGGGTGGAGATGGAGAAACTTAAAGTGGCCCATCATTTCCAAAATATTTAGCCTTAAAAGGCCATTACATGTGCTCTGGTGATTTCTCGGAGTGACAGAAGGAATCCATGTTACCAGTACATGTACACTGGACTCTTCTACAGACCTTTCCACTTGGGAATTGGTTTTCTGGTTCACCAGTTAGGTTGCTTATTGCATTCACCCCTTATATACCACTCCTAATACTATGCTGAGTTTGTGGGGAGATGTCCAACCATACCATATTGTGAATGGCTGAAAGACAGATGGATTTAAAGCCATTTGTGTGGAGGCAAGTTAAATATTAGAAAAAAGCCAGCAATTTTTATCACTTATAAAATTTAATTCAGTAGTTTTTGAAAGTTTATGCTGTTTTTCCCCATGAGTAAGAATTCAAACTAATTTTGACTTTATCCAACTCAAATGTTTAAGAGCTTTTCTGCAAACTAATATCTTGAGAAAAACAATTGTTAGAGCAGGAGATAATGACTCAGACTAATTGCCTGCCTGTTCAATGGTCGAAAAGGTAGTGCACTTTCCAATAGGGAGATCGAGAGACTTCTGGATGGAGGTACATGTATATGTACTTTCATCTCATCACTCACTCCACCTCCTTTGTTCATAGTACTATCCCGCTCCCAGTTTATGAGGGAACAAAAATGATAATCTATATTTATTGATAGGTGTTTAAAGTCACATTCAGCATCTATGGCAATATAAACATATGCTGCCCACCTTAGAGGACTTTCACCCAAGGCGTTGATTACAGGGTCGTATTTTACCAGTAAAACAGAAAATGTTTACCATAGAAAGCAAGCACTATTTCACTTCCTGGGACTCCCATGGGTAAATAAACAAAGTAACATTTCACAATTTATAGTATACATTATGCTCAGATTCAACAAAGGTTAATTAAATGGGGAATAGAAATTGATTTCAAGACATTGTTATTGTACTGATAATTTATTTTGCCACAATCATACCATGCAATTAATAATAAACTTTTCAACAAGACATACAAAGTTGAAGTGTACATCAATGTGACATCCAGTAATAAACAAACAGTCAAATAGCTGAGAGTAAAGTATGCTTTACAGGACAATAGGTATATATTATAACTTAAGACGTCAGCTGTTTAAAAATTGGCTACTCAAGCAATCCCAAATCACTTAAGATTACATTGGCTCGACAGGAATTAATATGTTTGCTATTTTGAGAATTGCAACTATTCTGATATCACAACTTAAAGGGTAAATGCACTGCATAATTTGTTAAAAATGTAGATAAATTTCTTCATAGCTGCTAAAAACTGTACGATAAAATAAAATATCAACTTGTTTTTCTCTAACAAAATTAAAAGTGTTCTAATAACAAAGAGAAGGAGACTTTATTCAGAATAACATTTCACTGGTCATTTTCCTGCAGTCTCCATCCAAAAAGTTGGGAAATAAATTTTGAGGACAAAATAAAACTAAGTTGATGAAAATAACTGGTGGAATGTACAAAGCAGTCTTGAGTAAAAAGTGTTGAAAGCCTCTTTTGTCTTGAAGTTCACTGAGGCAGTAGAAAACAATGTTGATAAAATTATTTTATTACAATTTATTGGTGCCTATGGGAACTTTTTGATAAATTTTATTCCAACACAAGGTGACTTTGACTGTCACAAGTATTATTAAACCCCAATAAACAAATAAATAAATAAATAAAATTATTCAACCATTATTTATTAACAAATGATAATTCAATTCACTAGCAGTTAACCATCAAATCAACATTCATGAATGATACAGTTGATCATATGTCTAGAAAGCTCCTTGAAGCTGCATTTTTATTGTTTATATCACTCCAAATAATTGATCTATTTAATTTTTAATGTGATATATTGTGATTAATACACAGTTAATATTACCGAAAGGTATTCAGCAATCCAAGTCTACAATATTAATGACCTGGATAGAGAACTTCAGAAACAACTCACCTTGAACTTTTACAATCTGAAATTTAGCAAGCCTGAGAGAAAATATGCAATTTTGACAGAACCCCCTCCCCTCCCCCCCCCCCCCCCCCCCCCCCCCCCAGTTAAATCTTTGCACACAGTAGGCTCAATACCGAAAGACATTATTGTATTAAAAACAATGCAGAGTCACAATTTGCACAAAAGCTGGCTTAAATGCTAATTCTTACAACAGATGTTGACCAAGTTTGGGCTGACAATTTTCGGTAAAATTAGAAATTACTTTGAGACTTCGAGAAAATGGCCTAAACACAATTTTTTTCGAAATTGGAATATACGTCTGATACTTACGCCAATGCAGTCACCACATAAAAATACCACTTCTTTTAAGTAGATGAGGTAAACAAATTATTTTAACACAACTTCTTACAACAGAAATTAAGTTTTCATGCGTAAAATAAACAAAAATCAAAAAAGGCATTAAGTACCGTTGTCATGGTTCTAAAAAACCCCAGCTTTAAGTTGAATGCCCTGGGGACACTGTTTTTGAAGAAACAAACTCAAACACAAACTCTTATAATTTCAAATATTGGAGTTAACTTTAATTGTTACAAGTCCCGAGTTCACAGATTTTTTGCTGAAAAAAGGAAAAACGACCAAAATAACAGCACATATACTAAGTAGAAGGGCTAAGAGAAACTACATTCACAAGAAAACACATCTATAAGCAATATAGATCATTATAATGTGTAATAAGTTTACTTCAACGTAGATTCTTAAAAAGGAAAATTGATTATGTTTTCACCTAAAAAGAATTTGAAGAACAATTTCCAGAAAATAAGGGTCAAGTACTGTCGTCATGTTCCTAAACAACCAGCAACCACAATATAAAAGCCCTGGGTCCACTGGGTTTGAAGAAATCAATTTAAAAACAAACTCTTACAATTCGGATGTTGGAGCTGACCGAAAAATTAACTGTTACAAGTACAGGTTTGCAGATTTTGTGGTGAAAAAAAAGAAAAACGGGCAAAATAACATAATATTCAAGCTTATCGAAACATTAATTGTTACAAGTTACAAGATTTTTTGCTTAACCCTTTAGCCAATGCAGACGATATCAAAATTTTTTATTTTAAATATCATTTTTTCAAATTTTTCACAAAAATTTCAACAAAACCATATCATGTGACCCCTCATTGGAATGAGCTTGTTCCAACGAGGGGTCACATGATATGGTTTTGTTGACATTTTTTGAAAAATAATATTTTTTCAACTGCTGAATTTGCATATTACATGGGCGGATGTGGGCATTTTGTTGGGTAAATGGTTAAAAAAAAAATAACACACAAGTATAAGGGTTAAAAGAAACTACATTTGGAACAAAAACACACCTGTGAGCAATGTAGATCACCATAATTTGCAATAAAGTTTACTTTAACACAACCCCTTAAAACAGAAAATTGAATAAGCTTTCACCTAAAAGAAAAAAAAAATGAAAAAATTCTTACAAAAAAGAGTTAAGTACCGTAGTCATAGTCCTTAATAACCAACAACTGCAATTTGAAAGCCCTGGTGCTACTGGATTCAAAGAAATTTACTTAACCACAAACTCTTACAAAATTGGACATGGGCGCAGATGCAACCAGTGTCATGACATTACCTCAACTCTACTTCATAGTAGGTGAGCTAAAAAAAAAACAATGGTACTATTCAATTCTTCAATCAGGTGTAAAAATATGGACACAATTCACCTCTCTCACAAGCTCCCTGGGATTATGATGAAGAGAATTTGAAATGTCTTGATCTCTTTCACACATACCCTACTATTAGAAACTTAAACAATCCTTCACTGGAAGTTCCACCTGGAGATAAATACTTGAATTCTTTAAAAAAAAACTCATGAAGTGAAACCAAAGCTTCAACAAAATAATCCCATGTCTTTAAGTAGTCCATTGATGGAAACATTGCTTAACATATTTTATTTGAAAATAGAAGTTATTGCTCATCTCCATGCATGACATAGTATCAGTCTATGTTCCAGGGCATTTAATTAGGAAACTTTGCCACAACAAAAAAATTGACTGGGAAAATGGTGTTTCCTCGACAAACAACACCATTTGCCTTGGCAATTTTGAATAAAGTAAATTATGGTTTATATATTAGTTCAAGAAACATTAAATCAACAAAATTGGGTTTGATGCTCTTTTGATTTTAACACACTACAATAGCCTGTCAACTGGACAGATCATGAGATGGCTTCAATGCATTCAGTGAATTTACCTCAAATCTCAGACACTGCAAATTATGTTTAGAATAAACATTGATATATCAACATCAAAATCAACCTCAAAACAAATTTTTAATGAGATAATCCTTAAAGTTAGGTGTTACCTAAAATTGAACATATGCTTAAAAATCGCAACATTCATTAAAATGCCTCGGCAAATTTATTACCCGGGAAAATGGATTTAGGTCGACAAATACCTTGGCAGTGCATATTTCCTAGGGTTAATTCAATGCCCTGATTTTCCATGAACTTTACAGCAAGTGGGATACATTGCAATAATTGGTTTTGTGTTGAACTGTTATGTGCAACTGAAAAAAATTAAAACAAGAAATGTCGGAAGAGTAAGACATGCACTCCACCCCAACCCTAAAAAAAAAAAACTCTAAATGGAACTGACCTTAATGATGGGACATGATGAAGTGTGTCCTTGAAGTGTTATCTTGTCTTGGGAGTGGTAGACCCAACTGTAAATTGAAAAAGGTAGGGTGAGAGGTGTGCCTGTAGAGTCTGCTAATAGAATTGCTGACAATTCTTTGCCAAATCCAAGATGGCCACTGACAGAAAAATTTGATAGCTCCCATCTATACATCACACCAAAGGTACATAAATTTAAAAATGGTGGGTGAGGGATGTGGCCTGTAGGGTCTTCTAATGGAATTGTTGACAAGTTATATGCCAAATCTAAGATGGCTGCTAGCAGCCATGTTTTTCAACAAAATTCAGAAAAATTTGATAGCTTCCATCTAGACATCGCACCAAAGCTATATATGAAATTCAAACAAGATCAGGTGAGCGATGAGACCTGCAGGGTGTGCTAATGGTATCACTAAACTAAATATTTGAATTAGAAATACCCGCCTTGAAATGTTGTACTCAGAAGTGATGCAATCTCTAAAAAACAAACATCCTTGGGAAAATAAATTGTTTCAATAAATGTTTGAAGCATTCTATTGACATCTAGCATTACTGATGAATATTTCAGATAAAAAAAGAGGGTTGGACCTAAAAAATATAATTTACATTTCGGGAATTTTTGTACGGAATTCCCTGAAAAATATGTGCACATGACCAGTACTTCCCTTGCTGTTAATTTAATTTTTCTCTCTTATTTGTCGCATGACCCCCTGTTTTGGGGTCAGAAAAAGTTGTCTGAAGGGCTATACTTGACAAAGATATTTGAATGCCCAAATTAAAGTGATGCGATCATATTTTTTTTTTGCCTGAAAGTTATAATGGTTGCCTATGAGAAAATATTTAGTTCCGTGATACCTAATGAAATTTATATCCAAATCGAAGATGGCTTGCTTGCAGCCATGTTTTTTAACAAAATTCAGAAATATTCGATAGCTCCCATCCAAACATCACACCAAATCTACATATGAAATTTGAGAAAAGATCAGGTGAGAAATGCAGCCTCTAGGGTGTGCTAATGGAATTGTTGACAATTTATATACCAAATGTAAGATCGCCACTGACGGCCATATTTTTCAAGGAAATTTGAACAAAAATTTTGTAACTCCCAACAAGACATTGCCCCAAAGCCACATGTGAAATTTGGGACTGTGCGAGTGAGAGCTGTGGCATGTAGGGTGTGCTAAAGGAATTGTTGGAAGTTTATATCCAAATCCAAGATGGCTACTGGCGGTCATGTTTTTCAATGAAATTCGACAGCTTCCATCTTGACATTGCCCTGAACCTGTTTTCACTTGAAACCAGTCTAGCGTTCAAATAGCCCATCACGTATGTTCGATTTAATCAATATTTCAGTTGGCATTTTTTAAATTCAATCGCCTGGAATACATTAGATGATTGGAAAAGCAAACCCTAGGTATGCTTTTCCAACCAAGTGAAATATTCCAGATGAGCATATTCAATAAAAATACCATAAAGATTCATTTTCTTAGAATCAGAATAAGAAATGTTGTTCATCAGAGACTTAATTTGACCGGTTGTTTGATGATATTACCATCAGAAATGAAGACTCACAACAACTGTAATTTCATGATTATGTTGCTTGGTTTCACCAATTGTACCAATATCTTAGTGTTTTCAAGATAATTTGAATATTATTGATTGGAATATCTATAACTGGATCACAAAAGAATAACTGTATATCTTTGCAAGTACAAGGATGTCACATTACTTTATATAGTTTGTGCACAAATATCCACAAAACATGGGTATTGGGTAAACAGGCATTTCATAATTGCGTCAACTTGTGAAGAGAATTGGACTGGTGGCCTGAGAGCTTGACAGGTGGTCGAATGCCAAATCAAACTGAGAACTATATTATATCAAAGTTCATTATCACTGGATTGGCTACTCCAACTACAATACTCTTCCACTACACTACCATCTAGTAAATTTCTTTCAAAATCATAATATTTATTAGTTATTTATTGGATCTTGGTTGTCAAACATTAGCTACACCTTTTCATGAAAACATGTACATTCAGGTATTTCAATGTCAATATAATATTTCAAAAATTCTCTAAGCATATAAATAAATTTCTCCACATAAAGCCCCTCAGAAATTAACAATGATATCAATCCATGACTTGGACTCAATTCAAACAATAAATTATCTTTTTCTGTTCAATACAATAGAACATTGTGGATTTCATTTTGCATTTAATGTGACAACTCTTCAAAAGTTCTCTTTCTTAACTTGAAGGCATTAATTGCCTGTTGATGTATTTTGAAAAATTTGACTTTTGAATGTTGACCAGACTTCCAAAAATCATCACTCAAATCAGTTGCATCTCTGAACTCTATTCAGTATGCTGCCTTTGTATTTTGCCTTCAGTCGGCTGTACTCTTTTTCAGTTGTATTTCAAGACAATGGATTGACCTCCTGAAAAAGAAAATTATAATGCATCCAGTTGTGATTGTTACAATGTATATGCATAAGCAAATTATGTACATGGCAGTGATTTCAAGGAACACAAAACTTTTTCTAGTTTCATCGCAGGGTCCTCTTACCTGAAACTAGTGTTAGTGACGACCTGTTGTGAGTGATCAATGTGGTAATGCACCAATCGGTTTTACTCTATAAAAATCTAGTGGGTTGTTTCATCACCCGCAGATGACAGTTTCTTTCCTTCACCATTCTGTTTTGTTGTTCTGCTGTAGAGCAGCCATTAATTGATTGTTATGTCATATCTGTTAGAGAGTTTTTTTTTTCAACTGCTAAGGTTTTCCTTTTAACATATCTCTTTTTAATTCATATCTGCTCTCCAGAAAGCACAAAATGATTGTACAACCAAGAAAACAAACAATTTTTTTAATTTAGAACATTTCTGATAGTTACTTACACTCTGAGTCTGCCCCCTCCCAATCCCAAATATCAAAGGACCAAGAATATCTGACTGGTCGCCATGGAGAAGAAGATTCTTTATAGAGCAGGCCTGACCTTTTGAAAAATCCAGGGGAGCCACTATGGCCCTCCTAAATCTGTTTCAGGGGAGCTATTCTACACTAATATCAATTATACAAGGTTATTAATATGAAAATTGAGGAGAGCCATTACAGTTTAAGGAGAGCAATCATAGCTCTCCTCAATTTGCCTTTAGGAGAGCCAAGGAGAGCCGGAGCAATAGCTCCCCTCAAACGGCCAGGCCTGATAGAGTACTTCTCATATCGCATCAAGGTAAAATTTGTCCAAACATGAACTGAGGAGCTTAATTTTAACAAACTTGTATCCCCCAAACATGAACCAAATAGCTTAATATTAACAAATTTGTATCCCCCTCCCCCTGCCCCGGAAGTTGTATCCCAAATATCAAAAGATTCTGATCAGTGATTCTGGAGATTTTTTTAAATTTCTGCAAATATGCTGACTCAGCACTTTTTTATTCCAGCAGCTGTCTACAGTCAGGGTTTCCGAAAATTTTTAGGTCCGGTAGTTTGAAGAAAGTGAAACTCACACGCCGAAGGCGTCTGCCGCATGTGCCGTCAAGACGTGCGTATAGAGGGGGGTCTGTGGGGGTTCTCCCCCCAGGCAAATTTTGATTTTTATGTGCTCTCGGGTGGCCTCTGGTCGCTAAAATGCTGAATAATTGATGTGGAAAATATGTATTTTTTCCTCCTACAATTCTTCAAAATTCCCATGGGACACACAATACTACATCTGGTTGGAGATTTCATAAAAATACAAACCCAAAACAACACAAATATTCGAAAAGAACCATGATGCGGACTAGTGACGTCATGCGCATGCACTTACCGTACCGACTCGTGTAGAAGCCCAGGGGGTGCTTGCAGTGGATAAATTGCAAAGTGTGTGTGTGGGGAGGGGGGGGAGAGTAATAGTGCTTGCAAGTCGCATTGGGATGCGGCTGAAATTGGCGATATAAGACAATTATCCACTGGGTATGTTACGTTTCTTTGGAAACCGCCTACCGATTTTATAGAATTTGATTCATAATTATCTTGTACATAGGTTTCATTTTCAGATTTCGGGTTTTAATCCTCAATTTAATGAAGAAAACAAACAGAAAACCATGCGGTGTTGTTTTCATTTTTTTTTGTACAGGTTACTCTCGAAAGTCGAAGCCAGAAATGGACGTAAGTATGTCAATCAATCAGTACTGCAAACCACCCCCTTGAAAACAGACAAACATAGTCTGTTTAAAAATAACTGTTTTTTTTTTAAATATGTACATTTTTTACAAATAAAACAAAATATAGCTTCACACAAACTCAATAAAAAAATCATAATATGAAGACCAGATAAAATTTACACAGCGAAATATGAATAATAAAATAGCTGCCTCCCTTGGCAACATTCAAAAAATTGATTTTACACTGAAAGTCATAACTTCACAGGTTGCAGGGCATGATGAAATGATAAATGAGCATGTTTTATTGAACCAATAAGTCATAAATCATATCCCTGGTTATATTGTTACATAATTCTCAAATACCAGAGTTGTTATTATTTTTTATTTTTAATTACCACTTTCTCATTAATTTCTGAACACCCGTTTTTCACAATGAGTTGTGCACACTCGAAAGTGGCAGTGTTCTTTCACAATGAGTTGTGCGCCGCTCGAAAGTGGCAGTGTTCAATCAGTATCTTTCTGATGATATTCAACCACTGTGAAAACTATATGTTGTGGGCGTGTTTCAGACAACTACTGACAGCAGCCTGCACACTCATTTGAAACAAGTGACAGCTTCCAAAACGAGTACATCATTTATCGCTCAAAATAAAAGCCAGTAATTTCGGACCAAACACGACAATTTGAGTCTGAAATTTTATAGGTGACGTTTAGGATTTGAACTTTGTTTCCCCCTCTCGTCTGGGGGTTATAAGGTATCAGGTTGTCGCCAGTAATAGTGGGCATAGTATACAATATAATTATGCCTATATTACGTGGAAACAAAGGATCCCGAGTGTTGTTACGATACAGCATTGTACTTGACATTTTAACCACCAGCTTTTCTGACTGATCATAGTATGATCGGCGGGGGAATGGGTCCGGTCGACAGACCCGCTGCCGGTCTAATGGAAACCCTGCTACAGTAAACTATTAACGTTTGAAAATGGTTCTATTTTTAGCCTGGGGCTCCAACAAGGATACAAGAAATGTTTTTTCTGAATTTATTTATATATTGGTGCTCAAAGCTGCTCAAAGTGACATATTTCTGCACACTGGCTGACAATGACTGCAACATGGATATAAAGTTAAGTCCAGCTACTCACTGACATTTGTTCCCATATTGCCCAGTTTAGAGGACTTCCACCCCAGGCATTGGTGACCAGGTCCCATTTTACCAGTTCAACAGAGCTTGTTTACCACAGTAAACAAGCACTGCTTAACTTCCCAGGGTTCCTACAGTGCTTTTTTCTGAATCATGTACTTATAACTCCATAATACCACATACCAAATTTGGTTGAAAAAGGCTCATTGGTTCAGAAAATAGAAATTTTGTGTGGGGCCCAAAATCTTGCTCTTCCCATTACAAAGGCAATTATTATCCTATGAATTTTGTACATACTTGATTCTACATCTCAAACAGAATCTCAGTTTCAAATATAAAGTCATTGTACCTGTACTTTTTTTAAAATTTGGGAGCATTTACCACTAACCCCCCCCCCCCCCCCCCCCCCCCCCCTATGAGGCAGGGCAAGCTGATCACAAACAACAGATGATGTATGGTCAGGGATCACAACAGCTCACCCCGACTTTCTGCCATGCGAGCTAAAAAACAGCTGTAGCACAAGAAGTATTCAATAATTCAAGTACTTTTTTTCTTCTTCTAGGTACATTTTCAGTTCGTTCATTTCTATTGCATATCATCTTTGCTTGACAAGGCTTACAAAAATGTCAGGCTTGTCTTGACAGACCACTTGTGTTGACCAACTGCTTTTGTCTGGCAGAAGGGGAGGTTTCTATGGACAGGTTATACTGTAAAACTATTTCCTTGTGGTGACTAATGCACTTCACATTTGTTTGATTCAAGAGAAGTGTGTATTTATATAAACCTATGGAAATTAAGTAATCTATCAAAGAACCACTGAATTCAGGATGTGTTTTGGTCTCCATTCATTGAAAAAATTTTTTGTAAAATTGTTTTAGCAAATGACAGAAAGTGTCAATTACCGAACAAAAATCTGGTATTTCAAGACTGCATTGGTACAGTAAATTGGTACTAACTTGGTACCAATATCACATTGAAATTTTGGAGTATCGCAGAGCTCTAAAGTGGACATATTGTTCAATTATAAACAGAAAACAAATATGAATTATATTCACCGGATTTAGTTTTAATTTTATTTGCAATCTTGTTTTCCATCATTTCTTTGGTTATTTTTGCAAATCTTCCCAGCTATGACCACATTCTTCACAGTTTTCACCATTACTTAATCCTACTCCTTCAGGACTTCCTGGATTGAATAAGATCTGTAATTTAGTATACAAATAAAATTAGCAATACAACTGCCATTTCAAGGAAATCTTACAGAACAATTGAAAGAAACAAATAATCAAGCTATGTAACTACATGACTGTATCTTAGCTATATAATATCAAATGCAATTTTTGGTTTCAAATGCAGATAGGTAAATATTTATCCTTTTTGCAAATAATGAAAGTGTCAATGACACTGTAGCTCAACTTGTCAAGACAAAGACATGTACATGTATAGTATGTGACACAGCAATGACAAACATCTAGGTAATGACCTGATAACAAAGGTACATATAAAGTATTGTAACGGTCTGTACATAAATACTGACCGTTGCTTGTAACAAATGTATAGGTAAAATATTGTAAAGGTGGGTGACATTCAGATGCTAAACTAGAAAAAAATCTTTGAGTCCCAGAGTGGGTCTGACTGAACCCAAAAATATTTGTTCTCATAGCAGTGATAACAAAGGCACCCCAAAATACACTCGTTCCTGTCCCAAGTGAAAACAAAGGTACCCAAGAAGTTTTGTGAAGATCAGTTCATAAATACGAGCTGTAACTTGTGACAAAAAACTGATTGGACCTAATTTCGGTACAAAATGGCCACTGGCAGCCATCTTGAATTTTGGACAGTACCCAGAAACACTCATTCTCGTCCCAAGGTGATAACAAAGGTACCCAAGAAGTTTTGTGAAGATCGGTTCATAAATACAGCCTCTACCCTAAGCGGTATTGACATGTGTGCTTACATTGTGTAAGTAGCACTGAATAAATCAAAGTTCATCTAATTTGCATAATTTCAGCACGAAAAAAAACCCCTTACAATATGTGATGTATTCCATGTTACTAAACATTCATACAAAAATTTATTCAAATCAGAACTTTCATACAGAAGTTCTGTACAAAAGACTGATTGCACTAATTTTGGAACAAAATGGCTGCTGGTGGCCATCTTGAATTTTGGACCACACCCAAAAACACTTGCTCTCATCCCACGGTGATAACAAAGGTACCCAAGAGGTTTCGTAAAGATTGGTTCATAAATATGGCCTCTAGTCTGAGCTGTATAGAAGTTGTGTACACAAAACTGATTAGACCTAATTTCGGTACAAAATGGCCACTGGCAGCCATCTTGAATTTTAGACCGCACCCAGAAACACTCGTTCTCGTCCCAAGGTGATAACAAAGGTACCGAAGACATTTCGTGAAGATCAGTTCATAAATACAGACTCTAGTCTGAGCCGTATTGACATGTGTACTTACTGTTTGTAAGTCGCACAGAAAAAAATCAAAGTTCATCTAATTTGCATAATTTCTGCACGAGAAAAAAACCTGTATTATATGTGATGTATCCCATGGTACTAAACATTCACACAAAAAATTATTCAAATCAGCACTTTCATATGGAAGTTCTGTGCAAAAATCTGATTGCACCTAATTTTGTACAAAATGCCTGCCATCGGCCATCTTGAATTTCGGACCGGACCCAAAAACACTCGTTCTCATCCCACGGTGATACCAAAGGTACCCAAGAAGTTTCGTAAAGATCGGTTCATAAATACGGCCTCTAGCCCGAGCCGTATTAGCATTTGCACTTACAGTGCTGAAAGTAACACCAAAAAACATCAAAATTAGTCTAATTTGCACAATTTACGTACGAGAAAAAAACCCGTATTATATGTGATGTATCCCATGGTACTAAACATTCATACAAAAATTATTCAAATCAGAGCTTTCATATGGAAGTTCTGTACAAAAAACAGATTTCTGCATCGTCAGTACAAAATTGCGGCTGGCAGCCATCTTGAATTTCGGACCGCACCCCAAAACACTCGATCTCGTCCCACGGTCATAACAAAGGTACCCAAGAAGTTTCGTAAAGATCGGTTCATAAATACGGCCTCTAGCCCGAGCCGTATCCAATTGTTGACGTGCGGACAGATGGACGACGGGCCATGACAAAAGCTCAAATTTGGCTTCGCCAAAGTTGAGCTAAAAAAAAATACAAAGGGAGATTCCTTCCATCAACATATACTTGCCACCAAAAAATCATGAAAATTGCTCTAAGCATTTTCAAGTTATTGTCCGACATGTGGAAAATTGCTTATATTTTGACGAATAAGGTTCCATAACTCTGGAATGATAAATCGGACAGTGACACAAATCGAAGGGAGCTTCCTTCCATCAATATATACTTTCCACCAAAAAATTACAAAAATTGCTTGAAGCGTTTTCAAGTTATTGTACGACATGTAGACGGACGGACGGAGGGACAGACAGACAGCAGTATACCATAATACGATCGTTTTTTTTTTCTCAAAACGGGCGTACAAAAATCATTGGAATTGATTCTAGTCCAACTTGGAGAGGATTTAGAAAGCCGCAAAAACATCGCCATTTTTTTTTGCTTCTCTGCAATTGTAATAAATTGCTTAGACTTGGCAGTTTGAAATAACGGAAACAAACATCATTTTTTAAGCCTAAATAAATAATTCCTTAGTATCTTATAACTTGCAAACCACATTCTGTTTGATAATTATACCCAGTTATACAATCGAAAAGCCTTGCAGTATATGCTGAACATTCTATAAAAGCAAAAGGTAAAAATTGCCTGTCTCTTTTAGATAACAAATGGGCAACTTAATTATTTATCATTGTTAATGATTTATTTATGCTCCTTTCTGTTTCTTCTGTCTTAACTTTGGAAATTCATAAAAAAATTACTTAAATTATACCTTGTTCTGTGTTTATTTGCCACAGTTGATGAGCTAATCCCCCACTTACCAGACACACAGGGTGGAACTAATAAGAGCAAAGCAATCAGTTATTCAAAAATGAATCATTTGTTCCCAACACTGCACAACTTGTCCAGTGTTTGGTACAAATTGCCATTTCATCAGTTCTTCCAATTTCCTTTTTTTTCCTCACATAACAATAAAAGTCATCAAATGTAAAGAGTTACCTTGTGTCAGTAGGTCTATATCAGCCTCCAAAATTTTATCACTGTTTGTCATTGAGCGAAAGAAATATAAAGCTAATACTTTTCATTACACATTCATTCTATTTGATTGTTTCCAAGTAACAGCACCTCCAATAGGGATAACATATCTACCATTGAACACAGGTCACACATGACCGAATAAGTCACTACTAGCAATTTGCTTTACTCTTTTAAAATACAGTTTCAACTGGAGTATTCACCTTGAAATTCTCTTACATTCAAAAAACACAAAATGAATCGATTCAAATTATGGAAAGTATGCTAATCATTTTTTTAAAATAGACCCTTGTATATATTATTTAATGTAAGTGTATGGGGTTGCCTATTTCATTGTATTTTGCTTGATTTTCTTAACTGTATGCTGGTGTACCGGTATACCACAATAGTGTTTTTTATACTGTCATTGGTACTAAAATTTGAATATCATGCCCTATTAGCAAGTTAGTTTTCTATTATTTCAAAAAGGTGTTAAATATTAAATACTCTAATATAAAAACTTGTCAAGCTCATTCCGATGTCTTTTAGTTAAAAAATGAAAATTCTTATTTGTTGTCTCCTGTTTGTGTTGGGTGAAAGGTTTATTTATTTGTTTCTTTACTGTTGTTAAAGGACACTTTCAGCATCTTTCGCTGCATCATGACTGTAGCACAGGTATGAAGTCAAATTTGGCCAATCGTTTGTGCCTGTGCAGACCCCTTAAGATGACTTCCAGACCAGACACTGGTTCCAGGTCCTATTTTACCAGTAAAGCAAAACTTATTTACAGCAGTAAACAAGCACAGCTCCACTTTATGGGGTTTTCAAAGTGTTTGTTGAGCTACAAAGCTTCAATATTTAAATATGTAAACAAACATCACTGATTCTATTTTACCAGTGGAACAGAAATAGTTTACCACATTAAACAAGGACTGCTTCACTTTATTTTTTTTATCTTAATTCTGTCAGTAAATAAAAATATCAACAAAATTACATTATTATAATGTAATTCTTGATTCAGAGTAGATCACTTGGTATATCTGTTGATAAGAATCTTGAATTACAAGACAATGATGTACTCAAAAAACAGTAACTCTCAAAATAATTCTCGTTCGAAAAGAAAGGCTGTTTTTCATTCCATATAGCACAACAATGAGCATTAACATATTTTCAGGTCTTTTCTGGAACCGATGTCTGAATCATTGGTCACACTAATTTTACCTTTTGTAAGAGAATCTATCTGATAGCTATATTTTCCACTTCCAACACTGTAAGATATTCATGCTGACCCCCAAATGTCTAGTGCCAAACAGATAGCCAACCTGGATATTTTTTTAGCCAATAAAAGTGTTTGGGTGCCAAAACATTTGATGAGACAGAGGCCAGGCCTAAAGAAAGTGATTTAGTTGCATAGTTTTTTATGCCCTAAGTCCCTAATGTTACTGCAAATAGGTTATAGAGTAAACCCTTGCTAATTGAATATAATGCTCTGTCAAACAAGATATAACAAGAGGTGCACATCAAAGATACAGGTTTCCAGCTGTGGTGGTAACTGGAGAGTGTTGCATGTCCATAACCTGGTTATCCATCATATGCCAGTTGTCAAATCTAGAACCTTTGTTCAAGTTATAAAGCTAGTAAGTTCAGAATTCATAATAATTAAGACCCATAACTCTGTAACAAAAAATCTGGCTGGACCAGTTTCTGACTAATTAAGGCCCATAACTCTGAAACAAAATATCAGGCCAGGCCAGTTTTCTAACTCGCTTGACATATTATTGCAAAAGACCTTTATGGTGGATATTATTCAAATCAGAGAATGCTTGTTCAAATTATTGTGTTAACAAGCTCAAAATTCATAAAAAATGCACTTATTAAGGACCATAACTGTAACAAACTAGAGTGATGTCACACATGCAGGACTGTCCCAGCAATGGCAATGCTTAGACACAAAAAGTCTGAGCCATTTTTTGTTAACTGTTTTACTTAACAAATCTGCCATATCTGCACTCGTGATATACAAAAATTGCTATTCAAATTTTATTTTTTCATTTCTCTACCCCAAAACATACCTCATGACCTATTAATGGAACTAGTCTGATGAAGAATTAAAGGTGTAACTCTGCAAATAAAAAATTTTACCCAAAAACTTTAACCTGGAAGTTCTAAATTAAATTGACAGCAAAAAAGTGCTAAATATGTCCCAAAATAACATAAAACATAATGAGAATGATAGATTCAATAGTAATTAATATTAATCAAAAAGAAAAAAAAAAACTAACCTTCACTAAAAAACTTTAACCACAAATTTAAACCAAAACTCTAAATGTTAACAGACGGACAGACAATGGACGAGTGGACATTATAACCATAGCCCCCACTGTAAACAGTCGGGCTAAAAATGCCTAATTAGCACCCCAAGTGGGGGGAGGGGGCTGGGGATTATAGAAGTCAATTTTTGGGGGCGTGTAGTGATTCTAAATCCTTAAGTCTGAATTTTGGATCAAAGGAAAAAAGTGCCTAATTGGCATTAGGGGTGGGGGGGGGGGGGGGGAGGGGGGGGGGTTCTGCATGTAATCACTCCAAATACTTTAAAATGCATTTTGGAGCAAAGAAAAAAAAGCCTAATTGGAGGGGGCGGGGGGGGGGTAAGAGGCAGAGCAATAACTTCCAACAATTTTCATTTGAAATTGGTGGTCATCGAACTTGACACTGACATTGCTGCTGTAGAGATATGCACTGACAAGAATTGAAATCCGTTAACTATTGTTCAAGTTATGCCATAAACAGAGTTTGGACAGGACAGAGCTCTATGCTACCAGTATATCCCTCCCTTTTGGAGGGTTTAAAAAGTAACAAAGTATGTGGTAGAAGCATAATTTCAAATTTAGAGAAACTAAGTTCAAAAACTGTCTTGAAAAGGGTTAAATTAATGCTAATATTATTTGAAACCACTGTATACAGGTTCAGTACTCCTTGCCCGAAAAGAAAAACAATGACGCTGTAACAGTGTTTGAAGAATGAAAGGTACAACCTTGAAAAGCAAAACCTTAATCCGAAACTTTAAGCTGGGAATACTAAGTAAAACTGATTGCCAAAAAAGGGTTAAATATTTCCTAAAACCGATAAAAGAAATCAGTGATGTAAATTCAATCATTCAGTTGTATTGACTATGCAAGAATTAAAGTAAAAAAGTATGTGGCAAAGCCTAATTTCAAATACAAAGAATCTAAGTCTGAAAACATGTCTAAAAGGAGTTAAAATCATGCCAATATTAATGAAAATCACTGTAGAAAGGTTCAGTAGACATTGTCTCAAATGAGAAACGGGGACATTGCACTAAACTGTTTGAAGAATTAAAGGGGTAACTTTGTAAAAAAACTTTGTAATCAAAAACTTTAACAAGGAAGTTGTAAGTTAAATTACCAATCAAACAAGGGTTAAATATTTCCCCCCAAAACATGAAACATAATGAGAATGATACAATCAATAGTAATTAAAATTAATTTAAAAGAAAAAAAAACTTTAACCTTGACTAAACAACTTAACCACAAACTTTAACCCAAACTCTAAATGTTTACAGATAGACAGACAGACAGGCAGACAGACAAAAGTCATGACAATACCCCTGACTGTAAGCAGCCGGGCTAAAAATCAGACAGGACCAGTTTTTGAACCTGCTTAAAGATATTATTGCAAAAGACCTGTATGGCAAATATTTGTCAAATTGGAGAATATTGTTCAAGTTATTGCCCTACATGTAACAGTGCAAGGATGCCTGGACGCCCACGCGGATGCACACTGACCGCTGTCAAACCATAGGTCTCGGTTGTTAACACAACTCAGCCAATAACAAAAATACTCAGTTTATCACTGGAAGATAGGAAAATGATCCAATTCCAGCTAACTGAATATTTTTTTTCTTTGACAAAGTTGCTATTAATTTAATTTAATCAACAGGAAGAGTTCAACTGTACTTAGATAAATTTACATTGATCAGATGTTTCAAATACCTATGTGCAAAGATGTACCTTTAAGTGAGACTAAAGCAGGTAAGCTATATCATATAATACTACTATTCTTTTTCCATTATTTTCACGATGGAATTTCTCAAAGATCACAAGCTAGTTGAGCTAGAAAGTGAAAAAAAACAAAAACAAGCCCAAAACCAAAACAAATTAATTAAAAGCCATCACGAATTGTAAAAGGCTCTGATAATATTCATTTAAACACAATTGTTAGAGCTGAACATTAGTAAATGATACATGTCACATCGTCTACTCATAATACACATGTATATGAGTTTCAGTTAAAAATAACATACCAAGAAAGTATATTCCCCAAAAAACAAAATGTTTTTTTTTTATTTCATTAGCCAGAAAGACAAACTATTTTATTGTCAAACCTTGTCCTTGGGGGCGCAGTGGCTCAGTTGGTAGAGGTGCAAGCTGAGAGGTCCTCGGTTCGAATCCCACCTGCGGCAACCGCGTTGTGTCCTTGGGCAAGACACTTCATCCCCATTGCTCACGTGGGGGCACAGTGACGTTGTGTACTAAGGCGTACTGCACGTCTATGGTGCACTTGTCTTCAACCAATGCTAACCCTGCTTGTGTGGAGTTGGTTTGGTATGTTGGGGAGCTGACAGTTGCTCGCCGTTGCTCGGTGGTTCTCTCTGGGTACTCCGGCTTCCTCCACCCGTAAAACTGTCACGGTCATGGTTAGCCATTGTGCAGAAATATGTGACCTTAAACACCAATAAAATAAAATAAATAAACCTTGTCCTTGTGGTTCTAGACCTTATTAAAAGATGTGACATTCCATCTATTATAGTACACAAGTTTGTATGGTTTTGTTAAATAAAGAAATTAAGTTCCAGTGAAACAAAATGTTGGATTCCTAAAGCCAACAGAAACAATTTATTGTTCAGTAACCCTGATATCTTCAGAGTACAGACTTTAAAAATTGGCAACACCGTGTCTGCTCATATTACACAGGCTTTTAAGCTTTGGCTGAAAAGTATTCAACGGTCCAAAAATTATGTTGCAGACAAAACAAATGTTGGATTTTTACAGACCAGAGAAACAAACTTTTACCTTGATTTATTGAGGCAAACCTTATTAAGGTTCACAACACACTGTCTGATCATGTTTGTAAATTTAGGTTGAAATATGGTAAAGAAAGTACATCCTGGGCAACCAAAATGTTTACAATGGATGATGTACAGTGTCTGCAGGGCAAATAATTGGACAAATCGCTATCAGTAAAGATCTGCTGACTTTGTCAAAACACTGTTAAAACCTACATACAAATGATAGATATTTGCAAACCAGCTTAACTGGTTGAGTGGTGGAAACTTCTATCATGGCTTCGGAAGAAAAGTCAGGGTACCATGCTAATGTTTATATATCTCATGTTCATGCTTCACAGCCAACAAGGTTCAACACCACCGGTATCCGTGCCATGGATTTCTAAGTTGAGAAAAGTGGAAAAAGGCCCATAACTCAAGAAACAGAAAATGGACAAAACTGTTACTTGTGAATATCCTTTCCACCATGGTGGTCTATCAGCATATCAAGATCATTTAAATTCAACATCCACTGACAGAGATATGAAGTTGTTACGAATGGATGGACGGATGAATGGACACTGTGGCTAAAATATTTGAGGAATTTAAAATGCATGGACAACCACCAAAAAATCTTTTTAGGTCTAATTTCTGGGTGGTAGCAAACCCCCACCCTTTCAGCTGTCTAACCCTAACCCTTTCCATAACATAAAATCCCTGAAAATACAATACTCACTTTTTGTCACTTAGTAGCCACATAGGCCATTTTAGCCACATAAAAAAACATTTTAGCCATATATCCCACTTTTAGACACATAAACACCATTTGTTACTTCAAATTTATGAGGCTAGTCACACAAATCAGACGAGACACATAACAGTGCTGTGTATCAACAACTAGGCACATAAACCTGATTTGTTGGTGGGGATGGACTGATGGATGGATGGTCAGATGGACAGACAGACCACATTGCTATATCCTGCACAAACTTTGTTTTGATGAGGGAAAACCAAAAGAAAATGTTACGTAATTTTTAGATGTTTGATGAATTAAAAATCAGTGGAGAGTACTTTTGAACACTGTCCAATAATTTTTAATGTAACCAATTTTAGGAAACTTATTACTGCTAACAATAATTCAGAATTTCAGAACTCCAGTTAACATGTCTTTTTCAGTTGTAATGGCAGTTAATTAGAGACTGGTATACCTGTTAAGAATGTAAAGTACTCAACCATTCATATTTTGTTTTTGTTCAAAAATATACCTGCTCTTTTCCATTGTCATGTTGTGGAATGCCCCAAGTGTTTGCATAGTCATTTACATTTTCTGGTTTAGAAACTAGTGTCCATCATGATATGCAAGGACAACACTTCTTCTAGAGGATTTCTTGAAAATTGGCATCCATTGCAAACACCTTCTTGGGAGACTTGAAATATAAAAAAATAGAAATTGAAACTAACTAGAGCAGTCAACAAGTCATGCATGCACAATTTAAAAAAAAAAATTTGGACGTTCAATGTGACATAATTCTGCAGAATGTCTAATCATGACCGCAACGTAGAGATAAGTGAAGTTTGACAATTGTTTATATCCATGACGTTACCCATTTCAGAGAACTTCCACCTGACTGGGACTATTTTACCAGTAAAACTGAACTTGTTTTCAACAGTAAACAAGCACTTGGGAGGAAGCCATGCACAACTAAATGTACTCATAACATCAGTAACAAGAAAATTGTGTAATGTAAAGCACTGCATATGCCCCCTCCTGCAATGTCAACATGGACAATAAAAAAATTATTCAATTTTCTGCTGACATTCAACAAAAAATATTCCCCTGGAAAAAAACATTGCAAAAATTTCACTCGGACAGTTTTCGAAGTCTCAAAATAGGCATAACTATGATAAGTGTGCATGGATGTAACCTGTAATATGCAGATATCCTTTCCCCCAGAATGATGCATCACCACACCAAGCGACATCAAAATCCAACGTCCGATGACAGAGTAAGAATGCAAATTGTTTGTACAGAAAGTTTCATAAATGTAACAAGAGCTCTAACTGGTCTGTATGCATGGACAAAACCTGCAGCGTGTGGATGTCTTTTCCATCATGCTAGTCTCCCACCATACCAATGAGCTTCAAAATTCAAACACAAATGATGAGGTTTGGGGGCATAGTAAACAAAAAGCCCCAGTGGGAGTGAGGTGCTCACCTGACAAAGTTGTTCGAAGAAGGATTTAATTAGCATTTATCGCTATTTAACACTACAGAGGAATAAAATCATGTAATTATTCATAACCCTGTTGTCCATATCAGATGATTTAATAATGGCAAGATTTTAAGTAATGCAAAACTTGTGAGCCTCAATATCACCTCAATAAGCACACCAGTTATCAGACACCTCTGTATGGGGAGTAATTGTTATATGTTTAAAATACAGTATTTTAAATGAAAAGTATATTTGTAGCATATAAGTCTTTGATAAAAGCAATTAGGTATGTTTCAATTCAAATAGTTGTGTCATATGACCAAACCACCATGCACCAATGTCTTGCACAAACAACCCCCACCCCTGAAAAAAGGTTGTCAGTTATGGTCCTGCCTAATGTGAATCTGAATGACTTCAATTTAATAACCTGAACACTAAATAGAGGGAAAATGCGATTACTATTATTATTTTCAAATATCCTGACTATCACAAACTGAAGCAGTACTTGCTTAACATTTGTGAAGATGCTCTGTTCTATTGGTGATGTAGGTCCCAGTCACTAATGCTTATGGTGGAAGTCCTCTAATAAAAGTGGGCAACATGGGTATAAACGATTGACTAAACACCAGTTTATCTCCATGTTGTGGTCAAGATAAACCATTGTGCAGAAATAAGTTACCTTAAGCACCAATAAATAAATAAATCACTATTATTCAGCCATCACTATTATTAGCAGGTTAAGAGTATTCCAAATTTGTCTAACTGAATTAACCTTTTTCCACTGTGATCATGATCCAAACTAAGGAATACATTAGAGCACAACATCAATTGCCATTCTTGAGGTTTTTGTATGTAGCAGCAGTTTCTAAGAATACATCAATCCCTCAACAAACAACAAGACTTGGCTTTTAATCACCACATAATTTAACAAAATTAGCTGATGTGTTTTAATTGGATTTATTATGCAAAAACAGATTGTAGAATCCTTTAGTTTAACCAAAAATTCAAGAAGTCAACATAACCATGTGATTTAGGGTCATGGTGTCCATGAAGTGGGGTTGTTTATATACTTCAGAAGTACCAGTACAGTACAGTAGTCCTTGGATCAACAAAGTTAAGTAATGTCAAGCAAGTCATTGGATGAGTGACCATCTCAGCAATCAATTTGAACTCCCAATGTGTCCTTGGGCAAGACACTTAACCTCCTGATTGTCCACATGGGGGCTTGATTATGCCGTGCACTAAGGCATACTGCATGTCGATGGTGTACATATCTTCAGCCAATGTAACCCTGCCTGTGCTGCGGTGCAGAGTTGTTATGTTGGGGAGCTGACAGTTACTTGTCGTTGCTCAGTGGTTCTCTCCAGGAACTCCAGTTTCCTCCATCCGTAAAACTGTCACCAACACGATGTGGCCTTGGCTGTTGAAGTGTCATTAAACCTTCATACATAAATAAGTAAATAAAAAAAGTACAGTCACACTGAACTAGAATTCATCCATGGGAAGTGATGTCCATGCACATGTTTACCAGATAACACATATCATCATCAGCAAAATTTTAATTAATGAAGCACTGGGTTATAACCAGTGCTTCATTTATTCAATTTTTGATGAATATTCTTGTAATTAGTGTTTGGAATTTAATATTATTGCATCCGTGGAAATATTATACACATGGGGAAAGTGACCAGTCCATGGGGCTGCACTGTATGAACTGTAGGTACAGGTTGACTGATCAGAGCATGTGACCTGGGTTAGACTAGTAGAGCATAAAGTCATAAAAAGCTCTCCTTAAATGGGTCTAATGACATTCAGTTAGCAAAAATATCTCATTTTTGCATCATTTCAATTGAAGAATATCTGGAGGTTTCTTATGACTCCATTATTGTCATGCATTTTCTTGTGCAACTTTTACCACACCTTGAGGGAACATTTACACATTTATTAGGCTTAAAAAAGTTAAAAAAAAACTGTTTCTCGGGCATCCCACAAGGTCCCTTTGGCTGCCACATGCTCCTTTTATAACCGATGCCAACTTAAAATGAAAGTGTCAATGACACTGTAGCTCAACTGACAAACTTTAACTTGGGGTAAGTTATAAGTAAAATGGCAGAATTGAAGATCATTGGTTCCATTGTTATTTGGTGAAACTTCAACCTTTTTACAGCAATATGTGTCACAACATCAGAGCAATTTATGCATATTTAAATGTAAAAGTGAAGGGCTGGCTAAAGGAAAGTTTTTTAAAGGTCATTATAAACATCAACTTTTTTCACAGAAATGAATGCTAGTTGATATCTCTCCTAATAAGCACACCAACTTTTACAACAATCCAGCACTAAATGTGCCATGTAGGCCATGTCAAAGAAGAATGTTGATGCAAAAAAATGCACTAAATTCAAAGGTCATTGCTAGCAGCAAAAGTTTTTGACAGAAATGAAAAAAAAAATCAATAGCTCACATTTAGAGGTCACCCCCAAACAAGCATACCAAGTACCAAAGCGATCCATTCATAAATGCAGTGCACCCTGCAGGGCATGCCAATTGCCAAAGGAAAAATTGATGCACAAAGTTCAAAGGTCATTGCTAAAAGCAACATTTTAGGTTGGAAATGAAAATGAAAATTGGCTCTGTTGTTTGAGCGTTGCCGGGGGGTGATGTTGGTTGCTATGAAAGTCATAAAACATGGTCACTGTCCCGATAGACCGAAATCCCAATGCATTATTGGTCTATATTCTAAATTTGGTTACATTGTTCAAGTAAGTTGCAGGTTGCTAGGGAGCCACGGTGGTTGGGATGGAAGACACATAGCAGGATTAGCAATCTTATAGGTTGAATTTCCAATGTATGCTGGGTCCATATACCAAATCGGACCAAGTAGTTTTCTCATTGCTAGGAAGCCATGCTGGGTGCTATGGGAGTCACATGGCATGGTCAACAGCCCAACAGGTTGAATTCCCAATGCAATATGGGTCCAAATACCAAATTTGGTTAAAATCTGCCAAGTAGTAGTGCCCGTTGCTAGGGAGTCGGATTACTGTTATTGAAGTCACATGACATACATGTAATTGGTGTTCTAATATGTCAAATTCCAAATATATTATGGGTTCATATACAATGTACCAAATTTGGTTAAATTCTACCTAGTACCTTCCCTGTTACTAGGTTGCTACGGACATGGTTGATGTCCTAGTAGGTCAATTTCCCAAATGTATTACATGTATAGGTTCCTTTACCAAATTTGGTTAAAACAGTCCTAAAATTTACAGGTTGCTAGGGAGTCATATTGGTTGCTGTGAGAATCATGTGACCTTATCAGTGCCCTAATAGGCCGATTTAAAATGTATCATATGTCCATATACGAAATTGGGTCAAAATTGGCCCAGTACCTTCCCCGTGGTTAGGGTGTTGCTTTGGTTACTATGGATGTAACTGTTCCTGTTGCTATGGCGTCACATTGGTTGCTATGGGAGTTATGTAAAATGGTTGTGACCCAATAAGTCAAATTTGTAATGCATTGTGGGTTCACATACCAAATTTGGTTAAAATCAGTGCAGTGGTCTGCCTATTGATAGGAAGTCCTGTGTTGCTATAGAAGTTAAATGGCATGGTCAGTGGCTTGATAGGTCAGATTCAAACTGTATTTTGGTCAATCTTGTCAAATTCAGTGGCTGCGTCATCTGTGTGTTACTGAAAATGGTGATATTTTGTCTACATTTTCTTAAAAAAAAATCCATGAGACATTAATTATTCTAGTTGAGTCTCTTCATGAAAACAACTTCCAACATTTAAAAGTGATTTTATTATAAACAGGGTTAAGGGTTTCTGCTACACCAGGCGTGAACCGGCACATTTTCCTACCAGGGAACCTTCCAAACATTAATCAAGATGGTAAATTCACCCTGACCTGCCCGATCCATGAGAAATAGATTGTTGAAGTGCCATTTTTAGACTTCTTTTGAAGACTTCCATACACAAATGTTATAGAAAAATGACTGAAGAAGTGTAGTCTGATGACGCAGTTGTTCCATGAATCCTGCATAACTTAATAAACTCCAATGAAAAGCTCGACAAAATGTAAACAATAACCTCACTAAATGTTAAATATGTCACGTCACAAAACGATGCGATTTGTTTGGTTAGTATATGCACACTACGTAATGCGAGTTGTAAAACTGATTCAGTAGTAAATATTATTGTGTGACGTTTTGTTTTCTGACCAATCTTATTACTCAAAGATTTACTCGAAGCAAGCATGTGTTGAAAAAGCATGAACTTCTGTAGATGTACTTCAGCTGTCAGCATTAATTAAAATAACACAACAGTTTGCAGGTATACTATTCACACCTCATTTGTGCATTTTAATTAGTATATTGGAATCTCGAATCTATTTTCCTGAATATTACAGAAACATCAAAAAGAGGGCTTCTTGTTTCCATTTTAGAAATGAGAAAAAGCATAAAATCGACAGCACTGACATTTATTCGTGTAAATGAATGATTTTCATCTTAATTTCTCCCCATTGGTCCTTACATGAATTCTTACGTAATTACTGGCTCTCGTAATGTGAAAACCTTCACATATATCACTGTGAAAAACCTCAAAATATCCCCCAGATGCAACAAAATGGGGGTTTTGGAAACCTTGAATTTAAACTTTTCCTACCATTGGCTGAACCCTGGTCCACCTATGGTAATGAGGACTCTTGGTTGCCTCATTTATTTTCCCCTGGTGGAATCACTGGTATAAACTACTATAAAGGATGGGAAAGTTCTGACGTATGTAGCCCTGTGTATTAAATTACAGCAAGATCGTCCCAATAGTTGGGTCATTACTAATAAGCAATCTGGTCAACATGGAGATTGTGTGAGTCTGTTGGCATGTAATTTATTTAGTTTCTGGCCAAGTTGTGAGGCTCCATATTAAATTTCATCCAAATCGACCCAGTTAACCTGTTGCTAAGGGAGCACCCTGGTTGCTATGGTGATCACGTGATCTGGTTGTCATTTTATTTTAGTTCATGACTAACGAGTGGAGCTTTGTGTACAACTGTATTAAAATCAGTTCAGTAATAAGCCTGTTGTTAAGAAAGCACCCTTGTTGCTATGTAGTCATTATCATGACTAATGAGTGGCGCTTCGTGTACAATTGTATCAAAATCACTAAATCAGTCCAGTAATAAGCCTGTTGTTAAGAAAGCACTCTCGTTGCTATGTAGTCATTATAACTCCTTAGTAAGAGAATAATTCCAACTTGTTGGGTGTGGGATGTTAACACTCATTTTATTTTTGCCTGAATGACCATAAACCCCAAACCGTTAACATTTCAAAATCATAGTTTCCAAGAAATCGTTGAAAGGTACATTTTGGATCTGAGTTTCTTTGAAAAAGCCTTGATTCAGTAAGAAGTCTTGTCGAATCATGTCTTGCAAAAAACTTATGATGCTAAAAAATTGTGAAAAAACATAACAGACAATTTTGATTGACATTGGCTCTCACCGATGTCTCACTCAGCAGCGTTCAGATCCATCACCCTTTAAAAAATGGCCCACCCAGATTTAATTTTACAAAAAATGACCTGAGAAACACATGTACATACTTTGTGGGGCCTTAACCCTGAGCTGGGAGAAGTTTGATGGAACTCTAAAATGTATGTTTTGGTGAATTTTTTTTTTGATTATATCTTACAAAATACCATTCTATTACAATTATAGATGCCACATGACTCAAATTGAAAATAAAATATATTTAGTCCCTTCGCAAGTGCCAATATAATTTCCCCCACAAATAAATTTTCAGCCACTACTGGTCATTTTTGAACATGTAACCATCCCCTCGAGAGTTTTGAATTCCAACCTTTGTTCTTGCATATTTGCAAATTTGTCACAAGTTGTTCTCATGAATAATTATTTTATTATTAGTTTCGATATAATCATAACATCTTACTACAACCACCCCCAACTATTCTTAGATATTTATTTATTGGTGTTGATCACATATTTCTGCACAATGGACAATCATGGCAACTGTTCTAAGTTAAACAAGAGGCCCCCAAGGGGCCTTAATCGCTCTTCAGTTAGTCATGGTCCATCAACACTACAGGGGAATGAAGTCATGAAATTATTCATAACTCTGATGTCTCTGTCAGATGATTATTATCATTGGTCTTCCTGGCTGCTTCTAATTCTATCAGCTGTAGACCAGCACTACCAAACTTCCAAGGGTTATTAAGTCATTGCAGTTTGAAATGCAAATTTATAGGAACAAACTCCACTTAGGAATGGATTTGAACAAACCTGGACCCACAAACCCCACCCACCTATCCCCTCCGCCTGAAGAGAGTCCAAATTTTAAAGCAGAGATTGAATCTGATCTTCCCAGAGATGTTATATATCAAGTATGAAAAGATTCTTCTGATTGGTGATTCTGGAGAAAAAGAGTTTTTAAGAAAGTCCCTCATATTGCAGTAAGTTAAAATTCAGGCTCCCATCGGGAGTCCAAATATGAACACAGGGACTTGATTTGAACAAACTGAATCTGCCCCCCCCCCCCCCCCCCCCCCCCCCCCCGAGATGTTGTATATCAAATATCAGAGGATTCTGACAGGTGGACCTGAAGAAGAAACTTTTAAAAGAAATTTCCTCATATTGCCCTAAGTTAAACTTTGGGTGCCAACAGAGAGCCCATATATTAACCCAGGGACCCGATTTGAACAAATATGAATCTGAGTCCCTTAAAGATGTTGCATAACAAATATGAAAGCATTCTGACTAATGGAGCTGATAAAAAAAAGATTATCTAAAGAAATATCCTCATATTGCAAAAAGGTAAATTTCGGGCACCCATATCAAGCACAAATATTAACCCAAAGACTCGATTTGAACAATCTTGAATCTCACTCCCCTACAGATGTTGTATACCAAATATGAAAGGACCCTGACAGGTGGATCTGAAGAAGAAAATTTTTAAAGAAATTTCCTCATATTGAACTAAGTTAAACTTTGGGCTCCAATAGAGGCTCAAATATTAATCCAGGGGTTTGATATGAAGAAATGTGAAACTGAACCTTCTAGATATATTATATACCAAATATGAAAGGATTCTGACTGGTGGATCTGAAGAACAAGAGTTTTAAAGAAATTTCCTCATACTGCACTAAGGTAAAATTTGGGCCCCCACAGAGAGCCCAAATATTAACACAGGAACTTGATTTGAACGAACTTGGATCTGTCCCGCCTAGAGATGCTTTATACCAAATATGAAAAGATTCTGACTGGTGAATCTGAAGAAGACGATTTTTAAACAAATTTCCTCATATTGTACTAAGTTAAAATTCGGGCCCCCAGCGGAAGCCCAAATATTAACTGAGAGACTTGATGCAAACTAACTTGAATCTGACCCTCGTAACAAGGATGCTTACCAAATATTAAAACATTCTGACCAACAGTTCTAAAGAAGAAGATTTTTAAAGCTTATTTACCATATTGCCCAGTTAAGATTTGGTCTCCTGCATTGACTACTGAGCCCAAATATGAACCACAGGGCTTAAATTGAACATACTTACTTGTATTTGAAACCCCTATGGATGCTGCATGCCAAATATCAGAAGAGTCTGATCAGTGGTTCTGGAGAAGTTTTTTTTATATTTTGCAAATATGCTCAGTATTTTTTTCGATGTGCAGTACGCCTCAGTACACAGCGTCATCGTGCCCCCATGCAGGCAATCGGGGTGAAGTGTCTTGCCCAAGGACACAATGCGGTTGCCGCAGGTGGGATACTTTCCACCCATCCAATATTGAGTTAGCAGTCTAGGTGCATCCAATCCCCTGTCATATATGACCCACATACAGGCCATATGATGTTTGATACTATACTACATTTTTCTTTCTTTGGAGGGGGGGGGGTGTCAATGATACATTAATAATAATAATAATAACTAGATATCACAGAGATGGAATCCATCTCTGCGGGCCCCGCAGCAACTAACCGATGTTGGGTATAAACTGATGTGAACCGTAATACTAAAATATTTCAAGCAATAGGTAAAATCTGATTAAAATCCCTTCCCGGACACAAACTTGTAAGAAAAAAAAACCAAATTCTGAATAATTTGACCTTGAGGTCAAAACTTCAAGGTCAAAGCATGGCAACCTTAGTACTCGACACGGCGTCTTGAGATAATCTACCCACATACCAAATATCAAAACCCTATCTATTAAGGGAAAAAAGTTACAGCCCGGACATGAACTTGTCAGAAAAAAAATAAAAATCTGAATAATTTGACCTTGAGGTCAAACTTCAAGGTCAAAGCATGGCAACCTTGGTACGCGACACGTCGTCTTGAGATAATCTATCCACATACCAAATATCAAAACCCTATCTATTAAGGAAAAAAAGTTACAGCCCGGACACGAACTTGTCAGAAAAGAATCCCGAATTCGGAATAATTTGACCTTGAGGTCAAAGTTCAAGGCCAAAGCATGGCAGCCGTGGTATGCGACACATCGTCTTGAGATAATCTACCCACATACCAAATATCAAAACCCTATCTATTAAGGGAAAAAAGTTACAGCCCGGACACGAACTTGTCAGAAAAGAACCCCCGAATTCGGAATAATTTGACCTTGAGGTCAAAGTTCAAGATCAAAGCATGGCAACCGTGGTATGCGACACATCGTCTTGAGATAATCTACCCACATACCAAATATCAAAACCCCATCTATTAAGGGAAAAAAGTTACAGCCCGGACACGAACTTGTCAGAAAAGAACCCCGATTTCGGAATAATTTGACCTTGAGGTCAAAGTTCAAGGTCAAAGCATGGCAACCGTGGTACGCGACACATCGTCTTGAGATAGTCTAACCACATACCAAATATCAAAACCCTATCTATTAAGGAAAAAAGTTACAGCCCGGACACGAACTTGTCAGAAAAGAACCCCGAATTCTGAATAATCTGACCTTGAGGTCAAAGTTCAAGGTCAAAGCATGGCAACCTTGATACGTGACACATCGTCTTGAGATAGTCTACCCACATACCAAATATCAAAACCCTATCTATTAAGGGAAAAAAGTTACAGCCCGGACACGAACTTGTCAGAAAAGAACCCCGAAAACGTAATAATTTGACCTTGAGGTCAAAGTTCAAGGTCAAAGCCTGGCAACCTTGGTACGCGACACATTGTCTTGAGATAACATACCCACATGTCAAATATCAAAACCTTATCTATTAAGAGAGAAAGATTACAGCCCGGACGGACGCACGGACAGAGCGATCACTATAGGGCGTCCGCCTCACGGCGGGGCCCTAATAATAATAATATGGAGTTTTTGTATAGCGTAAAACCACATAGTTGTGCTCTAAAACGCTTTACATGAAAAAAAATAAATAAATACATTTAAGCTCCCTGAGCCTCCCTCATTGATTGATACTCATTCCAAGACGAATGGGTGTCAGTGTAGCATTGTTGCTAATATATATTACCCTTGTTGCATTGTTTTTGATATCTTCTGTTTGATATTCTCCTGAGTGATGTCCAAATCTATAGCTTTGGATGTGCTCTTTAAGTACTCAGCCTTTATCTCAAGCGGATGGAGACAAAAACATGAGTTGTTGCACATATGTACATACTCTTAAATCTGCTACCTTCCCGAGTTAACCCTTTACCCAATGCAGACGATATCAAAATTTATTATTTTAAATATCATTTTTTTAAATTTTTCAAAAAATTTTAACAAAACCGTATCATGTTCCAACGAGGGGTCACATGATATGGTTTTGTTGAAATTTTTTGAAAAATAATATTTTTTCAACTGCTGAATTTGCATATTACGTGGGTGGATGCGGGCGATTCGTTAGGTAAAGGTTAATTGACATCAGTTTCTTTGCTTCATTGAATATCGAAGCCGCATCTATTGCCTTGATTTCGCCTTTATGCTGGACCCATCAAAAATCTGCAGCTGGGACACCCTTTTATTCCTCTTGCAAGAACAGCTGTCGTGTGCGCGAGTGTGTAGGCACTTGTGTGACAATTTTAATCCACATTCATTCTCTCTCTTGCAAGACTGAATCATCCACCTGATCGGTTTGATTATGGTGCTTCTAGCTCAATTTTACGAGTTCAAAAGCCAGCCTTCAAGTGTTATAAAGTACTACTTTGTACAGTACAGTATACTTTGAGGTATACATATTGGGCCTGGCTTGTTTATCAAAGTGAGTGGATGAGTTTGAACTGGGTAATGTGAGGCACCTTTCAAAAGTTAGTAACTGTCATTTTTCGGTAATTAGATGTGCAGCAAGCCAGCAACTTTGAGATTTCATGCAAAATTGTGTTCTAAACTCGGTGTTTTCTAACATCCATGTACACCTACTCTGACATTGATGACACATCACATTTATAGCTGCCTTTTGCTTTAGGGAGTCATTATTTGATGTGAGAGTAAAATATGAAGACTATCGCCTGGCGTTCCAAAAACAGGATGTGGGAAGATACATTTTATGGCAATCGTGACACTGGCCTTTACTACCAGCATACAAATTATAAATTGAGAATCTAGGAAAAAATATTACCACAGCATTTATATGCTGTGGTAAAACCAATTTACCACAGCATTCACCACAGCAGTACTGACTGTTGTGGCTAATTTCGAGGGGCTGCCTCGTTGTAATATTTCAATGATGTGTGTTACTATTAGTTACGAGCAACGTGCCACACTCTTAAGAATATTACTCAGTATTGAATGTCAGGACTGGCAGTTACCTGCTAGCCCTGATATTCAATGCTTGGGTTATGAAAGACTACTTGCACTCCTAGTACAGTACTTTGTGATATTCGAAAGTTCAAACTATATTTATTTCCAAGAAACAAAGTGAACAAACTTTAAGCTATACAAACATGGTCGTAGATTTGACATGAAGCCTGAGGTTTATAACCCATCGTCTCCACATAATGTACTGAATTGATGTTCACCTCTGTGGTTGCCATAACAATGCCGTAGGAAATGGAATTTACCACAGCAAGTGATTGCTGTGGTAAAATATTCTAAATTTCGAGGGCTGGAATGGCATAGCGAAATGCAGTGGAAATAAAACGAATTGGGATATTTTTTACTATTTATTTCAACCAGTTGATCACATTCAATTTCGAATTGGAAAGACCGAAGGAAAATGTAAAAATGACAATTGGCTTATGTGAACATTTCGATACGGATATAACAAAATATACACTATTTCCGTCTAAAAACCCCCCCGCAAATTATTTTTAATTTCAAACAGGAAAGAGAAATGTATCATGAGGATGAAGGCTGTTGGAATAGTTTTGCGAAATTTAATTAGTACCTCCAAAAGCTAAGCTATATCGTCGATGTTGACATTCCAGTCACTGTTTTCAAGATGTGCATTTGTTTATCCCAAAGCTTCCCACAGTTCCATGTGCGCTATCTAAAGTGTAAACTGGCTTTTACTGGAAAGTTGGCTTTTAGATAAAAATTAACTAGCATTACTCCCCCACCCCCTCAATGGATTTCCACCCTGTAGTCCTGTACTATTATTTGTGTCTGAATTTTAAGTCTTTTATTTCATTTTGATAAATGTTCCACCCTGTACTTTTATTCAAATGTGTATTTTTATTTGAACACAATAGCAACACCTTGGCTTAAGTTACAAGTTGTATTGTAAGCCCTAACTTTGCCAAGGCTAGTAAGTTAACCATATCCTGGGATCGACAACCGGTGTAGCATTGCCCAGTTAGTTTAGAAGCACTAAGAAGGTGGGCCAAAACAAAAGCCCAGTCAGCCCTTTTATTCAGCACCCAAGAGTGTGGGCCAACCCTTGTTTATTTTTCGGTAATTCGATACCGATACTCGTATCACATTCCACTTTCACTGGTGGACTCCACAGTCACTTTTGTAAGTTAGAAATCGAAACGTTCATGTACATACTCTCAAATGTTTCTTTCGTCCAAAGTACTACACAACAAAAAGAGTTTGCTTTTTGATATTTTGATGTTGAAAAAACGTACGAGCTTCACTTCGCGATCGCAAAATCAACGTGCATCAGATAGACGTCGCTGATTAGTTTAAATATTTTGACAAAAAAGATTTTCATTGGTCAACAGTTTATTCATTGATTCAGCAGACCTTAACTGAGTCACGGAGTATAGAATCAACCTAACCTCCCTGACTGAGTTTACGCTTCAGGCGTGTGAGATTATAACCCAGGTTATAGATTAATAATCTGCACCGCTTCGAGGCGTCTAACAAACGCTAACAGTTTTACGCCAGAGGCGTGTAACTTTATAGGGATCGGGTGTGACAGACGTATTTTTTATTTCGTCAGCTGTGGGTTTATATGTTGTATTTTGTGAGCAGCATGGATTTGACGGAGTTGGTAAGGATGGTCCTGCTAAAGGAGGTTTATTCGGTGTGCGACTGTCCTCTGATTCTGATTCACTTGCGCTACTGCTGTTTTTTGGACCAACAGGTGCTTCGCTGCCGACATCTGTCGAGCTTGTCGATGGAGTTTGTGCCTGCAAATTCAGTTCTGAACACGGTGACGACTGAAGGGCCCGGGTCTACTATTGGGAAAAGATCCGTCATTTTGATTCTCCCTTTGTGTGATTTTTTATCTGGCTTCGCGCTTTTCATGTTTTAGTTTTCAATTAAATCGAACAGTCGAACACGCTTTGTAAAATCCGCCTTGGTCCGATAATAACAGACGACAAATATGGAGGAAATAGCCGAAATTATGTCCAAGAATTGAAACTAATTTATATACGGAAGTTCGGAATGAAATGCATACGAAACTCCGGAAAATCCGAAATCTTATTCTTGTAATTTAACAGCAGAAATTGCAGAAATTCTATTGTAAGTTGACACGGCATCCATGAACTATATAATTAGATCGATGTTTTATCTGATTTCGACTGATGAAATTTGGTTATAACATACAGTTACATGATTACGCCATACCTCATGCGAAATGTGGTCGTGTGGGTACCTACAATTAGTAATAAAAGTCCCCCCCCCACCCTCGCCGGCTCTGTCGTCTCTGGTTTAGTGGTTTCCGAAATTTCACACCTCACCTATAAGTTATCTTTTAGGTAAAAGGTTAAAAAAGGAATAAATTCTCTGGGCCGAAGGCCCAATTGGGAGAATTTGGAAAATTCGCCATAAAAAGACGCGATTGCCTTGCTTTTCTGGTGGAAATAAGATAACACTTATCGCAAATAAGATAATAGTGGTATATTTTTTATTGTCAAAAAATTTGGCCTCGGAAAAAAGTGGGGGGGGCACGTGCCCCCTGTGCCCCCCCCCCCCGGCTCCACCGTCCCTGACAGCTGTGCAATTCATACCCCACAACAATGCACGAACTAGCATTACGCACGACCTATACCGTCCGTGGATCACCACAGAGCATTGAGTGGGTCAATAGCACTAATGGCTAACAGTATGCCACTTCGAGTACAGACCGTATTTCAATCTCTTTCTCCAAAGTTAGCTTATGTCCCCAAATGGGAATGCGCCAGTCGAGCTGTCGGGAAGCCGTGTTTTGAGGTAAGAAATGAAAAATATTTAGTTATTCCAGAACATTTGTGCAAGTTTCGTCTCAAAACGTGTTGTGGTGTTTGGCAAAGGGTTAAGATATCTCCATATTGAGAGATATTTTTTTCGCTTCAGGAAGTTCCTGTCTGGGAGAAAATTCATCCAAAACAATTTCCACGTACATGTACTGCGCTGATTGAAATATTGCGTCTCAATGCTCCCGTATGTCATAACGTACTTTCACTCAAATGGGGAATTTCAAAGGTGTCCCCGCAGTTTAAAATAGAACATAGTTTAACAAGGTCACTCCATTGCCAACAAAACAATCGTCCAAGCGAATCTGTAAACGGCGGATTATAAACACAATCGACTAGGAAAATACGCAATAGGGAACAGGACGTCCTGGTTGCTGTATATCATAGTGTATCTGTCACTACAAAGACGCGATGGACATACAACTGTTAATATTAAATGGTTTACTCTTTAGAATAGTGTGGGGATACTCTCCAAACAACCGACCCATAGTAGGTAAGTACCGGAACTTGTTCAAAACCCAGTTCAGCGATCGGAACGTAGTGGCTGCCCCTCAACGTTCAGATTCTTCCCATTCAAATCTGAAGTAAAATTCCCCATCAAGTTTTTATGGGAACTCAAAACTCCAAAATAGGAATATATATCAAGCTTTCGCCCTTATTACCGGCTGCATTCGATAGTACACGTATTTCCTTACATTTGGGCAGAATTTATTGATCCAAACTATGTTTTATCCTTTAATTGTCGATATTCGAATGTTTCGATATCGTCCCGAGCACAGGTACTCGGCACAAGCTGGGAAATCGAAAGAAAAATGAGATTTGATACCATTTTTGAACCTCTGCTGGCGTGCCCCTATAATGGTATATAAATAATAACAAGGTAAACAACTCGCTTTTCGAAAACGATAGCACTAATGTTCGTCCCCCCCCCCCCCCCTCAATTTTGATTCACTTTACAGGGTGTATTACACGACCGTTGGGTGTTCTTGGGTTGTTCATGATAACTGGGAGAAGTCGCCGAAAAGGCCGAAAAACATTTAGTCGGACAAGATAGTCCACAGTGGAATGAGGTTTACGAGCGACAATTATCTGATTTATTATAAATAATTCGAGGTCCCATTGTCTATGGAGGGCAGATTCAAATATTAACCGTACACCTTTATCAATTACTAATCTCGGATCCACATTTATTCATTTCTGGAGTTCACATTTACTTGGACATCTTTTCCCAAGTTGACCTGAGTTGACGGCGTCCATAGATAAGCGACTTGCGCAAAAACTTTCCCCATTCTCCCATGGGCTTATTTTCATCGATGATTTTTCTCGGCATAAATAGTAGCCAATGGGATGTCATTGTGCTTCTATGGATGCCATTAGCTTGTTTAGTTTCCAAGGGAAGGTTAAAAAAATGTATAAACGGCAAATGTGATCGCCAGAAATGAATAAATGTGGATCCGAGATAAGTAATTGATAAAGGCATACGGTTAATATTTGAATCTGCCCTCCATAAACAATGGGACCTCGAATTATTTATAATAAATCAGATAATTGTCGCTCGTAAACCTCATTTCACTGTGCACTTTCTTGTCCGACTAAATGTTTTTCGGCCTTTTCTGCGACTTCTCCCAGTTATCATGAACAACCCAAGAAATCCCAACGGTCATGTAATACACCACTGTAAAGCTTATTCATTCCTCGTTCCATTCATACTGGGTATTGTTGGATACGTTTTGTGAATCAAATTTGAGGGGGGGGGGGGGGGGGGGAAACGAAGATGAGTGCTATCGTTTTCGAAAAGCGAGTTGTTTACCTTGTTAATATTTATATATTCCATTATAGGGGCACGTCAGCAGAGATTCAAAAATGGTATCAAATATCATTTTTCTTTCGATTTCCCAGCTTGTGCCGAGTACCTGTGGTCCCGAGTCTCCTGCGCAGCTCACTATGTATTCACCGAGAGGTTTGCTATCAGCTTCAGCCATTTTAAAATGGCGGATCAAATAGAGTAGAAAAAAGACGTTTTTCGGTGGGGAGGAGAACTTGTGCTGTTGTGTACGTTAAAATGCCCAGATCTTTCCCATTTCTGTCCCAATATTTTTTTCGAGAGGTTGTGTGATCGACTTGAATAAAAATGAGTGCATGTCACCGCCAAACAACCGCATTCGACGCGTTTTAATGTGCGAGAGTCGCGTCGATTATTTATGTTTTGATCTCAAATGTTTATTTCTAAGTTCGACATATCGGTGTAGTGTATCGTAAACTACGTCCGATACCCGTCATTTTGAAACCAACCAAACTACTGGGCTGCAATTAGTTCAAAAGTTTCAGCTGATTTTATCTTTTTGGACCCTCCTCCCCTGGGGGGGGGGGGGGGGTAGGCCTCACCCACAGGAGATGAACGTATGGGACTTACAACGTGATACGGTATGACGAAAGGACACAATTTCTCACTTTAAAATAAAAAAGTTATAAGTATCGGCAACGATGAATTAAAATCCTGGTCTAATTCCCAAGTACAGACAACATGATTTTCAAATGTTTATTTCCAAATTCCAGGTGTGGTATCAAGTCCTCACATGATGCATCTGAAAATAAGGTCCATGGCTATTATAGTGATTTCAACTGCACCCCTTGGTTACACTTGTTTTAAATTCTGCAGGTAATTTTCTACCACCCCTCCCACACAACCCATTGCCCACACACCCGTAGAGTAGAAGTTTACAAAACGTGCTGCCATTTATTCTTCCAAGTTGAGAGAAAATATGCTAAAGAAAGAATGGGGAATTCAAATGTTCGGTAATACAATAGTTTTTCAACTTATTCACGAATACATGTGAAGACAGTGGCGGGGCCAGAGGGGGGGGGGTGACTCCCCCACACTTTTCCTTCGCCTCCCCCAAATTAAACTTCAAATTGCTATCTGACAGTGATTTTCCCACCCAGTATCACACCGCAAACGGCACACAACAATACACATCATGTCAGCTAGGTGTTGTAGAAATGCTCAGATATCGCTCCCAGGGCGTCCAAATCTGAAAATTTTTCACGGGGGAGATCCCCCCCCCCCCCCCCAGTTCCTCACACAAGCGAGTGGACACCCCTTCCCTCCCCTTCTCTCCTCCAGCTAAGGCCTGCAGCCTTTGGGACATGCCTTCGGTTCTCGACCTTGACCCCCACCCCATATCTTACTTAGCCCCCCCCCCCCCGCCCCGCCCTAAATTGAAATCCTGGCGCCGCCACTGTCTGAAGAACATGTATTAAAATACCAACCCGACATTCACCGATTCGATAAAAATGAATGTAAAGTCTGTGTTGGAATGCCACTCTGCAAGTGTTTTAGTGACTATTCACTCTCCAGATACATTTAGGTTTAGTTGAGAGCATTTATTAACTTTGCTGATATGGATATGTCATAAATACTATTTAGCTTTTGCTTTTCATAAATGAATATTTATATTTTTGTGAATTGTTCCATTCATTTTTAGCAGATCGGTGAATGTCAGGTTGACATTAATTTTTAGTACCTGTTCTGTACGTGAAAATCCGAATAAGCTGAAAAAAACATTGTATTACTGGAAATTTGAATTCCTGGTTCTTTCTTTCGTATATTTTCTTTCAACTTGGAATAATAAATGGCGGCACGTTTTGTAAACTTCTTCTCGACAGGTGTGTGTGCAATGGGTTGGGTGGGGCGAGGGTGTTTTTTTCTTGGGGGGGGGGGGGTGGGTGGTACCTGCAGCATATAAAAGAAGTGTGGCCAAGGGGTGCAGTGGGGTATTACTACAATCGCCATGAATTTTATTTTCAGCTCCATCATGCGAGGACGTGAAACCACACCTGCAATTTGGAAATAAACATTTGAAAATCCTGTTACCTGTTCTTGGGAATTAGACCGGGATTTTCAATCGTCCGTGTCGACATTTATAACTTTTTTATTTTAAAGTGAGAATTTGTGTTATTTCGGCATACCATATCACGTTTTACGAGAAGTTCCATACGTACACCGTGCGTGGGTGAGGCATACCCCGAGGTGTAGGGGTCGGAAAGGGAAAATCAGCTGTAACTTTTGCGGTTCAGAGGTGTGATTGGTGTCAAAATGACGGGTGTCGGACGTAGTTTACGGCACACTATGTTGGGATGCTATGCTGCACTCAGAAAAAAACATTTGAGATCGAAACATGAGTAATCGACGTGACTCTCGGTCATTAAAACACGTCGAATGCAGTTATTTGGCGGTGACATGCACTCATTTTTGATCAAGTCGATCACACAATCTCTCAGAAAAAAGATTGGGACAGAAATGGACAAGATCTGGGCATTTTAACTTGCACAGCGGCACAATTTCTACTCCCTACCGAGAAACGTTTTTATACTGCTCCATGGGCACCACACTCTGTGTTGAAAGATCGTTCTGCAAGAGTTTCAGTGACAATCCACTCTACAGATGCATTCATGTTCAGTTAAGTGCATTTTTTTAACTTTGCTGATATTTCATAAATTGCTATTTAGCTTTAGCTGTCAGGCTGACATTTTAATACCTATTCTTTACATCTATATCTGAATCAGTTGAAAAAATATTTATTACTGAACATTTGAATTCCCAGTTTTTCTTTAATATATTTTCTTTCAACTTGGACGCATAAATGACAATGGATTGGATGTGGAAGGGTGGGGGGGGGGGGGGGGTGAGGGAGAATTACTTGCAGCATTTAAAGCAAGCGTAACCAAGGGGTGCAGTTGGTATAATTATCACAGCCATGGACCTTATTTTCAGATGCATTATGTGAGGACGTTTATACCACACCTGGAATTTGGAAATAAACTTTTGAAAATCATGTTACTTGCACTTGGGATTAGACCGGGATCTTCATTCCTCGTTGTCGATACTTATAACTTTTTTTATTTAAAAGTGAGAAATTGTGTCCTTTCGCCATACCGTATCACGTTGTACGCGAAGTCTCATACGTCCATCTCCCGTCCCGGCCTACTCGGGGGGGGGGGGGGGGGGGGTCGAAAAGATAAAATCAGCTGCAACTTTTGAAGTAATTGCAGTACAGTAGTGTGGCAGGTGTCAAAATAACGGGTATCGGAGGTACTTTACGATACACTATACCGAGATGCTATACCACACTTAGAAATAAACATTTCAGATGAAAACATGAATAATCGACGTTACTCTCGCGCATCAAAACGCGTCGAAAGCTGTTGTGTGGCGGTGACATACACTCGTGTTTGTTCAGGTCGATCTCACAATCTCTTGGGAAAATATTGGGACAGAAATCTGAAAGATCTGAGCATTTTAACATACACAACAGCACAATTTCTACCCCCTACCGAGAAACGTCTTTCTTCTACTCTATTTGATCCGCCATTTTAAAATGGCTGAAGCTGATAGCAGACCTCTAGGTGAATACTTAGTGGGCTGCGCAGGAGACTATATCGTCCATGTTTTTGTCTAAATATAAAACAGTGAAAACAATAACTCGGTAATGGCGCCGAAACGAATAGACCTTTTTATCGATGCGGAATCGGAAACTCGATCGCATTCGCGCAGAGGAGGTTATCAAACTCGATTGCATTCGCACAGAGGAGGATATCGACCTCCTCTGAGCGAATGCGATCGAGTTTCCGAGTTGACCGCAAGCACCAGTGGTTCCTGGAAGTCTGCTACCGTTTTCGTACCAGAACTGATAGCGAACGTAGTGAGCGGCCAAAGGCCGCGAACGAAGAGAGCATAATGGTAAAGTGTGTGTATGTGTGAAAATATAAGATCGAAATTTAGAATATTTCAGAAATTTATATATCCATGCAATCCCAAAATCTGTGTCCGGAAGTAAACACCATGGACGAAAAATAGGAGACGAAGTTGATCAAATTGTTTGTTTTCATTGGTAGAAATCGAATTAGATTTCTGAAAAGGAACAGGTGAACGTGCAGGAATAGCGTCACCCATAGATATCGGATATGGCGTCATCTGGCAGGTTCCGTCAAAAATCGAAACCACAACAACACAAAAGAAACGCAAGTTGCGCTGCATTTGTCGTTCATTTTTAAAATTAAACTTCAATTGCTTGTACAAAAAAAAAATCAAAATTGTTGGCCACAAAGTCGCACGCTTGTTAATAAAATATCAAAGAACAAGTGTGTCTGCAAGAAATTCTATAATTTTAAGTATTTTCCTTTCGCGAGACGTTTGAAAACGACGAGTCGATGTTTTCTCCCATTTCTCATTTCTGACGCTCTTTTTTGTAAACAAAAGGTTTAGGTTTACCCTCCTCGTGCTAAGGTTCCGCTCCACAGATTTCCAGGCATTTTCAAATATGACATGCCATACACTCTCTTCAAATGCAAATATTCTGTAGCTTAGTTATCTAACTCATAACATGTATTACATTTCCCAAATCCACAAAAAACATATAACACTATCTGACTAAGTAGAAATAAACAATCTGAATGTGGGTGGAATAATTTATTGTCAAAGGCCAGACTTCAACCTGAAAAATTGCATGAAAAAATGCCGAAACCAGTCATTTTCAGCCACCTAGCAGCCTCTAAAGCAGAATTTTCCCACCAACCTCACCTACCCACCCCTGGAACAAAGCATCCCCTGTTTCTAAAATGCAAAAAAAAAATTATATGTTTCCGTCTCCTTTTTCAGTTACCTGTCTGGTAACAAACCCGTGTAAAAATTACATTTTAAAAAATAGCCAATTTTTCAAAGCCACTGTTTTCCATAATTCATCTGGTAATTTTCCCCTATGTATCAGACTCCAACTTTGGGACCAAAACTTCAAATTCTCTTGTCCAACAAAAAACTAATGTAATCATATATCTGATACTAAAAATATATCTCTATTTTACATGGCCTTAGTTTCAACATATGCCCTATGTTTAGAATTTCACTGTGCAATAGTGAGAAATGTGGAGCGGAACCTTAGGACGATTTCTGCTGGTAGATACGTAATACACAATTAAAAGAGGCACACAATGGGATTCCGGAGACTTTGCTCTTCATTGCAATGGTTTGTACTTTTTGGATTGTAATTTTTTCCCTTTTTTCTGACGCAATAAAATTTTTTGAACGATTTTTCCACTTTAATATTTATCAAGAAGTTTCGGTACCGGTACCTGGTAATGATATTTCGAACACGAACTTTTCATTTTTGAGGTTTTGAAGTGATACAGTGTACAGTAACTTACACCCAAACACCTCACTGCAGTGGAAACTCCACAGAAAATGGTTGCTTCTTTCGGACTGACCCACTTTTGAGTCACGCGGTGCTTCTTGTAACGTTGTACACCAACTTTGGCTAGGAAAGACGGTTTGCCGTCTTCGGGCTGTGATTGCAAGAGACAATTATCAATACGTGTACACGCAGTGTTGATACATTTTGTTTTTGAATATAAAATCATTCAATAAATAGTTCATGACTGATTCCTTCGAAAGATAAGGAAGATCAGAAGCTGAACTGCTGTCGTGTTTGATCAGTGACCGAGTCTGATCAAAGTCACAGTCAGTCTGTCTGTCTGTCTCCAAATCCAATTCCAAATGCATTTGCAATTTATTAAGGTGACCAGCTAAATCGGATTACAATTACCTACAAATTAAATCGTCGGAATTAATTCCATAAATTTGATACCAGACAATTTTACTTACACTCAATGATACTGAATTCATTTTCTATCTGATCCTTTTTACAGGACGTTTAACAATCCAGCGACGGTGCCACTACTGGAGGGGGATAGCTGTCCCTCCCACCCCCCCCCCCCCCAAATCAAACTTCAAATTTCTATCTGACCGTGGTTGGTTTTCCCACTCAATTTCACACCGCAAACGACACACAACAATACACGTCATGTGGGGTGTTGTAGAAATGTTCAGATATCGCCCCCACTCCCGGCCAGGGCCTCCAAATATAGAAATCTTTCATGGGGAGAACTCCATAATATCCCCACACACGCGAGTGGGAGATCCCGTTCCCCCCGCCCGCTACAAGGCCTGCGGGATTTGGGAGATTCTTTCGGCATCTTGACCTTGGATCCCCACCCCCATAGCTTACCTAAGCCCCCTCCCCCCCCCCCCCAAAAAAAAAATATATATTGAAATCTTGGCGCCGTCACTGTAGCGATCAGTCAGTATCAAGAAAACTTGTGATGGAAAGACAATGTGTTGATCAAATTTGCAGAAAGGACTACATAAAATTAAGCTACATAATGTTCTAACCAACTTGCAAGTTAAAAATACAACCACAGCTTTGGGTTCGATGGGGGGTAATTGATGCCCCCCCCCCCCCCCCAAAAAAAAGACCCTTTCCAACCTACTTAGAACCTGAAGTGTTGAGGTTGAATGGGTGAGTGTATTTGTTGCACCCCCTCTCCCTCCCCCCACCCCACCTTTCATAAAATTCCAACCTGCTTAAACTACATGTACTTGAAAATATAAGAAGTGATATGGAGGCAGAGTGTGGTATTTTAATTAATGCCTCCACCCAAATCCCATCACAGATTGCTGAGTTATGAAATTTGAAAGTGATAAAAAGTCAGAAATCTTCGCAAAAAAAAATGGGAAAACAATCTTTTCTTGCTGCTAAGAATTCACCATAGGCCAAATTAGGAAATTTTCAAACACAAAAAGAAAAGATGCAATCAGAAATTCACGCTTTCAAGACCATGAAGAAATATTTGAAAGGGGTAACAGCATGCACGTAGAATTCATCAAATTGTTAATTTACTTTCAAAGGGTACTGCTGGAAAACCTCTGTCTGGATGGTGGGGGGGGGGCGGGGCATAGAGAATAAACTAGAATTTCACAACAAGGCCATGAAAATATACAGAGTCGTGGCAAGGAACTAGATTTTTTGGTGAATAGTAATTACTGTGAACACCAATTAGAACATATTGGCTGTGGTGATGGGGGGGGGGGGGGGGGATTGTAATTTTGAAGGACCAGACCATAACAAATTTATTTGAAAAGAATGTTATGATGGGAAACAAAACTTTTGCCAGATTGTATTTATTGATGTCGGAAGTAGAAAATCACAGGGCTGTGATGGTGCTGGATTATTTTCTTATGACTTCGGTCTAAATCCTCCTAACCAAGTCCCTGGGTGAAATCACAGCATACCACTCTGAATTTATTAAGTTTTTTTGCAGGATACTACTTTTTTTGAAAACTACTGTATAATTATTTATTTATTGTTGTTTAAGGTCACATACTTATGCACAATGGATAATCATGACCGCGACAGTTTTACGGGTGGAGGAAGCCGGAGTAGAACCACCGAGCAACGACGAGCAGCTGCCAGCTCCCCAACATCGTAACTCCGCAATGCAGCACAGGCAGAGTTAGATTGGTTGAAAACATGTGCCCCATCGACGTGCAGTACGCCTTAGAACACGGCATAATCGTGCCCCCATGTGGACAATCAGGGTTAAGTGCCTTGCCCAAAGGACACAACGCAGGAGTCCGAATCGATCGCTCAGACGGTCATCCATCCGAGGACAAATCGGGCTCGACGTTGCTTAACTTCAGTGATCTTGACGAAAACCGGTTACCGCAACGTCACCGTGCCCCCAACTACTGTATAAAAACCTGTAAATGTTCAACTCATAGACGGATTGCACCCCAGGGATTTGTGTTGTAACTTTTATTGTTTTGTGAGTTCTGTTCTCAAAAAGTGTGCACAATAATTGTTGTAAAGGTTTGTGATTCAATGGTGATCTGCTCTCTCCAGGATGTATCTCTTCTCCAACTCCATGCTTCTCCAATTTTCTCCTCAATAAAGTCTCTTAAACAAGCCTTCAGCCTGGACAGACCTTTCGGTCTGATTCAGTAGGGTCTTGCTCACCTTAAAGGTGTTGAGGAATTCTATTAGCATCAAACTGTAGTTCTTCTTTTCATTGCATGGGTGGGTCACAGTGAAATTGGTGGTGTGTTGGCAGTGTGGTTGTGGGTGGGGGGGGGGGGGGGAGGGGGGGCTGGGTTGTTGAGAAATGTGGTGACTGGTGAGAGCGATCTGTATTCCATATTCTAATATTATATATATCCATATTCATCCATTGACCAATGAAGTTGAATGTCCTCATGTTTCTTGTGTCAACTTTATTGGGAATATGAGATGGGGGTATACTCCTTTGACTGTCATCCATATAATAGTATGGTGAGGACTAATAGAACAGGGTGGAATATTATACTGAAGTTACAAACTGACTTCATAATATTTCAAAGTGCCATATCTTGGATAAATAACCCCAAAATTCCATCATAACTCCAACTATCTACAGCTATGGAAGATGTTAAGAATTTAGTCCAAAACAGTGCATTCTGAGAATTAGACTGCCGTACAGCCTGGTGAAAATGAATAAAACTAGGGGATCAAATCAGAATAATATGGAGTAGAAAATACAAAAAAATATCAGTACTACAGATATGATCATTTAGAACATAGGAGTAGGAATCAAGTACTTTCCCGACTGATGCGTCATTTCATTCTTCTGTTGGCTTTTTCACTCAAGGATTTATTGTCAATCCCAGTCAGCAGCCTCTTTCGGATTTAGCACTGCTTCTCAAAGCTATCAAACTTTCTCATGCAATGGGTGTTACATGTTCCAAGCAGCACAGTGAGCACACTGCTCTGGTACACATGGACAGTCCAGCCAGCTGAAAGAAAGTTGGCCAGCTTTGAGAGAGAGGCCTTTTGGAAGTATCAGTCACAAGTATTTAACATTATTTTCCCCACTGTGCAGCCTGAGTTGTGCGTGATATTACAAAACAAATAGTTGTTAGTTTGAACAATGAATAATAGTACAAAATGAAACCTAAATGAATGAATGTGCATATTTATTAAATAAAAAAATTAACTGAATTATATTTTGTGAATTTTTGTCACTTCATGAAATAGGAGACCCATAAGTTCAATATGAAAGAGTTTAGATTTTATTTTCCCGCTCTGACCGACTTAGACCTCGTAAAACTGTAACGGTCACGATTTCCTATTGTGCATAAGTATGTGACATTAAAAACCAATAAATAAATAATTAATTCTAAAGGTGGTGGATCCATTACTTAATGCTATGTTGTGATCAGTTTTGGTTATAAATGTTAAATTTAATACCTATTTTTTTTTCAAATTATACCCCTGGCAAATAAACTGCTATGAATATTGCCATGGACATTCTATTATTTTTTGGGCACAAATTTACTTTTTTCTAAAGTGTTCAAAATGGTTTTGGGTACGAAATCACTTGGGTACGAAATGATTTTGGTGATGGGTACGGAATTACACACACCCAACGACATCCTCTTTATATTTTTTATTCAAATTTACAAAATCCATTACGGGGAGAGTGGATTGTAACAAAACGATCCGTGGGGTGGCATTATCACCCAAAGTATTACTTTCAAATTCTGCACACATGGGCAAAAAACGCAAGCGAATGCTTGGGAACGGGACGGTTCGCCATCGGGACGATTCGCCAATGTCGACCGGGACGGTTCGCCATCGGGACGATTCGCCATTTTTCGTAGGTGGGACGATTCGCCATTCGGTGTTATTTACTGGTCTAAAAATAAACTTTATTTTAGGATCAGTGGTATTGACTAGAAGAGGATTACCGGAAGTGGGCAATAGAAAACAGACAACAGAACGCTTGGCTTCGACAAAATATATGTTGTTTATTTTTTAAATTTCATCAATATAGTTGGTAGTAAATAACAGTAGGCTGACATAATATTTTGCGGCAATATAACAAGTATAACACACAAATAACAAAAGCTGACAATATAAAAAAAATAAAACAAAATAACTTAGGCTACATAACGCTTGAAACCTGACGATGGAGAAGCAATTAAAATGTGTGATAGAAGATATTTTTCGTGATTGCATTAAACATTTATTTAACATGGCGTTTATTAATTAATTTCGGTGCCTGTATAACCGGCCTATTAAAAAAAAATACGTAATTAAGTATATTGATTAGTTCTGATTATGAAGCAAAAATTTAATATCTTTGTGATAATTTATTACAGTACCGCCCATAAAGTGTAAAGTAGAAAGTGCTTCTGATACAAGCTCTTTGATATTTATTTATTTGGTTATTTTTTTATATTTATTTATTTATTTGAATATAACATTTTTACGATAAATACAAAACATGATTAGCTACACACCTTCTATGTCGTTGTTTGTGCGAACAGTATGTACTGGAGTTAATCCATTGTTCTTGTACATAATCAGTAAATTTACGGAGCTTGGTTTCTGGTTCTGTTTTTTGTTGCAGTGCCTCAAATGTTTCCCTGATCTGATTCGCAGGTAAGAAAGGTAGAGCCAGCATAAACAAACAAGCTGGTTTTAAACAAAAACATGTATCACTCAAACTTGTAAAAACAAGACTGCGGCTCTCCTTTCTGGCAATTTCAATCTCCAACGCAAATTGTTATGTAAACATTTTCTTCATATTTTTCATTGCACACATGTCCAGTATTGTTTGTTTTGACAACAATGTCCCCTGTAATTGACTCAGTGTAAGTAAGTACCTAATAAGATATTAGCTAATTTGATATAAGATCTTTTGAGAAAAAATTATGTTGATTTAAATGTTCTTTTCATGTAAAATTAAGAAGTAGAATAAAAAGAAACAAAAATATTAAAATATTGAAAATAAATGAAAAAATAAAATGAAAATCTTAGATAAAAAACCGGGACGATTCGCCATTTTAGGTGGGGCGATTCGCCATAAAATCGAGGTTATGGCGAATCGTCCCGATGGCGAAACGTCCCGTACCCTAATGCTTCAGCCAATGACCCTCCGAGTGTAACCCAGGGATTCATTGGCTGGAACTTTGCTTGTGCTTGTTATGCTTTGCAACAAATTTGCAATTATTGCTTGGGTGGAATCTCCACTCTGCGGGTGATTTAGTGATAATACACTCTAACGTACTGTAAGTTGTAACTACGTTCGCACTTTAGGTAGCACCTATTTCATATTAATGAAGTAATATACTGTTCAAAAAAAAGAAAAGAAACGCAAAACGGGTTTTCTGTGATGAGAGACGTTCCCGAGTTATGGGATAAAAAGACAGAGAACGCAATCAATTCATAACCAAAGTGTTAATGGATGAATGAAGCACAAATGGAGACGTTTCGGATGTTAACGTCACGAGTCGACGTCATCCAAACTCTATATAACGTGACCGCCATCTGAGTCGAAAACTGCTTGGCACCTTCTGTTCCATGTGTGTGTTTTAATGAATTTAAGGAATATCAGAGGTGGGAATTTCAAAGTAAACAAATTTCTCTTATATAGCACCTTAAATTCTTGTTTTGGGATGTAATGTTTTAGGGTTTTTCCGTTTTTGTAATTTTTACGACATTCATCGATGGCCATCACGCATCCGTTTCCCACCTTACAGTTATTACAAGAAAACGTTTTGTGCAAGCTCAAGCGCACGAAAACACTCTTATTCTGTTATGATTCAATATCTTCGTATTAGAATATAAACAAAAACATTCTGTGAACAAACGTGAATCTCTCTCACTGAAAGAAGATGCCTTGTCCATAGGAATTTTCGTTTAAAGTTTGGAGGTGGCGAAACACGACAACTCGAGTACTGATGGAAATGAATACGGTGAATCCAGGTGCTTCAAAGGGGACTCTACATTTTACATTATGATCAACTGAAGAAAAGGTATGATGCTCGGACTATTTATGTCACTCCTGAGGGGCTCAAGGATTGACAATGTATCCCATGGAGATGGATTGCTTAATGCAGACTCATTATTGGACTCTGTTTATACTGTGTTCTGTTCAAGGTGAGCGCTTCAGGCCCAATGGGGCCTCTTGTTTATCGTAGGCCATGAAGGCTATGAGAAAATCCTTCAATGAAGTCTAATTTATTATCCCTCTTAGCCTCATTTCGGTATTTGAGGATACCTATGGCCTGGTATTGTATTATTTGAGGATACCTTTCGAGGATACCTTTTGGAGAATCCCTTTTTTGTCGTTTGACCCCATGAAGGCCACGAGAAAATCCCTCAGTGAGGTCTCTCTTGGCCTCGTTTCGGTATTTGGGGATACCTATGATATGGCGACGTACTATTGGAGGATACCTTTTGAGGATTCCTTTTTGGAGAATCCTTTTGTTGTCGAATGAAGTCATGTGGGTCATGAGAAAATCCCTCAATGAGGTCTAATTTACTATCCCACTCAGCCTCATTTCAATATTCGAGGATACCTATGGCTGTTATTGTATTATTTGAGGATACTTTTCGCGGATACCTTTTGGAGAATCCCTTTTTGTCGTATGAGGCCATGAGGGCCATGAAAAATCCCTCAGTGAGGTCTATCCTACTATCCCTCGGCCTCATTTCGGTTGGGGCCATGAGGGCCATGAAAAAAATCCCTCAATGAGGTTTAATTTACTACCCCTCTTAGCCCCATTTCGGTTGAGGCCATGAGGGTCATGAAAAATCCCCCAATGAGGTCTACTTTATTATCTCTCTTAGACTTATTTCTGTATTTAAGGATACCTATGATCCAGCTCCAATATGGCTCCTAGCTCCTATACAGATCCTATACAGGTAGTCTTACCAACGGCCTCCATCTTTTCTCCAAAACTCTAAGGCCATTACTTATCTATGATCTATCTGTCCTATCATTGGCTTCTACAGCATTCTTGTGCCATTGCGGCCTTGTACCATTACCATTGGCTACCGTTATTCTGCCCCATGCATCAACTATTAATACTGACTTGTAACACTACTTCCCAGCTATACCTGTCTCTGTCTCGACTGTACCCTCGGCCAGAAGGCTTCATCTTCCCCATTTTATACAGCGTTCAATGTAAAATATCTATAGACAAGCTATGTAAGGGATTCCGTAAGTGGGATTCCTAGCCGATTCCGTAAAGTTGGATTCCGTGTTTTAACATTTTAACAGGTTTAACTGACTGAACTTTTCTGAGGACGCCGATGGTAAGACTACGATGGTAAGACTACCATAAGCTGTAAGGAGTTTGGAATCCCACTTACGGAATCCCTTTTACGGATTCCCTATAGAATCCCTTTTTTGGAAATGTCTGTGGTTATAGAATCCCTTTTTCCGAGATGAGTCGAAGAGTAGTGTGTGAAGTCACTCGTTCGAGCAATGCTCGATAGCCCATTTGCTCGATGGGATTCGACACTTGGACTTATTCTCAGAAACCCTTGTGTCAGGTAATTATGTGACAGCGAGTTGGGTTTAGGTGATTGAGTGATCTGATTGGTCGAGATCAGAGGTAGCTAGGACTAAATCAAACAGCAGAACGAGTACAGAATAGAGTTTGGGATAGGCAGAAAATCGAAGATTCTGGAAGAATTCGAATTATATAAACAGGCAGAAAAATGGGGAAATTCCGAACCAGCAAAAGATACTTTTGTTCAATCGCTCTATTTAAGTCACTACAACACTACGTGCTAGGATTATAGAGAAGAATCCGTTGTAAATAAAGTCGTTTTTTGGTGATTTAGAGGGATTGTCGGATTGTTTGTGGTAATTAGATTCACCCTTTTATAAAGGAACACATCCTCTGAACATACCCCTGTCATATAAGAAGCCTTGGGTAACATAGCAACCACGTGCTACCATAGAAACCAAGATGGTGACCTCCAGTATACAAAATGGTCGACCGAAACACGTATCACTCTAGAAACACGCGCTGTGCATGCGCGAGACATACTACTCATAAACACGGAATGGAAGAGGAGGAAATTTTACCTTAGATAGTGATCATAATCTGATAACAGTAAGGGTAGGGGCAATAGATTAGCAAAACAAAGGGAGGTCTTTAAGGAAAGGAAACTGGAAGAAGAAGCAAACTGTGGGCACTTTGAGAATTTAAAATTAAAGCAAGAAAATGTGTCATCCTGGGATGACGTTCAGGAGTTGGGCATTTTGATAGTAAGAAGTCTAAAAGATGGTGGACGCCGATGGTAAGACTACCAAAAGCTGTATAGGAATCCCACTTATGGAATCCCTGTTACGGATTCCCTATATAATCCCTTTTTGGAAACGTCTGTGGTTATAGAATCCCCTTTTCCGAGATGAGTCGAAGAGTCTTCTGTGAAGTCACTCGTCCGAGCAATTGCTCGATAGCTCATTTGCTCGATGGGATTCAAGTCGCTCGAGCAATGCCTGTGCCATTCGCTACTTGATTGACACTTGGACTTATTCTCAGAAACCCCTGTGTCAGATAATTATGTGACAGCGAGTTGGGCTTAGGTGATCTGATTGGTCAAGACCAAAGGTCGAGATCAAAGATAGCTAGGACTAAATTAAACAGCAGAACGAGTACAGAATGGAGTTTGGGATAGGCAGAAAGTCGAGGATTCTGGAAGAATTCGAATTATAGACACAAGCAGAAAAATGGGGAAATTCCGAACCAGCAAAAGATACTTTTGGTCAATCGCACTATTAAGGTCACTATAGCAATACGTGCTAGGATTATAGAGAAATTTCACAAGGAATCCGAACAAGAGGCGGAAACCGAGGATTTAGTGCGAAAACCGAGCCAGTGGATAATAACTACCGAGTTGTTTGTGGTAATTCTACGAAGTAACCGAGGATTTGGAGAAAATTCGAAAAGTACCCCAATTTAATAGAACGCGACTCATAGCACTGGGTGCTATTATTATAAGCCCGAATGGGCCTTCGCCAACGCCGTTTCGGTAGTTTTGGGTGTTTTTCTTTTGGTGATTTGGAGTGAATGTTGGGTTTATTTCGGTAATTAGATTTAATCCCGTTGAATCCAACACACCCTCAGACATACCCCGTCCAACTGTAGGCCTTTTGGTCACATAGTAACTACATGGTCCCACAGAATCCAAGATGGTGGCCTCTAGTATACAAACTGAACGACGAAAACACGCGTCACCTAACAACACGCCCTGCGCATGCACACTGCCACCACGTATCAATATGGGAATGACGTCACAAGACGATCGCTCACGCGGGCTGCCATTGCAATCAAACACGGCGTAAATAGGTCTACAATAACTCGGGAGGTCTGGAATTACAGAAAGGCAGATTGTATAAAAATGGATGCCCTCATTAATGAAACAGAATGGGAGAAACTAATATGCAGTGAGGCGGACATCAATGACGCCTTGTTAAATTTCGTTTCCACTTTCTTGGAAATTGCGGAAAAATGTATTCCACACACAAAAGTCATAATCAGGAAGTCTGATAAACTTTGGTTTGATAGCTCTATCAGAAGTACAATTCGTCTTAGCAATCGACTTCGTAAATTAGCAATAAAAAGTAATAACCAAAACACATGGACAAAGTATAAAACAGCCAGAAACAAAGTTAATATTATGTATCCAAATATAATAGGTTTACAGTACGAACATTTCTCCACGGGAGAAGCGGATTGCTTCCCTTTGTACACTTTTTATGTTGTTGTGGACTTTGAATAAGAATCACGTATCTCAATTCAAGCAGCATTCTTCATTTGTTACTAAGAACATAACAAAACTGACGACGATATGGGATACAAGTGTTGTATTGTATTTGATGACTGAATCCACGAACTCTTGGTTGAAAACCCACTCGTCTGAACTTGTCTGAAGGCTGATTTTTTTTTTGTCATCATCACCCTGATTATACAGTGAAATTGAAAATGGTCGTCGCCGCCTACGGTAAGATTGAAGAATTCGATGTCTACACTGATCAAAATTGGGATGAGTATATTAGCGGGGGAGGAATTCGTCACATACAGGTGAATTGTGCACTTGGTGATACCTTCTTGAAATTTGGCACACTGTTAGTGTAGGCTATGAGGTTCTCAAAAACGATCGGCTACAAGTTGACACCGACCGGTGGCGACCAGTAGCGGCACAATCCAAAATGGCCGCCAGCGGCTGAAGGGAACCTCCTTTTCGACGGTCTACCGACTATACATCCGATTGTAAGGGCGCGAAAGTGAACTCTGATCCACGCACGTGTTGGAAACAGACGTGGGAGATGATGTAGAATAAAACGAGATTCTCTATACGGACGCATCAATTTCTTGGAACTTGAAAAGAGCGTTGTTTCTCCGGGATCAGCGTCATTCAGGCAAACCTGAATGACGCTGATCCCGGAGAAACAACGCTCTTTATGAAGCAGTCTCTTTGCCATACAATCTCTTGTTTGGCGTAATTCCGCAAGCAATTCTGATTTGTCTGTCGAAATTAATTCGAGAACGCGATTGTTCACAAAAATCATTCACAGAATGAGTGAGAATCCTCTTCGTGTACGGACTAGTACTGACTGGGAACGTTGTTGCTTTTGCCAGCAAGACAGTTCCAAGAAATTGATGCGTCCGTATAGAGAATCTCGTTTTCATGACGCCTATAAAGCTATTGAGGAAGACATAACGCGCTTCCTAGATAATGGCGTTGAGCTTCCATATAATTTGACCATTGATTGTTTGATGAGAGAGAGTGATGAGTGTATGTCGATGTCACTGTTGACGAATAAGGCAATATATCATAAGACATGCCGTGACAGTATTCGGACTCACATCGTACAGCGCGTGCTACACAAGCGAGAGCGAAATGAGGCAGTGGCATCCTGCTCCACGCTGAGTCCTAAAAGAACACGGACAAGTTTTGAATCTGGCTGTGACAGGAAACTGCCCCAGTGTGTTTATTGTCACAAACGCGAAGGTGACAGCAGTGAGCCTATTTGCAGATCAATGTCTGATAACAATAAACTCAAAATTATGGCAAAGGAAGCCGAGAACTGGGTTGTTTTTTCTCGGGTCAATGCAGCATTTGATTCCGCTGCTAGTGATCTTTACTATCACAAAACCTGTTATTGTAAGCTTGCCAATGAAGCACGAGCGGCTAAATCTAAAAAGTCGAAGAACGCCGAACATTCCGCGTCAGGCCTGCCCTATGACCCTCTCGTTATGGCAGAGCTCATAACATTTGTTGAACACAACGATTCCGCGATGAAGCTTGTCGATCTCAAGAATCTGTACAGTCGGAGGTTGAAGCAAGTCGGTTCTGATTGGCTTAGTGAAGAAATACATTCCACTCGATTCAAAGAACATTTGTTGCAGAAATTGGGCGATGGCTGGGACGCCTTCACACAGGGTAGAGATGTGTTTATTTCAAGTAGGTTTCGAGTTGGCTCCTTGTTGTCCGAATCTTTAACTCGTATAGTGTCTGAGGAAGAGGCAAAAAAGATAGTTGATGTGGGTCTTCTTCTGCGTAAACACATACTCATATCTCAAGCTCCTTTCACGGGATCATTTTCATCTTATTGCTTGAGCGAGCCTGTACCCAACTCACTCCTGACTCTTCTTAGAGTTCTACTTGAGGGCACATGTAGTATACAGAACTTAGGCGATGATGAGACTGTTAATGCCAAGACTCGAGTGGCTTGTACTATTTCACAGATGTTGATCAGCAATTCAGCGAAACGCTCCGAACATGCACAAAATGTTCACCAGAGACGTGACAGAGAAACTCCAATGCCTCTTTATGTGGGTTTGAAGTTGCATGCCCATGATCGTATGAAAAATCTTATCAGAGATTTTCATCAAATGGGACTCTCTGTCTCTTATGATCGCGTAATGGATGTTCGCAGGAGTTTCGCGAGAGCTGTTTCACTGCGGTTCAAGAACGAAGGTGTTGTAGTCCCAGCTAACTGCAAACGTAATGTTTTCTCGATAGGAACCACTGATAACATTGATGTATCTGGTAGATCTGATATGCATGGTACGTCCATCACACTCATTGGTCAACTGAGCAGGGACAATGTGGGTACTGATCCCCCACCACTGAGTTTAGATGTTCCAGAAGACACACAAATTGAACTCCCAGACGACTATGCATTTGTTCCTTTCGTTGAAGACTTTGGTGGGGACATCAGGCTTGAATCTCCAGATGAATGTAATGTACGGCCCAATGAATATGCAGATTTGAACGTGGGAGAGAATGACTGGTTGTCTCATGTGTCACAGATCAGCAATAAAGGGAAGGTTGATGGCAGCTGGCAGCTTGATGAAGTCCCTGTGACCTTTTCAGGCTTCTTTTCAAAACATGAAGATCAAGACAATGTCAAACCTCGTGCAGTTATTGGGGTATTCCCTGTTTTCAGTGAGCAGAAAGCGGACTCACTCAGTATGCAGAAGCATGCTATGTATGTGGTCAGGGAAGCTACTGCTTTCGTAAACCCCGGCCAGATACCTGTCATTGAAGGTGACTGTCCGTTGTATGCCAGGCAGAAAAAATGTCAATGGCTGTTCCCAGAGGAGATAGGTGAGGATCGAATGGTGTGTATGATTGGATTCCTGCATCTTGAAATGTGCACCCAAGAAGCTGGTGGTAAGCTTATGGGTGGTTCTGGTTGGGAGCGAATGTTTCACCTCGCAAAGATATTCACACCCGGTGTAGCATCATCCCTACTTGGTGGGAAACATGTCAAGAGGACGCGACAGGCATATCTTCTCACTCTAGCTTGGCTTGAGATCCTCAGAAAGAATGCTTATGAGATTTACTGTCAGCAGACTGGGCCCCATGAGTCATTTGAAATGTGGGAACAGAGGATTCTTTCACAATCTCCAACTGCGCGCTATTGGGGTGAAATCGTTCGGAACTTTCTCTTGACAAGCTGTCAATTCGTTCGGAACCAACGAATCGGTAACTGGCCTGGTACACTGTGTTCTATCGATGAGTTGTGCAGTTACTTTTTTGCCCTAGGACATACAAATTATTGTCGGTGGGTCCCCGTATTTCTGAGAGACATGTCTCAGCTACCCAGGCGGCATCCTTCAATCCACAACAAATTCATGGAAGGCCATTTTGTGGTCCAGCGTAGTGAGAGGAAGTTCAGTATGATGGGTTTAGATCAGAGCCAAGAACATAGTATCCAACTACTCAAAGAAGACAGTGGTCCAAAAGGTCTCTATGGCCAGGCTGAAGAGAAAGTCGTTATTGAGCTTTCAAGGTCAGAAGTTCTGCGTGTTATAGATGAGTATGAATATGCAAGTTTCCACACAACATCATCAGATAACACGGAACACCCGGAAAGTTCGGTATCAGAGCAGAAAAAATTTCTGAATCAATTGAAATCTCTCCTCGATCTGGTGAATCAGGGACTCATTATCAACCCTTATGATGAAACTAGTGGTCAGCTGGTGACATTAGATACTGGTGAATATATGGACCCCGAAGTTAGTAAGAGTTTACGGTCATTACCCGAAAGGGGCAAGCATTTATATTCCACTTTCTTGAAGGAAAGGCTTGTGGAATGCACCGTACCCCTGAATGATGTTATTCCCAAGGCAAATATATATACCTTCCTTAACCCACCCCCAGCCAACCTGGACAAAGGCCGAGACAAACTCATGTCAAGTAAAGCAACTGCCGCAATAGTTACCCAGATGTTCGTTTCACTGCAAGCCCGGCCTGATTCAAACATGGATGAGTTTTTCATGCACGAGAATGCACGTGATCCGCCAGCATTATCCGATAGAGGTAAGCTACGGAGTGGGACAAAATCTCAAATTCTCAATTGTTTACCAGCTATTCCTGCACAAGGGAAGAATTCAGCAGCTAGACAAGCTTCAGTTGTCATCTTGGATATGCCTGCTGTAGTCCATGTAATCAAACCACAGAAAGCGGATCTGTTTGGAGAATATGCTCGATTGCAATTATTGCCATACATCGAATCTCTGATTAACACGAACACCACAAGGGTTGATGCGATCTATGACTGTTACCCCGAAGGCAGTTTGAAGAATCAGACGCGAGCAAAACGCCTCGGTGAGACAGCAGTTAGGTTGATACGGGTGTCCGAGAACGTCCCTTTACCTAAAGGGAAGAATTGGCAGGCATTCTTGAAAGTTAGTGAGAATAAAGACGAATTTTTCAAGTTCCTGTCTGCTGAACTGCTGAAATTAACATCAACATCCGAGTACCAGTTGTTAACGACATCAGGAGAATATGTACTATGCAATAAGGATGTTAGCTTATGTGACATATCTCCATCGAACCACGAGGAAGCAGACACGCGCATGATGCTTCATCTCAACCATGCAGTCTCACAAGGTCACAAAATAGCTTTTCTTCGCACGGTTGATTCTGATGTCGTCATTCTGTCTTTGCACCATTTCGCAACATTCCGTGACCTTGGACTCAGTGAGCTGTGGATTGGGTTTGGAATTGGAAAGGCATATAAAGATATGCCAATTCATGAGATAGCTTCACAACTTGGACCTGATTACTGTAAGGCCCTGACTTTCTTCCACGCCTTCACAGGTTGTGATGTAACATCCAGCATGCTCGGCATTGGGAAGAAGACAGGATGGAATGCATGGATGAATTTTCCCGCATCAACTGAAATGATGATAGAATTGACTGAGAATCCGCAAGTCTTTTCAGAGGATTCCCCTCATATGCAGCATATCGAAAAACTCACCATACAGATGTACAGTAACAGTTGTGTCAGTACACGTGTCAATGATGCGAGACGGCATATGTTCACACATGGCCTTAAGTCTATGGAAAACATCCCGCCCACCAAAGCAGCTCTGTATCAACATGTAAAAAGGGTAATTCTTGTGTCATCTTTCATTTGGCATCGTGCTCTGCAGAAACACTTATGTGTGCCAGACCCATCACAGTACGGATGGGAGTGGAATCCACGTCTCAATATTCTGGTCCCATTTTGGACTCACCTAGGAGACGCAAGTGCTGCATGTGCACTGATGCTCCACTGTAGTTGTGCCAAGGCCTGCAAGGGCAATTGCAAATGCTTGAAAGCTGGATTAAGGTGCACACCTTTGTGTAAGTGTGAAGGTGGCTGTTGTAACAATATTGAGTAGTATACTGTCATGTTAGGACCAGTCATCTCCTATTCTGGTATTTTTTTTTCCATTTTCGGCCAGTTAACACATGTCATGTTTCTAGTTGAGTTGATTTTGCTAACAAATGTTCATCCCATGTGGCTTGCTACATTGTCCGGGGTATAGGAATACAGTTTTAGATTTCGGAAAATAGTCTGTTATTTACTGCACAAGACGGTGTTAATTCATGCATAGCATGATACAATATCCCCAACTATTTTGCCTCTGTACAACAGTTGATACCTTCGTTCACCCGTGTGTTCATCTATGGTATCCTTGTCTTTCTCTGGCCATAGGCCACATGTGACTAGTCAGTTCCTACTCCATAGCAAATCAACTTGGAAATCCTTCATCTTGTAGCGCACTCATGTCTCAATGAATCCATACCTGAGTTGATCTAATAAATCTAACGTAAGGTATCAAATTGCCATACCGGATCATATTTCGATAAGTTATTCGCTAAAACATTTCGACCACTCATCGACATCAAAGGTCATGTTTTGGCTCCCAGTGGTGGCTATATCTCTATATCCCTGGTAAAGTAGCATACCATGAGGGATGGGCATTAAGTGTCGGCAACATTAATCCTGACTTGGAACACACCACATCTTAACTGGCCGAAAATGAAGAATACTACTTGTAGTCAAAAAATATTCCTGTACCTCGAATGACTGCAAACATACACTCACCCCTTCTAGTCCCATTTTGCCAATGTTCTATACTGGCAAGATAACATTGTATAATTAACAACGGGAACTAATGCATCCCGAGTTCATTCCAGCACTGCCCTTGCTGGCAGACGTGTCGCTATGGTGTTGAGATTGAACCAGAACTCCTCTAGAAATTTGATAGTTTTATTTTCTTAGAAAATAAATCTATCGAAAATGCCGGAAGTTGAGAATAGACTGTCACTTTAATTGGATTATCAAATGTCCAAGTATCCCCACTGCTGCATACTATCGAGTACCCTTGTTCATGTGTTGACAGGAATCTCTCATACCATGTTCATTTGACCATTGCATTCCCGAGAAACATTCAACACTAATTTATCTACGGACGGACGATCATACTGACAGTCAGACACACAGACGCACACATCGACGGAAATTCTGATCCCATTATCCATTAATCTTCCCCCCAACTTGTTCCAAGGGCTTCACTCCATCATTCACATCAATTACAGCACATGTATGGTGTTAGGTTTGGAGCTTCAGTTGTGCGATCGGCGAAAATAGCTTTTTTTCGATCCGCTTGGCGGCCATTTTGGATTTCGCTGCTAGTGGTGGCTAGAGGATGGTGCCAACTTGTAGCCGATCGATTTTGAAATCTCTGATGCCTACCCTTACATCATGCCAAATTTCAGGAAGGTATCACCAAGTGCACAATTCTAGCGAATTCCTCCCCCGCTATATTGAAAGGTTTGAACATTATTTTCACGCCAATGATATTTCTGATGAAAGTAAAAAACGTTCGATTTTACTCACAGTGTGTGGTTCGAACATGTATTCGTCGATTCGAAATTTGGCATACCCTGCAAAGCCAGGTGAGAAAACGTATCCTGAACTGAAAACATTGATTTCACATCACCTGAAACCGAAACCTCTCGTCATAGCAGAAAGGTTTAAATTCCATCAACGTCAACAGAAGGAAAGTGAGACTGTAAGTCAGTTTTTGGCAGAACTGAAAAAGTTGAGTGAACACTGTAATTTTGATAATTTTTTGAATGATGCACTTCGTGACCGGTTTGTTTGCGGTCTTTATTCTAAACAAATTCAAAAGAAATTATTATCAGAATCTGAATTGACATTGAAAAAATCTCTAGACATCGCTGTAAGTATGGGAACTTGAGTCAAATAAATTCAAAGAATCATTTGCTGCAACTGCAAGTCAAAGTTCTATGCCTGAAAAGTCTAACAAAATTACTTCTGAATGTTATCGGTGTGGAAAAAAACACCCACAATGCATCTACATGTTTTCACAAAAACACCACCTATCATAACTGCAAAGGTTTGGGACACCTGAGCAGAATGTGCAAGAATAACTCTGGAAAAACTTGTAAAACTACTGATAGGGTTGACCACTCTGCGAGGCAGGGTTACCAGGGTAAGAAGAAAAGTTATGCTAATAACAACAAACTTAAAAAGATATCTTCCAAGTTAAATTTTGTTGACAACAAATCTGAAAATAGTGACTCTTCTGATGCTTCTTGGCCAATTTTAGTTTCCATAGCAGAGGGAAGAATGAAATTAAAATAGCTGTTAAAATAAATGGGGTTCCTTGTGAAATGGAGTTGGATACAGGAGCATCTGTATCACTGATATCCGAGAAGGTATATCGCGGTAACTTCAAGAAATCCAATCGATTACAACAGTCAACTGTGGTATTAAAATCATTCACGAATGATATTGTTCCTGTTCTTTCTGTTCTTCGGGAGATAATTGTTGATGTTGAATATAAATCCCCAAAAGTGTCTTTACCTCTAATTGTGGTTAAAGGGAATGGACCTTCTTTGTTTGGAAGAGACTGGCTTTCAAAATTGAATTTAGATTGGCAACATATTAAGTTAACCATTGTTGGAAAGAGCACATTACTTCACTCATTAATTGATTATTTTGGAAGAAAATATTCTTTATTTGATGGGAACCTTGGAACTTGTAAAGGGGTTAAGGCTTCACTGAAAGTTAAACCTAGTAGCACCCCAAAGTTTTTCAAACCACGACCAGTACCTTATGCATTAAAAGACAAAATTGCTGTTGAATTAAAACGTTTAGAGCAGGAAGGGATTATCGAAAAAGTTGATTGTTCTGACTGGGCTTCACCAGTTGTGCCAATTCTCAAGCCCGATAATACAATACGTATATGTGGTGATTATAAAATTACTATCAACCCAGTATTAAATGTACCAGAGTATCATCTTCCCCAAGCTGAAGAAATATTTTCCAAACTAAATGGTGGAACAAAATTCTCAAAACTGGATCTATCTCATGCATATCAGCAGATTTTGTTAGATGAAGATTCTAGAAAGGATGTTACAATTAACACACATTTAGGACTGTATCGTTACACCCGATTACCTTTTGGGGTCTCCGCGAGTCCGGCCGTGTTTCAAGAAACTATGGACAAGGTGCTTGAGGGACTTGAAAGTGTGGGTGATATTTTGGATGATATCACTGTGACTGGTCGGAATGAGACTGAACACATAAAAAAATTTGGAAACAGTTTTAGAACGTTTGGACAGATTTGGTATTAAACTAAAGAAATCAAAATGTGATCTTATGAAAGATGAAGTGGAATATTTTGCTTTTGTTGTGAATAAAGATGGCATAAAACCATCTCCAAAGAAAATTGAAGCCATACTAAATATCCCAGAACCAGAAAATAAAAAAGAGTTACAATCTTTGCTCGGAATCACGAATTATTATCGTAAATTTATTCCTGACATGTCCACTGTTGTTAAGCCATTAACTGCTCTTCTGGGCAAGAATGTTGATTGGAATTGGTCTGAGGATTGTCAATTGAGCTTTGTGAAAATAAAAGGACTATTGGTTTCAACAAATGTATTAGTGCATTATCAAGCTGATAAAGCAAGTGTATTAGCGGTTGATGCATTACCATATGGACTCGGTGCGGTTATTTCGCATAAATGTGAAAACGACAGTGAAAGACCTATAGCATATGCTTCACGTACACTCACATCCGCTGAAATGAATTACTCTCAAATTGAAAGAGAGGCACTTGGATTAATTTTTGGAATTACTAAATTTCACCAGTATCTATAAGGTATGAAGTTCACGCTTGTTACTGACAATAAACCATTAGCTTTGTTACTTGGTCCAAAGAAAGGTATTCCAATATTGGCAGCTTCGCGTCTTCAGCGTTGGGCAATTCAACTGTCTGCATACAATTAAATGTCGTGTCTCAGCGAAAAATGGAAATGCAGATGCATTATCGCACTTATCTTTGAAAAACAATGATGACATTTCTGAAAGTGTGTTTTTTCCAAGAAGTTAGTGTGATTAATAAACTTCAGATTACTAGTCTTCCTGTAACTGCTAGGAATATAGCCAAGGCAACTAATTCTGACCAAGTTTTATCTCGTGTGTTGTTGTTCACACAATGTGGGGGTGGGGGGGGGGGGGGGGCAAATAAATCAGATATTTCAGCTGAACTTATGTGTTTTTGGAAGGTCTGTGATGAACTTTCAGTAGAAGAGGGTTGTCTTCTTCGTGGAATAAGAGTGATTGTACCACACAAGTTTAAATCAGAAATACTGTCTGAATTGCACAGTAACGATCCAGGTATGGTTCATATGAAGTCTTTGGCACGTCTTCACGTGTGGTGGCCCAATTTAGATTCGGACATTGAGCAAAAAGTACGTTTGTGTGAACTCTGTCAGAAACAAAGACCACAATTTCCTAAAGCTCAAGCAAATCCTTGGATTTGGCCTAACCGGCCATGGCAGCGAATACATTTAGATTTTGCCGGTCCATTTATGAAAGAAATGTTTTTGATAGTCATTGATGCAAGATCTAAATGGTTAGAGGTCATTCGAATGTCATCTACCACAGCTGAGAGCACAATTAACGCTTTACGTTTTCTATTTTCCTCTTATGGAATTCCAGAGGAAATAGTCTCTGATAACGGACCTCAATTTACTGCTGACAATTTTCAAATATTTCTAAAATGTAATGGAGTTAAACACATTAAATCAGCACCGTACCGCCCCAGTTCGAATGGAGAAGCTGAGCGTGCTGTAAGAACTTTCAAAGATGCCGTGAAAACAATGAAAAATGAACCTGGGACATTGAACCAGAAGCTTTCATCTTTTCTATTGTCCTATAGATCTATGCCACACTGTACTACAAAGACAACTCCAGCTGAACTGTTTCTAGGTCGACGTATTAGAACTAGAATTGATTTGTTGCATCCAAACTTGCAAAACAGTGTAGAAAAAACATGTTTCCCCTAAACCGAAGCATACTAGATGTTTCCAAGTGGGTGAACAAGTGTTAGTTCGAGATTACAGGGAAACTGGGAACAAATGGGTTGCAGGGTATTGTGTTATGTCAGTTGAGTCCTGTTACCTATCGAATACAAGTTGGTAACATAACATGGAAAAGACATGTTGATCCAATTTATGAATGTGATCAAATATGGTGACTCAAGACTTTTCTGCAACTGATGTACAATGGCCAGAGACTGATACAGAAGTTATTGAGCCATCTGTTGAAACAACTGTTAGTTCAAGTGATATGAGTGCAGCTACTCCTTCTAGGGCAGCTGTACCTACTTGAGAACCCACAGTACCTCTCCAAAGCCCAAACGCCAAAGGTCACAGTAAGGAATTCACAAATAACAGATCCTTACCCGATCGTACTCTCAAAAAGCCTAAAAGACTTATTGAGTCCATGTAAACTACTTTAATAGTTTTATACTTGTAAAACAGCACATGCTGATTTTGTTCATTTAAGTTGGGTTAAAGCAAAACAGACATACATATAGTGTAACATTACCACCAATTTAAGTCCAAATGAAACAGTCAATTTTTATTTTGAATTCTAATAGTATCAGAACAAGTAGTTCAGTACTTTGTACACTTCTGTTAAGGAGGGGAAGGTTATTTTGTATCCAAATATAATAGGGTTTACAGTACGAACATTTCTCCACGTGAGAAGCGGATTGCTTCCCTTTGTACACTTCCTATGTTATTGTATACTTTGAATGAGAATCGCGTATCTCAATTCAAGCAGCATTCTTCATTTGTTATTAAGAACATAACAGTTAACAATATGAAACAATTTGCCAAGGCATAGTATTTGGAAAAGATCGATGACTCAATATTCGAAAGCAACGACCAGCGACAATTTTGGCATGTTGTTGAGTTGTTTCAAACAAACTTTGCATCAGATCCAGGAATACCAACGCTTATACGTAATTCTGGTACAAGTCCAATTTTTCTCGAAACCGACAATGAAAAGGCCGACCTGTTGGAATGAGACATTTATTCAAAATAGCATGTTGATCTCAAAAAGCAGACAACTTCTCCCATTAAACGTAGGTGTACGCTATCAATTAGCGAAATTTCTTTTACTCAGGAAGACATCTTTCACATTCTCAAATCTCTCAAAACTAATAAAAGTAGCGGTCATGACAGTATCGGAATAGAATGTTGAAAGAAACTAAATCTAGTGTCAGTAAACCGTTATTTCTGATTTATTCTAAATCACTGGAATTGTCTGAATTTCCCAGGGAGTGGAAATGTGCTGATGTGATCCCTTTATTTAAAAAAGAGGATCACCGGGATCCCCAGAACTACCGACCCATCTCTTTACTGTGTTGTATAGGTAAAATTATGGAATGGGTTGTTTTTAAGAAAGTCTTCAAATATTTTAAAGATAACAACCTATTTTATGTTTTACAGTCTGGCTTCCTTCCAAACAACAGCACCGTCTTTCAGTTGTTAGAGGTTTATCACAACCTCTGTGAAGCAGTAGACAAAAACAAACGCACATGTGGTGTTTTCTGTGATATTTCAAAGGCATTTGATAGAGTATGGCACCGAGGCCTCATATTTAAATTAAAACAGTATGGTATCTCCGGACCTTTGCTCCGCTTGTTTTAAAGCTACTTAACAGATAGAAAACGGAGAGTAATTAGAGAATTGTAATTTGTTGGACAAATTACGAGCTTTCCGAACTTTTTAATGTGAAAAGGCAAACTGTATTGTACACGAAACTATAGATCAGTTTTGAAAACAGAAAATTTAGTGGAAATCAAAGTTTTTGTCATGCTACTAGTTTTCATGCAGCCAAAACAGATATTTGAGATACAGCAGGACACCAAAACATTTAACACAAAATTTGCTCTTCAATAATTACAGAATATTTTCATAGAAAGCAAAACAAGCAATGTCCTTTGTGCTTTGGAAAAAAATTAGTACATATGAATTATGGGCGTACGGGCCGGGGTTTCATGAAGGACTGCCCCAACCCAACCCTGAGTCAGGAAGGAGCCGATTTTTCGGCCAATATGCCAGAAAATTTCGGACAATTTAGTTGCCAGAAATGACCACAAAACATTTTGGTTTTCCACACAAAATGTTGTTTTCCTATCTCATCACTTAGAAGTTGCAAGTAAACTGACCATTATACTGTACAAGTTGATTCAGTGGAACTGTATCCCGTTAATATTATTCATTTATAATCACACAAGTACACATATAGAGCTCTATTACTGCATATTACGGGAGCACGGTGGCTCAGAAGGTAGAGATGATTGTTGCAATCCAAGAAGTCCTCGGTTCGAATCCCGCATGTGGCAACCACATTGTGTCCTTGAGCAAGACACTTCATCCCAATTTAATTTCTCACGTGGGGGGGGGGGGGCATGATGGCGATGTGTACTAAGGGTACTTTGAGGGTGCACTTGTCTTCAACCAATGCTAACCCTGCTTTTGTGGAGTTAGTATGTTGGGGAGTCTGAGTCGCTTGCCATTGCTCGGTGGTTCTCTCCAGGTACTCAATGGGAGGGAGACCCCCCTCCCTTCCATACACATATTTGGCATTTCCTCCTGAGATTCAACTTTTTCGGGCTAAAAGGGTTCACCCCCTCCCCCCTGAAAAATAGCCTATGCAATGAATACCTGGACTTGAATAAATACCTATATTATGGTCATGATATAGCTGTAGATGCTGAAAGTGACCTTGAATACCAATAATTAATTTATTCTCTATCATTTTGTCTGTTTGTGAATTTGTGGGATTTGTCAACAAACGAGGGTAAGCTTCCTACTCCATGATTTCACAATTTTTCCAACATATCTGTTTCAGATACAATGGAATACGTGTAATATGAGTTACTGTCACAAACAAATTAGTTGTTTATCTGATATGGTTTAAACCATCTAGAGAGCTAGTATACACAGTGATGGGTACAGTTCAAGTCAAAATGAGTTGATTAAAGAGGTGTTGAACAGCTTGTTAATATTTCTTGCATTACATTACTACTTTGCTATTTATTGATAGAAGGATTTCACAGAGGGTTTCCCTGACGGTATTTATTTATTGGTGTTTACGGTCACATACTTATCCACAATGGCTAATCGTGACCGTGAAAGTTTTACGGGTGGGGGAAGTCGGAGGACCCAGAGAGAACCACCGAGCATCGACGAGCAACTGTCAGCTCAACATTCTAATTATGTTCAAGCTCCGCTGAAGCAGGATACCAGCGATTGAAGACATGTGCACCATTGACATGCAGTACGCCTTAGTACATGGCATCATCGTGCCCCCATGCTGTAAACCGGGATAAAGTGCCTTGCCCAAGGACATTACGTGGGCCGTCCCAGATAGGGATCAAACTTGGGACCTCTATCATAGAAGTCAAACAGTCTACCACTGAGAAAATGTGCTTTCTTTCCTGGCGGTATTCATATTTGTACGGCCAAACTGGTGTTGGATAACACGGAACACCAAAACATATAACACAAAATTTGTTCCCCGTTGATTTTTGAAAGTAGTTATGAAAAGCTCAAAGAGCTCTTTCCTTTTTGTTTTTGGACAAGTGAGTATTCACTCAAAGTCATTTTTTGCAGACAGTGCTATTTTTAAGTGGCCAAAGCACATGTTTCATTAAGTCCCAGAACATAACTAAAGCCGGATTTATTGATTAAACATCTCTGCATATAGCAAAGCATATATTCCAATTATGTCCCGATCATGCAAGGCAGCAACTTGAAATTCTCAGAATGTTTCCTACTGTCCCTTCCCGACAGTTTAGTATCTTTGTCAAGTGCCGGGACCGCGTGGAAATACCGTGGATCAGGTGGAAATCGAGGGCACGATTCGTCCCTACTTTATTCTCAACTCAACGACTTTTCCATTCATTATTTACCTGTCACCGGCTGAGTTAGGTATTATGTTTGTCTATTTGATGAACTTTTCAACCTTAACTATTTGCGGCTTCATGTAGCACCACTGAAAGGCCACACGGTTACCAATATATTCAGGGATTGATTTTACGAAAATAGCAGTTATTCCGACAATACCCACATGGGAACTCCTAAATAGGCCAAGGGTTAAACTTTTGATAATGACGTATAAAACAGAAGTGGTCATGCTATGCTTGCTGCATGCAGGCATAGAAAACATTCAGCGCTCAATGATTTAGGAATGGAGTAAATTGTCACTTAAACCTACGAAATTCTGAAAAATGAGTTTTTTTCGACGGCATCTACCATTATGCATCTTAGACAGGGATTGCGTTAAACTTTACAGCAACCTTATAACAGAAAATATTCTTGGAATTGAACTGTGAATCCGAATTTCGAAAGCATGTTCGGATATTCTATTCCAAACTACCACTGCACGCTTATCAATATTCAGTGATTTTATGAAAATTAAAATTATTCCGACCATACCCATATGGGCAGTCTCGAATCTGCCACGGTTAAACTTTTAATAATGACATATAAAACAAAAGTTGTCATACTATGACTGCTGCATACAGCCATAGAAAAACGTTCAGCGCTCAATAAATTAGGATGGAGTAAATCGTCACTTAAACTTACCAAATTCTGAAAACAAGAGTTTTTTTTGGACTGCACTTATCTTTATGCAAACAGAACGAGCATAGGGTTAAACTTTACAACCAAACTTACGACAGCAAATATGCTCGGTAGACAATTGTAAATACGAACATGTAAATCATTTTTCGATATTCCTTTCGAAAATGGAAGAAAAGTGAGCTCCAAATTAGCCAATTTTATGAAGAATTTTAGGACAGTCAAATTCAAGGCCCGAAAACTGGGTGAAAGTTAAAACTTTCAATAAAATATATAACAGCAAAATTGTTCTTGGATGAAGGCCCAATCCTCTCATGGAAAAGGTTTTGAGACAATATGGCTCCAGTGCTGAGAAAGTGCATGTAAACGTTGGCGAAAATAACAATTATTCTGACAGTACCCTTATGGGAAGTCTCAAATCTGCCAAGGGTTAAACTTTTAATAATAAGATATAGAACAAAATTTATCATACTTTGACTGCTGCAAGCAGCTATAGAAAAACATTCCGAGCTCAAGCAATTACAAATGGAGTAAATCGCCACCTAAATTTACCAAATTCTGAAAAAATTGGAATTTTTTTGGATGGTACCTACTTTTTTGCAAGCAGAATGGGATAGGGTTAAACATTACAACCAAACTAACAACAGCAAATATGCTCGATAGTCAGTTGTGAAAAAGTACATGAAAAGTATTTGAAATAAACCCTTTTCAAAATGATAGAAAAGGCAACCAGAAATGGCTAATTTTGGCATTTTCAAACGGTACTCTTATTCTCGCCCTCATTGTGCTAGAGGGTTAAATGTGAGATTAAGAAGTAAACAGTAACTTTCTTCCACAATCATTGTTGCATCTAGCCATACCAAAATAATTATTACAACTACCTTGTAATTAGAAATATTTACTCTTGAAGTTGGCGAAAAAAACAAATATTCCGACAGTACCCTTGTGGGAAGTCTCAAATCTGCCAAGGGTTAAATTTTTTAATAATAACATATAGAACAAAATTTGTCATACTTTGACTGCAGCAAGCAGCTATAGAAAACATTCAGAGCTCAAGCAATTAAAAATGGAGTAAATCGTCATCTAAACTTACCAAATTCTGAAAAGATTGGAGTTTTTTGGACGGTACCTACTTTTATGCAACCAGAATGGGATAGGGTTAAACTTTACAACCAAACTTACAACAGCAAATATGCTCGGTAGTCAATTGTGAATACGTACACGAAAAGTGTTTGAAATTGACCCTTTTCCAAAATGATGGAAAAAGCAACCAAAGTTGGCTAATTTTGGCATTTTCTCACCCTCATTGTGATTGAGGGTTAAATCTGAGATTAAAAAGTAAACAGTAACTTTCTTCCGCAATCATTGTTGCATCTATCCAAACCAAAATAATTGTTGCAACAACCTTGTTATTAGAGAAATTTGCCCTTGAAGTTGGTCAATTTTGAAGAAAAATTCTATATTCATGTCATTTTTGGCCAGTGGCGGTTAAAGTTGAAAGATCTGAGTGGTGATTGTGGTGTATCATGTTATGCTCTAAATGTGTGGAAAATTTGAGCTAAATAACTGTAAACAGTTTTGAGACATTCGAAAAATGGTGAGATTTTGAAGGTTTTGGCAGAATATTTTGAAAACACGCGTTTTCACAGATATGACGATACCGCATTTCTCTAGATTTTATGATTTATGATTTTTTATGTGCCAAATTTGGTCAAAATCGTACAGCTTGTTTTCGAGCAGTTCAACAGACAAAATTCAGGGAGGAAAAAAATAAATAAAAAAAAAAATAAATAAAATAATAAAAAAAAAAAAAAAATAGAGAAGAAAAATTTTGAAAAAGAAGAATAACAATAGTCTTTCCCAAACTAGGTTTGGGAAAGCCTAAAAATAAACTGTTGTAACTCCAGTTATAGGAAAATCAAGGCCGGGGTCCCGCAGGTGTCAGTTCTTGGGCCGTTTCCGTGTCTTATTTATATCAATGACATCGTCGACAAAATTGATTCAATTACTCGCCTCTTTGCTGACGATACTTGTCAGATTGAATCTTCTGATGACCCTGGCAATATCCAAGCAAAGATGAATTTGGAACTCAAGAAGGTAAACGAATGGGCTAACACATGGCTGGTCTCATAAGATGCCAAAAAGACAAAAGTAGTCCTTTTCACACTCAGGAAAATATGTCGCTGTTAAACATTCTGTTTAATAGTGATATAATCGATTTTTGTAATTCTTATAAGCATTTGGGTTTAACCTTGCAATCAAACTTGACTTGGGCAGATCACATTGCTGAAATTTGTAAAAAGGCATGTTCGAGATTATCTCAGTTAAGAAAATTGAAGTATATGTTTAATAGGAAAATTCTTGAAAAAATATGTCACGCATTCATGCTACCGATTTTAGAATATGGTAGTTCGGTGTGGAGTGGTGCTCCACAGTATCAACTAAAACGTTTGAAAGATGTTCACTGCGACGCAGCCCGAATAGTTAGCGGGTTGACACGATCTGTTCCACGGGACCGACTTCTGTTGAGAAACTGTGTAACTTTTACAAAATTGTTACTGGCACTGCTCTGAGTTTTTTTCTCCATGACCTGATACCACTACGTGTTTCTGATGTATCCCAATGTAATCAATGAAATGCGTCTAATTTTTTCCCTATTCCTGTCGAACATAGCTGTTCAAACGGTCATTTTTCCCTTCGTGCGTACAAAGTTGGAATACCCTACCGGAAACGGTACAAAAAAGTACGTCGCTTGCGGAATTCAAGCAATCCATTTTACCACCTTTGTATAAGCCTCCGTCATACATCTCAACCGGAACAAGAAAATACAACATCATCCACGCAAAACTACGAATTGGTTGTAGTGACCTCAGTTGTGACAAATTCAATAATTACATATCCGATACTCCATTTTGTTCATCTAACGATGGTGTTGAGGACGCAGAACACTATTTCTTCGTGTGTTCCTTGAATTTTGATATTCGCAGTACCCTCATCGGTGATTTGTCAAAACTCACAGCCAACTGGAATTCAACTGATTTTGTATTATATGGAAGCCCGTCATTACCCAAAATTTGTAATATATCTATACTGTTATCTGTTCAAAAATTCATTCTCATTTTATCTGTTCAAAAATTCGTCCTCATAATTAGGAGGTATGCTCTCTACGTGCCCTCTAGGACGTAATAGAAATAATCTGACTTCCGCCATGCGTATGCTATCGCGGAGGGACCTGAAACTCCCACTGTGATAGTGTACCCATGGAGAAAGTTAGGTTATCAAGGTTTGGCCACGCAATGGACGTCGAAACTGTTGTGTGAACATCCTGAGAAGTGAAAACCTGTGCCTAGTGGCAGTAACCAAGATATTAATTTAGACTCGCATTACGGACCAAGATACTATAGAATGCAAGTGGGTGTGGGTGGGGGGGGGGGGGGGCATCATCACTGGATGTATTGTTGTATTTCATGTTTTCTTTTCTATTGCTATTCTATTTTTTTCTTCTCTGTCTATCTCTCTCGCTCTCTCTATCTCGCTCTCTCTCTTTCTCTCTCTCAATTTAATTTGTTAGTCTATAATGTTTATAATATTTAGATTTTGTTATATTCTGTTATTTATGGAATACGTCCTGCAATTTTATAAAATTGTTAGTCATTGTACAGGGACGGAGGGTCTTCTCGGTGGTAAGCACTTGTCCTCCAATCCTGATTTGTATTGTCAAATGGCAAATAAAATATATTTATTCTGTAATTAGGTCGCGTGACTATGACGTCACTTCCAGGGTCCATCACGTGTCAAAGCTGTATGATTTTCCTAGTCAGTATCCACTATGAGAAAACATTTGAAATAATTTTAGAGTTTCTATTCACCGGTTTTCGATGTGTGGTCAGGCTTACTAGAAGACAGCGACACAATGTCATGAAATACTGAAACATACCGAAAACAACTTTTATTTAATCAACCATCTTTCTGGATAGGATTCTGGGAGAATATAAGTTATAGTTCTACTACCATGACACTGTGCTGAAACCATTACAATCATTATAAGAACTATTGGGAGTATTTGATATTCTTTTCAGTTTTCGTGCGTTGTGACTTGATCTGTGCTGCATCTACATACTGACATATATTGATGTGCAGTGAACTCCGTACCAAGCCAGCTCAGAGATGATATGGTTCATGGTGGGATGCATTCTTTTTAACTTCGGCTCCGACATCTTGGTTACTTTTGGCTAAACAATTGATTATCGATCGATCGATTGATTTTTACTCACAGTTAAATCACTACTCACACAACAAATGTATCAACTGCAGTCACGATGACTGAGTTAAATCCAATGACCATAAATAGTTAGCAGTTGGGAGCGCGGTAGCTCAGTGGTAACGGCATTGGACTTCAAACCAAAAGGTCTACGGGGCAACTGCGTTGTGTCCTTGGGCAAGGCACTTAATCCCCACTGACCACATGGGGGCACGGTGACACTGTGTACTAAGGCGTAATGCACTCGATGGTGCACTTGTCTTCAAATAATGCTAACCATGCTTATGTGGTCTAAGTATGTTGGGGAGTCTGAGAGTTGTTCGCCGTTGCCTGGTGGTGCTCTCCGTGTACTCTGGCTTCCTCCACCCGTAAAACTGTCCGACACGAGATGTCTGGGCGTTTCTTATGTTCAATTGGTTCGTTGCCCGGTAGTTTCACGAAACAGTTTTCCTTTCAATCTACACCGAATTACGTTCCCACAGGGATTCAAATCGACGTGAGCGAGACCGACGATACAGCTTCAGCTATCACCACTGATAGCATCGCGTCGTCTGAGGATGATGGTAAGAGAGATCTGTTGTATGGAATTTATAAGGATTCGGACGGTAGAACTTTTGTGGGCAATACAGAAATGGAAATGGATGATGAAGATTTAATTGTCGGTTCGAATAAGTATGAAATAACTGATGGACTGGGCAAATTGCTCCTTTTCGACAAGCCTGGAGATTACACGGAACAGGATTTCGACAATTACGGTGACATTCTGGTTCAGACCCACGCCATACTGAGAAATAACGATGCCAGAGAGACAAGACCCAAAGCCAACAGAGGTTACAAGTGGACGAAAGTGGTGAAACCCATATGGGATATGAATAAGAAGTTCGTCGAATCGGTGACTGGCAAAGGGGTGAGAACCACTTTTCTACCGAGCGATTCTGACGCTCTCTCTCAGAGATTGAGTTTGTTGATGGCAAGCAGACGTGCTGGTAACACAGGGTTAGATAATCAGATAGTTACTATATCTGAGGAATTGTTAAGACAGAAGGTTTTGAATAAAAAACATTATGAAAGGCTGATGAACGAATTGAAGGATTGATGTATATAATAAGTAGAGAGAAACAAACAAACAAACAAAAATATATAAAATAAAAAAACAGTAAATTTTACACTAGAATAATAAAAGTATTTAAACAACAAACGATTTACCAGTGAAAAACAAAATATATATTATAAAATAAAAAAAATATGTTGGTGATAAAGAACAGGGGATACGTCAGAACTTACGTTCAAGGCGGTTCTGGCATCGTTGATTCTATAATGCGAGCGTTCACGAGCGATGCGGGTAGAAAACTCGCATCGATCGCGTTTGAGGTCGGTAAGAAGACAGCTTTGGATGCTGGTAAGAAAGCCGCTTCTGAAGCCAGTGGTAGGATAGCTTCTGTGGCTTGCAAGAGGGCAGCCGACGCGTTGATCGACAAGTTGATCAGTCCGCCGGCGAAGCGAGCTGCGTTAGAACGAACGCCGAAAAGTTGGAAAGATTTTAAGGATGCTGTGGTACCCATACAAGATTTAGCCAAAATGATGAGTGGATCTGGATTGAAGAGAACTCGCGACGGTGTAATATAAATAAATAATAATATTAAAAACTGAGTTTGAAAAAACATAAAAAATTGTGTTTGAAAAAAATCTAAAATAACAAACAAAAAAATATAAAACAAAGATGAACATTAAAGATATGTCTTGGAATGATGCCGCGACCAAGAGGTCAAATAACAAGTTCTTTCCCAAAAGCATAAGAGGCTTGATAGTGGGAAAATCGAATTGTGGAAAGACCAATCTGTTGATGAATCTGTTGTCCGGACCTGACTGGTTGGATTACGACAGATTGTTTGTGTTTGGCAAGAGCTTGTTTCAACCCGAATACAGATTGCTTCGAGAGTGCATGGATCGTAGATTGCCCAAGGACGTCATAGCCAGAATCTTTGACAGTAGGGAGCAATTCGACAAAAGTGAAGCTCCTCTTTCAACCATTTTGGACGGTGCGGCGATGGAATTAATGAAGAGAAATGCATCTTCGAACGTTGAGTGTCGATTTTATGAGAATGCTAGCGACGTTCCAGATCCTAGAGAATTGAAATCGGAAGATAAGAATCTCATGATTTTCGACGATCTGCTTTTGGAGAGACAGAACCGATGCGAATCGTATTACGTTAGGTGTCGACACAGCAACGTGGACTGTTTCTACCTGTCGCAGAATTATTTTCGATTGCCCAGACAGACGATGAGGGAGAACGCTAATTTTCTATGTCTCTTTTGCCAAGATCTCAAGAATCTCAATCACATCTACGGCGATCACGTTGCAAACGACATGAGTGTGGCGGAACTCAGGAGATTCTGCAAGAGGGGTTGGGATGGAGGACTTTACAATTTCGTCATGATCAATTTGACTAGCGAATTTAATCGCGGAAAATATCGGTGCGGATTCGACAAGTTTTATGTTTCTGATGATAATAAGATAGAGCGTGAAAATAAAAAAAAATTAGAAAATAATAAATCTTCAAATAATTAGTTTTGAAAAAATAAAAATAAAATTAAGATATAATGTTCGAACAAGGAGAATTGTTAGAACGGATAGCTGAGAATACGGCTGCAAAACAATCTATTCAAATCGTGGTGAGTGGCGATTCGACTCGATTCGCGATGAAATTCGAACCTTCCATTGAATTGAATAGAGAGAAAAGATACGAGATGGCGTTGGTGAATCTGGAGACTTATTATTCCTTTCCCAACGTCACCGAAAAGAATAACTCGTTCAAGTATTCCGACGGAGCGGATTGGTTGGAGATTCCAATTCCCAAAGGAAGTTACGACATAGACGATTTGAACAATTACATTCAGACGTGAATGAAGATGGATGGAAAGGGAAGCAACAAGATCAGACTCGCTCCCAATCCTAATACCTTACAGACGATGTTAGATTTGGAAGATAATTTTCAAGTGGATTTCAATACGGATGATTCTATAGGCAAGATGTTGGGATTCGATCGAAAGATGTATTGAGACCACGCGGCATCTGAAAATACGGTTGACATTCTCGCAGTCAATAGCATTCTGGTGAACGTGGATGTGATTGCTGGAAGCTACGTGAATGGTAGCGCTCAACCGATGATCTATTCCTTCTTTCCAAATGTGTCGCCGGGTTATAAGATCGTGGAGCGACCTCGAAAGTTAGTATATCTACCAGTGATTTTAGACACGTATAGTCTCAAAACCACGTTGACGGATCAAAATGGTGAACTGTTAGATCTTCACGGAGAGAGGGTGACAATACGATTTCACATAAGAGAAATATAAAAGCAAAAAAAAAAAATATTGTGTATATATATAAATAACAAAAATAAAATAAACGCAATATTAATTTTACAAAAATTATTTAATTTATATAATTATCATTAAAACAAAAAAAACAATTGAAGAAAATATATTTTAAAAAAAAGAATGATGACACAATACGTGGTTAAAAACGTGAACATATCCGTAGGACAGAAGAAGAAACTTAAGAGAGCGTTAACAACTCGAGGCGAGGCGGTGAGATTCAAATTCACTCACGAAGATCTGATGAGTGGTGGTCAGGATTCGATTGCTTGGACCAGAAGTCAAATCAAAAGGATGGAGAAAGCGATTCGTGATGGAAGAGGGTTGACGGTGAGATTGAGTCCCCCTCATTTGAGATACAATTTGAGAATGAAAGGTGGTTTCCTACCGCTATTGGCAGGAATCGCCGCAAAAGCATTACCCTTCGCCGCAAAGGCACTACCCTTTCTCGGAAAGACTCTCGGCATGGGAGCTCTCTCGGGACTCGCAAGTTCAGCAGTTGAGAAATTAATGGGTGGCAGCGGACTGTTTTTGAAGAAGGGAGGAGCCGTGTGTCGCGTCCATGTAGATGACAGCGGGAAAGGATTGTATCTAGAACCCGTTAGAGGTGACAACTCTTTTGAGTGGAAACGGTCTCTATCTGAAGAGTGGACGGAACGTTGAGCGACTCGGCAAGGGTTTGTTGTTTGGTGAGAATTCGCCATTTAAAAATATACCGATTTTGAATATGTTATTATAATGTAAAAAAATTATATAAATATAAATCATAGAAAGTATAAAATAATAAATAAAATGGATAAAAAGGTGGAGAAACAATTAGACAATAATGATGAATATCGTGAGATAGAGTGTGAAAAAGATGTGGAAAAACGATTAGACGGTAATGATGGATATCTTAGGAAAGAACTGATAAAAGAGTTAAATAAAGATCGGGATATGCGGTTGAAATTTAAAAGAATGAGACGTTTTCCACCGTCACCACTATCTTCTGAAGAGAATGGTAATGATGCGAGTGTTACCGAGAGATGCACAACATTTGTTCATAATTATGATTCGGATAAACAAATGTGTTGTTATAAAAACGTAGCATATCACAAAAAAATAGATGATCTCATTACTTTTTTTTTCCTTCTTCTTCGCTAAAAAATCAATCTCTCTGTTGTTTATATTTCCAAGTCCGTTATTAGCATGTTGACACTCGTGTTTTCTCCTTTACTTTTTTGAGTTTTTTTTACTTCGGTCAACGTGCTCTTACCACCCGATTTGTTCACGAGTTCAAGTGAGATGTTTGGAAATATGTAACTTCCATAGGGCAATGACAAATCGTCCTTGTCGAATTCTCTATCTTTGTCGATGATGATATTCTGCAGATCACTTTCGTACTCGTAAAACAAATCGAGCGTGGCTTCATCCAATTTCAAAGGCATGCTATATTTGTGCTCTAAGCCCTTCGTCTCGACCTCGTTCAATTCGATGGGATCGTGTCATTGTAATCTATAGATTTTAGAACCGAATTTCTTATACGTTTCGAGTCGTTTCAATTTCAATTTGCATCTTTTAGGTGTTGTTGTCATGATCGATTATTTGTTTTTTTATTTTATGAATTCTTGCAAATAATGTATATTTTAAATTTTGTATTTTAATAATTTGTTTAAAAAGTTTTTTTTTTTTTTTTTACTCTTTATGCATATAAAAAAAAAATTTTTTTTTAATTTTAATTTTCTTTAATGTGAAAAAATTTTTTTTTTGGTAAAAGTTTTTTTCTCTTTATATATAAATAAAAAGTTAAATTTAACATCCTTTTTTTCTCGTATTAATTCAATTTTATTTTCACGTTAAGAACATAAAAAAATTGATTAATTTTTTTTTGAAGGAATTAAAACATATATATAAACAATTTTAAAACATTTTAACAAATTATCATTTAAATACAAAATTCGAAAAAATATTCTTACAAACCCAATTTTGAGGTAAAAAAACAATGATTAAATCCGAATATCCGAATTATAGTTTAGAACGTGCAAGACTTCAAACGTTTAAAAATTGGCCTTCGCATCTTGCTCAAAAACCCGAAGATTTAGCTGCTGTGGGTTTCATTTATGTGGGTAAAAGTGACAGAGTTAAATGTTTTTGTTGTAACACACATTTAATGAATTGGGAACCCAATGACAAACCGTTGGCAGAACACATAAAAAATACCGAAGGTCGTTGCGATTATTTGAAGAAGATCCAGACATTAGGATTGATTAAAATTGAAAACGAAGAATGGGAAAGAAATAAAAACGAGAGTTTATTAAGGTGTATTTTACAATCCGGATGCACGAAGGAACAATTGTATAATACATTGAATTACACAAACAAGACGTTATCTCAATTCTCGACTTTAGAAGATTTGATTTGATTCATGAAAGAAGCAAACAGGTTATTATCTATTGAGAAGGAGTCGAGTGATGTGAACACGTGTCTGCTTTGCAAAAACAACTCTGCAAATGTTTTGTTTCTACCATGTGCACATTTGTGTTATTGTAAGGAATGTTATTCTAGAGACGAGAAAACGTGTTCGTTTTGCGAACAAGAAATAAAAGCGATCGTAAATTGTTTTGAATAAAAAACATTAAAGAAAAAATTGAATTAAAAAAAAAATCTTTTTTATATATGAAGAGTAAAAAACAAAACTTTTTTAACAAATTATTTAAATACAAAATTCAAAAAAAAAATATTCCTACAAATGGTGCAAACAAATAAAAAAATGGAAAATTTAAATGAGAAAACTGTACCTCAGTTAAACGAGATTTGTAAACTATTAAAAATTCCACATATCAGAAATCATAGAACTAAATCAAAAAAAATTGATGACATACAGGAATATTTGCGAAACGATGGAAAGGCAAATGAAATGTTGATAGCAACGACATAAAAAAATGCATCAGTTGTGAAAAATGAGAAGAAGAAAAAGATAGTAAAAGGAATCGAAATGCCGACGTCGAAAACAACCAAAAACGTTTCGATTGTGAAAAATAAGAAGACGACTAAATGAAAAGCCGTTGAAGAACATCAAGTTTCAAAAGAAAAGAAAAGAAAAACTAAAACGAAAACGAGTGATGCACTTCAGATTCTAGACAAACAAGATATATCGAGCGAAATTCAATGAGCAATCGAGGAAGGGAAAGGAGAAGAATATGTAGCACGACTCATCATGGAACTATTCCAATCGAAGCCTGTAGAACGGGAGAGTGCGATCAAAGGCATTTTTAAAACTTTCAATGTGGTTCCCTCATTCAAGAAAATCGATCCGAAATTGTTCATGGAATGGGTGAAGTAAAAAGTATTGGATTTGTTTCGCGAACACATGAATGTGGGACAAAAAATTAAGATGATACTCCATTGCGTGATGAATAAAATCGACGTGAAGTCCGGCGAGAGCATCGTGAAAAATGCATATTTCAGATCTAACGTCGAACCCGTATTTCGAGGTTCAGATTTATCGGACGTTTTCAAAAAGATGAAAGACAAGATGTTGACGTCTCTCGCGAATTATCACCATGAAGGTAGTAATTGGACGTTCGATGAGGTGTTGAAACTCAAAATTCATATAACTAAAAACGATTCGTTGAAAGGATCTTCCTATGTGGAATTACCGTATTTCTTAGCTAAAAACATTCTGTGGTCAATGTGAGAAATAAAGATGATCAGTGTTTTAAATGGGCAGTCACCTCCGCTTTATACCCTGTCAAAATGCACTCCGATAGAGTTTCTCGTTATGAGGAGACTTCTAAAAATCTTGATTGGACCAGAGTGACTTTTCCAATGCAGTTAAAACACATCGAACATTTCGAAGCTCAAAATCCCACCGTAGCGGTGAACGTCTTGGGATATGACGATGAAAAATGAATGATCTATCCTCTCAGACAGACTTCGTACCTCGAAAGGGAAAAGACAATTATTTTATTATTGATTTTGAATGGTGACAATCGTCATTATTGTTGGGTTAAACATCCGAGCCGATTACTGTCAAGACAAAATAATAAACATGAACATAAGATATGTTTATGTTGCAACTGCATGAACATGTTTCAGAGCGAAAAATCGTTAGCGAAACATCAGGAATATTGCAACAAAAATCAAGGTGTCGCCATCGAAATGCCCAAACCTAACACCATTGTGAAGTTTGAAAATCGCAATAAAAGGTTAAAAGTACTATTCATCGTGTACGCCAATTTCGAATGTTTCACCATGGAAATGAGTTCCTGCCAACCTAACGCTCTTTAAAGTTTCGTTGAAAGATATCAAAAACACACGCCTTCGGGTTATTGCATTTACGTGAAATGTGCTTTTGACTCGCAACACGACATGGGTCCCTTCACCTACACAAAACAGTGCGAAGATGACGATGTGGCTCAAAGGTTCGTGGAAGAGTTAGAATCAAAAATTCAAATGTTATACGACAAATTCAAAACTCCGGCGAAAATGATCATCACCCGAGAGCAGCAGGACGAAAATAACAGAGCCACTGAATGTCATATATGCAGACAATTGTTCGACGAGAATTCGGAGGAAAATAAGAAGGTCCAAGACCACGATTATTACACAGGTCTGTATCGCGGTCCGGCTCACAGCAAGTGTAATTTAAAATATTGAGACGCCGGTTTCTATCTGGTGATATTTCACAATCTCTCGGGTTATGACAGTCATCAGTTAGTGAAAAATCTCAGCACCTCTCACGAAGAATTAAATTGCATCGCGAACAGCGAACAAAGATACATTTCATTCACGAAATGGAAGGTCATGGAGAAGAAAAGAGTAATCGACGGAGAGACGTTGAAAGAAAAAAACGAAATCCATTCATAGAGGCATACGTTTCATCGACAGTTTTAAATTCATGTCGACCGCTCTGGAAAAATTAGTTGATAACATGAGCAAGGATAAATTTAAAATCACGAGCGAACATTTCGGAGAACGAGTCGTCGTTATATTGAGGAAAGGAGTCTATCCTTACGATTACATGAACGATCTAAAGAGATTCGACGACACCGCACTACCTTCGAAAGAAGATTTTTATTCAAAATTATATGAATCCGACATTTCCGACGAGAAAAATGAAAAACGTGTGGAAATCATTCGATATCAAAACCATGAGAGATTAACATTATCTCTATCTGAAGACCGACGTTCTGCTCTTGGCAGACATTTTCGAAAATTTTCGAGACGCCTGTCGTCAAAATTATGATCTGGATCCCACTTGGTATTTCACCGCACCCGGTCTGGCGTGGGACGCTCTGTTGAAGACCACCGAAGTCCAATTGGAATTATTATCCGACGTGGACATGTTGCTCATGTTTGAAAGGGCTGTGAGAGGTGGCGTCTCGATGATCTCCCACAGATATTCTGAAGCTAACAATCCCTACATGAAAGAAGGTTTCGATTTGAAACGATCGAATAAATACATACAGTATTGGGATGCTAATAATCTGTATGGTTGGGCTATGAGTCATCCTTTACCGATTGGAAATTTCGAATGGGTGATGGAACAAGAAGAGATGCAAAAATGGAGAGACTATCCTTGCATTTTAGAAGTTGATTTGAACTATCCGGAAGAATTACACGATCTACACAATGATTATCCGCTGGCTCCCGAACGAATGGAACTGAATGAAGGAGACGAGGAAAAACTCATTCCCAATTTATTTAACAAACGTAACTACGTCGTCTACAGTGAGAATTTGAAACAATACGTCGATTACGGGATGAAATTAGTCGACATACATCGCATCATTGGACTCGACGAAGAGCCTTGGATGAAAAAATACATCGATCTCAACACGAATCTCAGAATTCGAGCCGTGAACGATTTCGAAAAAGATTTCTTCAAACTCATGAACAACTGCGTGTACGGTAAATCGATGGAAAACATCAGGAAGAGAACTGACGTTCACGTCTGAGAAAAGAGCTAAAAAATTAGTGGCGAAACCCAATTACAAACACCAAACCATATTCGACGAAAATCTAGTGGCCGTTCGCATGCAAAAGATGCACCTGAAGTTCGACAAACTGTATTATCTCGGACCGATCATCTTAGATATCAGCAAGCAATTGATGTACAAGTTTCACTACGATTACGTCAAACGAAAATTTGGTGATAAAGCCAAACTACTGTTCACCGATACAGACAGTTTAGTTTACGAGATAGAGACGAAAGACATCTACCGAGATATATCTCCAGACGTGGCCGCATGGTTCGACACAAGAAATTATCCCGTCGATCACCCGTCCAACATTCAATCGAACGACAAGGTGTTGGGTAAATTTAAGGATGAGAGCGGTGGTAAACAAATCCTCGAATTCGTGGGCTTGAGACCCAAACTATATGCTTATCTAGAAGATGAAGAGATCAAGAAGTGCAAAGGGGTTAAAGCGTGCGTGGTGAAGAAAAACATCTTTTTCCAAGAGTATAAAGATTGTCTGTTAGGAAGTGTTCCGGTGTATAAGACTATGAAATCGATTCGAAGCGAAAATCACGACTTGTATACCGAAATAGTCAACAAGATTCCACTGACAGCCGACAACGATAAGAGATTCCTGTTAGATGATAAAATAAGCACTTTGGCATGCGGACATTGGATTTTGTATCTAATTATAGACAATAGGATTTCAGATATGATTGTGGATGATAGGATTCCAGATATGATTAAGGATGATAGGATTCCAGAAGATCAAGAGGAATTAGACGGATTCAAGATTATGGAAATCGATAGAGACATCGAGAGAGAAAGAGAAAGAAAAAAAAAATAAAAAAATAACGTCATTTTAGTGAATTATAATAAAATAAATAAATAAAAAAAAAATATATATGCATTTATGAATAAGAAAATAGAGATATCCATAGAAGGTGTTGTCTTACCTAACAAACCCCTATCCAACATCGATCTGTCGAATGCAGCGAAGGATTTGAAAATCAAAGATTTTCTAGGCATGTTTTCTAGAGATGCCTTGCCGAAGAGAAGACCTCAACAATCGGAATGCGGAATTTTAAATCTAGACGATTTATCAGGTGAAGGCACTCACTGGGTGGCGTGGTTCAAGAATGGGAAGAAGAATTATTATTTCGACAGCTACGGAATCTCACTGCCAAAAGAAATAAAGAACTATTTCAACAAATCAGTGGTTCGTTACAACATGGAATGAGTGCAATCACCAGATGAAGTGTTTTGCGGTCACCTGTGTCTTTACATTCTCAAGAGATGGTCTGAAGGAGATCGGTTTCAAGACATTCTCAATGATTTACATTAGAGAGAGATTTCTTTTTTTATAGTATATAAAGATAAAAAATTATTTAAAAAAATTTTAATCAAATAAAAACGAAAAATAAAAATAAATAAAATAATTCATTTTTAATAAACTGTGTTTGAAATATATTTTTTTAAAAAACAAAAAATCTCAAAACAACATGCCAGTCGATAAATTGGTAGAAGTGACGACAAAAAAGTCAACCTAAGAAAGAAGAGGAAGACGCTCGAAGTCGACGATGGTTACGACATTGCCAACTTGGACAAATGTTACGTTAGGAGATACGAACCTCGAGAGGAACCTTTGAACATGAACGATAAGAAGCTCTACAATCTTCCCGAGCCGATAGATCTCGCAGATGCTGCGACTAAAAAAATATGTCGACAGGGGGAATGCCAATTTCGAACGAATCATGCTAGATAATTACGTGGATAAAACCATGACCGACGATCTCGATCTGAAATCTAAACGTTTGGTGAACATCGCAAATCCCATAGATCCCACGGATGCCACGACCAAGAAATAAGCAGACGACTCTCACGCGAGATTCAGCGAACACCTGAGAAACAGATACGTTCAGAAAACGATGCACTCAGAATTGAATGCCAATTCTAACAAGATAACGCACGTGGCCACTCCCACGAATCCCAAGGACGTGGCGACCAAACACTACGTACATCTGAAACAGAGAAAGTCTGACAGATGAGAAATGAAATCGGATCTGAATGCGGGATTCAACAAGATATTGAATCTGTCGAAGGTCGACAACACGGATGCGGACTCAACTGCGGTCAACAAGGGCTACGTAGATTCTGCCATGATACGATCACAAGAATACCTAGAATCACAAGTGGACGATCTCTATCTGAACAAACAATCTGGCGGAACCATGGAGGGTGGTATCGACACGAACGGTGAGAATTTATTCGGACTCAGTCACGAACCCGAATTCGATTCCAGCACGGTCAGCAGGAAATATGTGGATGACAACTCGGTCTGGAGAAAGGGTGACATCATGGAAGGTAAACTAGACATGGGTGGGCACGCGCTCACGAATCTGCGAACATGACGGATGCCTGCACCCTGATTTCAGTGGTGGAGAAAGCCTTGAGTCGTTCACTCTGTTTACTGACGTTGAGTATGAACATGGGATACATCGACTTGTATTCGCCAAGAGATATGTTAGGGCTGCTCATCAATTCGTTTAGACCATGATACTTCTTTCTAAAATTAGCGGCATTGCTGTACAGTCTGCAGAAATTGTTCTTGTCGAACGACGCGTTGTAATCGATTGCTGAATATCTCGTGGCGTTCAGAAACACTTGCATGTTTCTCAAATGGCAGTGATCGAACAGCGACGCATTCTTTTCTTGAGACCTGTCCCTATCGGTCTGAAATGCAACCACAATGAAATGCGGTCTTTCGGAAGCGGATTTCACCGTCAATCTCCAATCAAAGTGATTCGTGGAGAGAGGAATGCTAGCCGTGTCACACTGTCTCATTCTAAATCCCATGGGTAATTTACTCTTGGATTCTATGATCTTGTAGAGACGCGCTTTTTCCACGATCAAAGGCCCCACATGCAGAACGAACCACGATATCTTGTGTAGAGTTATCTTACCCGCATCGGTCGCAGTGAGTCTCACTATTGCATCGTCGTTTCCTTTTCGAATCAATGTCAGATTGTGTTTAAATCCGTACATGATCTTGTTGTAATCGTCCACAAATCCGAAGATGTGTTTCAAAGGTATCCTGAACGAAAACGTTCCTTTAGGTCTGGATGTCTTGACGATGTAGTTGAATATCGCGGCGGCGCCGGCGCTAGCAGGGCCGACGGTGTCTTTCACCCACAACTGATTAAGTCCTCTGGATTTCGAAAAATAATCAGGATAAGTCAAGAGTCCGAACATCGTGGTGGCCTGACCGGGATGAAACACACATTCTATCTCTTGTCCAGATAGCATGTGTTTTATATTACTGAATAGATGCATGATGCCATTATTGGCTAGAGTAACCGTGTCGTCGGCGGCGTAGTCGCTCCCATCTTCCTTGGTGAGATGTCCCTGCACCACTATGTAACTCTCGCTAGGATGTATGAATAGATCTTGAGTTTCAACGTTGATTTTTATCTCTCCCGCATTGTTCAAACTCGTTCCGGTTACCGGTTCGAATTCGTGAACCTCATATTCTTGAATACTTTCATCTTTCACTATGCTTTGTGCTATATCAAGTATATTTGTCATTTTTAAAGGATTTTTGTTTTTTTTTGTTTATTAATTAGCTTGCTTTTTTTTTTATCTAAAAATAGTTTTAATTATTTTTATTATTATTTTGCTCTCCTATATATATATGTGTGTAAACAAGAAAATGTTAAAGAGAGTAAATAAAAGAAATTTGTTTTCTTTTTATCAAAACTTTGTCTTCTGTAATTGTTGTTCGTAAAACTTTCCGATGATCTCTTCTCCATCCAAAGCTTCGATTTCATAAGTCACCGGATCGGTGTGAAATATTTTGATTATCACGAAGATTTCCGAGGTCCATCGAGGAGTATAACCCTTTTCGAAGTGCTTCTTATAAGCGTAGATTCTCACTCGATCACCCACCGCAAATTTCGGCGTTCTAGACTTCTTCCTAATCTTAGATCTTTCAGGATATAGATTCGCGTAGACCCGTTTTTCATTTTGAGGATCGCTAGCTTCCACGGGAGTCATCTTGATTGATCTGTGTCGCGTGTTGTTGTAATCTTTAACCAGACCTTTCAGAGCGTATATGTATTTCTTGGTCGAATTCGCCGTGAAGTATCTATGCATCTTTTCCTTCATCGTTCGATTCCAACATTCCACCACGCTGGCTTTCTCTTCGTTTTCGATCGAGTAGAGGTCAACCAATCGATGAACGTACTTGTTGTAGAATTCCTTTCCCTTATCCACCCACAATTTACTCGGTTTTCGAGAAGACGAGTCGAACACGCTTTTAGAGCCTCGGCGACGCAAGGTCCCGATTTATTCTTCAAAGCTCTGATCCAACTGTATTTGGAAAACACGTCGATGACCGTCAATAGATATTTGACACCCTTGTTCCACTTCAAAAACGATCTCATGTCGACCAAGTCGGCAGACCAAATATCATCCAAACCCTTCACGAACACCCTTCTCTTTCGAAATTTACGCATGATGGGTTTGTGTAACTCCTCGGCCAATTCGCTCGTCAATAAGCGTTTGTTCTTTTCAGATGCGCTTTTTTTTTTGAACGCCCCAACCGAATCGACATTTCGCACCGATCAGATTGCCGGCCAGCGAACGTTCTATCTTCTCTCTCCTGGTCGGATTCGATATATCTCTCAATTTCCCCAACATGTTTTTATCACAGACATCGTTGCGAGTCTTGGTGTCGGGATGTCCGGCGTAGCACAGATCGTGATCATGCGCGTCCACGTCCACCCTATTCACAGGTTTGCCCCAAGATTTAGGAGTCAGATCGGCGTTGAGTCTCTTGTTCAATTTCGTTCCGGGTCCCGTGAAACTGTGACCAGGCAGATGCATTTCGAAAGGTAGATTATTTATCATTTTATTCACGATGCCTTTACCTTTGCTCGCATTCTTTTTTTTAACGAATCGAATCTTGATAGAACCACACACGTCGCAAATTCCGCGAAGCATCTGTCTATCGTTTTTAGTTCGTACTTCTTGAGAATTTCTCATCTCGGTAACTCTCTTACACTTTACGCAATACATTTTTAAGAGTTATTTAAATTAATTTCGTTTTTATTTTATATATATAAATTTAATATTTTTTTTTTTTAAATTCTGTTCTTATTATATATATATATATTTTTTCAATCGCTGCTCTTGAGTTCTATCATCTTACTGAATTCCTCCCTGGCCTCTTTCCTCCCCTTTTCCATGAAAGAATCCTTCATCTCTTCCTTGATGATCTGACGAGTCTTGATTGTCACAGCTTCTTTCATGGCTTCATATTTCGTTTTCTCACCCAATATCGTGAAGTATTCTCCATCCGATATCCTACCGTCTTTCAACGCCATCGAGATTATTTCGGATATTGTGTCGATCTTGGAGTCGGCCAAGACACGAATCTTGTCATGTTTCCTCGCCTTCAGATATAATTTCCTACTCAAAAAGTTTCCGAGCATGCTAAACAATCCAGCAGCGAGAGCCACTCCTTCTACGGTCAACACGATCGGAATACCGACCGCGGTGGACAACAATCCGATGCCAGCCGCGTGTAAACCCATGGAAATCGTGATGAGTGTCGTGTCGATCGCGTTGACGAATTTCACGAAACGCAAATACTTCTTCTTGAGAGAACAGCGAGAATCTCTCTCTCGAGTTAGATATGCTTGGATTCTATTGATTTGATCGATGCGATACCTCTCTCCTCTTTCTTTTTCTTCTAGCGACGGTGCCGTCAGCAAAACGCCGTTCGGCTTTTCGTCCTCGTCTAACGTCGGATACAATTTATTTCTGGTTCTCATTTTTGTGTTTTTTTTTCTTTCTAATATTAGATAAAAAAATTTATGTGTGTATTTATTTTTATTTTCTATTCTCCCTTATTTTTATATCAATGAGAAAACTTAGACGTATGCTTCATTGAACAATAATTTCATGACGCATCCCTTGTCTTCTAAAGTCAGACTTCTACGCGCCAATTTCAGTTCTTCCAAAACTGTGGGCTTGTCTCGATCCTTACAGAAGAGTAATCTCTTCCAAAACGCGATCACTTCGTCGATTTGAACGCGTTCGAACGCCGGTTCGAAATACTTGACGACCATATCTTCCCTTTCCATCGTCAGACACGAATGATTCTCGTGATCGAAGTCTAGGTGATCCAGACATCCGACGCATCGTTCTAACAAGAGGCGACCTAGTTGTTCGTTCACGCAGAATGCGTAGGCTCTCATCAGCATTTTTAAAAGAAACCTTGCTCTAATAGTCTGGGAAGCACTCATGATTTACGTATTTTTTTATTATCTATTCGATTTGATATATTTATTTTTAAATAAATATTTATTTATATTTTGTTTTCTCTCCTATATATATCAATCACTTTTTTTATTTCGATTTTCCAAAAAAACTTAGTTTTTTTTCTGTTGAGTTTGGAAAATCCCACTATGGGTATTCCCCCCCCCCCCCCCCCCCCCCCACTTACGTCAGAAATGGAAGTCCCCAATAGTAGTCCGTTAAGTTTGGAAAAATCCACTATGGGTATTCCCCCCACTTACGTCAGAAATGGGAGCGCCCAATAGTAGTCTGTTAAGTTTGGAAAAATCCCCTCAAAAACAATAGCCGATTCTGGACCACTGATCCAGAATCGGCAAACCGTTTTTTTATGCTGGTCTAGAACCGGCAAAGCGTTTTTTGCTCGCGTTCAACAACGATAGATTGAAGGTCTGATCCACGATGGGAACGTAAACAAAAATTTTTCACTTTTTTGAAAAACGTGTACATTCGACACGTTCGCCAACGTTTAAAGTGCGATCTAGGAGTCTCAAAATAATAGCCGATTCTGGACCACCATAAAAAACGACATTTTTTGTGAACAAGCATGCGATTTAACACTGAATCCTACGATGGTAAACGCCCGTGTACGTGTACGGTACACTGTACAAGTGGTCCAGAAACGGCCTTTATTACCTACTCATATGTGTTATTTCTGGGCAGACTCTCCAATGAGGCGTTTCTTATGTTCAGTTTCCTTCGTCTACGATGATATGTTGTGTTTCAGTCATCCACTGAGTGTGGGTACTATAGCACTGACTCACTCGCAGCATCCATGCATTTGACTTCGGATACAGGTTTCCAGGGTCACCACCACCACCACCACCACCACCAAAAGGGGGTTATCCCTGCTTTCTTTTTGGTTGGCATGGCTATTATTAAACGAGTTTTTTTTATAACATTTATTAACAATACTTGCTTCGTTTAGAACCTATTGTTGTATTTAGACAATGTCTGGGTTATATAAACGTTTCAAAGCTTTCCAGCCACGAGTCTAGTCGCAAAAATCATATTTTCCTGCTCGTTTATTGTTTTGGAGTAGCATAGGCAGAATTTTTTCAAGCTGCAGTCCACTCCAATAGAAAAGAACAGTACTCGAGGAAAACCCTCCATTCTAATGTAGAATCGAATATTGATGGTGATAGGAAGGGCGCATCGTGGGAGGAATGTGCCGATAAAGTCTGTGCAGTTATCAACAAAAGGCTCCAGCTGAAGCTGACCAGATATGACATTGATATGGTACACAGAGTGGGAAAGCCAAATGTTAATAGAGGCAAAGAACAAAATTGCCCCATAATTGTGGATCTCTTCAAAAAAGGACAAAATTGAAAACATTAAGGAACGGAAACTTTTGAAAGGAACTAAAATTGTTATAAGGGAAGTCTTTACCCACAAAAATCAAGTACTATTAATTATAGCTAAAATCAACGGAATAGCAATGAGAATTTAGATGTTAAGTGTTAATAAAGTCGAATTATTACGATTGATTTGGACACAGATTTTTCTGAGTTGAAGCTTAAATCTTTAACTTCTGACCCACAAATGGGTACGGATATTATTCTTGAATAAAATATACAGGACACGGCGGAGACCGACAAAGTAACTTAACCCTTTACACAACGTAACGGTCAAAACTGGCCAATGTTTTTTACAAAAATCATCATTCAATCTTCATGAATTTTTTATTTTTTATCTCGAAAACACAGCATATGATCCCTCATTGGAACGAGCTCGTTGATGAGGGGTCATAAGCTGTTTTTGACGCAAAAAATTAGTTATTTTAAAATTTTGTTTGATAGTGCTACCTTTCTTTTGTGGTAGATAAAGGGTTAATGAAAAGAAGAAACTTAACTGTTAAATTAACTACACTGCACACAAGGGAACTTTACTATGAATGTTTACTATAAAGGACTTCATATCAGTGAAACAAGTAAGAGTATTTATTAAATCACAGTACAAATATACAACGAGTAAATAGATGTTTGTTTGTTGGTGGTTAACGTCACATATTTATGCACCATGGCTAATCGTGACACAACATAGAGATGAAGTCAAGTTTAGTCAATCGTTGATCTACATGTTGCCCATGTTAGAGGACTTTCACCCCAAGCATTGGTGACTGGGTCCTATTTTACTAGTAAAGCGGAACTGGTTTACCACAGTAAACAAGTGCTGCTTACTTCCCGGGGTTCCCACGGGGAGAGTAAATAGATAACTATCGTATTTCACATCCAGTACAGGAGCTAAGGTTCCGGTCTACAGATTTCCAGGCATTTCCAAAAATGACACGCCATTCACTCTGTTCAAATGCGAGTATTTTTAACTTAGTTATCTAACCCATAACATGTATTACATTTTCCCAATCCACTTAAAACATGCAACACTATCTGAATAAGTAGAAATAAACAATCTGAATGTCGGTGAAATCATTTACTGTCAAACGCAAGACTTCAACCTCGAAAATTGCATGAAAAAATGCAGAAACCAGTCATTTTCAATCACTCAGCAGCCCCAGAAAGCACAATATTTTCGCTACCCCGAAAATTCATATTTCGAGTCTAGCTGTATGAATTTGCATAATTTCATGTGCTTATTGTTGCCAGCGTCACGTCAGGATGTCGCAATTCAGACATGGGGTGAAATGAAAAGTTCACACATGCAGTCAATAGCGTGTTTGTCCACCGTTTGCCCCTGGATGGCAAGACATCGACGGCGCATGGACCTGATAAGTCTCTGGATATCACCCTGTGGTATTGCGTTCCACTCCTGCCTTAGAACATTACGTAAATCGCCTAACGTCTGAAGATCATGAAGTCGTACCCGACCGTCCAATTGATCCCAAAGATGCTCGATTGGCGACAAATCTGGCGAAAGTGGGGGCCAGGGAAGAAGTTCGATGCTCTGCTCCTCAAGAAAGTCACGACAGATACGCGCCACGTGACATCGAGCATTTTCTTGCTGGAATAACTGCAATCCGACGTTAGCGTTGAACAACGGGACAACAGCGTTAAGAATGTCGTCCCTATATCGATGTCCATTCAGATAACCATTGATTAAGATCAACTGTGGTCGATGGTGCAAGGAAATTCTTTCCCAAACAATTACACTACCCCCGCCGAAACGGTCGCATTCCCGCACGCAAGCATCAGAAAACCGTTCTTCTCGTCGGCGCTACACTCCTGCCTTACCATCAGCGCACCGTAGACAAAATCGCGATTCATCACTAAAAAGAACTGTGCTCCAACGCTGCTGAGTCCACAGCGAACACGCTGACGTACCCATTCCATTCTGACGGTACGATGACGTTGGGTAAGGATTGGTCCGTGGTATGGACTCCTACTGTGGATGCCGTGTTTAGCGAGGCGGTTGCGGACAGTTTGTGCGCTGATTCTATTGTTAGTTCTACCAGGAGTAAATGCTGCTGTCCTCGTCGCCGGAAGGAAGCGATCCTGCAAGCGATACGCCCTGGTGTATCGGTCTTGTTCAGGGGTCGTAACTCTTGGTCGACCTGGTCGCGGTCGGTCGGCAGTAGATCCAGTGGTTCTATACCTTCCAATGAGACGGTAAATATTGGCCACAGTGACCCCGAACTCAGCAGCGAGCTCATCTGGAGGTATCCCAGCCTCATGCATATCAATGGCACGCAACCTCTGATTTTCGGTTAAGCGTGGCATTTTTTAAAAAGTCGGAACATAAAAACGATCGTGTTTTCTCAATAACCCAGGCTCTCTAGCACAACATAACGCAAAGGAAATCGTCGGTCACCCATTCAATTTGATATTCTCGGGTAGCACGTGCTATTTTGAAATTCGAAGCAAAATTGTATACGGTTGGGTGGACAACAACAACATGTCATTTAACTCTTTGCACGACTTCTTGTTCACAAACTTGCAACATTAGAACTATTATATTTCATCCGTTATGCTATTTTTTCACATTTGTTTCTTTTATACTTTCCTTTCTGTCTCCGTATATATATGTTTCTGTCTCATTTTTTGAGTTTCACGCCTGGTAACAACTCCATGCAAAAATGACATTTTAAAAAATAGTCAATTTTTCGAAGCCACCGTTTCCCATCATTCCTCTTGTAATTTACTCCTCTGCTTCAGACTCCAACCCTGTGACAAAAACTTCAAATTCTCTTGTGCAACAAAGAGCCTAAGGTAATCATATATTTGATACTAAAAAAATACATTTCCAATTTACAGGGCATTAGTTTCAACATATGCCTTTAGTTTTACCCCTGTGCAATAGTGCAAAACTGTAGGGTGGAACCCAAGGTCTAGAAATTTCCCGACATTGATCGGGGGGGGGGGGGGGCGGGGGGGGGGGTACTGAATTTTTCCGACAGTGTCCGGATAGCTGGCTGTCTGTACATACTCGTAACCTAACTCTATATACGTTTATAGTCCAATCAATCTGATACTTACTTAACCCACAAGAAATTGCTATACAGAAGACTAGAGAAACAGAATTTACTGCATCCAGTAAATTCAAGTCTGTGTGAAAAGGGTTAAAGTATCAGGAATAAACTCTACAGAAAGAGATTTATGGAGGCTTATTTTCTGGAGTAAAATATTTTTTAACAAATCAGAAATGGGTTTTCGTTAACAGTATTTACAGATATTCATACAGGAATCAGAACAGTTTTGATAAGACACCAGAAAAGGCATATATGTGAGCAGCATTGAAAGAATGTTGGCTCTGCCCACTAATTTGAGTGATGAAATACATTCATAAACTTTAGAAATACATTAAGGCGTAAATGCATTTCCCAGTCTTTCTTAATAATATGCACTTGATGACCCCATTCAGGTGGACCATATATTGCATCTCCAGCAATTTTTAACTCAGTCGGTGTAGTCCCATGTCTACATCTACACTGAAAAATGAGCGCAACCCACTCTGAAATAATGCCTCCACCAACTTCAGATCTGTCATCTGTCATTCAGATCGAACGGGTGCAAAAAACATAGATGAGTGCAAACTGGGTATTGTTAACCAGCATGCCAAAACGCATAGAGATAGGACGATCCGTATTTGAGTTGTAGCCTTGACAAAGGGTGCATAGACCCTATATCGGAGATATTGTCATAAAAACCTTAAAAACCCCAAGAGCTCATTTGAAGGCCTATTCTTAAAAGGGCATCTAGTGACCTAAACAAGGCATACATAAAACTAAACTTCTCTAATAAATTAATTTTAAACAGTCGTAGCACTAACACAGTTAACAGTACAGTCAACTATGTCAGTATTGCATTTTTTAACGGCATCCTGACAGTATTGTGATAGGTTTCAATAACAAATCTTTAGTGGAATTTTACAATTACATGTACACTGGAGTTCTTCATGATCAAGTAGTTTGTTTTTATATTAACTTGGTTTGGGAATTAATTCTGTACAATGGGATTAAATAAACAGATCATGTTATTGTATGTGACAGTCACAGCTTACTCCCTAACTGCTTTTTGTGAAATTATTTCATGGAGAAAATATTCATACAGGAATCAGAACAATTTTTCTAAGAAACCCGAAAAGGCATATATGTGCGCACCATTTATAGGGTTCGATCAAGGAATCAGAAATTGACATTACTACCGCTGCCATTTGAATAATGAGATACATGTATAATCTTCAGAACTGCATTAATTGGTATAAAATGAAATTCCTAATAGGTCGCAAAAAATATGCATTTAATGACCTCTCTTGACCGCATAGAGGTGGACCACATTTTGAACCTCCAGCAAGTTTCAACTCAATTGCTGTAGGTACTATTTCTATAGGTCACACCAAGCCTGAAGTATGAGCAAAAACTACTTTATAACCAGCGAAACCCCTGCTTTGGTGTGTGGCACATCCTCCCATGGTCCTTTATAATTGTGTGAAGTTTGATGACTGTGGCCCTAAGAGTCTTCGAGTTATTGGCTCGGGCACACACACATGGACACACACACGGACGGACACACGCACACTTCAATCACTATATGCCACCCGACTTTAGTCGGGGTGGGGGGGGGGGGAATATAAAAAGAAATCTTTGAGTCCCAGAGTGGGTCTGACTGAACCCAAAAATATTTGTTCTCATAGCACAGTGATAACAAAGGCATCCATATACACTAATTCCTGTCAGAAGGTGATAACAAAGGTACCCCCAAGAAGTTTTGTGAAGATCGGTTCATAAATACAAACTCTAGTCCGAGCCATATTAACATATGCGATTACTGTGTATAAGTAACACTGAACAAATCAAAGTTCATCTAATTTGCATAATTTCCGCACGAGAAAAAAACCTGTATTATATGTTATGTATTCCATGTTACTAAACATTCCTACAAAAATTTATTCAAATCAGAACTTTCATACAGAAGTTTTGTACAAAAAACTGATTGCACTAACTTTGGTACAAAATGGCTGCTGGCGGCTATCTTGAATTTGGACCGCACCCCAAAACGCTCGTTCTCATACCACGGTGATAACAAAAGGTACCCAGGACGTTTCGTAAAGATCGGTTCATAAATACAGCCTCTAGCCTGTGCCGTATAGAAATTGTGTACAAAAAAAACTAATTGGACCTAATTTCGGTACAAAATAGCCACTGGCAGCCATCTTGAATTTTGGACCGCACCCAGAAACACTTGTTCTCGTCCCAAGGTGATAACAAAGGTACCCAGGAAGTTTTGTGAAGATCGGTTCATAAATACAGCCTCTAGCCCGAGTCGTATTGACACGTGCACTTACTGTGTATTAGTAGCACTGAATAAATCAAAACTTCATCTAATTTGCATAATTTCTGCTCGAGAAAAAAAACCCCGTACTATATGTGATTATCCCATGGTACTAAACATTCATACACAAATTTATTAAAATCAGAACTTTCATACATATTCTGTACAAAAAAACTGATGCAAACTAAAGTACAAACTGGCTTCTAGTGGCCATCTTGAATTTCGGACTGCACCCAAAACCACTCGTTCTCGTCCCACGGTGATAATAAAAGTTACCCAAGAAGTTTCGAAAAGATCAGTTCATAAATACAGCCTCTAGTCCGAGCCATATTGGCATTTGCAGTTACAGTGCCGAAAGTAACATTAAATAGATCAAAGTTAGTCTAACTGGCATAATTTATGTATGTGAAGAAAAAACCCGTATTATATGTGATGTATCCCAAGGTAACAAACATTCACACAAGAAATTATTCAAATCAGCGCTTTCATATGGAAGTTCTGCGCAAAAATCTGAATGCACCTAATTTTGTACAAAATGGCTGCAAGCGGTCATCTTGAATTTCAGAACGGATCCCAAAACACTCGTTCTCGTCCCACGGTGATAACAAAGGTACCCAAGAAGTTTCGTTAAGATCGGTTCATAAATACGGCCTCTAGCCCGAGCCCTAGTGGTATTGGCACTTACAGTGCTGAAAGTAACACTAATTATCTCAAAAGTTAGTCTAATTTGCATAATTTACGCACGAGAAAAAAAGCCCTTGTTATATGAGATGTATTCCATGGTACTAAACATTCATACAGAAAATTAATCAAATCAGAGCTTTCATATGGAAGTTCTGCGCAAAAAAATCTGATTGCACTTAATTTTGTATAGAATGGCTGCCAGTGGCCATCTTGAATTTCGGACCGGGCCCAAAAACACTTGTTCTCGTCTCACAGTGACAACAAAGGTACCCAAGAAGTTTCGTTTTATAAATACGGCCTCTAGCCCGAGACATGTGTACGGTGCGACAGACGGACAGACAAACGACGGGCCATGACAATACCTCGAATTTGGCTTCGCCAAAGTTGAGCTAAAATGGACAAAGTTTAACAACCAGTAGTTTTGGAAAATATTGACGCAAGTCAAAATTCTGCCAATATGCACACATCTGGAAAATGTAGAAACATCCTGTGAAATAAAAAAGTAATACCTTGAAAATTACAAGAGGTCTCACGGGGCCTGAAGCGCTCATCTTGAACAGAACACAATTTAAACAGAGTCCAAGAATGAGTACATTAAGCAAGCCATCTCCATAGGCTACACTCTCAATTCCTGAGTCCCTCAGGAGTGACAAAAATAATACGGGCATCATGCCTTTTCTTCAGTTGATCATAAAGTAAAATGTTGAGCTCCCCAACGAAGCCCCTTGATACAACCTTTGTGGAAAAATCTTAGTTACACACCTCTAGAGAGTACTGAATACAAATTTTTTAATTCTTCAGCAAAATGGCCAATTCCGGCTCCATAGGGAGCCCAAATATTAACCCAAGCTCTCGAGGTGAACACAGTGGAATCTGACTTCCCTAGAGATGTTGTGTACCAAATATGAAAGCATTCTGACTCTTGGATCTGAAGAAGAGAAATTTTAAAGAAATTTCTTCATATTGCATCAAGTTAAAATTTGGGCTACCATAGCGAACCCAAATATTATCCCATGGATCCGATTTGAACAAACTTGAATCTGACCCCCTCCCTCCCCTCCCCCCCGAGATGTTGTATACCAAATATGAAACTGAAAGCATTCTAACTTAGTGAAAGCACTCCATGGGGATGCGGGAATTATTTTTTTTTGCATGGGTCAAGTACTTATGACCCAATGATACCGTATACCAAATTTGGTTCATGCCGGACCCTCAGTTCAGAAAATAGAAATTTTCGGCGGGGTCAAAAATCTTACCCCTCCATTACAAAGCCAAATATTGCTTCACAAACTTAGTTTGAAAAAGTTGATTCTACTCCCCAAAAGGAAGTTCCATTGCAAATGTCAAGTCATTGTACACACTGGTTCTTGAGAAGAAGATTTTAAAAATATTTTAGAGCATTTTCCCCACTCCCTTCCTATGGGACTGGGCATGTTGAGTTGAACAAAAATGTAATGCCCCTTTGGAATCATCACTCATACAAACTTTCACTTGAATTGGCCCAGTGGATTTGGAGGAGAAGACCAAAAAATGGTGTTGACGCATGGCAGACAACAGACGACGGATGGAGAGCGATGAGATTAGCTCAGCTTGACTTTGTCAAGATGAGCTAAGAAGAGAGGTTAGACGGACAAACAATGTACCCTATATGCAGAAAGATAGAGGGAAAGACAGAGGTAAAACAATATGCCCCCCCCCCGCTCCCCTATTCGTTGTGAGCATAACAAGGACATACGCCAATTGTAACCAGACCGTCCAAGGCAGCCACTTGAAATTCTGAGAATGCGTTCTACTATCCCCGCTCGACAGTGTAGTATCTTTCTTGAGTCTTGCAACCGGGTGAAAACACTGTGGATGTGCCCATAAGAGAAGCCCCAAATCTGCCAAGGGTTAAACGTTTATTAATAACATGATATAAAACTAGAAGGGTGGTTGGTACTGCCGGCAGGTCATAAAAAGTATACACTCTGTTACATGTACAGTAGATTGTGGAGAGAGTTTTTGGAGTAGCGACTCGAAATATTCAATGTTTGTTCTAGAAGCTCTGTCCAACCCGACATGTGCCTGAAAAATCCAACAACCGACACGTAGTTCGTGGGAGCCTCACACGCATGTGCATACGCTGAGTCGCTCTTTTCGAATTGGACTTGAGGAAATGCGCAATTCGAGTCGCTTTTTCAGGCATCCGATGGAGCAGCTATTCGTGAATTCTGAGTGAAAATTTCGTGGAAATCCGCGGAGAATTCGCTGACATATAACGCTTTTCGAAGAGAGGAGGTAATTTTCTGAATTTGGTCTTTTTCAAGTAGCGGGGGAGGAATTCGTCACAAACAGGTGAATTGTGCACTTGGTGATACCTTCTTGAAATTTGGCACACTGTTAGTGTAGGCTATGAGGTTCTCAAAAACGATCGGCTACAAGTTGACACCGACCGGTGGCGACCAGTAGCGGCACAATCCAAAATGGCCGCCAGCGGCTGAAGGGAACCTCCTTTTCGACGGTCTACCGACTATACATCCGATTGTAAGGGCGCGAAAGTGAACTCTGATCCACGCACGTGTTGGAAACAGACGTGGGAGATGATGTAGAATAAAACGAGATTCTCTATACGGACGCATCAATTTCTTGGAACTTGAAAAGAGCGTTGTTTCTCCGGGATCAGCGTCATTCAGGCAAACCTGAATGACGCTGATCCCGGAGAAACAACGCTCTTTATGAAGCAGTCTCTTTGCCATACAATCTCTTGTTTGGCGTAATTCCGCAAGCAATTCTGATTTGTCTGTCGAAATTAATTCGAGAACGCGATTGTTCACAAAAATCATTCACAGAATGAGTGAGAATCCTCTTCGTGTACGGACTAGTACTGACTGGGAACGTTGTTGCTTTTGCCAGCAAGACAGTTCCAAGAAATTGATGCGTCCGTATAGAGAATCTCGTTTTCATGACGCCTATAAAGCTATTGAGGAAGACATAACGCGCTTCCTAGATAATGGCGTTGAGCTTCCATATAATTTGACCATTGATTGTTTGATGAGAGAGAGTGATGAGTGTATGTCGATGTCACTGTTGACGAATAAGGCAATATATCATAAGACATGCCGTGACAGTATTCGGACTCACATCGTACAGCGCGTGCTACACAAGCGAGAGCGAAATGAGGCAGTGGCATCCTGCTCCACGCTGAGTCCTAAAAGAACACGGACAAGTTTTGAATCTGGCTGTGACAGGAAACTGCCCCAGTGTGTTTATTGTCACAAACGCGAAGGTGACAGCAGTGAGCCTATTTGCAGATCAATGTCTGATAACAATAAACTCAAAATTATGGCAAAGGAAGCCGAGAACTGGGTTGTTTTTTCTCGGGTCAATGCAGCATTTGATTCCGCTGCTAGTGATCTTTACTATCACAAAACCTGTTATTGTAAGCTTGCCAATGAAGCACGAGCGGCTAAATCTAAAAAGTCGAAGAACGCCGAACATTCCGCGTCAGGCCTGCCCTATGACCCTCTCGTTATGGCAGAGCTCATAACATTTGTTGAACACAACGATTCCGCGATGAAGCTTGTCGATCTCAAGAATCTGTACAGTCGGAGGTTGAAGCAAGTCGGTTCTGATTGGCTTAGTGAAGAAATACATTCCACTCGATTCAAAGAACATTTGTTGCAGAAATTGGGCGATGGCTGGGACGCCTTCACACAGGGTAGAGATGTGTTTATTTCAAATAGGTTTCGAGTTGGCTCCTTGTTGTCCGAATCTTTAACTCGTATAGTGTCTGAGGAAGAGGCAAAAAAGATAGTTGATGTGGGTCTTCTTCTGCGTAAACACATACTCATATCTCAAGCTCCTTTCACGGGATCATTTTCATCTTATTGCTTGAGCGAGCCTGTACCCAACTCACTCCTGACTCTTCTTAGAGTTCTACTTGAGGGCACATGTAGTATACAGAACTTAGGCGATGATGAGACTGTTAATGCCAAGACTCGAGTGGCTTGTACTATTTCACAGATGTTGATCAGCAATTCAGCGAAACGCTCCGAACATGCACAAAATGTTCACCAGAGACGTGACAGAGAAACTCCAATGCCTCTTTATGTGGGTTTGAAGTTGCATGCCCATGATCGTATGAAAAATCTTATCAGAGATTTTCATCAAATGGGACTCTCTGTCTCTTATGATCGCGTAATGGATGTTCGCAGGAGTTTCGCGAGAGCTGTTTCACTGCGGTTCAAGAACGAAGGTGTTGTAGTCCCAGCTAACTGCAAACGTAATGTTTTCTCGATAGGAACCACTGATAAAATTGATGTATCTGGTAGATCTGATATGCATGGTACGTCCATCACACTCATTGGTCAACTGAGCAGGGACAATGTGGGTACTGATCCCCCACCACTGAGTTTAGATGTTCCAGAAGACACACAAATTGAACTCCCAGACGACTATGCATTTGTTCCTTTCGTTGAAGACTTTGGTGGGGACATCAGGCTTGAATCTCCAGATGAATGTAATGTACGGCCCAATGAATATGCAGATTTGAACGTGGGAGAGAATGACTGGTTGTCTCATGTGTCACAGATCAGCAATAAAGGGAAGGTTGATGGCAGCTGGCAGCTTGATGAAGTCCCTGTGACCTTTTCAGGCTTCTTTTCAAAACATGAAGATCAAGACAATGTCAAACCTCGTGCAGTTATTGGGGTATTCCCTGTTTTCAGTGAGCAGAAAGCGGACTCACTCAGTATGCAGAAGCATGCTATGTATGTGGTCAGGGAAGCTACTGCTTTCGTAAACCCCGGCCAGATACCTGTCATTGAAGGTGACTGTCCGTTGTATGCCAGGCAGAAAAAATGTCAATGGCTGTTCCCAGAGGAGATAGGTGAGGATCGAATGGTGTGTATGATTGGATTCCTGCATCTTGAAATGTGCACCCAAGAAGCTGGTGGTAAGCTTATGGGTGGTTCTGGTTGGGAGCGAATGTTTCACCTCGCAAAGATATTCACACCCGGTGTAGCATCATCCCTACTTGGTGGGAAACATGTCAAGAGGACGCGACAGGCATATCTTCTCACTCTAGCTTGGCTTGAGATCCTCAGAAAGAATGCTTATGAGATTTACTGTCAGCAGACTGGGCCCCATGAGTCATTTGAAATGTGGGAACAGAGGATTCTTTCACAATCTCCAACTGCGCGCTATTGGGGTGAAATCGTTCGGAACTTTCTCTTGACAAGCTGTCAATTCGTTCGGAACCAACGAATCGGTAACTGGCCTGGTACACTGTGTTCTATCGATGAGTTGTGCAGTTACTTTTTTGCCCTAGGACATACAAATTATTGTCGGTGGGTCCCCGTATTTCTGAGAGACATGTCTCAGCTACCCAGGCGGCATCCTTCAATCCACAACAAATTCATGGAAGGCCATTTTGTGGTCCAGCGTAGTGAGAGGAAGTTCAGTATGATGGGTTTAGATCAGAGCCAAGAACATAGTATCCAACTACTCAAAGAAGACAGTGGTCCAAAAGGTCTCTATGGCCAGGCTGAAGAGAAAGTCGTTATTGAGCTTTCAAGGTCAGAAGTTCTGCGTGTTATAGATGAGTATGAATATGCAAGTTTCCACACAACATCATCAGATAACACGGAACACCCGGAAAGTTCGGTATCAGAGCAGAAAAAATTTCTGAATCAATTGAAATCTCTCCTCGATCTGGTGAATCAGGGACTCATTATCAACCCTTATGATGAAACTAGTGGTCAGCTGGTGACATTAGATACTGGTGAATATATGGACCCCGAAGTTAGTAAGAGTTTACGGTCATTACCCGAAAGGGGCAAGCATTTATATTCCACTTTCTTGAAGGAAAGGCTTGTGGAATGCACCGTACCCCTGAATGATGTTATTCCCAAGGCAAATATATATACCTTCCTTAACCCACCCCCAGCCAACCTGGACAAAGGCCGAGACAAACTCATGTCAAGTAAAGCAACTGCCGCAATAGTTACCCAGATGTTCGTTTCACTGCAAGCCCGGCCTGATTCAAACATGGATGAGTTTTTCATGCACGAGAATGCACGTGATCCGCCAGCATTATCCGATAGAGGTAAGCTACGGAGTGGGACAAAATCTCAAATTCTCAATTGTTTACCAGCTATTCCTGCACAAGGGAAGAATTCAGCAGCTAGACAAGCTTCAGTTGTCATCTTGGATATGCCTGCTGTAGTCCATGTAATCAAACCACAGAAAGCGGATCTGTTTGGAGAATATGCTCGATTGCAATTATTGCCATACATCGAATCTCTGATTAACACGAACACCACAAGGGTTGATGCGATCTATGACTGTTACCCCGAAGGCAGTTTGAAGAATCAGACGCGAGCAAAACGCCTCGGCGAGACAGCAGTTAGGTTGATACGGGTGTCCGAGAACGTCCCTTTACCTAAAGGGAAGAATTGGCAGGCATTCTTGAAAGTTAGTGAGAATAAAGACGAATTTTTCAAGTTCCTGTCTGCTGAACTGCTGAAATTAACATCAACATCCGAGTACCAGTTGTTAACGACATCAGGAGAATATGTACTATGCAATAAGGATGTTAGCTTATGTGACATATCTCCATCGAACCACGAGGAAGCAGACACGCGCATGATGCTTCATCTCAACCATGCAGTCTCACAAGGTCACAAAATAGCTTTTCTTCGCACGGTTGATTCTGATGTCGTCATTCTGTCTTTGCACCATTTCGCAACATTCCGTGACCTTGGACTCAGTGAGCTGTGGATTGGGTTTGGAATTGGAAAGGCATATAAAGATATGCCAATTCATGAGATAGCTTCACAACTTGGACCTGATTACTGTAAGGCCCTGACTTTCTTCCACGCCTTCACAGGTTGTGATGTAACATCCAGCATGCTCGGCATTGGGAAGAAGACAGGATGGAATGCATGGATGAATTTTCCCGCATCAACTGAAATGATGATAGAATTGACTGAGAATCCGCAAGTCTTTTCAGAGGATTCCCCTCATATGCAGCATATCGAAAAACTCACCATACAGATGTACAGTAACAGTTGTGTCAGTACACGTGTCAATGATGCGAGACGGCATATGTTCACACATGGCCTTAAGTCTATGGAAAACATCCCGCCCACCAAAGCAGCTCTGTATCAACATGTAAAAAGGGTAATTCTTGTGTCATCTTTCATTTGGCATCGTGCTCTGCAGAAACACTTATGTGTGCCAGACCCATCACAGTACGGATGGGAGTGGAATCCACGTCTCAATATTCTGGTCCCATTTTGGACTCACCTAGGAGACGCAAGTGCTGCATGTGCACTGATGCTCCACTGTAGTTGTGCCAAGGCCTGCAAGGGCAATTGCAAATGCTTGAAAGCTGGATTAAGGTGCACACCTTTGTGTAAGTGTGAAGGTGGCTGTTGTAACAATATTGAGTAGTATACTGTCATGTTAGGACCAGTCATCTCCTATTCTGGTATTTTTTTTTCCATTTTCGGCCAGTTAACACATGTCATGTTTCTAGTTGAGTTGATTTTGCTAACAAATGTTCATCCCATGTGGCTTGCTACATTGTCCGGGGTATAGGAATACAGTTTTAGATTTCGGAAAATAGTCTGTTATTTACTGCACAAGACGGTGTTAATTCATGCATAGCATGATACAATATCCCCAACTATTTTGCCTCTGTACAACAGTTGATACCTTCGTTCACCCGTGTGTTCATCTATGGTATCCTTGTCTTTCTCTGGCCATAGGCCACATGTGACTAGTCAGTTCCTACTCCATAGCAAATCAACTTGGAAATCCTTCATCTTGTAGCGCACTCATGTCTCAATGAATCCATACCTGAGTTGATCTAATAAATCTAACGTAAGGTATCAAATTGCCATACCGGATCATATTTCGATAAGTTATTCGCTAAAACATTTCGACCACTCATCGACATCAAAGGTCATGTTTTGGCTCCCAGTGGTGGCTATATCTCTATATCCCTGGTAAAGTAGCATACCATGAGGGATGGGCATTAAGTGTCGGCAACATTAATCCTGACTTGGAACACACCACATCTTAACTGGCCGAAAATGAAGAATACTACTTGTAGTCAAAAAATATTCCTGTACCTCGAATGACTGCAAACATACACTCACCCCTTCTAGTCCCATTTTGCCAATGTTCTATACTGGCAAGATAACATTGTATAATTAACAACGGGAACTAATGCATCCCGAGTTCATTCCAGCACTGCCCTTGCTGGCAGACGTGTCGCTATGGTGTTGAGATTGAACCAGAACTCCTCTAGAAATTTGATAGTTTTATTTTCTTAGAAAATAAATCTATCGAAAATGCCGGAAGTTGAGAATAGACTGTCACTTTAATTGGATTATCAAATGTCCAAGTATCCCCACTGCTGCATACTATCGAGTACCCTTGTTCATGTGTTGACAGGAATCTCTCATACCATGTTCATTTGACCATTGCATTCCCGAGAAACATTCAACACTAATTTATCTACGGACGGACGATCATACTGACAGTCAGACACACAGACGCACACATCGACGGAAATTCTGATCCCATTATCCATTAATCTTCCCCCCAACTTGTTCCAAGGGCTTCACTCCATCATTCACATCAATTACAGCACATGTATGGTGTTAGGTTTGGAGCTTCAGTTGTGCGATCGGCGAAAATAGCTTTTTTTCGATCCGCTTGGCGGCCATTTTGGATTTCGCTGCTAGTGGTGGCTAGAGGATGGTGCCAACTTGTAGCCGATCGATTTTGAAATCTCTGATGCCTACCCTTACATCATGCCAAATTTCAGGAAGGTATCACCAAGTGCACAATTCTAGCGAATTCCTCCCCCGCTAAAGTAGAAGCGAAAGAAGAGGGCGGGAATGGCGCAATGTCTCGTGGTGCCCCCTTTCTGGGGTAGGTCCACTTACAGGTTACAATAGAGTGTGACTGACGGAGTGATGGCTGTAAATCAAAGCAGTTTCTTTAAGAACAGCGCCCAGGGATCCCATCGCAACCTTGAAACATTTGAGAATCGTCGGAAGTAAAAAGTCAGAAAAAAACGGCGGTGAGTAGGTTTTTGGCTGGAAAAGATTAATGAGAATTTGCATATAAGACATTAAAATAGCACTTCAGACATACGCTCACTGTGTCAAGACCGCTGAAGGCAGCGACTTGCAATTTTCAGAACTTGTTCTACGAAGCCTGGCCGACATTTGGGCATGAAATCGAGTGTTCTGACCACGTGGAAAACACCACGCCTCGCATGGAAACCGTGGAAACTGTTCGTTGCCACTTTATTTTCAATGCAATGAAATTTCCATTCATTATTTACCTGTCAAAGGCAGAGTTTGACATTATTTCTGTCTGATGAACTGTTCAACTTTAACTATTTGCACCTTTATATAGGACCGAAAGATCACTGCATGCTTACCAATATTCAGGTACTGATTTTACGAAAATAACAATTATTTCAATAGTACCCACTTGGCAACTCTCATAGCTAACATTCAGCACTCAATCAATTATGAATGGAGTAAATTGCGACTTAAACTTACCAAATTCTGAAGAATGGAATTATTTTCGACGGCACGTATCTTTATGCAACCGAAACAGGGATTATGTTAAGCGTTACATCTACCCTATCAAGGAAAATCTTCTTTGACTTGAACTGCAAATCTGAATGTCAACAGAATTTTCAGATATTACGAAAATCACAATTATTCAGGCAGTACCCATATGGGAGTCTCAGATCAGCTAAGGGTTAAACTTTTAATACCCACATATAAAACAAAAATGTTCATACTATGACTGCTGCATGCAGCTATTGAACACATTCAACACTCAGTCAATAAGGAATGGAGTAAATTGTCACTTGATCGTACCAAATTCTGAAAAAGCGTGAGTTTTTTGGACATCTATCTTTATGCAAACAGAATGGGCATATGGTTAAACTTTACAACCAATCGTACAACAGAAAATATGCTCGATAGGTAACTGTGAATACGAACATGTAAATCATTTTTCGATATACCATTCGTAAATGGAAGAAAAATGAACTAAAAATGAGCCATTTTTATGAACAAGTTAAGGGTACTCGAATTCAAGGCTGGAAAACGAGTAGAAGGTTAAAACTTTGAATAGAATATTTAACAGCCAAATTATTCTTGGATGAATCCCCAAACTTCTCATAGGAAACGTTTTGAAAAAAAATTGGCAGCAGAGCTGAGAAACTGCATGTGAAAATTGACCAGTTTTTCCAAAATTGCACTTTGCTCCCAATTTTGAGATCAAAAGGGAGCAACGAGGGTAATACAGCTTATGTAGTCAGATATAGTAAGTCATGCTACAAATATAATGAAAGCTCCAGCCAAATCAACAAGGGTCTTGTTTGAGAATTGTGGCAAAACGTAACATTGTGACAACATTTTGCACGGTTTTGGCAGAAAACGAAAAACTTCAGAAATGCCACGAGACAGGTGAGAAACTTCTAACGAGCTCTACATATGTGCCAAATTTCAATAGAATAGTAAATAATCCATCAGACAAAAATCATTGAAATAGAAAATAATGTTGATACTAGAGAAATAGAATTTACTGCATCCAGTAAATTCAAGCTTGTAAGAAAGGAGTTAAAATATCTATTGGGGAAAAAACTATATAGAAAGAGAATTTATGGAGGGTTATTTTCGGGAGTAACATATTTTTAAACAAATCAGGAATGGATTTTCGTAAACAGTATTTACAGATATTCATAATGGAATCAGAACAATTCTTCTAAGAAACCAGAAAAGGAATATATGTGCGCAGCATTCAAAAGGTTTGTCAAGAGAATGCATTAGGTGTCCAAAAATGTGATTCCTAGCAATACTAAAAATGCACTCAGTTATCCCTGGGCGACCTCAGTGACCTTGTCCATTTGTGAACCTCTATGGAGTGTTGACTCATTTGGTGTTGGTCCCTATGTCTATGTGTCATACCATCCTGGAGATACGAGTGTGACCCACTCTCAAGAATTTTTGCCGCGCATCCATTTTTTTTCAAGTAAAAATGCATGAATGAACTTGGGAATGCATTAGGAGGGTCAGAAAATGTGATTTCCATTAATTTTCAAAAATGCCCTCAATGACCCCTAGGTGACCTCTGTGACCTTGACCTATATTCTGAACTTCTATTGAGCGTTGACTCATTTGGTGTTAGTTTCAGGTCTATTCGTCATACCATGCTTGAGATATGAGAATAACTCACCTTCAAAAATTTGGGTCATGCCCACTTTTTTACATAAAAATTCATGTATTAACTTCGGGAATGCTTTGGGGCAAACAATGTGTTTTTCCAGTCATTCCAAAATATGCACTCAATGACCCCTAGGTGACCTCCATGACCTTGACCCATATTTTGAACCTCTATCGAGTTTCGATTCATTTGGTGTGAGTTCCAGGTCCATTTGTCATAGCATGCTTGAGATATGTGCATGACCCACTTTTCAAACATTTTGGCCATGACCACTTTTTTTACATAAAAATTCATGTATGGACTTCGGGAATGCTTTAGGGGGTCAAAAACGTGATTTCCTGCAATTCCTAAAAATGCACTCAATGACCTCTAGGAGACCTCCACGACCTTGACCCATATTTTGAACCTCTATCGAGTTTTTGACTCATTTGGTGTTAGTTCCAGGTCCATTTATCACACCATGCTGGAGATACGACCGTGACCTACTTTTGAAAATGTTGGTCATGCCCACTTTTTTACATCAAAATGCATGTGTGTACGTCAGGAATGCTTTAGGGGTAAAAAAATGTGATTTCCAGCAAATTATGAAAAATGCACTCAATGACCCCTAGGTGACCTCAGCGACCTTGACCCATATTTTGCATCTCCATCGAGTGTCGACTAATTTGGTGTTGGTCCCAGGTCCATACATCATACCAAGCTTGAGATATGAGCGTGACCCACTTTCCAAAATTTTGGCCACGCCCACTTTTTTTTACATCAAATGCATGTGTGTACATCAGGAATGTTTTAGGGGGTCAAAAAATGTGATTTCCTGCAATTCTGAAAAATGCACTCAATGACCCCTAGGTGACCTTTACCCATATTTTTAAATCTCCATCGAGTGTCGACTCATTTGGTGTTGGTCCCAGGTCCATATGTCATACCCTGCCTGAGATATCAGCATGACCCACTTTCAAAAATTTTGGCCACGCCCACTTTTTTACTTCAAAATGCATGTGTGTACATCAGGAATGCTTTAGGGGTAAAAAAAAATGTGATTTCCAGCAATTCTGAAAAATGCACTCAATGACCCCTAGATGACCTCCGTGACCTTGACACATATTTTGAACCTCCATCGAGTGTCGACTCATTTGGTGTTGGTCCCAGGTCCATACGTCATACCATGCTTGAGATATTAGCGTGACCCACTTTCAAAAATTTTGGCCACGCCCACTTTTTTTACGTCAAAATGCATGTGTGTACGTCAGGAATGCTTTAGGGGGTCAAAAAATGTGACTTCCAGCAATTCTGAAAAATGCACCCAATGACCCCTAGATGACCTCCGTGACCATGACCCATATTTTGAACCTCCATTGAGTGTCGACTCATTTGGTGTTGGTCCCAGGTCTGTAGGTCTTTCCACGCCTGAGATATGGGCGTGACCCACTTTCAAAACACCCCTACAGACACCCCTGATACCCCAGGAATATGAAAAACATAGGTGTCCGAGAACTTGTGTCTGTCTATCAGCTTGCCAAAAATCAACGAGATAGTGCAATTCGTTTTTGAGTTATCTTGCGGACAAAAAAATGATGAGAAGACAGAAGACAGGAGAAGAAGAAGAAGAAGAAGAAAAAGAAGAAGAAGAAGATAAAAAGGAAAAAATGAAGAAAAAAAAAGAAAAAGAAACCCTGCAAAAACAATAGTCTGTGTGTTTCATACAGACTAATTAGGTTTTTGAACGAAGCATATACGTCTAAATAACAATATACTAAAAATCCCCTAAAATCCCACAACGACAAATTATGTTTTTAATGAAAATAAAAATCATGTCCGTGGAGTTACGACGTATTTCAAGTTCATTACGTTTTCGTGGATCGCGCCCGCTCTAAAAGTGAATGTCGCGTAAAGTTTTGCAAACTCGGTGACTTCAAGATTTGAACAACGTCACTCATCTCTCAAATATGAATACTAAAATGGTATGTGAAATAAACAATGAATATATATAATTATGACCACAATTTGAGTCCCCGATTGGCCACAGTGTCCAAAATATAATCAAATTGAAGATAAGAAGCACACTGAACTGCGTACAGCGATGTGCGTGAGCGATAATGACTGAAAATTTCATTTTATAATTCTAAGCAAAATAAATAAAATACATATGCTCACTGTTTGAGTCCCCGATGGGTCACAGTGAGATTTTTTTTTTTTCTATTCCACTGATTTCATTTGCCTTCATTTGTGTCACCGAAGTAGCAAATAATGTGCGTTATTGTAGTTTGTAATTCTCCAAGTATAATTGTTTACACAGGCATTTTTAAAATCCATTCACCAGATCACTTATTTTATATTCACTGCATAAAACTTTAGGGCACACGGGAAACACACACCCGATAGTTGGCAATATTTAATCAACACTTTCACATTAAAACACGAATTACGTGCTAAACCGCCAGATGTTTTTTTTTGAGGAATCAACAGTTCTAAGAAAAGCAGACAAACCTACATTGGCCAAAGCAATTTTAAATTTTGTGTACAAGTGCAAACAAGAGGAAATGATCTAGAATCCCAATAAATATGTTCTGGGCGGAGGGTCTTTGCTCAGAAGACTTCCTTGGTCAAAAAACATTTCATACAATGAAATCGCCCACTCGTACACAAGGTTTGTTGAAGGTAAATACGGGAAGGCCATCGTTGTCTTTGACGGTTACACCGACACACCACCAACTAAGGATGCAACTCATTCCCGACGATCGGAATTAACGTACAGTACAATAGTTAATTTCACTGGAGAAACCATGTTTTGCGGAAAAAAGGATGTTTTCTCGGCGATTAACACAAATAAGCAGAGAATAATAAACCTATTAGGCGCTAAAGAAACGCCATTGTGAATTGGTTCATTGCGATGGTGATGCTGATGCCAAAACTGTGTTAGCAGCTGCTAAATCTGCGAAAATGTGTACAACTATAGTTATTGGAGAGGACACTGATCTACTTATCCCGCTGTTGTACTGGGAATCCACCTCACCATGTAATTCATAGTTTTACCAGGTATGATACGACATCAAGAATTTTTAACATAGGAAAACAAACAGCCTTCACAAAACTGTGCGAGAATGAATATTTGCAGACCTCAGCTACGAAATTTCACAATCCGTCATTGACCTTGGAAGATGTTGAACGTTTGGGCTGTGAAGCTATGGTGTTGGTGTTTGGGTGGAAAGACTCCTCGCTTGTCGACAAAGACTACTGGTTGAGAGAGTATCATCGGATCGATATTTCGTCAAATCAGAAAACCTACCCCCAACACAGTCTGCTGCAAGTATCAAAGATTTCGAACATGCCATCAAGTGCAGATTTGATCAGCGAGAAGTGGAGATGCTTGAGAGTGGAGGTAAAAAGTTCTAGATGGAAAATTTGTGCCACTCACCACTGACCTTTCACCTGCACCAAAGACCTTGTTAACGATGATAAGTATGTCTCGCACGTTTGAGGTCAAGGTTGGGGGATCTCATCGGGGGATCTCACGTGGTGTCATAGTCACGTGATCTAGTTACGGCATGTTTGGTTGACATGATAACCCACGTGAGCATCCATGTTGTGACGTTATTACCGTAGTGATACCTTGTGTCAGTGCACATACGCAGAGCGTGTTGTTGGGGTGATACGTGTTTCCGTCGTCCATTTTGTATGAAGGAGGCCGCCATCTTGGTTTCTATGGTAGGACGTGGTTGCTATCAGCTTGAAAGGCTTTTTTACGGGAAAGGAGTATGTTCGGCGGGTATGTTAGATTGAATAGAAGTAAATCAAATTACCACAAACAACCCAACAATCCCCCAAATCACCAAAAATTACCGAAACGGACTTGGAGTTTCCCATGTTGGGCTTATAATAGTAGCACATAGTACTATAGGGCGCGTTCGATTCAATGGAAGTATATCTAATTACCACAACCAACCCGACAATCCTTCCAAATCACCAAAATCCACCCAAACTACCATACCCACTGACACCGCGTGTTATTATCACTATGGTAATGACGTCACAACATGGCCACTCACACGGGGTACCACGACAACTAAACATGACATAACTAGGCCGCGTGACTGTGACGTTTCATGAGATCCCTCGATGAGATCCCTAACCTAGACCTCTAACGTGCGAGACTTACAACTAAAGATGTAACTGTGCCATAGGTTGCGAGACGTCAAGGTGTAGTTTCCAAAAAAAACCACCAGACTCACCTGTTCAAATGCGTGTGGAAAATGCCAGGAAAATAATAACTACTTCAATGTGATTGGTAGTAATCTGGAAATCTGATTTTGCATGACAGCAGAACAATTTATCAGATCTCCAGATCATCTGCATTGACAATGCAGCAGTTTTTGTTAGGCTTTTCCCTCTGGAAAAGACTATTGTTTTTCTACGGATTATTATTATTATATTTTTTTTTAGGCTTTTCCAACTGGAAAAGACTATTGTTTTTCTACGGATTATTATCATTATTTTTTTTTTTTTAGGCTTTTCGCTCTGGAAAAGACTATTGTTTTTCTACGGATTATTATTTTTTTTATCAGGTTTTTTTTTTTAACACATTTTGTCCGCACGATTCAGAAGCCATCTTCGAACCGATTTTCACAAAATTTTGAACACTCATAGAAGGTCACAAAATCTAAAAATGTACCCAAGTGAAATTTTTGATTTAACCCTTATTTCATCAGAATTGTCAAAAACTGCCAAAACTGGGGTTTAAAGGCACTTTCTCAAAACACGTCTTGTAGAATTTTTTTAAACATTCATCATTATTAGACCTGTATGTGACACGACCATTCATTTACAAGAGATATTAAGCGATGCAAATGGTAACCCTCCACAGGCTGCCAAACATTGAAATTTTGATGAAATGGGCTGTTTTCGGAATCCTAATGCACCCAGACGATACACGGGAGATAAACATAACTTCATTTATTGGGAGTGGGATCCATCGTGGATCATTTTCGTAAGTAATAAGGGTATTCAAAAAACGAAGCGTTAACCCGTTTTGGGCTGGTTAAACTGCAATACCCCTCAAAAGCTAAAAAATTTCATGTTTTCTGTGGATTTCTCTAAACAAGTCTTGTAAATTTCCAAGAAAAACTGGCCACTCCCAGGTCCTGGAGGGACAATACAAGTTGCATAGACAAAATACCTCGGTGAGCATTTGTTAACCCTCCACGGGCTGCTAAAGGTCAAAATTGTGATAAAATGGGCGGTTTTTGGACAGAAACAGCACCCAGTGGGTACGCCACAAAGAAAAGTATCTCCTTTTATCGAGCGCAAAATTTATACGGAAACATTTTTGTAAGTAGAATGGGTATTCAAAAGTCGAAGTCTTAACCCATTTTTGACAGGATAAAAAGAGATACCCCTTAAAAGCTTAAAATTCCCATTTTCTGTAGATTTCTCTGAAAATATCTTAAAGATTTTCATGAAAAATTGACTATTCGCACGTCTTTGTGTGACATTACAAGTTTCATGGACAAAATATTCCGATGAGCGTTTATTAACCCTCTGCAGGCTGCCAAGCATCATAATTTTGATGAAATCGGCTGTTTGGACACTCATAGCATGCAAGGTATACCAAAGAGATACACATAATCTCCTTTGTTGGAAGTGGAACTCACAGAGGACCATTTTTGTAAGTAATAAGTGTATTCAAAAACACAAGTGTTAACCCCTTATGGGTTGGTTAATAGCGATACCCATCAAAAGCTTAAAATAATTATGTTTTCCCTGATTTCCTTGCAAACATCTTGTGCGTTTTCAACAGAAAATGACCATTGATAGGTCTTTGTGTCACATTACCGGTTGCATGGATAAAATATTCCGCTAAGCATTTGTTAACCCTCCATGGGCTGCTAAATGTCAACATTTTGAAACAATAGTCTGTTTTTGGACACCTACAACAACAAATTGGAATGCCACAGAGAAACATAACCTCTTCTTCCGGACGCAAAACTGATGGGGAAAAATTTTAGTAAGTCGTAAGGGTATTCAAAAATCGAGGTCTTAACCCATTTTCGCCTGGTTAAGGAGATGTACCCCTCAAAAGCTTAAAATTCCCATTTTCAGTGGATTTCTCTAAAAAATCTAGTAAGTATTCAAGAAAAATTGACCATTTGCAGGTCTTTGAGTGACATTACAAGGTACATGGACAAAATATTCTGGTAAGCGTTTGTTAACCCTTCAGAGGCTGCAAAGCATAGAAATTTTGAGAAAATGGGCTGTTCTTGGGCACCCATTGCACCCAATGTGTACCTGCGAGATAAACATAACCTCCTACGTTGGACGTGTAATTCCCCGAGGGTCATTTTTGTAAGTAAAGCTGGTATTCATAAAACCAAGCATTAACCCATTTAGAGCTTGTTACAGAGAGATACCCATCAATATGTTAAAAATTCATGTTATCCGAGAATTTCTTTAAAAACTTCATGTAGATTTTCAAGAAAAATTGGCCATTCTCAGGTCTTAGTGTAACATTACAAATTGCATGTACAAAATATTCCAGTAAGCATATGTTAACCCTATGCAGGTTCTCAAACATCCAAATTTTGATAAAATGGGCTGTGTTTGCGTACCCCGCAGCACCCAAAGTTAAGAGGAGAAATCAACATAAGTGGAAGTAGAATTCACTAAGAATTATTTTTGTATGTAATAAGCGTATTCAAAAAAACAAACCTTAACCCGTTTTGGGTTGGATAGACAATGATACCCATCAAAAGCTTAAAATTCATGCTCTCTCTGGATTTCTCTGAAAACATCTCGTATATAGATTTTAAGGAAAAATGGCGATTCGCACTTTTTGGTTTGAAATTACAAGTTGCATGAATAAATATTTCTGTTAGCACTTGTTACCCCTCTACAAGCTGCCAGGCATCAATTTTTTGGACACATTTGAGATAAGATGGACCATTTTCAAATCGACATACCAATCAGAAGGTATGTGTCAAAGAAACATAACTCACTTTGTCGATCATCAACATGTCGGACGACCTTATTGATATTAACCCACTCCACCGTTAATGATGGTTTTTAGCTAAACAATTTTTTTTTATCAGACGGAGTCATTTGAGACTACTATGCTCACCTCTCTCATAACATCAGTGAAGGAACTTCATTGAGACAGTTAAAAACAATTCATCAGACACTGTGGGGCCATGAAAAATCATGGAATCTCATCAAGAAAAGCCATTATTCTCCAGAATCATAAAGTCTAGTTTCTTTTCCGGGTTTTTTTTTTACACACATTTTGTCCGCACGATTCAGAAGCCATTTTCGAACCGATTTTCACAAAATTTTGTACACTCATAGCCGGTCACAAAATCTAAAACTATACCGAAGCGGAATTTATGATTTAACCCTTATTTTATCAGAATTGTCAAAAACTGCCAAAATTGGGGTTTAAAGGCACTTTCTAAAAACATGTCTTGTAGAATTTTTTTAAACATTCATCATTATTAGACCTGTATGTGGCACAACCATTCATATACAAGAGATATTAAGCGATGCAAATGGTAACCCTCCACAGGCTGCCAAACATTGAAATTTTGATGAAATGGGCTGTTTTCGGACTCCTAAAGCACCCAGACGATACACGGGAGATAAACATAACTTCATTTATTGGGAGTGGGATTCACCGTGGATCATTTTTGTAAGTAATAAGGGTATTCAAAAAATGAAGCGTTAACCCGTTTTGGGCTGGTTAAACTGCGATACCCCTCAAAAGCTAAAAAAAATCATGTTTTCTGTGGATTTCTCTAAACGAGTCTTGTAAATTTTCAAGAAAAATTGGCCACTCCCAGGTCCTGGAGGGACAATACAAGTTGCATAGACAAAATACTCCGGTGAGCATTTGTTAACCCTCCACGGGCTGCTAAAGGTCAAAATTGTGATAAAATGGACGGTTTTTGGACAGAAACAGCACCCAATGGGTACGCCACAAAGAAAAGTATCTCCTTCTATCGAGCGCAAAATTTATACGGAACCATTTTTGTAAGTAGAAAGGGTATTCAAAATTCGAAGTCTTAACCCATTTTTGACAGGATAAAAAGAGATACCCCTTAAAAGCTTAAAATTCCCATTTTCTGTAGATTTCTCTGAAAACATCTTGAAGATTTTCATGAAAAATTGACTATTCGCCCGTCTTTGTGTGACATTACAAGTTTCATGGACAAAATATTCCGATGAGCGTTTATTAACCCTCTGCAGACTGCCAAGCATCATAATTTTGATGAAATCGGCTGTTTGGACACTCATAGCATGCAAGGTATACCAAAGAGATACACATAATCTCCTTTGTTGGAAGTGGAACTCACTGAGGACCATTTTTGTGAGTAATAAGTGTATTCAAAAACACAAGTGTTAACCCCTTATGGGTTGGTTAATAGCAATACCCATCAAAAGCTTAAAATAATTATGTTTTCCCTGATTTCCTTGCAAACATCTTGTGCGTTTTCAACAGAAAATGACCATTGATAGGTCTTTGTGTCACATTACCGGTTGCATGGATAAAATATTCCGCTAAGTATTTGTTAACCCTCCATGGGCTGCTAAATGTCAACATTTTGAAACAATAGTCTGTTTTTGGACACCTACAACAGCAAATTGGAATGCCACAGAGAAACATAACCTCTTCTTCCGGACGCAAAACTGATAGGGAAAAATTTTAGTAAGTCGTAAGGGTATTCAAAAATCGAGGTCTTAACCCATTTTCGCCTGGTTAATGAGATGGACCCCTCAAAAGCTTAAAATTCCCATTTTCTGTGGATTTCTCTAAAAAATCTAGTAAGTATTCTCGAAAAATTGACCATTTGCAGGTCTTTGAGTGACATTACAAGGTGCATGGACAAAATATTCTGGTAAGCGTTTGTTAACCCTTCAGAGGCTGCAAAGCATAGAAATTTTGAGAAAATGGGCTGTTCTTGGGCACCCATTGCACCCAATGTGTACCTGCGAGATAAACATAACCACCTACGTTGGACGTGTAATTCCCCGAGGATCATTTTTGTAAGTAAAGATGGTATTCATAAAACCAAGCATTAACCCATTTAGAGCTTGTTACAGAGAGATACCCATCAATATGTTAAAAATTCATGTTATCCGAGGATTTCTCTAAAAACTTCATGTAGATTTTCAAGAAAAATTGGCCATTCTCAGGTCTAAGTGTAACATTACAAACTGCATGTACAAAATATTCCAGTAGCATATGTTAACCCTATGCAGATTCTCAAACATCCAAGTTTTGATAAAATGGGCTGTGTTTGCGTACCCACAGCACCCAAAGTTAAGAGGAGAAATCAAAATAAGTGGAAGTAGAATTCACTAAGAATTATTTTTGTATGTAATAAGCGGATTCAAAAAACAAACCTTAACCCGTTGTGGGCTGGATAAACAATGATACCCATCAAAAGCTTAAAATTCATGCTTTCTCTGGATTTCTCTGAAAACATCTACTATATAGATTTTAAGGAAAAATGGCCATTCGCACTTTTTGGTTTGAAATTACAAGTTGCAGGAATAAATATTTCTGTTAGCACTTGTCAACCCTCTACAAACTGACAGACATCAATTTTTTGGACAAATTTGAGATAAAATGGACCATTTCCAAATAGACACAGCACTCAGAAGGTATGTGTCAAACAAACATAACTCACTTTGTCGGACATAAACTTGTCGGTCAACCTTATTGATATTAACCCACTCCACCGTTAATGATGGTTTTTAGCTAAACAATTTTTTTTTATCAGACGGAGTCATTTGAGACTACTATGCTCACCTCTCTCATAACATCAGTGAAGGAACTTCATTGAGACACTTAAAAACAATTCATCAGACACTGTGGGGCCATGAAAAATCATGGAATCTCATCAGGAAAAACCATGATTCTCCAGAATCATAAAAAATTTTTTTTTTTTATTCCGGGTTCTTTTTTTACACACATTTTGTGTGCACGATTCAGAAGCCATTTTCGAACCGATTTTCACAAAATTTTGTACACTCATAGCCGGTCACAAAATCTAAAAATGTACCCAAGCGGAATTTTTGATTTAACCCTTATTTTATCAGAATTGTCAAAAACTGCCAAAATTGGGTTTTAAAGGCACTTTCTCAAAACACGTCTTGTAGAATTTTTTTAAACATTCATCATTATTAGACCTGTATGTGACACGACCATTCATATACAAGAGATATTAAGCGATGCAAATGGTAACCCTCCACAGGCTGCGAAACATTGAAATTTTGATGAAATGGGCTGTTTTCGGTGTCCTAATGCACCCAGACGATACACGGGAGATAAACATAACTTCATTTATTGGGAGTGGGATTGACCATGGATCATTTTCGTAAGTAATAAGGGTATTCAAAAAACGAAGCGTTAACCCGTTTTGGGCTGGTTAAACTGCAATACCCCTCAAAAGCTAAAAAAAATTCATGTTTTCTGTGGATTTCTCTGAACGAGTCTTGTAAATTTCCAAGAAAAATTGGCCACTCCCAGTTCCTGGAGGGACAATACAAGTTGCATAGACAAAATACTCGGTGAGCATTTGTTAACCCTCCACGGGCTGCTAAAGGTCAAAATTGTGATAAAATGGGCGGTTTTTGGACAGCAACAGCACCCAGTGGGTACGCCACAATGAAAAGTATCTCCTTTTATCGGGCGCAAAATTTATACGGAAACATTTTTGTAAGTAAAAAGGGTATTCAAAAGTCGAAGTCTTAACCCATTTTTGACAGGATAAAAAGAGATACCCCTGAAAAGCTTAAAATTCCCATTTTCTGTAGATTTCTCTGAAAATGTCTTGAAGATTTTCAAGAAAAATTGACTATTCGCACGTCTTTGTGTGACATTACAAGTTTCATGGACAAAATATTCCGATGAGCGTTTATTAACCCTCTGCAGGCTGCCAAGCATCATAATTTTAATGAAATCGTCTGTTTGGACACTCATAGCATGCAAGGTATACCAAAGAGATACACATAATCTCCTTTGTTGGAAGTGGAACTCACTGAGGACCATTTTTGTAAGTAATAAGTGTATTCAAAAACACAAGTGTTAACCCCTTATGGGTTGGTTAATAGCGATACCCATCAAAAGCTTAAAAAAATTATGTTTTTCCCTGATTTCTTTGTAAACATCTTGGGCGTTTTCTACAGAAAATGATCATTCATAGGTCTTGGTGTCACATTACCAGTTGCATGGATAAAATATTCCGCTAAGCATTTGTTAACCCTCCATGGGCTGCCAAATGTCAACATTTTGAAACAATAGTCTGTTTTTGGACACCAACAACAGCAAATCAGAATGCCACAGAGAAACATAACTTCTTCTTCCAGACGCAAAACTGATGGGGAAAAATTTTAGTAAGTTGTAAGGGTATTCAAAAATCGAGGTCTTAACCCATTTTCGCCTGGTTAAGGAGACGTACCCTTCAAAAGCTTAAAATTCCCATTTTCAGTTGATTTCTCTAAAAAATCTAGTAAGTATTCAAGAAAAATTGACCATTTGCAGGTCTTTGAGTGACATTACAAGGTCCATGGACAAAATATTCTGGTAAGCGTTTGTTAACCCTCCAGAGGCTGAAAAGCATAGAAATTTTGAGAAAATGGGCTGTTCTTGGGCACCCATTGCACCCAATGTGTGCCTGCGAGATAAACATAACCTCCTACGTTGGACGTGTAATTCCCCGAGGATCATTTTTGTAAGTAAAGATGGTATTCATAAAACCAAGCATTAACCCATTTAGAGCTCGTTACAGAGAGATACCCATCAATATGTTAAAAATTCAGGTTATCCGAGGATTTCTCTAAAAACTTCATGTAGATTTTCAAGAGAAATTGGCCATTCTCAGGTCTTAGTGTAACATTACAAATTGCATGTACAAAATATTCCAGTAAGCATATGTTAACCCTGTGCAGGTTCACAAACATCCAAATTTTGATAAAATGGGCTGTGTTTGCGTACCCGCAGCACCCAAAGTTAAGAGGAGAAATCAAAATAAGTGGAAGTAGAATTCACTAAGAATTATTTTTGTATGTAATAAGCGTATTTAAAAAAACAAACCTTAATCCGTTTTGGGTTGGATAAACAATGATACCCATCAAAAGCTTAAAATTCATGCTCTCTCTGGATTTCTCTGAAAACATCTCGTATATAGATTTTAAGGAAAAATGGCCATTCGCACTTTTTGGTTTGAAATTACAGGTTGCATGAATAAATATTTCTGTTAGCACTTGTTAACCCTCTACAACCTGCCATACATCAATTTTTTGGACACATTTGAGATAAAATGGACCATTTTCAAATCGACATACCAATCAGAAGGTATGTGTCAAACAAACATAACTCACTTTGTCGGTCATTAACTTGTCGGACGACCTTATTGATATTAACCCACTCCACCGTTAATGATGGTTTTTAGCTAAACATTTTTTTTTATCAGACGGAGTCATTTGAGACTAGTATGCTCACCTCTCTTGTAACATCAGTGAAGGAACTTCATTGAGACAGTTAAAAACAATTCATCAGACACTGTGGGGCCATGAAAAATTATGGAATCTCATCAGGAAAAGCCATGATTCTGCACAATCATAAAGTCTAGTTTTTTTTTCCGGGTTTTTTTTTTTTGCACACATTTTGTCCGCACGATACAGAAGCCATTTTCGAACCGATTTTCACAAAATTTTGTACACTCATAGCCGTTTACGAAATCTAAAAACGTACCAAAGCGGAATTTTTTATTTAACCCTTATTTTATCAGAATTGTCAAAAACTGCCAAAATTGGGGTTTAAAGGCACTTTCTAAAAACATGTCTTGTAGAATTTTATTAAACATTCATCATTATTAGACCTGTATGTGGCACGACCATTCATATACATGACATATTAAGCGATGCAAATGGTAACCCTCCACAGGCTGCCAAACATTGAAATTTTGATGAAATGGGCTGTTTTCGGACTCCTAAAGCACCCAGACGATACACGGGAGATAAACATAACTTCATTTATTGGGAGTGGGATTCACCGTGGATCATTTTCGTAAGTAATAAGGGTATTCAAAAAATGAAGCGTTAACCCGTTTTGGGCTGGTTAAACTGCGATACCCCTCAAAAGCTAAAAAAAATCAAGTTTTCTGTGGATTTCTCTAAACGAGTCTTGTAAATTTTCAAGAAAAATTGGCCACTCCCAGGTCCTGGAGGGACAATACAAGTTGCATAGACAAAATACTCCGGTGAGCATTTGTTAACCCTCCACGGGCTGCTAAAGGTCAAAATTGTGATAAAATGGGCGGTTTTTGGACAGAAACAGCACCCAGTGGGTACGCCACAAAGAAAAGTATCTCCTTTTATCGAGCGCAAAATTTATACTGAAACATTTTTGTAAGTAGAAAGGGTATTCAAAAGTCGAAGTCTTAACCCATTTTTGACAGGATAAAAAGAGATATCCCTTAAAAGCTTAAAATTCCCATTTTCTGTAGATTTCTACGAAAACATCTTGAAGATTTTCAAGAAAAATTGACTATTCGCACGTCTTTGTGTGACATTACAAGTTTCATGGACAAAATATTCCGATGAGCGTTTATTAACCCTCTGCAGGCTGCCAAGCATCATAATTTTAATGAAATCGTCTGTTTGGACACGCACAGCATGCAAGGTATACCAGAGAGATACACATAATCTCCTTTGTTGGAAGTGGAACTCACTGAGGACCATTTTTGTAAGTAATAAGTGTATTCAAAAACCCAAGTGTTAATCCCTTATGGGTTAGTTAATAGCGATACCCATCAAAAGCTTAAAATAATTATGTTTTCCCTGATTTCTTTGCAAACATCTTGTGCGTTTTCTACAGAAAATGACCATTGAAAGGTCTTGGTGTCACATTACCGGTTGCATTGATAAAATATTCCGCTAAGCATTTGTTAACCCTCCATGGGCTGCTAAATGTCAACATTTTGAAACAATAGTCTGTTTTTGGACACCAACAACAGCAAATCGGAATGCCACAGAGAAACATAACCTCTTCTTCCGGATGCAAAACTGATAGGGAAAAATTTTAGTAAGTAGTAAGGGTATTCAAAAAACGAGGTCTTAACCCATTTTCGCCTGGTTAAGGAGATGTACCCCGCAAAAGCTTAAAATTCCCATTTTCAGTGGACTTCTCAAAAAAATCTAGTAAGTATTCAAGAAAAATTGACCATTTGCAGGCCTTTGAGTGACATTACAAGGTGCATGGACAAAATAAAGCTTAAAATTCCCATTTTCTGTAGATTTCTCTGAAAACATCTTGAAGATTTTCATGAAAAAATTGACTATTCGCACGTCTTTGTGTGACATTACAAGTTTCATGGACAAAATATTCCGATGAGCGTTTATTAACCCTCTGCAGGCTGCCAAGCATCATAATTTTGATGAAATCGGCTGTTTGGACACTCATAGCATGCAAGGTATGCCAAAGAGATATACATAATCTCCTTTGTTGGAAGTGGAACTCACTGAGGACCATTTTTTGTAAGTAATAAGTGTATTCAAAAACACAAGTGTTAACCCCTTATGGGTTGGTTAATAGCAATACACATCAAAAGCTTAAAATAATTATGTTTTCCCTGATTTCCTTGCAAACATCTTGTGCGTTTTCAACAGAAAATGACCATTGATAGGTCTTTGTGTCACATTACCGGTTGCATGGATAAAATATTCCGCTAAGCATTTGTTAACCCTCCATGGGCTGCTAAATGTCAACATTTTGAAACAATAGTCTGTTTTTGGACACCTACAACAGCAAATTGGAATGCCACAGAGAAACATAACCTCTTCTTCCGGACGCAAAACTGATAGGGAAAAATTTTAGTAAGTCGTAAGGGTATTCAAAAATCGAGGTCTTAACCCATTTTCGCCTGGTTAAGGAGATGTACCCCTCAAAAGCTTAAAATTCCCATTTTCAGTGGATTTCTCTAAAAAATCTAGTAAGTATTCAAGAAAAATTGACCATTTGCAGGTCTTTGAGTGACATTACAAGGTGCATGGACAAAATATTCTGGTAAGCGTTTGTTAACCCTTCAGAGGCTGCAAAGCATAGAAATTTTGAGAAAATGGGCTGTTCTTGGGCACCCATTGCACCCAATGTGTACCTGCGAGGTAAACATAACCTCCTACGTTGGACGTGTAATTCCCCGAGGGTCATTTTTGTAAGTAAAGCTGGTATTCATAAAACCAAGCATTAACCCATTTAGAGCTTGTTACAGAGAGATACCCATTAATATGTTAAAAATTCATGTTATCCGAGGATTTTCTTTAAAAACTTCATGTAGATTTTCAAGAAAAATTGGCAATTCTCAGGTCTTAGTGCAACATTACAAATTGCATGTACAAAATATTCCAGTAAGCATATGTTAACCCTATGCAGGTTCTCAAACATCCAAATTTTGATCAAATGGGCTGTGTTTGCGTACCCTGCAGCACCCAAAGTTAAGAGGAGAAATCAACATAAGTGGAAGTAGAATTCACTAAGAATTATTTTTGTATGTAATAAGCATATTCAAAAAAACAAACCTTAACCCGTTTTGGGTTGGATAAACAATGATACCAATCAAAAGCTTAAAATTCATGCTCTCTCTGGATTTCTCTGAAAACATCTCGTATATAGATTTTAAGGAAAAATGGCCATTCGCACTTTTTGGTTTGAAATTACTAGTTGCATGAATAAATATTTCTGTTAGCACTTGTTAACCCTCTACAACCTGCCAGACATCAATTTTTTGGACACATTTGAGATAAAATGGACCATTTTCAAATCGACATACCAATCAGAAGGTATGTGTCAAACAAACATAACTCACTTTGTCGGTCATTAACTTGTCGGACGACCTTATTGATATTAACCCACTCCACCGTTAATGATGGTTTTTAGCTAAACATTTTTTTTTATCAGACGGAGTCATTTGAGACTAGTATGCTCACCTCTCTTGTAACATCAGTGAAGGAACTTCATTGAGACAGTTTAAAAACAATTCATCAGACACTGTGGGGCCATGAAAAATTATGGAATCTCATCAGGAAAAGCCATGATTCTGCAAAATCATAAAGTCTAGTTTTTTTTCCGGGTTTTTTTTTTTTACACACATTTTGTCCGCACGATACAGAAGCCATTTTCGAACCGATTTTCACAAAATTTTTTACTCTCATAGCCGTTTACGAAATCTAAAAATGTACCAAAGCGGAATTTTTGATTTAACCCTTATTTTATCAGAATTGTCAAAAACTGCCAAAATTGGGGTTTAAAGGCACTTTCTAAAAACATGTCTTGTAGAATTTTTTTAAACATTCATCATTATTAGACCTGTATGTGGCAAGACCATTCATATACATGAGATATTAAGCGATGCAAATGGTAACCCTCCACAGGCTGCCAAACATTGAAATTTTGATGAAATGGGCTGTATTCGGACTCCTAAAGCACCCAGACGATACACGGGAGATGAACATAACTTCATTTATTGGGAGTGGGATTCACCGTGGATCATTTTCGTAAGTAATAAGGGTATTCAAAAAATGAAGCGTTAACCCGTTTTGGGCTGGTTAAACTGCGATACCCCTCAAAAGCTAAAAAAAATCAAGTTTTCTGTGGATTTCTCTAAACGAGTCTTGTAAATTTTCAAGAAAAATTGGCCACTCCCAGGTCCTGGAGGGACAATACAAGTTGCATAGACAAAATACTCCGGTGAGCATTTGTTAACCCTCCACGGGCTGCTAAAGGTCAAAATTGTGATAAAATGGGCGGTTTTTGGACAGAAACAGCACCCAGTGGGTACGCCACAAAGAAAAGTATCTCCTTTTATCGAGCGCAAAATTTATACGGAAACATTTTTGTAAGTAGAAAGGGTATTCAAAAGTCGAAGTCTTAACCCATTTTTGACAGGATAAAAAGAGATATCCCTTAAAAGCTTAAAATTCCCATTTTCTGTAGATTTCTCCGAAAACATCTTGAAGATTTTCAAGAAAAATTGACTATTCGCACGTCTTTGTGTGACATTACAAGTTTCATGGACAAAATATTCCGATGAGCGTTTATTAACCCTCTGCAGGCTGCCAAGCATCATAATTTTAATGAAATCGTCTGTTTGGACACGCACAGCATGCAAGGTATACCCGAGAGATACACATAATCTCCTTTGTTGGAAGTGGAACTCACTGAGGACCATTTTTGTAAGTAATAAGTGTATTCAAAAACCCAAGTGTTAATCCCTTATGGGTTAGTTAATAGCGATACCCATCAAAAGCTTTAAAAAATGATGTTTTCCCTGATTTCTTTGCAAACATCTTGTGCGTTTTCTACAGAAAATGACCATTGAAAGGTCTTGGTGTCACATTACCGGTTGCATTGATAAAATATTCCGCTAAGCATTTGTTAACCCTCCATGGGCTGCTAAATGTCAACATTTTGAAACAATAGTCTGTTTTTGGACACCAACAACAGCAAATCGGAATGCCACAGAGAAACATAACCTCTTCTTCCGGACGCAAAACTGATAGGGAAAAATTTTAGTAAGTAGTAAGGGTATTCAAAAAACGAGGTCTTAACCCATTTTCGCCTGGTTAAGGAGATGTACCCCGCAAAAGCTTAAAATTCCCATTTTCAGTGGACTTCTCTAAAAAATCTAGTAAGTATTCAAGAAAAATTGACCATTTGCAGGTCTTTGAGTGACATTACAAGGTGCATGGACAAAATAAAGCTTAAAATTCCCATTTTCTGTAGATTTCTCTGAAAACATCTTGAAGATTTTCATGAAAAATTGACTATTCGCACGTCTTTGTGTGACATTACAAGTTTCATGGACAAAATATTCCGATGAGCGTTTATTAACCCTCTGCAGGCTGCCAAGCATCATAATTTTGATGAAATCGGCTGTTTGGACACTCATAGCATGCAAGGTATACCAAAGAGATACACATAATCTCCTTTGTTGGAAGTGGAACTCACTGAGGACCATTTTTGTAAGTAATAAGTGTATTCAAAAACACAAGTGTTAACCCCTTATGGGTTGGTTAATAGCAATACACATCAAAAGCTTAAAATAATTATGTTTTCCCTGATTTCCTTGCAAACATCTTGTGCGTTTTCAACAGAAAATGACCATTGATAGGTCTTTGTGTCACATTACCGGTTGCATGGATAAAATATTCCGCTAAGCATTTGTTAACCCTCCATGGGCTGCTAAATGTCAACATTTTGAAACAATAGTCTGTTTTTGGACACCTACAACAGCAAATTGGAATGCCACAGAGAAACATAACCTCTTCTTCCGGACGCAAAACTGATAGGGAAAAATTTTAGTAAGTCGTAAGGGTATTCAAAAATCGAGGTCTTAACCCATTTTCGCCTGGTTAAGGAGATGTACCCCTCAAAAGCTTAAAATTCCCATTTTCAGTGGATTTCTCTAAAAAATCTAGTAAGTATTCAAGAAAAATTGACCATTTGCAGGTCTTTGCGTGACATTACAAGGTGCATGGACAAAATATTCTGGTAAGCGTTTGTTAACCCTTCAGAGGCTGTAAAGCATAGAAATTTTGAGAAAATGGGCTGTTCTTGGGCACCCATTGCACCCAATGTGTACCTGCGAGATAAACATAACCTCCTACGTTGGACGTGTAATTCCCCGAGGGTCATTTTTGTAAGTAAAGCTGGTATTCATAAAACCAAGCATTAACCCATTTAGAGCTTGTTACAGAGACATACCCATTAATATGTTAAAAATTCATGTTATCCGAGGATTTCTTTAAAAACTTCATGTAGATTTTCAAGAAAAATTGGCCATTCTCAGGTCTTAGTGTAACATTACAAATTGCATGTACAAAATATTCCAGTAAGCATATGTTAACCCTATGCAGGTTCTCAAACATCCAAATTTTGATCAAATGGGCTGTGTTTGCGTACCCCGCAGCACCCAAAGTTAAGAGGAGAAATCAACATAAGTGGAAGTAGAATTCACTAAGAATTATTTTTGTATGTAATAAGCATATTCAAAAAAACAAACCTTAACCCGTTTTGGGTTGGATAAACAATGATACCCATCAAAAGCTTAAAATTCATGCTCTCTCTGGATTTCTCTGAAAACATCTCGTATATAGATTTTAAGGAAAAATGGCCATTCGCACTTTTTGGTTTGAAATTACAAGTTGCATGAATAAATATTTCTGTTAGCACTTGTTACCCCTCTACAAGCTGCCAGACATCAATTTTTTGGACACATTTGAGATAAAATGGACCATTTTCAAATCGACATACCAATCAGAAGGTATGTGTCAAAGAAACATAACTCACTTTGTCGATCATCAACCTGTCGGACGACCTTATTGATATTAACCCACTCCACCGTTAATGATGGTTTTTAGCTAAACAATTTTTTTTTATCAGACGGAGTCATTTGAGACTACTATGCTCACCTCTCTCATAACATCAGTGAAGGAACTTCATTGAGACAGTTAAAAACAATTCATCAGACACTGTGGGGCCATGAAAAATCATGGAATCTCATCAGGAAAAGCCATTATTCTCCAGAATCATAAAGTCTAGTTTCTTCTCCGGATTTTTTTTTTACCCACATTTTGTCCGCACGATTCAGAAGCCATTTTCTAACCGATTTTCACAAAATTTTGTACACTCATAGCCGGTCACAAAATCTAAAACTGTACCAAAGCGGAATTTATGATTTAACCCTTATTTTATCAGAATTGTCAAAAACTGCCAAAATTGGGGTTTAAAGGCACTTTCTAAAAACATGTCTTGTAGAATTTTTTTAAACATTCATCATTATTAGACCTGTATGTGGCACAACCATTCATATACAAGAGATATTAAGCGATGCAAATGGTAACCCTCCACAGGCTGCCAAACATTGAAATTTTGATGAAATGGGCTGTTTTCGGACTCCTAGAGCACCCAGACGATACACGGGAGATAAACATAACTTCATTTATTGGGAGTGGGATTCACCGTGGATCATTTTCGTAAGTAATAAGGGTATTCAAGAAATGAAGCGTTAACCCGTTTTGGGCTGGTTAAACTGCGATACCCCTCAAAAGCTAAAAAAAAATCATGTTTTCTGTGGATTTCTCTAAACGAGTCTTGTAAATTTTCAAGAAAAATTGGCCACTCCCAGGTACTGGAGGGACAATACAAGTTGCATAGACAAAATACTCCGGTGAGCATTTGTTAACCCTCCACGGGCTGCTAAAGGTCAAAATTGTGATAAAATGGACGGTTTTTGGACAGAAACAGCACCCAGTGGGTACGCCACAACGAAAAGTATCTCCTTTTATCGAGCGCAAAATTTATACGGAACCATTTTTGTAAGTAGAAAGGGTATTCAAAATTCGAAGTCTTAACCCATTTTTGACAGGATAAAAAGAGATACCCCTTAAAAGCTTAAAATTCCCATTTTCTGTAGATTTCTCTGAAAACATCTTGAAGATTTTCATGAAAAATTGACTATTCGCACGTCTTTGTGTGACATTACAAGTTTCATGGACAAAATATTCCGATGAGCGTTTATTAACCCTCTACAGGCTGCCAAGCATCATAATTTTGATGAAATCGGCTGTTTGGACACTCATAGCATGCAAGGTATACCAAAGAGATACACATAATCTCCTTTGTTGGAAGTGGAACTCACTGAGGACCATTTTTGTAAGTAATAAGTGTATTCAAAAACACAAGTGTTAACCCCTTATGGGTTGGTTAATAGCAATACCCATCAAAAGCTTAAAATAATTATGTTTTCCCTGATTTCCTTGCAAACATCTTGTGCGTTTTCAACAGAAAATGACCATTGATAGGTCTTGTGTCACATTACCGGTTGCATGGATAAAATATTCCGCTAAGCATTTGTTAACCCTCCATGGGCTGCTAAATGTCAACATTTTGAAACAATAGTCTGTTTTTGGACACCTACAACAGCAAATTGGAATGCCACAGAGAAACATAACCTCTTCTTCCGGACGCAAAACTGATAGGGAAAAATTTTAGTAAGTCGTAAGGGTATTCAAAAATCGAGGTCTTAATCCATTTTCGCCTGGTTAAGGAGAAGGGCCCCTCAAAAGCTTAAAATTCCCATTTTCTGTGGATTTCTCTAAAAAATCTAGTAAGTATTCTCGAAAAATTGACCATTTGCAGGTCTTTGAGTGACATTACAAGCTGCATGGACAAAATATTCTGGTAAGCGTTTGTTAACCCTTCAGAGGCTGCAAAGCATAGAAATTTTGAGAAAATGGGCTGTTCTTGGGCACCCATTGCACCCAATGTGTACCTGCGAGATAAACATAACCACCTACGTTGGACGTGTAATTCCCCGAGGATCATTTTTGTAAGTAAAGATGGTATTCATAAAACCAAGCATTAACCCATTTAGAGCTCGTTACAGAGAGATACCCATCAATATGTTAAAAATTCATGTTATCCGAGGATTTCTCTAAAAACTTCATGTAGATTTTCAAGAAAAATTGGCCATTCTCAGGTCTAAGTGTAACATTGCAAATTGCATGTACAAAATATTCCAGTAGCATATGTTAACCCTATGCAGATTCTCAAACATCCAAGTTTTGATAAAATGGGCTGTGTTTGCGTACCCACAGCACCCAAAGTTAAGAGGAGAAATCAAAATAAGTGGAAGTAGAATTCACTAAGAATTATTTTTGTATGTAATAAGCGGATTCAAAAAACAAATCTTAACCCGTTGTGGGCTGGATAAACAATGATACCCATCAAAAGCTTAAAATTCATGCTTTCTCTGGATTTCTCTGAAAACATCTCGTATATAGATTTTAAGGAAAAATGGCCATTCGCACTTTTTGGTTTGAAATTACAAGTTGCATGAATAAATATTTCTGTTAGCACTTGTTAACCCTCTACAAACTGCCAGACATCAATTTTTTGGACACATTTGAGATAAAATGGACTATTTCCAAATAGACACAGCACTCAGAAGGTATGTGTCAAACAAACATAACTCACTTTGTCGGACATAAACTTGTCGGTCGACCTTATTGATATTAACCCACTCCACCGTTAATGATGGTTTTTAGCTAAACAATTTTTTTTTATCAGATGGAGTCATTTGAGACTACTATGCTCACCTCTCTCATAACATCAGTGAAGGAACTTCATTGACACAGTTAAAAACAATTCATCAGACACTGTGGGGCCATGAAAAATCATGGAATCTCATCAGGAAAAACCATGATTCTCCAGAATCATAAAGTTTAGTTTTTTTTCTGGGTTTTTTTTTTACACACATTTTGTGCGCACGATTCAGAAGCCATTTTCGAACCGATTTTCACAAAATTTTGTACACTCATAGCCGGTCACAAAATCTAAAAACGTACCGAAGCGGAATTTTTGATTTAACCCTTATTTTATCAGAATTGTCAAAAACTGCCAAAATTGGGTTTTAAAGGCACTTTCTCAAAACACGTCTTGTAGAATTTTTTTAAACATTCATCATTATTAGACCTGTATGTGACACGACCATTCATATACAAGAGATATTAAGCGATGCAAATGGTAACCCTCCACAGGCTGCGAAACATTGAAATTTTGATGACATGGGCTGTTTTCGGTGTCCTAATGCACCCAGACGATACACGGGAGATAAACATAACTTCATTTATTGGGAGTGGGATTCACCATGGATCATTTTCGTAAGTAATAAGGGTATTCAAAAAACGAAGCGTTAACCCGTTTTGGGCTGGTTAAACTGCAATACCCCTCAAAAGCTAAAAAAAATTCATGTTTTCTGTGGATTTCTCTAAACGAGTCTTGTAAATTTCCAAGAAAAATTGGCCACTCCCAGGTCCTGGAGGGACAATACAAGTTGCATAGACAAAATACTCGGTGAGCATTTGTTAACCCTCCACGGGCTGCTAAGGTCAAAATTGTGATAAAATGGGCGGTTTTTAGACAGCAACAGCACCCAGTGGGTACGCCACAATGAAAAGTATCTCCTTTTATCGGGCGCAAAATTTATACGGAAACATTTTTGTAAGTAAAAAGGGTATTCAAAAGTCGAAGTCTTAACCCATTTTTGACAGGATAAAAAGAGATACCCCTGAAAAGCTTAAAATTCCCATTTTCTGTAGATTTCTCTGAAAATGTCTTGAAGATTTTCAAGAAAAATTGCCTATTCGCACGTCTTTGTGTGACATTACAAGTTTCATGGGCAAAATATTCCGATGAGCATTTATTAACCCTCTGCAGGCTACCAAGCATCATAATTTTGATGAAATCGGCTGTTTGTACACGCACAGCATGCAAGGTATACCCGAGAGATACACATAATCTCCTTTGTTGGAAGTGGAACTCACTGAGGACCATTTTTGTAAGTAATAAGTGTATTCAAAAACACAAGTGTTAACCCCTTATGGGTTGGTTAATAGCGATACCCATCAAAAGCTTAAAATAATTATGTTTTCCCTGATTTCTTTGCAAACATCTTGTGCGTTTTCAACAGAAAATGACCATTGATAGGTCTTTGTGTCACATTACCGGTTGCATGGATAAAATATTCCGCTAAGCATTTGTTAACCCTCCATGGGCTGCCAAATGTCAACATTTTGAAACAATAGTCTGTTTTTGGACACCTACAACAGCAAATCTGAATGCCACAGAGAAACATAACCTCTTCTTCCGGACGCAAAACTGATAGGGAAAAATTTTAGTAAGTAGTAAGGGTATTCAAAAATCGAGGTCTTAACCCATTTTCGCCTGGTTAAGGAGATGTACCCCTCAAAAGCTTAAAATTCCCATTTTCAGTGGATTTCTCTAAAAAATCTAGTAAGTATTCAAGAAAAATTGACCATTTGCAGGTCTTTGAGTAACATTACAAGGTGCATGGACAAAATATTCTGGTAAGCGTTTGTTAACCCTTCAGAGGCTGCAAAGCATAGAAATTTTGAGAAAATGGGCTGTTCTTGGGCACCCATTGCACCCAATGTGTACCTGCGAGATAAACATAACCTCCTACGTTGGACGTGTAATTCCCCGAGGGTCATTTTTGTAAGTAAAGCTGGTATTCATAAAACCAAGCATTAACCCATTTAGAGCTTGTTACAGAGAGATACCCATCAATATGTTAAAAATTCATGTTATCCGAGGATTTCTTTAAAAACTTCATGTAGATTTTCAAGAAAAATTGGCCATTCTCAGGTCTTAGTGTAACATTACAAATTGCATGTACAAAATATTCCAGTAAGCATATGTTAACCCTATGCAGGTTCTCAAACATCCAAATTTTGATAAAATGGGCTGTGTTTGCGTACCCCGCAGCACCCAAAGTTAAGAGGAGAAATCAACATAAGTGGAAGTAGAATTCACTAAGAATTATTTTTGTATGTAATAAGCATATTCAAAAAAAACAAACCTTAACCCGTTTTGGGTTGGATAAACAATGATACCCATCAAAAGCTTAAAATTCATGCTCTCTCTGGATTTCTCTGAAAACATCTCGTATATAGATTTTAAGGAAAAATGGCCATTCGCACTTTTTGGTTTGAAATTACAAGTTGCATGAATAAATATTTCTGTTAGCACTTGTTAACCCTCTACAACCTGCCAGACATCAATTTTTTGGACACATTTGAGATAAAATGGACCATTTTCAAATCGACATACCAATCAGAAGGTATGTGTCAAACAAACATAACTCACTTTGTCGGTCATTAACTTGTCGGACGACCTTATTGATATTAACCCACTCCACCGTTAATGATGGTTTTTAGCTAAACATTTTTTTTTTATCAGACGGAGTCATTTGAGACTAGTATGCTCACCTCTCTTGTAACATCAGTGAAGGAACTTCATTGAGACAGTTAAAAACAATTCATCAGACACTGTGGGGCCATGAAAAATTATGGAATCTCATCAGGAAAAGCCATGATTCTGCAAAATCATAAAGTCTAGTTTTTTTTCCGGGTTTTTTTTTTTTACACACATTTTGTCCGCACGATACAGAAGCCATTTTCGAACCGATTTTCACAAAATTTTGTACACTCATAGCCGTTTACGAAATCTAAAAATGTACCAAAGCGGAATTTTTGATTTAACCCTTATTTTATCAGAATTGTCAAAAACTGCCAAAAATGGGGTTTAAAGGCACTTTCTAAAAACATGTCTTGTAGAATTTTTTTAAACATTCATCATTATTAGACCTGTATGTGGCAAGACCATTCATATACATGAGATATTAAGCGATGCAAATGGTAACCCTCCACAGGCTGCCAAACATTGAAATTTTGATGAAATGGGCTGTTTTCGGACTCCTAAAGCACCCAGACGATACACGGGAGATGAACATAACTTCATTTATTGGGAGTGGGATTCACCGTGGATCATTTTCGTAAGTAATAAGGGTATTCAAAAAATGAAGCGTTAACCCGTTTTGGGCTGGTTAAACTGCGATACCCCTCAAAAGCTAAAAAAAATCAAGTTTTCTGTGGATTTCTCTAAACGAGTCTTGTAAATTTTCAAGAAAAATTGGCCACTCCCAGGTCCTGGAGGGACAATACAAGTTGCATAGACAAAATACTCCGGTGAGCATTTGTTAACCCTCCACGGGCTGCTAAAGGTCAAAATTGTGATAAAATGGGCGGTTTTTGGACAGAAACAGCACCCAGTGGGTACGCCACAAAGAAAAGTATCTCCTTTTATCGAGCGCAAAATTTATACGGAAACATTTTTGTAAGTAGAAAGGGTATTCAAAAGTCGAAGTCTTAACCCATTTTTGACAGGATAAAAAAGAGATATCCCTTAAAAGCTTAAAATTCCCATTTTCTGTAGATTTCTCCGAAAACATCTTGAAGATTTTCAAGAAAAATTGACTATTCGCACGTCTTTGTGTGACATTACAAATTTCATGGACAAAATATTCCGATGAGCGTTTATTAACCCTCTGCAGGCTGCCAAGCATCATAATTTTAATGAAATCGTCTGTTTGGACACGCACAGCATGCAAGGTATACCCGAGAGATACACATAATCTCCTTTGTTGGAAGTGGAACTCACTGAGGACCATTTTTGTAAGTAATAAGTGTATTCAAAAACCCAAGTGTTAATCCCTTATGGGTTAGTTAATAGCGATACCCATCAAAAGCTTAAAAAAATTATGTTTTTCCTGATTTCTTTGCAAACATCTTGTGCGTTTTCTACAGAAAATGACCATTGAAAGGTCTTGGTGTCACATTACCGGTTGCATTGATAAAATATTCCGCTAAGCATTTGTTAACCCTCCATGGGCTGCTAAATGTCAACATTTTGAAACAATAGTCTGTTTTTGGACACCAACAACAGCAAATCGGAATGCCACAGAGAAACATAACCTCTTCTTCCGGACGCAAAACTGATAGGGAAAAATTTTAGTAAGTAGTAAGGGTATTCAAAAAACGAGGTCTTAACCCATTTTCGCCTGGTTAAGGAGATGTACCCCACAAAAGCTTAGAATTCCCATTTTCAGTGGACTTCTCTAAAAAATCTAGTAAGTATTCAAGAAAAATTGACCATTTGCAGGTCTTTGAGTGACATTACAAGGTGCATGGACAAAATAAAGCTTAAAATTCCCATTTTCTGTAGATTTCTCTGAAAACATCTTGAAGATTTTCATGAAAAATTGACTATTCGCACGTCTTTGTGTGACATTACAAGTTTCATGGACAAAATATTCCGATGAGCGTTTATTAACCCTCTGCAGGCTGCCAAGCATCATAATTTTGATGAAATCGGCTGTTTGGACACTCATAGCATGCAAGGTATACCAAAGAGATACACATAATCTCCTTTGTTGGAAGTGGAACTCACTGAGGACCATTTTTGTAAGTAATAAGTGTATTCAAAAACACAAGTGTTAACCCCTTATGGGTTGGTTAATAGCAATACACATCAAAAGCTTAAAATAATTATGTTTTCCCTGATTTCCTTGCAAACATCTTGTGCGTTTTCAACAGAAAATGACCATTGATAGGTCTTTGTGTCACATTACCGGTTGCATGGATAAAATATTCCGCTAAGCATTTGTTAACCCTCCATGGGTTTCTAAATGTCAACATTTTGAAACAATAGTCTGTTTTTGGACACCTACAACAGCAAATTGGAATGCCACAGAGAAACATAACCTCTTCTTCCGGACGCAAAACTGATAGGGAAAAATTTTAGTAAGTCGTAAGGGTATTCAAAAATCGAGGTCTTAACCCATTTTCGCCTGGTTAAGGAGATGTACCCCTCAAAAGCTTAAAATTCCCATTTTCAGTGGATTTCTCTAAAAAATCTAGTAAGTATTCAAGAAAAATTGACCATTTGCAGGTCTTTGAGTGACATTACAAGGTGCATGGACAAAATATTCTGGTAAGCGTTTGTTAACCCTTCAGAGGCTGTAAAGCATAGAAATTTTGAGAAAATGGGCTGTTCTTGGGCAACCATTGCACCCAATGTGTACCTGCGAGATAAACATAACCTCCTACGTTGGACGTGTAATTCCCCGAGGGTCATTTTTGTAAGTAAAGCTGGTATTCATAAAACCAAGCATTAACCCATTTAGAGCTTGTTACAGAGAGATACCCATTAATATGTTAAAAATTCATGTTATCCGAGGATTTCTTTAAAAACTTCATGTAGATTTTCAAGAAAAATTGGCCATTCTCAGGTCTTAGTGTAACATTACAAATTGCATGTACAAAATATTCCAGTAAGCATATGTTAACCCTATGCAGGTTCTCAAACATCCAAATTTTGATCAAATGGGCTGTGTTTGCGTACCCCGCAGCACCCAAAGTTAAGAGGAGAAATCAACATAAGTGGAAGTAGAATTCACTAAGAATTATTTTTGTATGTAATAAGCATATTCAAAAAAACAAACCTTAACCCGTTTTGGGTTGGATAAACAATGATACCCATCAAAAGCTTAAAATTCATGCTCTCTCTGGATTTCTCTGAAAACATCTCGTATATAGATTTTAAGGAAAAATGGCCATTCGCACTTTTTGGTTTGAAATTACAAGTTGCATGAATAAATATTTCTGTTAGCACTTGTCACCCCTCTACAAGCTGCCAGACATCAATTTTTTGGACACATTTGAGATAAAATGGACCATTTTCAAATCGACATACCAATCAGAAGGTATGTGTCAAAGAAACATAACTCACTTTGTCGATCATCAACTTGTCGGACGACCTTATTGATATTAACCCACTCCACCGTTAATGATGGTTTTTAGCTAAACAATTTTTTTTTATCAGACGGAGTCATTTGAGACTACTATGCTCACCTCTCTCATAACATCAGTGAAGGAACTTCATTGAGACAGTTAAAAACAATTCATCAGACACTGTGGGGCCATGAAAAATCATGGAATCTCATCAGGAAAAGCCATTATTCTCCAGAATCATAAAGTCTAGTTTCTTCTCCGGATTTTTTTTTTACCCACATTTTGTCCGCACGATTCAGAAGCCATTTTCTAACCGATTTTCACAAAATTTTGTACACTCATAGCCGGTCACAAAATCTAAAACTGTACCGAAGCGGAATTTATGATTTAACCCTTATTTTATCAGAATTGTCAAAAACTGCCAAAATTGGGGTTTAAAGGCACTTTCTAAAAACATGTCTTGTAGAATTTTTTTAAACATTCATCATTATTAGACCTGTATGTGGCACAACCATTCATATACAAGAGATATTAAGCGATGCAAATGGTAACCCTCCACAGGCTGCCAAACATTGAAATTTTGATGAAATGGGCTGTTTTCGGACTCCTAGAGCACCCAGACGATACACGGGAGATAAACATAACTTCATTTATTGGGAGTGGGATTCACCGTGGATCATTTTCGTAAGTAATAAGGGTATTCAAAAAATGAAGCGTTAACCCGTTTTGGGCTGGTTAAACTGCGATACCCCTCAAAAGCTAAAAAAAAATCATGTTTTCTGTGGATTTCTCTAAACGAGTCTTGTAAATTTTCAAGAAAAATTGGCCACTCCCAGGTACTGGAGGGACAATACAAGTTGCATAGACAAAATACTCCGGTGAGCATTTGTTAACCCTCCACGGGCTGCTAAAGGTCAAAATTGTGATAAAATGGATGGTTTTTGGACAGAAACAGCACCCAGTGGGTACGCCACAAAGAAAAGTATCTCCTTTTATCGAGCGCAAAATTTATACGGAACCATTTTTGTAAGTAGAAAGGGTATTCAAAATTCGAAGTCTTAACCCATTTTTGACAGGATAAAAAGAGATACCCCTTAAAAGCTTAAAATTCCCATTTTCTGTAGATTTCTCTGAAAACATCTTGAAGATTTTCATGAAAAATTGACTATTCGCACGTCTTTGTGTGACATTACAAGTTTCATGGACAAAATATTCCGATGAGCGTTTATTAACCCTCTGCAGGCTGCCAAGCATCATAATTTTGATGAAATCGGCTGTTTGGACACTCATAGCATGCAAGGTATACCAAAGAGATACACATAATCTCCTTTGTTGGAAGTGGAACTCACTGAGGACCATTTTTGTAAGTAATAAGTGTATTCAAAAACACAAGTGTTAACCCCTTATGGGTTGGTTAATAGCAATACCCATCAAAAGCTTAAAATAATTATGTTTTCCCTGATTTCCTTGCAAACATCTTGTGCGTTTTCAACAGAAAATGACCATTGATAGGTCTTGTGTCACATTACCGGTTGCATGGATAAAATATTCCGCTAAGCATTTGTTAACCCTCCATGGGCTGCTAAATGTCAACATTTTGAAACAATAGTCTGTTTTTGGACACCTACAACAGCAAATTGGAATGCCACAGAGAAACATAACCTCTTCTTCCGGACGCAAAACTGATGGGGAAAAATTTTAGTAAGTTGTAAGGGTATTCAAAAATCGAGGTCTTAACCCATTTTCGCCTGGTTAAGGAGACGTACCCTTCAAAAGCTTAAAATTCCCATTTTCAGTTGATTTCTCTAAAAAATCTAGTAAGTATTCAAGAAAAATTGACCATTTGCAGGTCTTTGAGTGACATTACAAGGTCCATGGACAAAATATTCTGGTAAGCGTTTGTTAACCCTTCAGAGGCTGAAAAGCATAGAAATTTTGAGAAAATGGGCTGTTCTTGGGCACCCATTGCACCCAATGTGTGCCTGCGAGATAAACATAACCTCCTACGTTGGACGTGTAATTCCCCGAGGATCATTTTTGTAAGTAAAGATGGTATTCATAAAACCAAGCATTAACCCATTTAGAGCTCGTTACAGAGAGATACCCATCAATATGTTAAAAATTCAGGTTATCCGAGGATTTCTCTAAAAACTTCATGTAGATTTTCAAGAGAAATTGGCCATTCTCAGGTCTTAGTGTAACATTACAAATTGCATGTACAAAATATTCCAGTAAGCATATGTTAACCCTGTGCAGGTTCACAAACATCCAAATTTTGATAAAATGGGCTGTGTTTGCGTACCCGCAGCACCCAAAGTTAAGAGGAGAAATCAAAATAAGTGGAAGTAGAATTCACTAAGAATTATTTTTGTATGTAATAAGCGTATTTAAAAAAACAAACCTTAATCCGTTTTGGGTTGGATAAACAATGATACCCATCAAAAGCTTAAAATTCATGCTCTCTCTGGATTTCTCTGAAAACATCTCGTATATAGATTTTAAGGAAAAATGGCCATTCGCACTTTTTGGTTTGAAATTACAGGTTGCATGAATAAATATTTCTGTTAGCACTTGTTAACCCTCTACAACCTGCCAGACATCAATTTTTTGGACACATTTGAGATAAAATGGACCATTTTCAAATCGACATACCAATCAGAAGGTATGTGTCAAACAAACATAACTCACTTTGTCGGTCATTAACTTGTCGGACGACCTTATTGATATTAACCCACTCCACCGTTAATGATGGTTTTTAGCTAAACATTTTTTTTTATCAGACGGAGTCATTTGAGACTAGTATGCTCACCTCTCTTGTAACATCAGTGAAGGAACTTCATTGAGACAGTTAAAAACAATTCATCAGACACTGTGGGGCCATGAAAAATTATGGAATCTCATCAGGAAAAGCCATGATTCTGCAGAATCATAAAGTCTAGTTTTTTTTTCCGGGTTTTTTTTTTTTGCACACATTTTGTCCGCACGATACAGAAGCCATTTTCGAACCGATTTTCACAAAATTTTGTACACTCATAGCCGTTTACGACATCTAAAAATGTACCAAAGTGGAATTTTTGATTTAACCCTTATTTTATCAGAATTGTCAAAAACTGCCAAAATTGGGGTTTAAAGGCACTTTCTAAAAACATGTCTTGTAGAATTTTATTAAACATTCATCATTATTAGACCTGTATGTGGCACGACCATTCATATACATGAGATATTAAGCGATGCAAATGGTAACCCTCCACAGGCTGCCAAACATTGAAATTTTGATGAAATGGGCTGTTTTCGAACTCCTAAAGCACCCAGACGATACACGGGAGATAAACATAACTTCATTTATTGGGAGTGGGATTCACGGTGGATCATTTTCGTAAGTAATAAGGGTATTCACAAAATGAAGCGTTAACCCGTTTTGGGCTGGTTAAACTGCGATACCCCTCAAAAGCTAAAAAAAATCAAGTTTTCTGTGGATTTCTCTAAACGAGTCTTGTAAATTTTCAAGAAAAATTGGCCACTCCCAGGTCCTGGAGGGACAATACAAGTTGCATAGACAAAATACTCCGGTGAGCATTTGTTAACCCTCCACGGGCTGCTAAAGGTCAAAATTGTGATAAAATGGGCGGTTTTTGGACAGAAACAGCACCCAGTGGGTACGCCACAAAGAAAAGTATCTCCTTTTATCGAGCGCAAAATTTATACGGAAACATTTTTGTAAGTAGAAAGGGTATTCAAAAGTCGAAGTCTTAACCCATTTTTGACAGGATAAAAAGAGATATCCCTTAAAAGCTTAAAATTCCCATTTTCTGTAGATTTCTACGAAAACATCTTGAAGATTTTCAAGAAAAATTGACTATTCGCACGTCTTTGTGAGACATTACAAGTTTCATGGACAAAATATTCCGATGAGCGTTTATTAACCCTCTGCAGGCTGCCAAGCATCATAATTTTAATGAAATCGTCTGTTTGGACACGCACAGCATGCAAGGTATACCAGAGAGATACACATAATCTCCTTTGTTGGAAGTGGAACTCACTGAGGACCATTTTTGTAAGTAATAAGTGTATTCAAAAACCCAAGTGTTAATCCCTTATGGGTTAGTTAATAGCGATACCCATCAAAAGCTTAAAAAAATTATGTTTTCCCTGATTTCTTTGCAAACATCTTGTGCGTTTTCTACAGAAAATGACCATTGAAAGGTCTTGGTGTCACATTACCGGTTGCATTGATAAAATATTCCGCTAAGCATTTGTTAACCCTCCATGGGCTGCTAAATGTCAACATTTTGAAACAATAGTCTGTTTTTGGACACCAACAACAGCAAATCGGAATGCCACAGAGAAACATAACCTCTTCTTCCGGATGCAAAACTGATAGGGAAAAATTTTAGTAAGTAGTAAGGTTATTCAAAAAACGAGGTCTTAACCCATTTTCGCCTGGTTAAGGAGATGTACCCCTCAAAAGCTTAAAATTCCCATTTTCAGTGGATTTCTCTAAAAAATCTAGTAAGTATTCAAGAAAAATTGACCATTTGCAGGCCTTTGAGTGACATTACAAGGTGCATGGACAAAATAAAGCTTAAAATTCCCATTTTCTGTAGATTTCTCTGAAAACATCTTGAAGATTTTCATGAAAAATTGACTATTCGCACGTCTTTGTGTGACATTACAAGTTTCATGGACAAAATATTCCGATGAGCGTTTATTAACCCTCTGCAGGCTGCCAAGCATCATAATTTTGATGAAATCGGCTGTTTGGACACTCATAGCATGCAAGGTATACCAAAGAGATATACATAATCTCCTTTGTTGGAAGTGGAACTCACTGAGGACCATTTTTGTAAGTAATAAGTGTATTCAAAAACACAAGTGTTAACCCCTTATGGGTTGGTTAATAGCAATACACATCAAAAGCTTAAAATAATTATGTTTTCCCTGATTTCCTTGCAAACATCTTGTGCGTTTTCAACAGAAAATTACCATTGATAGGTCTTTGTGTCACATTACCGGTTGCATGGATAAAATATTCCGCTAAGCATTTGTTAACCCTCCATGGGCTGCTAAATGTCAACATTTTGAAACAATAGTCTGTCTTTGGACACCTACAACAGCAAATTGGAATGCCACAGAGAAACATAACCTCTTCTTCCGGACGCAAAACTGATAGGGAAAAATTTTAGTAAGTCGTAAGGGTATTCAAAAATCGAGGTCTTAACCCATTTTCGCCTGGTTAAGGAGATGTACCCCTCAAAAGCTTAAAATTCCCATTTTCAGTGGATTTCTCTAAAAAATCTAGTAAGTATTCAAGAAAAATTGACCATTTGCAGGTCTTTGAGTGACATTACAAGGTGCATGGACAAAATATTCTGGTAAGCGTTTGTTAACCCTTCAGAGGCTACAAAGCATAGAAATTTTGAGAAAATGGGCTGTTCTTGGGCACCCATTGCACCCAATGTGTACCTGCGAGGGTAAACATAACCTCCTACGTTGGACGTGTAATTCCCCGAGGGTCATTTTTGTAAGTAAAGCTGGTATTCATAAAACCAAGCATTAACCCATTTAGAGCTTGTTACAGAGAGATACCCATTAATATGTTAAAAATTCATGTTATCCGAGGATTTCTTTAAAAACTTCATGTAGATTTTCAAGAAAAATTGGCAATTCTCAGGTCTTAGTGCAACATTACAAATTGCATGTACAAAATATTCCAGTAAGCATATGTTAACCCTATGCAGGTTCTCAAACATCCAAATTTTGATCAAATGGGCTGTGTTTGCGTACCCTGCAGCACCCAAAGTTAAGAGGAGAAATCAACATAAGTGGAAGTAGAATTCACTAAGAATTATTTTTGTATGTAATAAGCATATTCAAAAAAACAAACCTTAACCCGTTTTGGGTTGGATAAACAATGATACCCATCAAAAGCTTAAAATTCATGCTCTCTCTGGATTTCTCTGAAAACATCTCGTATATAGATTTTAAGGAAAAATGGCCATTCGCACTTTTTGGTTTGAAATTACTAGTTGCATGAATAAATATTTCTGTTAGCACTTGTTAACCCTCTACAACCTGCCAGACATCAATTTTTTGGACACATTTGAGATAAAATGGACCATTTTCAAATCGACATACCAATCAGAAGGTATGTGTCAAACAAACATAACTCACTTTGTCGGTCATTAACTTGTCGGACGACCTTATTGATATTAACCCACTCCACCGTTCATGATGGTTTTTAGCTAAACATTTTTTTTTATCAGACGGAGTCATTTGAGACTAGTATGCTCACCTCTCTTGTAACATCAGTGAAGGAACTTCATTGAGACAGTTAAAAACAATTCATCAGACACTGTGGGGCCATGAAAAATTATGGAATCTCATCAGGAAAAGCCATGATTCTGCAAAATCATAAAGTCTAGTTTTTTTTCCGGGTTTTTTTTTTTTACACACATTTTGTCCGCACGATACAGAAGCCATTTTCGAACCGATTTTCACAAAATTTTGTACACTCATAGCCGCTTACGAAATCTAAAAATGTACCAAAGCGGAATTTTTTATTTAACACTTATTTTATCAGAATTGTCAAAAACTGCCAAAATTGGGGTTTAAAGGCACTTTCTAAAAACATGTCTTGTAGAATTTTTTTAAACATTCATCATTATTAGACCTGTATGTGGCAAGACCATTCATATACATGAGATATTAAGCGATGCAAATGGTAACCCTCCACAGGCTGCCAAACATTGAAATTTTGATGAAATGGGCTGTATTCGGACTCCTAAAGCACCCAGACGATACACGGGAGATGAACATAACTTCATTTATTGGGAGTGGGATTCACCGTGGATCATTTTCGTAAGTAATAAGGGTATTCAAAAAATGAAGCGTTAACCCGTTTTGGGCTGGTTAAACTGCGATACCCCTCAAAAGCTAAAAAAAATCAAGTTTTCTGTGGATTTCTCTAAACGAGTCTTGTAAATTTTCAAGAAAAATTGGCCACTCCCAGGTCCTGGAGGGACAATACAAGTTGCATAGACAAAATACTCCGGTGAGCATTTGTTAACCCTCCACGGGCTGCTAAAGGTCAAAATTGTGATAAAATGGGCGGTTTTTGGACAGAAACAGCACCCAGTGGGTACGCCACAAAGAAAAGTATCTCCTTTTATCGAGCGCAAAATTTATACGGAAACATTTTTGTAAGTAGAAAGGGTATTCAAAAGTCGAAGTCTTAACCCATTTTTGACAGGATAAAAAGAGATATCCCTTAAAAGCTTAAAATTCCCATTTTCTGTAGATTTCTCCGAAAACATCTTGAAGATTTTCAAGAAAAATTGACTATTCGCACGTCTTTGTGTGACATTACAAGTTTCATGGACAAAATATTCCGATGAGCGTTTATTAACCCTCTGCAGGCTGCCAAGCATCATAATTTTAATGAAATCGTCTGTTTGGACACGCACAGCATGCAAGGTATACCCGAGAGATACACATAATCTCCTTTGTTGGAAGTGGAACTCACTGAGGACCATTTTTGTAAGTAATAAGTGTATTCAAAAACCCAAGTGTTAATCCCTTATGGGTTAGTTAATAGCGATACCCATCAAAAGCTTAAAAAAATTATGTTTTCCCTGATTTCTTTGCAAACATCTTGTGCGTTTTCTACAGAAAATGACCATTGAAAGGTCTTGGTGTCACATTACCGGTTGCATTGATAAAATATTCCGCTAAGCATTTGTTAACCCTCCATGGGCTGCTAAATGTCAACATTTTGAAACAATAGTCTGTTTTTGGACACCAACAACAGCAAATCGGAATGCCACAGAGAAACATAACCTCTTCTTCCGGACGCAAAACTGATAGGGAAAAATTTTAGTAAGTAGTAAGGGTATTCAAAAAACGAGGTCTTAACCCATTTTCGCCTGGTTAAGGAGATGTACCCCGCAAAAGCTTAAAATTCCCATTTTCAGTGGACTTCTCTAAAAAATCTAGTAAGTATTCAAGAAAAATTGACCATTTGCAGGTCTTTGAGTGACATTACAAGGTGCATGGACAAAATAAAGCTTAAAATTCCCATTTTCTGTAGATTTCTCTGAAAACATCTTGAAGATATTCATGAAAAATTGACTATTCGCACGTCTTTGTGTGACATTACAAGTTTCATGGACAAAATATTCCGATGAGCGTTTATTAACCCTCTGCAGGCTGCCAAGCATCATAATTTTGATGAAATCGGCTGTTTGGACACTCATAGCATGCAAGGTATACCAAAGAGATACACATAATCTCCTTTGTTGGAAGTGGAACTCACTGAGGACCATTTTTGTAAGTAATAAGTGTATTCAAAAACACAAGTGTTAACCCCTTATGGGTTGGTTAATAGCAATACACATCAAAAGCTTAAAATAATTATGTTTTCCCTGATTTCCTTGCAAACATCTTGTGCGTTTTCAACAGAAAATGACCATTGATAGGTCTTTGTGTCACATTACCGGTTGCATGGATAAAATATTCCGCTAAGCATTTGTTAACCCTCCATGGGCTGCTAAATGTCAACATTTTGAAACAATAGTCTGTTTTTGGACACCTACAACAGCAAATTGGAATGCCACAGAGAAACATAACCTCTTCTTCCAGACGCAAAACTGATAGGGAAAAATTTTAGTAAGTCGTAAGGGTATTCAAAAATCGAGGTCTTAACCCATTTTCGCCTGGTTAAGGAGATGTACCCCTCAAAAGCTTAAAATTCCCATTTTCAGTGGATTTCTCTAAAAAATCTAGTAAGTATTCAAGAAAAATTGACCATTTGCAGGTCTTTGAGTGACATTACAAGGTGCATGGACAAAATATTCTGGTAAGCGTTTGTTAACCCTTCAGAGGCTGTAAAGCATAGAAATTTTGAGAAAATGGGCTGTTCTTGGGCACCCATTGCACCCAATGTGTACCTGCGAGATAAACATAACCTCCTACGTTGGACGTGTAATTCCCCGAGGGTCATTTTTGTAAGTAAAGCTGGTATTCATAAAACCAAGCATTAACCCATTTAGAGCTTGTTACAGAGACATACCCATTAATATGTTAAAAATTCATGTTATCCGAGGATTTCTTTAAAAACTTCATGTAGATTTTCAAGAAAAATTGGCCATTCTCAGGTCTTAGTGTAACATTACAAATTGCATGTACAAAATATTCCAGTAAGCATATGTTAACCCTATGCAGGTTCTCAAACATCCAAATTTTGATCAAATGGGCTGTGTTTGCGTACCCCGCAGCACCCAAAGTTAAGAGGAGAAATCAACATAAGTGGAAGTAGAATTCACTAAGAATTATTTTTGTATGTAATAAGCATATTCAAAAAACAAACCTTAACCCGTTTTGGGTTGGATAAACAATGATACCCATCAAAAGCTTAAAATTCATGCTCTCTCTGGATTTCTCTGAAAACATCTCGTATATAGATTTTAAGGAAAAATGGCCATTCGCACTTTTTGGTTTGAAATTACAAGTTGCATGAATAAATATTTCTGTTAGCACTTGTTACCCCTCTACAAGCTGCCAGACATCAATTTTTTGGACACATTTGAGATAAAATGGACCATTTTCAAATCGACATACCAATCAGAAGGTATGTGTCAAAGAAACATAACTCACTTTGTCGATCATCAACTTGTCGGACGACCTTATTGATATTAACCCACTCCACCGTTAATGATGGTTTTTAGCTAAACAATTTTTTTTTATCAGACGGAGTCATTTGAGACTACTATGCTCACCTCTCTCATAACATCAGTGAAGGAACTTCATTGAGACAGTTAAAAACAATTCATCAGACACTGTGGGGCCATGAAAAATCATGGAATCTCATCAGGAAAAGCCATTATTCTCCAGAATCATAAAGTCTAGTTTCTTCTCCGGATTTTTTTTTTACCCACATTTTGTCCGCACGATTCAGAAGCCATTTTCTAACCGATTTTCACAAAATTTTGTACACTCATAGCCGGTCACAAAATCTAAAACTGTACCGAAGCGGAATTTATGATTTAACCCTTATTTTATCAGAATTGTCAAAAACTGCCAAAATTGGGGTTTAAAGGCACTTTCTAAAAACATGTCTTGTAGAATTTTTTTAAACATTCATCATTATTAGACCTGTATGTGGCACAACCATTCATATACAAGAGATATTAAGCGATGCAAATGGTAACCCTCCACAGGCTGCCAAACATTGAAATTTTGATGAAATGGGCTGTTTTCGGACTCCTAGAGCACCCAGACGATACACGGGAGATAAACATAACTTCATTTATTGGGAGTGGGATTCACCGTGGATCATTTTCGTAAGTAATAAGGGTATTCAAAAAATGAAGCGTTAACCCGTTTTGGGCTGGTTAAACTGCGATACCCCTCAAAAGCTAAAAAAAAATCATGTTTTCTGTGGATTTCTCTAAACGAGTCTTGTAAATTTTCAAGAAAAATTGGCCACTCCCAGGTACTGGAGGGACAATACAAGTTGCATAGACAAAATACTCCGGTGAGCATTTGTTAACCCTCCACGGGCTGCTAAAGGTCAAAATTGTGATAAAATGGACGGTTTTTGGACAGAAACAGCACCCAGTGGGTACGCCACAACGAAAAGTATCTCCTTTTATCGAGCGCAAAATTTATACGGAACCATTTTTGTAAGTAGAAAGGGTATTCAAAATTCGAAGTCTTAACCCATTTTTGACAGGATAAAAAGAGATACCCCTTAAAAGCTTAAAATTCCCATTTTCTGTAGATTTCTCTGAAAACATCTTGAAGATTTTCATGAAAAATTGACTATTCGCACGTCTTTGTGTGACATTACAAGTTTCATGGACAAAATATTCCGATGAGCGTTTATTAACCCTCTGCAGGCTGCCAAGCATCATAATTTTGATGAAATCGGCTGTTTGGACACTCATAGCATGCAAGGTATACCAAAGAGATACACATAATCTCCTTTGTTGGAAGTGGAACTCACTGAGGACCATTTTTGTAAGTAATAAGTGTATTCAAAAACACAAGTGTTAACCCCTTATGGGTTGGTTAATAGCAATACACATCAAAAGCTTAAAATAATTATGTTTTCCCTGATTTCCTTGCAAACATCTTGTGCGTTTTCAACAGAAAATGACCATTGATAGTTCTTTGTGTCACATTACCGGTTGCATGGATAAAATATTCCGCTAAGCATTTGTTAACCCTCCATGGGCTGCTAAATGTCAACATTTTGAAACAATAGTCTGTTTTTGGACACCTACAACAGCAAATTGGAATGCCACAGAGAAACATAACCTCTTCTTCCGGACGCAAAACTGATAGGGAAAAATTTTAGTAAGTCGTAAGGGTATTCAAAAATCGAGGTCTTAACCCATTTTCGCCTGGTTAAGGAGATGTACCCCTCAAAAGCTTAAAATTCCCATTTTCAGTGGATTTCTCTAAAAAATCTAGTAAGTATTCAAGAAAAATTGACCATTTGCAGGTCTTTGAGTGACATTACAAGGTGCATGGACAAAATATTCTGGTAAGCGTTTGTTAACCCTTCAGAGGCTGTAAAGCATAGAAATTTTGAGAAAATGGGCTGTTCTTGGGCAACCATTGCACCCAATGTGTACCTGCGAGATAAACATAACCTCCTACGTTGGACGTGTAATTCCCCGAGGGTCATTTTTGTAAGTAAAGCTGGTATTCATAAAACCAAGCATTAACCCATTTAGAGCTTGTTACAGAGAGATACCCATTAATATGTTAAAAATTCATGTTATCCGAGGATTTCTTTAAAAACTTCATGTAGATTTTCAAGAAAAATTGGCCATTCTCAGGTCTTAGTGTAACATTACAAATTGCATGTACAAAATATTCCAGTAAGCATATGTTAACCCTATGCAGGTTCTCAAACATCCAAATTTTGATCAAATGGGCTGTGTTTGCGTACCCCGCAGCACCCAAAGTTAAGAGGAGAAATCAACATAAGTGGAAGTAGAATTCACTAAGAATTATTTTTGTATGTAATAAGCATATTCAAAAAAACAAACCTTAACCCGTTTTGGGTTGGATAAACAATGATACCCATCAAAAGCTTAAAATTCATGCTCTCTCTGGATTTCTCTGAAAACATCTCGTATATAGATTTTAAGGAAAAATGGCCATTCGCACTTTATGGTTTGAAATTACAAGTTGCATGAATAAATATTTCTGTTAGCACTTGTCACCCCTCTACAAGCTGCCAGACATCAATTTTTTGGACACATTTGAGATAAAATGGACCATTTTCAAATCGACATACCAATCAGAAGGTATGTGTCAAAGAAACATAACTCACTTTGTCGATCATCAACTTGTCGGACGACCTTATTGATATTAACCCACTCCACCGTTAATGATGGTTTTTAGCTAAACAATTTTTTTTTATCAGACGGAGTCATTTGAGACTACTATGCTCACCTCTCTCATAACATCAGTGAAGGAACTTCATTGAGACAGTTAAAAACAATTCATCAGACACTGTGGGGCCATGAAAAATCATGGAATCTCATCAGGAAAAGCCATTATTCGCCAGAATCATAAAGTCTAGTTTCTTCTCCGGATTTTTTTTTTACCCACATTTTGTCCGCACGATTCAGAAGCCATTTTCTAACCGATTTTCACAAAATTTTGTACACTCATAGCCGGTCACAAAATCTAAAACTGTACCGAAGCGGAATTTATGATTTAACCCTTATTTTATCAGAATTGTCAAAAACTGCCAAAATTGGGGTTTAAAGGCACTTTCTAAAAACATGTCTTGTAGATTTTTTTTAAACATTCATCATTATTAGACCTGTATGTGGCACAACCATTCATATACAAGAGATATTAAGCGATGCAAATGGTAACCCTCCACAGGCTGCCAAACATTGAAATTTTGATGAAATGGGCTGTTTTCGGACTCCTAGAGCACCCAGACGATACACGGGAGATAAACATAACTTCATTTATTGGGAGTGGGATTCACCGTGGATCATTTTCGTAAGTAATAAGGGTATTCAAAAAATGAAGCGTTAACCCGTTTTGGGCTGGTTAAACTGCGATACCCCTCAAAAGCTAAAAAAAAATCATGTTTTCTGTGGATTTCTCTAAACGAGTCTTGTAAATTTTCAAGAAAAATTGGCCACTCCCAGGTACTGGAGGGACAATACAAGTTGCATAGACAAAATACTCCGGTGAGCATTTGTTAACCCTCCACGGGCTGCTAAAGGTCAAAATTGTGATAAAATGGACGGTTTTTGGACAGAAACAGCACCCAGTGGGTACGCCACAAAGAAAAGTATCTCCTTTTATCGAGCGCAAAATTTATACGGAACCATTTTTGTAAGTAGAAAGGGTATTCAAAATTCGAAGTCTTAACCCATTTTTGACAGGATAAAAAGAGATACCCCTTAAAAGCTTAAAATTCCCATTTTCTGTAGATTTCTCTGAAAACATCTTGAAGATTTTCATGAAAAATTGACTATTCGCACGTCTTTGTGTGACATTACAAGTTTCATGGACAAAATATTCCGATGAGCGTTTATTAACCCTCTGCAGGCTGCCAAGCATCATAATTTTGATGAAATCGGCTGTTTGGACACTCATAGCATGCAAGGTATACCAAAGAGATACACATAATCTCCTTTGTTGGAAGTGGAACTCACTGAGGACCATTTTTGTAAGTAATAAGTGTATTCAAAAACACAAGTGTTAACCCCTTATGGGTTGGTTAATAGCAATACCCATCAAAAGCTTAAAATAATTATGTTTTCCCTGATTTCCTTGCAAACATCTTGTGCGTTTTCAACAGAAAATGACCATTGATAGGTCTTGTGTCACATTACCGGTTGCATGGATAAAATATTCCGCTAAGCATTTGTTAACCCTCCATGGGCTGCTAAATGTCAACATTTTGAAACAATAGTCTGTTTTTGGACACCTACAACAGCAAATTGGAATGCCACAGAGAAACATAACCTCTTCTTCCGGACGCAAAACTGATAGGGAAAAATTTTAGTAAGTCGTAAGGGTATTCAAAAATCGAGGTCTTAACCCATTTTCGCCTGGTTAAGGAGAAGGACCCCTCAAAAGCTTAAAATTCCCATTTTCTGTGGATTTCTCTAAAAAATCTAGTAAGTATTCTCGAAAAATTGACCATTTGCAGGTCTTTGAGTGACATTACAAGCTGCATGGACAAAATATTCTGGTAAGCGTTTGTTAACCCTTCAGAGGCTGCAAAGCATAGAAATTTTGAGAAAATGGGCTGTTCTTGGGCACCCATGGCACCCAATGTGTACCTGCGAGATAAACATAACCACCTACGTTGGACGTGTAATTCCCCGAGGATCATTTTTGTAAGTAAAGATGGTATTCATAAAACCAAGCATTAACCCATTTAGAGCTCGTTACAGAGAGATACCCATCAATATGTTAAAAATTCATGTTATCCGAGGATTTCTCTAAAAACTTCATGTAGATTTTCAAGAAAAATTGGCCATTCTCAGGTCTAAGTGTAACATTGCAAATTGCATGTACAAAATATTCCAGTAGCATATGTTAACCCTATGCAGATTCTCAAACATCCAAGTTTTGATAAAATGGGCTGTGTTTGCGTACCCACAGCACCCAAAGTTAAGAGGAGAAATCAAAATAAGTGGAAGTAGAATTCACTAAGAATTATTTTTGTATGTAATAAGCGGATTCAAAAAACAAATCTTAACCCGTTGTGGGCTGGATAAACAATGATACCCATCAAAAGCTTAAAATTCATGCTTTCTCTGGATTTCTCTGAAAACATCTCGTATATAGATTTTAAGGAAAAATGGCCATTCGCACTTTTTGGTTTGAAATTACAAGTTGCATGAATAAATATTTCTGTTAGCACTTGTTAACCCTCTACAAACTGCCAGACATCAATTTTTTGGACACATTTGAGATAAAATGGACTATTTCCAAATAGACACAGCACTCAGAAGGTATGTGTCAAACAAACATAACTCACTTTGTCGGACATAAACTTGTCGGTCGACCTTATTGATATTAACCCACTCCACCGTTAATGATGGTTTTTAGCTAAACTATTTTTTTTTATCAGATGGAGTCATTTGAGACTACTATGCTCACCTCTCTCATAACATCAGTGAAGGAACTTCATTGACACAGTTAAAAACAATTCATCAGACACTGTGGGGCCATGAAAAATCATGGAATCTCATCAGGAAAAACCATGATTCTCCAGAATCATAAAGTTTAGTTTTTTTTCCGGGTTTTTTTTTTACACACATTTTGTGCGCACGATTCAGAAGCCATTTTCGAACCGATTTTCACAAAATTTTGTACACTCATAGCCGGTCACAAAATCTAAAAACGTACCGAAGCGGAATTTTTGATTTAACCCTTATTTTATCAGAATTGTCAAAAACTGCCAAAATTGGGTTTTAAAGGCACTTTCTCAAAACACGTCTTGTAGAATTTTTTTAAACATTCATCATTATTAGACCTGTATGTGACACGACCATTCATATACAAGAGATATTAAGCGATGCAAATGGTAACCCTCCACAGGCTGCGAAACATTGAAATTTTGATGAAATGGGCTGTTTTCGGTGTCCTAATGCACCCAGACGATACACGGGAGATAAACATAACTTCATTTATTGGGAGTGGGATTCACCATGGATCATTTTCGTAAGTAATAAGGGTATTCAAAAAACGAAGCGTTAACCCGTTTTGGGCTGGTTAAACTGCAATACCCCTCAAAAGCTAAAAAAAATTCATGTTTTCTGTGGATTTCTCTAAACGAGTCTTGTAAATTTCCAAGAAAAATTGGCCACTCCCAGGTCCTGGAGGGACAATACAAGTTGCATAGACAAAATACTCGGTGAGCATTTGTTAACCCTCCACGGGCTGCTAAGGTCAAAATTGTGATAAAATGGGCGGTTTTTGGACAGCAACAGCACCCAGTGGGTACGCCACAATGAAAAGTATCTCCTTTTATCGGGCGCAAAATTTATACGGAAACATTTTTGTAAGTAAAAAGGGTATTCAAAAGTCGAAGTCTTAACCCATTTTTGACAGGATAAAAAGAGATACCCCTGAAAAGCTTAAAATTCCCATTTTCTGTAGATTTCTCTGAAAATGTCTTGAAGATTTTCAAGAAAAATTGCCTATTCGCACGTCTTTGTGTGACATTACAAGTTTCATGGGCAAAATATTCCGATGAGCATTTATTAACCCTCTGCAGGCTGCCAAGCATCATAATTTTGATGAAATCGGCTGTTTGTACACGCACAGCATGCAAGGTATACCCGAGAGATACACATAATCTCCTTTGTTGGAAGTGGAACTCACTGAGGACCATTTTTGTAAGTAATAAGTGTATTCAAAAACACAAGTGTTAACCCCTTATGGGTTGGTTAATAGCGATACCCATCAAAAGCTTAAAATAATTATGTTTTCCCTGATTTCTTTGCAAACATCTTGTGCGTTTTCAACAGAAAATGACCATTGATAGGTCTTTGTGTCACATTACCGGTTGCATGGATAAAATATTCCGCTAAGCATTTGTTAACCCTCCATGGGCTGCCAAATGTCAACATTTTGAAACAATAGTCTGTTTTTGGACACCTACAACAGCAAATCGGAATGCCACAGAGAAACATAACCTCTTCTTCCGGACGCAAAACTGATAGGGAAAAATTTTAGTAAGTAGTAAGGGTATTCAAAAATCGAGGTCTTAACCCATTTTCGCCTGGTTAAGGAGATGTACCCCTCAAAAGCTTAAAATTCCCATTTTCTGTGGATTTCTCTAAAAAATCTAGTAAGTATTTTCGAAAAATTGACCATTTGCAGGTCTTTGAGTAACATTACAAGGTGCATGGACAAAATATTCTGGTAAGCGTTTGTTAACCCTTCAGAGGCTGCAAAGCATAGAAATTTTGAGAAAATGGGCTGTTCTTGGGCACCCATTGAACCCAATGTGTACCTGCGAGATAAACATAACCTCCTACGTTGGACGTGTAATTCCCCGAGGGTCATTTTTGTAAGTAAAGCTGGTATTCATAAAACCAAGCGTTAACCCATTTAGAGCTTGTTACAGAGAGATACCCATCAATATGTTAAAAATTCATGTTATCCGAGGATTTCTTTAAAAACTTCATGTAGATTTTCAAGAAAAATTGGCCATTCTCAGGTCTTAGTGTAACATTACAAATTGCATCTACAAAATATTCCAGTAAGCATATGTTAACCCTATGCAGGTTCTCAAACATCCAAATTTTGATAAAATGGGCTGTGTTTGCGTACCCCGCAGCACCCAAAGTTAAGAGGAGAAATCAACATAAGTGGAAGTAGAATTCACTAAAAATTATTTTTGTATGTAATAAGCATATTAAAAAAAACAAACGTTAACCCGTTTTGGGTTGGATAAACAATGATACCCATCAAAAGCTTAAAATTCATGCTCTCTCTGGATTTCTCTGAAAACATCTCGTATATAGATTTTAAGGAAAAATGGCCATTCGCACTTTTTGGTTTGAAATTACAAGTTGCATGAATAAATATTTCTGTTAGCATTTGTTACCCCTCTACAAGCTGCCAGACATCAATTTTTTGGACACATTTGAGATAAAATGGACCATTTTCAAATCGACATACCAATCAGAAGGTATGTGTCAAAGAAACATAACTCACTTTGTCGATCATCAACTTGTCGGACGACCTTATTGATATTAACCCACTCCACCGTTAATGATGGTTTTTAGCTAAACAATTTTTTTTTTATCAGACGGAGTCATTTGAGACTACTATGCTCACCTCTCTCATAACATCAGTGAAGGAACTTCATTGAGACAGTTAAAAACAATTCATCAGACACTGTGGGGCCATGAAAAATCATGGAATCTCATCAGGAAGAGCCATTGTTCTCCAGAATCATAAAGTCTAGTTTCTTTTCCGGGTTTTTTTTTTACACACATTTTGTCCGCACGATACAGAAGCCATTTTCGAACCGATTTTCACAAAATTTTGTACACTCATAGTCGGTCACAAAATCTAAAACTGTACCGAAGCGGAATTTATGATTTAACCCTTATTTTATCAGAATTGTCAAAAACTGCCAAAATTGGGGTTTAAAGGCACTTTCTAAAAACATGTCTTGTAGAATTTTTTTAAACATTCATCATTATTAGACCTGTATGTGGCACAACCATTCATATACAAGAGATATTAAGCGATGTAAATGGTAACCCTCCACAGGCTGCCAAACATTGAAATTTTGATGAAATGGGCTGTTTTCGGACTCCTAAAGCACCCAGACGATACACGGGAGATAAACATAACTTCATTTATTGGGAGTGGGATTCACCGTGGATCATTTTCGTAAGTAATAAGGGTATTCAAAAAATGAAGCGTTAACCCGTTTTGGGCTGGTTAAACTGCGATACCCCTCAAAAGCTAAAAAAAATCATATTTTCTGTGGATTTCTCTAAACGAGTCTTGTAAATTTTCAAGAAAAATTGGCCACTCCCAGGTCCTGGAGGGACAATACAAGTTGCATAGACAAAATACTCCGGTGAGCATTTGTTAACCCTCCACGGGCTGCTAAAGGTCAAAATTGTGATAAAATGGACGGTTTTTGGACAGAAACAGCACCCAGTGGGTACGCCACAAAGAAAAGTATCTCCTTTTATCGAGTGCAGAATTTATACGGAACCATTTTTGTAAGTAGAAAGGGTATTCGAAATTCGAAGTCTTAACCCATTTTTGACAGGATAAAAAGAGATACCCCTTAAAAGCTTAAAATTCCCATTTTCTGTAGATTTCTCTGAAAACATCTTGAAGATTTTCATGAAAAATTGACTATTCGCACGTCTTTGTGTGACATTACAAGTTTCATGGACAAAATATTCCGATGAGCGTTTATTAACCCTCTGCAGGCTGCCAAGCATCATAATTTTGATGAAATCGGCTGTTTGGTCACTCATAGCATGCAAGGTATACCAAAGAGATACACATAATCTCCTTTGTTGGAAGTGGAACTCACTGAGGACCATTTTTGTAAGCAATAAGTGTATTCAAAAACACAAGTGTTAACCCCTTATGGGTTGGTTAATAGCAATACACATCAAAAGCTTAAAATAATTATGTTTTCCCTGATTTCCTTGCAAACATCTTGTGCGTTTTCAACAGAAAATGACCATTGATAGGTCTTTGTGTCACATTACCGGTTGCATGGATAAAATATTCCTCTAAGCATTTGTTAACCCTCCATGGGCTGCTAAATGTCAACATTTTGAAACAATAGTCTGTTTTTGGACACCTACAACAGCATATTGGAATGCCACAGAGAAACATAACCTCTTCTTCCGGACGCAAAACTGATAGGGAAAAATTTTAGTAAGTCGTAAGGGTATTCAAAAATCGAGGTCTTAACCCATTTTCGCCTGGTTAAGGAGATGGACCCCTCAAAAGCTTAAAATTCCCATTTTCTGTGGATTTCTCTAAAAAATCTAGTAAGTATTCTCGAAAAATTGACCATTTGCAGGTCTTTGAGTGACATTACAAGCTGCATGGACAAAATATTCTGGTAAGCGTTTGTTAACCCTTCAGAGGCTGCAAAGCATAGAAATTTTGAGAAAATGGGCTGTTCTTGGGCACCCATTGCACCCAATGTGTACCTGCGAGATAAACATAACCACCTACGTTGGACGTGTAATTCCCCGAGGATCATTTTTGTAAGTAAAGATGGTATTCATAAAACCAAGCATTAACCCATTTAGAGCTCGTTACAGAGAGATACCCATCAATATGTTAAAAATTCATGTTATCCGAGGATTTCTCTAAAAACTTCATGTAGATTTTCAAGAAAAATTGGCCATTCTCAGGTCTAAGTGTAACATTACAAATTGCATGTACAAAATATTCCAGTAGCATATGTTAACCCTATGCAGATTCTCAAACATCCAAGTTTTGATAAAATGGGCTGTGTTTGCGTACCCACAGCACCCAAAGTTAAGAGGAGAAATCAAAATAAGTGGAAGTAGAATTCACTAAGAATTATTTTTGTATGTAATAAGCGGATTCAAAAAACAAACCTTAACCCGTTGTGGGCTGGATAAACAATGATACCCATCAAAAGCTTAAAATTCATGCTTTCTCTGGATTTCTCTGAAAACATCTCGTATATAGATTTTAAGGAAAAATGGCCATTCGCACTTTTTGGTTTGAAATTACAAGTTGCATGAATAAATATTTCTGTTAGCACTTGTTAAACCTCTACAAACTGCCAGACATCAATTTTTTGGACACATTTGAGATAAAATGGACCATTTCCAAATAGACACAGCACTCAGAAGGTATGTGTCAAACAAACATAACGCACTTTGTCGGACATAAACTTGTCGGTCGACCTTATTGATATTAACCCACTCCACCGTTAATGATGGTTTTTAGCTAAACAATTTTTTTTTATCAGACGGAGTCATTTGAGCCTACTATGCTCACCTCTCTCATAACATCAGTGAAGGAACTTCATTGAGACAGTTAAAAACAATTCATCAGACACTGTGGGGCCATGAAAAATCATGGAATCTCATCAGGAAAAACCATGATTCTCCAGAATCATAAAGTTTAGTTTTTTTTCCGGGTTTTTTTTTTACACACATTTTGTGCGCACGATTCAGAAGCCATTTTCGAACCGATTTTCACAAAATTTTGTACACTCATAGCCGGTCACAAAATCTAAAAATGTACCAAAGCGGAATTTTTGATTTAACCCTTATTTTATCAGAATTGTCAAAAACTGCCAAAATTGGGGTTTAAAGGCACTTTCTCAAAACACGTCTTGTAGAATTTTTTTAAACATTCATCATTATTAGACCTGTATGCGACACGACCATTCATATACAAGAGATATTAAGCGATGCAAATGGTAACCCTCCACAGGCTGCCAAACATTGAAATTTTGATGAAATGGGCTGTTTTCGGTGTCCTAATGCACCCAGACGATACACGGGAGATAAACATAACTTCATTTATTGGGAGTGGGATTCACCATGGATCATTTTCGTAAGAAATAAGGGTATTCAAAAAACGAAGCGTTAACCCGTTTTGGGCTGGTTAAACTGCAATACCCCTCAAAAGCTAAAAAAATTCATGTTTTCTGTGGATTTCTCTAAACGAGTCTTGTAAATTTCCAAGAAAAATTGGCCACTCCCAGGTCCTGGAGGGACAATACAAGTTGCATAGACAAAATACTCGGTGAGCATTTGTTAACCCTCCATGGGCTGCTAAAGGTCAAAATTGTGATAAAATGGGCGGTTTTTGGACAGCAACAGCACCCAGTGGGTACGCCACAAAGAAAAGTATCTCCTTTTATCGGGCTCAAAATTTATACGGAAACATTTTTGTAAGTAAAAAGGGTATTCAAAAGTCGATGTCTTAACCCATTTTTGACAGGATAAAAAGAGATACCCCTGAAAAGCTTAAAATTCCCATTTTCTGTAGATTTCTCTGAAAATGTCTTGAAGATTTTCAAGAAAAATTGACTATTCGCACGTCTTTGTGTGACATTACAAATTTCACGGGCAAAATATTCCGATGGGCATTTATTAACCCTCTGCAGGCTGCCAAGCATCATAATTTTGATGAAATCGGCTGTTTGGACACGCACAGCATGCAAGGTATACCCGAGAGATACACATAATCTCCTTTGTTGGAAGTGGAACTCACTGAGGACCATTTTTGTAAGTAATAAGTGTATTCAAAAACACAAGTGTTAACCCCTTATGGGTTTGTTAATAGCGATACCCATCAAAAGCTTAAAATAATTATGTTTTCCCTGATTTCTTTGCAAACATCTTGTGCGTTTTCAACAGAAAATGACCATTGATAGGTCTTTGTGTCACATTACCGGTTGCATGGATAAAATATTCCGCCAAGCATTTGTTAACCCTCCATGGGCTGCCAAATGTCAACATTTTGAAACAATAGTCTGTTTTTGGACACCTACAACAGCAAATTGGAATGCCACAGAGAAACATAACCTCTTCTTCCGGACGCAAAACTGATAGGGAAAAATTTTAGTAAGTAGTAAGGGTATTCAAAAATCGAGGTCTTAACCCATTTTCGCCTGGTTAAGGAGATGTACTCCTCAAAAGCTTAAAATTCCCATTTTCTGTGGATTTCTCTAAAAAATCTAGTAAGTATTCTCGGAAAACTGACCATTTGCAGGTCTTTGAGTGACATTACAAGCTGCGTGGACAAAATATTCTGGTAAGCATTTGTTAACCCTTCAGAGGCTGCATAGCATAGCAATTTTGAGAAAATGGGCTGTTCTTGGGCACCCATTGCACCCAATGTGTACCTGCGAGATAAACATAACCTCCTACGTTGGACGTGTAATTCCCTGAGGATCATTTTTGTAAGTAAAGATGGTATTCATAAAACCAAGCATTAACCCATTTAGAGCTCGTTACAGAGAGATACCCATCAATATGTTAAAAATTCATGTTATCCGAGGATTTCTCTAAAAACTTCATGTAGATTTTCAAGAAAAATAGGCCATTCTCAGGTCTTAGAGTAACATTGCAAATTGCATGTACAAAATATTCCAGTAAGCATATGTTAACCCTATGCAGGTTCTCAAACATCCAAATTTTGATAAAATGGGCTGTGTTTGCGTACCCGCAGCACCCAAAGTTAAGAGGAGAAATCAACATAAGTGGAAGTAGAATTCACTAAGAATTATTTTTGTATGTAATAAGCGTATTCAAGAAAACAAACCTTAACCCGTTTTGGGCTGGATAAACAATGATACCCATCAAAAGCTTAAAATTCATGCTCTCTCTGGATTTCTCTGAAAACATCTCGTATATAGATTTTAAGGAAAAATGGCCATTCGCACTTTTTGGTTTGAAATTACAAGTTGCATGAATAAATATTTCTGTTAGCACTTGTTAACCCTCTACAAGCTGCCAGACATCAATTTTTTGGACACATTTGAGATAAAATGGACCATTTTGAAATCGACATACCAATCAGAAGGTATGTGTCAAACAAACATAACTCACTTTGTCGGTCATTAACTTGTCGGACGACCTTATTGATATTAACCCACTCCACCATTAATGATCGTTTTTAGCTAAACAATCTTTTTTTATCAGACGGAGTCATTTGAGATTACTATGCTCACCTCTCTTGTAACATCAGTGAAGGAACTTCATTGAGACAGTTAAAAACAATTCATCAGACACTGTGGGGCCATGAAAAATCATGGAATCTCATCAGAAAAAGCCATGATTCTCCAGAATCTTATATAAAGTCTAGTTTTTTTTCCGGGTTTTTTTTTTACACACATTTTGTCCGCACGATTCAGAAGCCATTTTCGAACCGATTTTCACAAAATTTTGTACACTCATAGCCGGCCACAAAATCCAAAAATGTACCAAAGCGGAATTTTTGATTTAACCCTTATTTTATCAGAATTGTCAAAAACTGCCAAAATTGGGTTTTAAAGGGCACTTTCTAAAAACATGTCTTGTAGAATTTTTTTAAACATTCATCATTATTAGACCTGTATGTGGCACGACCATTCATATACAAGAGATATTAAGCGATGCAAATGGTAACCCTCCACAGGCTGCCAAACATTGAAATTTTGATGAAATGGGCTGTTTTCGGACTCCTAAAGCACCCAGTCGATACATGGGAGATAAACATAACTTCATTTATTGGGAGTGGGATTCACCGTGGATCATTTTCGTAAAGTAATAAGGGTATTCAAAAAATGAAGCGTTAACCCATTTTGGGCTGGTTAAACTGCGATACCCCTCAAAAGCTAAGAAAAATCATGTTTTCTGTGGATTTCTCTAAACGAGTCTTGTAAATTTTCAAGGAAAATTGGCCACTCCCAGGTCCTGGAGGGACAATACAAGTAGCATAGACAAAATACTCCGGTGAGCATTTGTTAACACTCCACGGGCTGCTAAAGGTCAAAATTGTGATAAAATGGGCGGTTTTTGGACAGAAACAGCACCCAGTGGGTACGCCACAAAGAAAAGTATCTCCTTTTATCGAGCGCAAAATTTATACGGAAACATTTTTGTAAGTAGAAAGGGTATTCAAAAGTCGAAGTCTTAACCCATTTTTGACAGGATAAAAAGAGATACCCCTTAAAAGCTTAAAATTCCCATTTTCTGTAGATTTCTCTGAAAACATCTTGAAGATTTTCAAGAAAAATTGTCTATTCGCACGTCTTTGTGTGACATTACAAGTTTCATGGACAAAATATTCCGATGAGCGTTTATTAACCCTCTGCAGGCTGCCAAGCATCATAATTTTGATGAAATCGGCTGTTTGGACACGCACAGCATGCAAGGTATACCCGAGAGATACACATAATCTCCTTTGTTGGAAGTGGAACTCACTGAGGACTATTTTTGTAAGTAATAAGTGTATTCAAAAACACAAGTGTTAACCCCTTATGGGTTGGTTAATAGCGATACCCATCAAAAGCTTCAAAAAATTATGTTTTCCTTGATTTCTTTGCAAACATCTTGTGCGTTTTCTACAGAAAATGACCATTGATAGGTCTTGGTGTCACTTTATCGGTTGCATGAATAAAATATTCCGCTAAGCATTTGTTAACCCTCCATGGGCTGCTAAATGTCAACATTTTGAAACAATAGTCTGTTTTTGGACACCAACAACCGCAAATTGGAATGCCACAGAGAAACATAACTTCTTCTTCCGGACGCAAAACTGATAGGGAAAAATTTTAGTAAGTAGTAAGGGTATTCAAAAATCGAGGTCTTAACCCATTTTCGCCTGGTTAAGGAGATGTACCCCTCAAAAGCTTAAAATTCCCATTTTCAGTGGATTTCTCTAAAAATCTAGTAAGTATTCAAGAAAAATTGACCATTTGCAGGTCTTTGAGTGACATTACAAGGTGCATGGACAAAATATTCTGGTAAGCGTTTCTTAACCCTTCGGAGGCTGCAAAGCATAGAAATTTTGAGAAAATGGGCTGTTCTTGGGGACCCATTGCACCCAATGTGTACCTGCGAGATAAACATAACCACCTACGTTGGACGTGTAATTCCCCGAGGATCATTTTTGTAAGTAAAGATGGTATTCATAAAACCAAGCATTAACCCATTTAGAGCTCGTTACAGAGAGATACCCTTCAATATGTTAAAAATTCATGTTATCCGAGGATTTCTCTGAAAACTTCATGTAGATTTTCAAGAAAAATTGGCCATTCTCAGGTCTAAGTGTAACATTACAAATTGCATGTACAAAATATTCCAGTAGCATATGTTAACCCTATGCAGATTCTCAAACATCCAAGTTTTGATAAAATGGGCTGTGCTTGCGTACCCACAGCGCCCAAAGTTAAGAGGAGAAATCAAAATAAGTGGAAGTAGAATTCACTAAGAATTATTTTTGTGTGTAATAAGCGGATTCAAAAAACAAACCTTAACCCGTTGTGGGCTGGATAAACAATGATACCCATCAAAAGCTTAAAATTCATGCTTTTTCTGGATTTCTCTGAAAACATCTCGTATATAGATTTTAAGGAAAAATGGCCATTCGCACTTTTTGGTTTGAAATTACAAGTTGCATGAATAAATATTTCTGTTAGCACTTGTTTATCCTCTACAAACTGCCAGACATCAATTTTTTGGACACATTTGAGATAAAATGGACCATTTCCAAATAGACACAGCACTCAGAAGGTATGTGTCAAACAAACATAACTCACTTTGTCGGACATAAACTTGTCGGTCGACCTTATTGATATTAACCCACTCCACCGTTAATGATGGTTTTTAGCTAAACAATTTTTTTTTATCAGACGGAGTCATTTGAGACTACTATGCTCACCTCTCTCATAACATCAGTGAAGGAACTTCATTGAGACAGTTAAAAACAATTCATCAGACACTGTGGGGCCATGAAAAATCATGGAATCTCATCAGGAAAAACTATGATTCTCCAGAATCATAAAGTTTAGTTTTTTTCCGGGTTTTTTTTTTACACACATTTTGTGTGCACGTTTCAGAAGCCATTTTCGAACCGATTTTCACAAAATTTTGTACACTCATAGCCGGTCACAAAATCTAAAAATGTACCAAAGCGGAATTTTTGATTTAACCCTTATTTTATCAGAATTGTCAAAAACTGCCAAAATTGGGGTTTAAAGGCACTTTCTCAAAACACGTCTTGTAGAATTTTTTTAAGCATTCATCATTATTAGACCTGTATGTGACACGACCATTCATATACAAGAGATATTAAGCGATACAAATGGTAACCCTCCACAGGCTGTCAAACATTGAAATTTTGATGAAATCGGCCGTTTTCGGTCTCCTAATGCACCCAGACGATACACGGGAGATAAACATAACTTCATTTATTGGGAGTGGGATTTACCTTGGATCATTTTCGTAAGTAATAAGGGTATTCAAAAAACGAAGCGTTAACCCGTTTTGGGCTGGTTAAACTGCAATACCCCTCAAAAGCTAAAAAAATTCATGTTTTCTGTGGATTTCTCTAAACGAGTCTTGTAAATTTCCAAGAAAAATTGGCCACTCCCAGGTCCTGGAGGGACAATACAATTTGCATAGACAAAATACTCCGGTGATCTTTTGTTAACCCTCCACGGGCTGCTAAAGGTCAAAATTGTGATAAAATGGGCGGTTTTTGGACAGCAACAGCACCCAGTGGGTACGCCATAAAGAAAAGTATCTCCTTTTATCAGGCGCAAAGTTTATATGGAAACATTTTTGTAAGTAAAAAGGGTATTCAAAAGTCGAAGTCTTAACCCATTTTTGACAGGATAAAAAGAGATACCCCTGAAAAGCTTAAAATTCCCATTTTCTGTAGATTTCTCTGAAAATGTCTTGAAGATCTTCAAGAAAAATTGATTATTCGCACGTCTTTGTGTGACATTACAAGTTTCATGGGCAAAATATTCCGATGAGCATTTATTAACCCTCTGCAGGCTGCCAAGCATCATAATTTTGATGAAATCGTCTGTTTGGACACGCACAGCATGCAAGGTATACCCGAGAGATACACATAATCTCCTTTGTTGGAAGTGGAACTCACTGAGGACCATTTTTGTAAGTAATAAGTGTATTCAAAAACACAAGTGTTAACCCCTTATGGGTTGGTTAATAGCAATACCCATCAAAAGCTTAAAATAATTATGTTTTCCCTGATTTCCTTGCAAACATCTTGTGCATTTTCAACAGAAAATGACCATTGATAGGTCTTTGTGTCACATTACCGGTTGCATGGATAAATATTCCGCTAAGCATTTGTTAACCCTCCATGGGCTGTAAATGTCAACATTTTGAAACAATATTCTTTTTTTGGACACCTACAACAGCAAACTGGAATGCCACAGAGAAACATAACCTCTTCTTTCGGACGCAAAACTGATAGGGAAAAATTTTAGTAAGTAGTAAGGGTATTCAAAAATCGAGGTCTTAACCCATTTTCGCCTGGTTAAGGAGATGTACCCCTCAAAAGCTTAAAATTCCCATTTTCAGTGGATTTCTCTAAAAAATCTAGTAAGTATTTTCGAAAAATTGACCATTTGCAGGTCTTTGAGTGACATTACAAGGTGCATGGACAAAATATTCTGGTAAGCATTTGTTAACCCTTCAGAGGCTGCAAAGCATAGAAATTTTGAGAAAATGGGCTGTTCTTGGGCAGCCATTGCACCCAATGTGTACCTGCAAGATAAACATAACCTCCTACGTTGGACGTGTAATTCCCTGAGGATCATTTTTGTAAGTAAAGATGGTATTCATAAAACCAAGCATTAACCCATTTAGAGCTCGTTACAGAGAGATACCCATCAATATGTTAAAAATTCATGTTATCCGAGGATTTCTCTAAAAACTTCATGTAGATTTTCAAGAAAAATAGGCCATTCTCAGGTCTTAGAGTAACATTGCAAATTGCATGTACAAAATATTCCAGTAAGCATATGTTAACCCTATGCAGGTTCTCAAACATCCAAATTTTGATAAAATGGGCTGTGTTTGCGTACCCGCAGCACCCAAAGTTAAGAGGAGAAATCAACATAAGTGGAAGTAGAATTCACTAAGAATTATTTTTGTATGTAATAAGCGTATTCAAGAAAACAAACCTTAACCCGTTTTGGGCTGGATAAACAATGATACCCATCAAAAGCTTAAAATTCATGCTCTCTCTGGATTTCTCTGAAAACATCTCGTATATAGATTTTAAGGAAAAATGGCCATTCGCACTTTTTGGTTTGAAATTACAAGTTGCATGAATAAATATTTCTGTTAGCACTTGTTAACCCTCTACAAGCTGCCAGACATCAATTTTTTGGACACATTTGAGATAAAATGGACCATTTTGAAATCGACATACCAATCAGAAGGTATGTGTCAAACAAACATAACTCACTTTGTCGGTCATTAACTTGTCGGACGACCTTATTGATATTAACCCACTCCACCATTAATGATCGTTTTTAGCTAAACAATCTTTTTTTATCAGACGGAGTCATTTGAGATTACTATGCTCACCTCTCTTGTAACATCAGTGAAGGAACTTCATTGAGACAGTTAAAAACAATTCATCAGACACTGTGGGGCCATGAAAAATCATGGAATCTCATCAGAAAAAGCCATGATTCTCCAGAATCTTATATAAAGTCTAGTTTTTTTCCGGGTTTTTTTTTTACACACATTTTGTCCGCACGATTCAGAAGCCATTTTCGAACCGATTTTCACAAAATTTTGTACACTCATAGCCGGCCACAAAATCCAAAAATGTACCAAAGCGGAATTTTTGATTTAACCCTTATTTTATCAGAATTGTCAAAAACTGCCAAAATTGGGTTTTAAAGGGCACTTTCTAAAAACATGTCTTGTAGAATTTTTTTAAACATTCATCATTATTAGACCTGTATGTGGCACGACCATTCATATACAAGAGATATTAAGCGATGCAAATGGTAACCCTCCACAGGCTGCCAAACATTGAAATTTTGATGAAATGGGCTGTTTTCGGACTCCTAAAGCACCCAGTCGATACATGGGAGATAAACATAACTTCATTTATTGGGAGTGGGATTCACCGTGGATCATTTTCGTAAGTAATAAGGGTATTCAAAAAATGAAGCGTTAACCCATTTTGGGCTGGTTAAACTGCGATACCCCTCAAAAGCTAAGAAAAATCATGTTTTCTGTGGATTTCTCTAAACGAGTCTTGTAAATTTTCAAGGAAAATTGGCCACTCCCAGGTCCTGGAGGGACAATACAAGTAGCATAGACAAAATACTCCGGTGAGCATTTGTTAACACTCCACGGGCTGCTAAAGGTCAAAATTGTGATAAAATGGGCGGTTTTTGGACAGAAACAGCACCCAGTGGGTACGCCACAAAGAAAAGTATCTCCTTTTATCGAGCGCAAAATTTATACGGAAACATTTTTGTAAGTAGAAAGGGTATTCAAAAGTCGAAGTCTTAACCCATTTTTGACAGGATAAAAAGAGATACCCCTTAAAAGCTTAAAATTCCCATTTTCTGTAGATTTCTCTGAAAACATCTTGAAGATTTTCAAGAAAAATTGTCTATTCGCACGTCTTTGTGTGACATTACAAGTTTCATGGACAAAATATTCCGATGAGCGTTTATTAACCCTCTGCAGGCTGCCAAGCATCATAATTTTGATGAAATCGGCTGTTTGGACACGCACAGCATGCAAGGTATACCCGAGAGATACACATAATCTCCTTTGTTGGAAGTGGAACTCACTGAGGACTATTTTGTAAGTAATAAGTGTATTCAAAAACACAAGTGTTAACCCCTTATGGGTTGGTTAATAGCGATACCCATCAAAAGCTTCAAAAAATTATGTTTTCCTTGATTTCTTTGCAAACATCTTGTGCGTTTTCTACAGAAAATGACCATTGATAGGTCTTGGTGTCACTTTATCGGTTGCATGAATAAAATATTCCGCTAAGCATTTGTTAACCCTCCATGGGCTGCTAAATGTCAACATTTTGAAACAATAGTCTGTTTTTTGGACACCAACAACCGCAAATTGGAATGCCACAGAGAAACATAACTTCTTCCTTCCGGACGCAAAACTGATAGGGAAAAATTTTAGTAAGTAGTAAGGGTATTCAAAAATCGAGGTCTTAACCCATTTTCGCCTGGTTAAGGAGATGTACCCCTCAAAAGCTTAAAATTCCCATTTTCAGTGGATTTCTCTAAAAATCTAGTAAGTATTCAAGAAAAATTGACCATTTGCAGGTCTTTGAGTGACATTACAAGGTGCATGGACAAAATATTCTGGTAAGCGTTTCTTAACCCTTCGGAGGCTGCAAAGCATAGAAATTTTGAGAAAATGGGCTGTTCTTGGGGACCCATTGCACCCAATGTGTACCTGCGAGATAAACATAACCACCTACGTTGGACGTGTAATTCCCGAGGATCATTTTTGTAAGTAAAGATGGTATTCATAAAACCAAGCATTAACCCATTTAGAGCTCGTTACAGAGAGATACCCTTCAATATGTTAAAAATTCATGTTATCCGAGGATTTCTCTGAAAACTTCATGTAGATTTTCAAGAAAAATTGGCCATTCTCAGGTCTAAGTGTAACATTACAAATTGCATGTACAAAATATTCCAGTAGCATATGTTAACCCTATGCAGATTCTCAAACATCCAAGTTTTGATAAAATGGGCTGTGCTTGCGTACCCACAGCGCCCAAAGTTAAGAGGAGAAATCAAATAAGTGGAAGTAGAATTCACTAAGAATTATTTTTGTGTGTAATAAGCGGATTCAAAAAACAAACCTTAACCCGTTGTGGGCTGGATAAACAATGATACCCATCAAAAGCTTAAAATTCATGCTTTTTTCTGGATTTCTCTGAAAACATCTCGTATATAGATTTTAAGGAAAAATGGCCATTCGCACTTTTTGGTTTGAAATTACAAGTTGCATGAATAAATATTTCTGTTAGCACTTGTTTATCCTCTACAAACTGCCAGACATCAATTTTTTGGACACATTTGAGATAAAATGGACCATTTCCAAATAGACACAGCACTCAGAAGGTATGTGTCAAACAAACATAACTCACTTTGTCGGACATAAACTTGTCGGTCGACCTTATTGATATTAACCCCACTCCACCGTTAATGATGGTTTTTAGCTAAACAATTTTTTTTTTATCAGACGGAGTCATTTGAGACTACTATGCTCACCTCTCTCATAACATCAGTGAAGGAACTTCATTGAGACAGTTAAAAACAATTCATCAGACACTGTGGGGCCATGAAAAATCATGGAATCTCATCAGGAAAAACTATGATTCTCCAGAATCATAAAGTTTAGTTTTTTTCCGGGTTTTTTTTTTACACACATTTTGTGTGCACGTTTCAGAAGCCATTTTCGAACCGATTTTCACAAAATTTTGTACACTCATAGCCGGTCACAAAATCTAAAAATGTACCAAAGCGGAATTTTTGATTTAACCCTTATTTTATCAGAATTGTCAAAAACTGCCAAAATTGGGGTTTAAAGGCACTTTCTCAAAACACGTCTTGTAGAATTTTTTTTTAAGCATTCATCATTATTAGACCTGTATGTGACACGACCATTCATATACAAGAGATATTAAGCGATACAAATGGTAACCCTCCACAGGCTGTCAAACATTGAAATTTTGATGAAATCGGCCGTTTTCGGTCTCCTAATGCACCCAGACGATACACGGGAGATAAACATAACTTCATTTATTGGGAGTGGGATTTACCTTGGATCATTTTTCGTAAGTAAGTAAGGGTATTCAAAAAACGAAGCGTTAACCCCGTTTTGGGCTGGTTAAACTGCAATACCCCTCAAAAGCTAAAAAAATTCATGTTTTTCTGTGGATTTCTCTAAACGAGTCTTGTAAATTTCCAAGAAAAATTGGCCACCTCCCAGGTCCTGGAGGGACAATACAATTTGCATAGACAAAATACTCCGGTGATCTTTTGTTAACCCTCCACGGGCTGCTAAAGGTCAAAATTGTGATAAAATGGGCGGTTTTTGGACAGCAACAGCACCCAGTGGGTACGCCATAAAGAAAAGTATCTCCTTTTATCAGGCGCAAAGTTTATATGGAAACATTTTTGTAAGTAAAAAGGGTATTCAAAAGTCGAAGTCTTAACCCATTTTTGACAGGATAAAGAAGAGATACCCCTGAAAAGCTTAAAATTCCCATTTTTCTCTGTAGATTTCTCTGAAAATGTCTTGAAGATCTTCAAGAAAAATTGATTATTCGCACGTCTTTGTGTGACATTACAAGTTTCATGGGCAAAATATTCCGATGAGCATTTATTAACCCTCTGCAGGCTGCCAAGCATCATAATTTTGATGAAATCGTCTGTTTGGACACGCACAGCATGCAAGGTATACCCGAGAGATACACATAATCTCCTTTGTTGGAAGTGGAACTCACTGAGGACCATTTTTGTAAGTAATAAGTGTATTCAAAAAACACAAGTGTTAACCCCTTATGGGTTGGTTAATAGCAATACCCATCAAAAGCTTAAAATAATTATGTTTTCCCTGATTTCCTTGCAAACATCTTGTGCATTTTCAACAGAAAATGACCATTGATAGGTCTTTGTGTCACATTACCGGTTGCATGGATAAATATTCCGCTAAGCATTTGTTAACCCTCCATGGGCTGTAAAATGTCAACATTTTGAAACAATATTCTTTTTTTGGACACCTACAACAGCAAACTGGAATGCCACAGAGAAACATAACCTCTTCTTTCGGACGCAAAACTGATAGGGAAAAATTTTAGTAAGTAGTAAGGGTATTCAAAAATCGAGGTCTTAACCCATTTTCGCCTGGTTAAGGAGATGTACCCCTCAAAAGCTTAAAATTCCCATTTTCAGTGGATTTCTCTAAAAAATCTAGTAAGTATTTTCGAAAAATTGACCATTTGCAGGTCTTTGAGTGACATTACAAGGTGCATGGACAAAATATTCTGGTAAGCATTTGTTAACCCTTCAGAGGCTGCAAAGCATAGAAATTTTGAGAAAATGGGCTGTTCTTGGGCAGCCATTGCACCCAATGTGTACCTGCAAGATAAACATAACCTCATACGTTGGACGTGTAATTCTCCGAGGATCATTTTTGTAAGTAATGATGGTATTCATAAACCAAGCATTAACCCATTTAGTGCTCGTTACAGAGAGATACCCATCAAAATGTTAAAAATTCATGTTATCCGAGGATTTCTCTAAAAACTTCATGTAGATTTTCAAGAAAAATTGGCCATTCTCAGGTCTTAGTGTAACATTACAAATTGCATGTACAAAATATTCCAGTAGCATATGTTAACCCTATGCAGGTTCTCAAACATCCAAATTTTTGATAAAATGGCTGTGTTTGCGTACCCACAGCACCCAAAGTTAAGAGGAGAAATCAAAATAAGTGGAAGTAGAATTCACTAAGAATTATTTTTGTATGTAATAAGCGTATTCAAAAAACAAACCTTAACCCGTTGTGGGCTGGATAAACAATGATACCCATCAAAAGCCTAAAATTCATGCTCTTTCTGGATTTCTCTGAAAACATCTCGTATATAGATTTTAAGGAAAAATGGCCAATTCGCACTTTTTGGTTTGAAATTACAAGTTGCATGAATAAATATTTCTGTTAGCACTTGTTAACCCTCTACAAACTGCCAGACATCAATTTTTTGGACACATTTGAGATAAAATGACCATTTTCAAATCGACATACCAATCAGAAGGTATGTGTCAAACAAACATAACTCATTTTTGTCGGTCATTAACTTGTCGGACGACCTTATTGATATTAACCCACTCCACCGTTAATGATGGTTTTTAGCTAAACAATTTTTTTTTTATCAGACGGAGTCATTTGAGACTACTATGCTCACCTCTCTTGTAACATCAATGAAGAAACTTCATTGAGACAGTTAAAAAACAATTCATCGGACACTGTGGGGCCATGAAAAATCATGGAATCTCATCGGGAAAAACCATAATTCTCCAGAATCATAAAGTTTAGTTTTTTTTTCCGGGTTTTTTTTTTTACAAACATTTTGTCCGCACGATTCAGAAGCCATTTTCGAACCGATTTTCTCAAAATTTTGTACACTCATAGGCCGGTCACAAAGTCTAAAAATGTACCAAAGCGGAATTTGTGATTTAACCCTTATTTTATCAGAATTGTCAAAAACTGCCAAAAATTGGGGTTTAAAGGCACTTTCTCAAAACACGTCTTGTAGAATTTTTTTAAACATTCATCATTATTACCCCTGTATGTGACACGACCATTCATATACAAGAGATATTAAGTGATGCAAATGGTAACCCCTCCACAGGCTGCCAAACATTGAAATTTTGATGAAATGGGCTGTTTTCGGTCTCCTAATGCACACCAGACGATACACGGGAGATAAACATAACTTCATTTATTGGGAGTGGGATTCACCATGGATCATTTTCGTAAGTAATAAGGGTATTCAAAAAACGAAGCGTTAACCCGTTTTCGGCTGGTTAAACTGCAGTACCCCTCAAAAGCTAAAATAATTCATGTTTTCTGTGGATTTCTCTAAACAAGTCTTGTAAATTTCCAAGAAAAATTGGCCACTTCCAGGTCCTGGAGGGACAATACAAGTTGCATAGACAAAATACTCCGGTGAGCATTTGTTAACCCTCCACCGGGCTGCTAAAGGTCAAAATTGTGATAAAATGGGCGGTTTTTTGGACAGCAACAGCACCCAGTGGGTACGCCACAAAGAAAAGTATCTCCTTTTATCGAGCGCAAAATTTATACAGAAACATTTTTGTAAGTAGAAAGGGTATTCAAAAGTCGAAGTTTTAACCCATTTTTGACAGGATAAAAAGAGATACCCCTTAAAAGCTTAAAATTCCCATTTTCTGTTGATTTCTCTGGAAATATATTGAAGATTTTCAAGAAAAATTGACTATTCGCACGTCTTTGTGTGACATTACAAGTTTCATGGGCAAAATATTCCGACGAGCTTTTATTAACCCTCTGCAGGCTGCCAAGCATCATAATTTTGATGAAATCAGTTGTTTGGACCCGCACAGCATGCAAGGTATACCCGAGAGATACACATAATCTCCTTTGTTGGAAGTGGAAACTCACAGAGGACCATTTTTGTAAGTAATAAGTGTATTCAAAAACACAAGTGTTAACCCCTTATGGGTTAGTTAATAGCGATTCCCAATCAAAAGCTTAAAAAAATTATGTTTTCCCTGATTTCTTTGCAAATGTCTTGTGCGTTTTCAACAGAGAATGATCATTGATAGGTCTTGGTGTCACATTACCGGTTGCATGGATAAAATATTCCGCTAAGCATTTGTTAACCCTCCATGGGACTACTAAATGTCAACATTTTGAAACAATAGTCTGTTTTTGGACACCAACAACAGCAAATTGGAATGCCACAGAGAAACATAACTTCTTCTTCCGGACGCAAAAAAGTAGTAAGGGTATTCAAAAATCGAGGTCTTAACCCATTTTCGTCTGGTTAAGGAGATGTACCCCTCAAAAGCTTAAAATTCCCATTTTCAGTGGATTTCTCTAAAAATCTAGTAAGTATTCAAGAAAAATTGACCATTTGCAGGTCTTTGAGTGACATTACAAGGTGCATGGACAAAATATTCTGGTAAGCGTTTCTTAACCCTTCCGAGGCTGCAAAGCATAGAAATTTTGAGAAAATGGGCTGTTCTTGGGGACCCATTGCACCCAATGTGTACCTGCGAGATAAACATAACCACCTACGTTGGACGTGTAATTCCCCGAGGATCATTTTTGTAAGTAAAGATGGTATTCATAAAACCAAGCATTAACCCATTTAGAGCTCGTTACCGAGAGATACCCATCAATATGTTAAAAATTCATGTTATCCGAGGATTTCTCTAAAAACTTCATGTAGATTTTCAAGAAAAATTGGCCATTCTCAGGTCTAAGTGTAACATTACAAATTGCATGTACAAAATATTCCAGTAGCATATGTTAACCCTATGCAGATTCTCAAACATCCAAGTTTTGATAAAATGGGCTGTGCTTGCGTACCCACAGCACCCAAAGTTAAGAGGAGAAATCAAAATAAGTGGAAGTAGAATTCACTAAAAATTATTTTTGTGTGTAATAAGCGGATTCAAAAAACAAACCTTAACCCGTTGTGGGCTGGATAAACAATGATACCCATCAAAAGCTTAAAATTCATGCTTTCTCTGGATTTCTCTGAAAACATCTCGTATATAGATTTTAAGGAAAAATGGCCATTCGCACTTTTTGGTTTGAAATTACAAGTTGCATGAATAAATATTTCTGTTAGCACTTGTTAATCCTCTACAAACTGCCAGACATCAATTTTTTGGACACATTTGAGATAAAATGGACCATTTCAAAATAGACACAGCACTCAGAAGGTATGTGTCAAACAAACATAACTCACTTTGTTGGACATAAACTTGTCGGTCGACCTTATTGATATTAACCCACTCCACCGTTAATGATGGTTTTTAGCTAAACAATTTTTTTTTATCAGACGGAGTCATTTGAGACTACTATGCTCACCTCTCTCATAACATCAGTGACGGAACTTCATTGAGACAGTTAAAAACAATTCATCAGACACTGTGGGACCATGAAAAATCACGGAATCTCATCAGGAAAAACTATGATTCTCCAGAATCATAAAGTTTAGTTTTTTTTCCGGGTTTTTTTTTTACACACATTTTGTGTGCACGATTCAGAAGCCATTTTCGAACCGATTTTCACAAAATTTTGTACACTCATAGCCGGTCACAAAATCTAAAAATGTACCAAAGCGGAATTTTTGATTTAACCCTTATTTTATCAGAATTGTCAAAAACTGCCAAAATTGGTGTTTAAAGGCACTTTCTCAAAACACGTCTTGTAGAATTTTTTTAAGCATTCATCATTATTAGACCTGTATGTGACACGACCATTCATATACAAGAGATATTAAGCGATACAAATGGTAACCCTCCACAGGCTGTCAAACATTGAAATTTTGATGAAATGGGCCGTTTTCGGTCTCCTAATGCACCCAGACGATACACGGGAGATAAACATAACTTCATTTATTGGGAGTGGGATTTACCTTGGATCATTTTCGTAAGTAATAAGGGTATTCAAAAAACGAAGCGTTAACCCGTTTTGGGCTGGTTAAACTGCAATACCCCTCAAAAGCTAAAAAAATTCATGTTTTCTGTGGATTTCTCTAAACGAGTCTTGTAAATTTCCAAGAAAAATTGGCCACTCCCAGGTCCTGGAGGGACAATACAATTTGCATAGACAAAATACTCCGGTGAGCCTTTGTTAACCCTCCACGGGCTGCTAAAGGTCAAAATTGTGATAAAATGGGCAGTTTTTGGACAGCAACAGCACCCAGTGGGTACGCCACAAAGAAAAGTATCTCCTTTTATCGGGCGCAAAGTTTATACGGAAACATTTTTGTAAGTAAAAAGGGTATTCAAAAGTCGAAGTCTTAACCCATTTTTGACAGGATAAAAAGAGATACCCCTGAAAAGCTTAAAATTACCATTTTCTGTAGATTTCTCTGAAAATGTCTTGAAGATTTTCAAGAAAAATTGATTATTCGCACGTCTTTGTGTGACATTACAAGTTTCATGGCCAAAATATTCCGATGAGCATTTATTAACCCTCTGCAGGCTGCCAAGCATCATAATTTTGATGAAATCGGCTGTTTGGACACGCACAGCATGCAAGGTATACCCGAGAGATACACATAATCTCCTTTGTTGGAAGTGGAACTCACTGAGGACCATTTTTGTAAGTAATAAGTGTATTCAAAAACACAAGTGTTAACCCCTTATGGGTTGGTTAATAGCAATACCCATCAAAAGCTTAAAATAATTATGTTTTCCCTGATTTCCTTGCAAACATCTTGTGCGTTTTCAACAGAAAATGACCATTGATAGGTCTTTGTGTCACATTACCGGTTGCATGGATAAATATTCCGCTAAGCATTTGCTAACCCTCCATGGGCTGTAAATGTCAACATTTTGAAACAATAGTCTGTTTTTGGACACCTACAACAGAAAATTGGAATGCCACAGAGAAACATAACCTCTTCTTCCGGACGCAAAACTGATAGGGAAAAATTTTAGTAAGTAGTAAGGGTATTCAAAAATCGAGGTCTTAACCCATTTTCGCCTGGTTAAGGAGATGTACCCCTCAAAAGCTTAAAATTCCCATTTTCAGTGGATTTCTCTAAAAAATCTAGTAAGTATTTTCGAAAAATTGACCATTTGCAGGTCTTTGAGTGACATTACAAGGTGCATGGACAAAATATTCTGGTAAGCATTTGTTAACCCTTCAGAGGCTGCAAAGCATAGAAATTTTGAGAAAATGGGCTGTTCTTGGGCAGCCATTGCACCCAATGTGTACCTGCAAGATAAACATAACCTCATACGTTGGACGTGTAATTCACCGAGGATCATTTTAGTAAGTAATGATGGTATTCATAAAACCAAGCATTAACCCATTTAGTGCTCGTTACAGAGAGATACCCATCAAAATGTTAAAAATTCATGTTATCCGAGGATTTCTCTAAAAACTTCATGTAGATTTTCAAGAAAAATTGGCCATTCTCAGGTCTTAGTGTAACATTACAAATTGCATGTACAAAATATTCCAGTAGCATATGTTAACCCTATGCAGGTTCTCAAACATCCAAATTTTGATAAAATGGGCTGTGTTTGCGTACCCACAGCACCCAAAGTTAAGAGGAGAAATCGAAATAAGTGGAAGTAGAATTCACTAAGAATTATTTTTGTATGTAATAAGCGTATTCAAAAAACAAACCTTAACCCGTTGTGGGCTGGATAAACATTGATACCCATCAAAAGCCTAAAATTCATGCTCTTTCTGGATTTCTCTGAAAACATCTCGTATATAGATTTTAAGGAAAAATGGCCATTCACACTTTTTGGTTTGAAATTACAAGTTGCATGAATAAATATTTCTGTTAGCACTTGTTAACCCTCTACAAACTGCCAGACATCAATTTTTTGGACACATTTGAGATAAAATGGACCATTTTCAAATCGACATACCAATCAGAAGGTATGTGTCAAACAAACATAACTCATTTTGTCGGTCATTAACTTGTCGGACGACCTTATTGATATTAACCCACTCCACCGTTAATGATGGTTTTTAGCTAAATAATTTTTTTTTTATCAGACGGAGTCATTTGAGACTACTATGCTCACCTCTCTTGTAACATCAATGAAGGAACTTCATTGAGACAGTTAAAAACAATTCATCGGACACTGTGGGGCCATGAAAAATCATGGAATCTCATCAGGAAAAACCATAATTCTCCAGAATCATAAAGTTTAGTTTTTTTTCCGGGTTTTTTTTTTACACACATTTTGTCCGCACGATTCAGAAGCCATGTTCGAACCGATTTTCTCAAAATTTTGTACACTCATAGCCGGTCACAAAGTCTAAAAATGTACCAAAGCGGAATTTGTGATTTAACCCTTATTTTATCAGAATTGTCAAAAACTGCCAAAATTGGGGTTTAAAGGCACTTTCTCAAAACACGTCTTGTAGAATTTTTTTAAACATTCATCATTATTACACCTGTATGTGACACGACCATTCATATACAAGAGATATTAAGTGATGCAAATGGTAACCCTCCACAGGCTGCCAAACATTGAAATTTTGATGAAATGGGCTGTTTTCGGTCTCCTAATGCACACAGACGATACACGGGAGATAAACATAACTTCATTTATTGGGAGTGGGATTCACCATGGATCATTTTCGTAAGTAATAAGGGTATTCAAAAAACGAAGCGTTAACCCGTTTTGGGCTGGTTAAACTGCAATACCCCTCAAAAGCTAAAATAATTCATGTTTTCTGTGGATTTCTCTAAACAAGTCTTGTAAATTTCCAAGAAAAATTGGCCACTTCCAGGTCCTGGAGGGACAATACAAGTTGCATAGACAAAATACTCCGGTGAGCATTTTTTAACCCTCCACGGGCTGCTAAAGGTCAAAATTGTGATAAAATGGGCGGTTTTTGGACAGCAACAGCACCCAGTGGGTACGCCACAAAGAAAAGTATCTCCTTTTATCGAGCGCAAAATTTATACGGAAACATTTTTGTAAGTAGAAAGGGTATTCAAAAGTCGAAGTTTTAACCCATTTTTGACAGGATAAAAAGAGATACCCCTTAAAAGCTTAAAATTCCCATTTTCTGTAGATTTCTCTGGAAATATATTGAAGATTTTCAAGAAAAATTGACTATTCGCACGTCTTTGTGTGACATTACAAGTTTCATGGGCAAAATATTCCGATGAGCTTTTATTAACCCTCTGCAGGCTGCCAAGCATCATAATTTTGATGAAATCAGTTGTTTGGACACGCACAGCATGCAAGGTATACCCGAGAGATACACATAATCTCCTTTGTTGGAAGTGGAACTCACAGAGGACCATTTTTGTAAGTAATAAGTGTATTCAAAAACACAAGTGTTAACCCCTTATGGGTTGGTTAATAGCGATTCCCAATCAAAAGCTTAAAAAAATTATGTTTTCCCTGATTTCTTTGCAAATGTCTTGTGCGTTTTCAACAGAGAATGATCATTGATAGGTCTTGGTGTCACATTACCGGTTGCATGAATAAAATATTCCGCTAAGCATTTGTTAACCCTCCATGGGCTGCTAAATGTCAACATTTTGAAACAATAGTCTGTTTTTGGACACCAACAACAGCAAATTGGAATGCCACAGAGAAACATAACTTCTTCTTCCGGACGCAAAACTGATAGGGAAAAATTTTAGTAAGTAGTAAGGGTATTCAAAAACCGAGGTCTTAACCCATTTTCGTCTGGTTAAGGAGATGTACCCCTCAAAAGCTTAAAATTCCCATTTTCTGTGGATTTCTCTAAAAAATCTAGTAAGTATTCTCGAAAAATTGACCATTTGCAGGTCTTTGAGTGACATTACAAGCTGCATCGACAAAATATTCTGGTAAGCGTTTGTTAACCCTTCAGAGGCTGCAAAGTATAGAAATTTCGAGAAATGGGCTGTTCTTGGGCACCCATTGCACCCAATGTGTACCTGCGAGATAAACATAACCTCCTACGTTGGACGTGTAATTCCCCGAGGATCATTTTTGTAAGTAAAGATGGTATTCATAAAACCAAGCATTAACCCATTTAGAGCTCGTTACAGAGCGATACCCATCAATATGTTAAAAATTCATGTTATCCGAGGATTTCTCTAAAAACTTCATGTAGATTTTCAAGAAAAATTGGCCATTCTCAGGTCTTAGTGTAACATTGCAAATTGCATGTACAAAATATTCCAGTAAGCATATGTTAACCGTATGCAGGTTCTCAAACATCCAAATTTTGATAAAATGGGCTGTGCTTGCGTACCCACAACACCCAAAGTTAAGAGGAGAAATCAAAATAAGTGGAAGTAGAATTCACTAAGAATTATTTTTGTGTGTAATAAGCGGATTCAAAAAACAAACCTTAACCCATTGTGGGCTGGATAAACAATGATACCCATCAAAAGCTTAAAATTCATGCTCTCTCTGGATTTCTCTGAAAACATCTCGTATAGAGATTTCAAGGAAAAATGGCCATTCGCACTTTTTGGTTTGAAATTACAAGTTGCATGAATAAATATTTCTGTTAGCACTTGTTAACCCTCTACAAGCTGCCAGACATCAATTTTTTGGACACATTTGAGATAAAATGGACCATTTTCAAATCGACATACCAATCAGAAGGTATGTGTCAAACAAACATAACTCACTTTGTCGGTCATTAACTTGTTGGACGACCTTATTGATATTAACCCACTCCACCGTTAATGATGGTTTTTAGCTAAACAATTTTTTTTTATCAGACGGAGTAATTTGAGACTACTATGCTCACCTCTCTTGTAACATCAGTGAAGGAACTTCATTGAGACAGTTAAAAACAATTCATCAGACACTGTGGGGCCATGAAAAATCATGGAATCTCATCAGAAAAAGCCATGATTCTCCAGAATCATAAAGTCTAGTTTTTTTTCCGGGTTTTTTTTTACACACATTTTGTCCGCACGATTCAGAAGCCATTTTCGAACCGATTTTCACAAAATTTTGTACACTCATAGCCGGCCACAAAATCTGAAAATGTACCAAAGCGGAATTTTTGATTTAACCCTTATTTTATCAGAATTGTCAAAAACTGCCAAAATTGGGTTTTAAAGGGCACTTTCTAAAAACATGTCTTGTAGAATTTTTTTAAACATTCACCATTATTAGACCTGTATGTGGCACGACCATTCATATACAAGAGATATTAAGCGATGCAAATGGTAACCCTCCACAGGCTGCCAAACATTGAAATTTTGATGAAATGGGCTGTTTTCAGACTCTTAAAGCACCCAGTCGATACATGGGAGATAAACATAACTTCATTTATTGGGATTGGGATTCTCCGTGGATCATTTTCGTAAGTAATAAGGGTATTCAAAAAATGAAGCGTTAACCCATTTTGGGCTGGTTAAACTGCGATACCCCTCAAAAGCTAAGAAAAATCATGTTTTCTGTGGATTTCTCTAAAGGAGTCTTGTAAATTTTCAAGAAAAATTGGCCACTCCCAGGTCCTGGAGGGACAATACAAGTTGCATAGACAAAATACTCCGGTGAGCATTTGTTAACACTCCACGGGCTGCTAAAGGTCAAAATTGTGATAAAATGGGCGGTTTTTGGACAGAAACAGCACCCAGTGGGTACGCCACAAAGAAAAGTTTCTCCTTTTATCGAGCGCAAAATTTATACGGAAACATTTTTGTAAGTAGAAAGGGTATTCAAAAGTCGAAGTTTTAACCCATTTTTGACAGGATAAAAAGAGATACCCCTTGAAAGCTTAAAATTCCCATTTTCTGTAGATTTCTCTGAAAACATCTTGAAGATTCTCAAGAAAAATTGACTATTCGCACGTCTTTGTGTGACATTACAAGTTTCATGGACAAAATATTCCGATGAGCGTTTATTAACCCTCTGCAGGCTGCCAAGCATCATAATTTTGATGAAATCGGCTGTTTGGACACGCACAGCATGCAAGGTATACCCGAGAGATACACATAATGTCCTTTGTTGGAAGTGGAACTCTCTCAGGACCATTTTTGTAAGTAATAAGTGTATTTAAAAACACAAGTGTTAACCCCTTATGGGTTGGTTAATAGCGATACCCATCAAAAGCTTAAAAAAATTATGTTTTCCCTGATTTCTTTGCAAACATCTTGTGCGTTTTCTACAGAAAATGACCATTGATAGGTCTTAGTGTCACATTACCGGTTGCGTGAATAGAATATTCCGCTAAGCATTTGTTAACCCTCCATGGGCTGCTAAATGTCAACATTTTGAAACAATAGTCTGTTTTTGGACACCAACAACTGCAAACCGGAATGCCACAGAGAAACATAACTTCTTCTTCCGGACGCAAAACTGATAGGGAAAAATTTTAGTAAGTAGTAAGGGTATTCAAAAATCGAGGTCTTAACCCATTTTCGCCTGGTTAAGGAGATGTACCCCTCAAAAGCTTAAAATTCCCATTTTCAGTGGATTTCTCTAAAAAATCTAGTAAGTATTCTCGAAAAATTGACAATTTGCAGGTCTTTGAGTGACATTACAAGTTGCATGGACAAAATATTCTGGTAAGCATTTGTTAACCCTTCAGAGGCTGCAAAGCATAGAAATTTTGAGAAAATGGGCTGTTCTTGGGCAGCCATTGCACCCAATGTGTACCTGCAAGATAAACATAACCTCATACGTTGGACGTGTAATTCCCCGAGGATCATTTTTGTAAGTAATGATGGTATTCATAAAACCAAGCATTAACCCATTTAGAGCTCGTTACAGAGAGATACCCATCAAAATGTTAAAAATTCATGTTATCCGAGGATTTCTCTAAAAACTTCATGTAGATTTTCAAGAAAAATTGGCCATTCTCAGGTCTTAGTGTAACATTACAAATTGCATGTACAAAATATTCCAGTAGCATATGTTAACCCTATGCAGGTTCTCAAACATCCAAATTTTGATAAAATGGGCTGTGTTTGCGTACCCACAGCACCCAAAGTTAAGAGGAGAAATCAACATAAGTGGAAGTAGAATTCACTAAGAATTATTTTTGTATGTAATAAGCGTATTCAAAAAAACAAACCTTAACCCGTTGTGGGCTGGATAAACAATGATGCCCATCAAAAGCCTAAAATCCATGCTCTCTCTGGATTTCTCTGAAAACATCTCGTATATAGATTTTAAGGAAAAATGGCCATTCGCACTTTTTGGTTTGAAATTACAAGTTGCATGAATAAATATTTCTGTTAGCACTTGTTAACCCTCTACAAACTGCCAACATCAATTTTTTGGACACATTTGAGATAAAATGGACCATTATCAAATCGACATACCAATCAGAAGGTATGTGTCAAACAAACATAACTCATTTTGTCGGTCATTAACTTGTCGGACGACCTTATTGATATTAACCCACACCACCGTTAATGATGGTTTTTAGCTAAACAATTTTTTTTTTATCAGACGGAGTCATTTGAGACTGCTATGCTCACCTCTCTTGTAACATCAGTGAAGGAACTTCATTGAGACAGTTAAAAACAATTCATCAGACACTGTGGGGCCATGAAAAATCATGGAATCTCATCAGGAAAAACCATGATTCTCCAGAATCATAAAGTTTAGTTTTTTTTCCGGGTTTTTTTTTTACACACATTTTGTCCGCACGATTCAGAAGCCATTTTCGAACCGATTTTCACAAAATTTTGTACACTCATAGCCGGTCACAAAGTCTAGAAATGGACCACAGTGGGATTTTTGATTTAACCCTTATTTTATCAGAATTGTCAAAAACTGCCAAAATTGGGGTTTAAAGGCACTTTCTCAAAGCACGTCTTTTAGAATATTTTTAAACATTCATCATTATTGGACCTGTATGTGACACGACCATTCATATGCAAGAGATATTAAGCGATGCAAATGGTAACCCTCCACAGGCTGCCAGACATTGAAATTTTGATGAAATGGGCTGTTTTCGGTCTCCTAATGCACCCAGACGATACACGGGAGATAAACATAACTTCATTTATTGGGAGTGGGATTCATCGTGGATCATTTTCGTAAGTAATAAGGGTATTCAAAAAACGAAGCGTTAACCCGTTTTGGGCTGGTTAAACTGCAATACCCCCCAAAAGCTAAAAAATTCATGTTTTTCTTGGATTTCTCTAAACAAGTCTTATAAATTTCCAAGAAAAATTGGCCACTCCCAGGTTCTGGAGGGACAATACAAGTTGCATAGACAAAATACTCCGGTGAGCATTTGTTAACTCTCCACGGGCTGCTAAAGGTCAAAATTGTGATAAAATGGGCGGTTTTTGGACAGCAACAGCACCCAGTGGGTATGCCACAAAGAAAAGTATCTCCTTTTATCGAGCGCAAAATTTATACGGAAACATTTTTGTAAGTAGAATGGGTATTCAAAAGTCGAAGTCTTAACCCATTTTTGACAGGATAAAAAGAGATACCCCTTATAAGCTTAAACTTCCCATTTTCTGTAGATTTCTCTGATAACATCTTGAAGATTTTCAAGAAAAATTGACTATTTGCAGGTCTTTGTGTGACATTACAAGTTTCATGGGCAAAATATTCCGATGAGCGTTTATTAAGCCTCTGCAGGCTGCCAAGCATCATAATTTTGAAGAAATCGGCTGTTTGGACGCGCACAGCATGCAAGATATACCCGAGAGATACACATAATCTCCTTCCTTTGTTGGAAGTGGAACTCACTGAGGACCATTTTTGTAAGTAATAAGTGTATTTGAAAACACAAGTGTTAACCCCTTATGGGTTGGTTAATAGCAATACCCATCAAAAGCTTAAAAAAATTATGTTTTCCCTGATTTCTTTGCAAACATCTTGTGCGTTTTCTACAGAAAATGACCATTGATAGGTCTTGGTGTCACATTACCGGTTGCATGGATAAAATATTCCGCTAAGCATTTGTTAACCCTCCATGGGCTGCTAAATGTCAACATTTTGAAACAATAGTCTGTTTTTGGACACCAACAACAGCAAATTGTAATGCCACAGAGAAACATAACTTCTTCTTCCGGACGCAAAACTGATAGGGAAAAATTTTAGTAAGTAGTAAGGGTATTCAAAAATCGAGGTCTTAACCCATTTTCGCCTGGTTAAGGAGATGTACCCCTCAAAAGCTTAAAATTCCCATTTTCTGTGGATTTCTCTAAAAAATCTAGTAAGTATTCTCGAAAAATTGACCATTTGCAGGTCTTTGAGTGACATTACAAGCTGCATGGACAAAATATTCTGGTAAGCGTTTGTTAACCCTTCAGAGGCTGCAAAGTATAGCAATTTTGAGAAATGGGCTGTTCTTGGGCACCCATTGCACCCAATGTGTACCTGCGAGATAAACATAACCTCCTGCGTTGGACGTGTAATTCCCCGAGGATCATTTTTGTAAGTAAAGATGGTATTCATAAAACCAAGCATTAACCCATTTAGAGCTCGTTACAGAGAGATACCCATCAATATGTTAAAAATTCATGTTATCCGAGGATTTCTCTAAAAACTTCATGTAGATTTTCAAGAAAAATTGGCCATTCTCAGGTCTTAGTGTAACATTGCAAATTGCATGTACAAAATATTCCAGTAAGCATATGTTAACCGTATGCAGGTTCTCAAACATCCAAATTTTGATAAAATGGGCTCTGTTTGCATACCCGCAGCACCCAAAGTTAAGAGGAGAAATCAACATAAGTGGAAGTAGAATTCACTAAGAATTATTTTTGTATGTAATCATCGTATTCAAGAAAACAAACCTTAACCCGTTTTGGGCTGGATAAACAATGATACCCATCAAAAGCTTAAAATTCATGCTCTCTCTGGATTTCTCTGAAAACATCTCGTATAGAGATTTTAAGGAAAAATGGCCATTCGCACTTTTTGGTTTGAAATTACAAGTTGCATGAATAAATATTTCTGTTAGCACTTGTTAACCCTCTACAAGCTGCCAGACATCAATTTTTTGGACACATTTGAGATAAAATGGACCATTTTCAAATCGACATACCAATCAGAAGGTATGTGTCAAACAAACATAACTCACTTTGTTGGTCATTAACTTGTCGGACGACCTTATTGATATTAACCCACTCCACCGTTAATGATGGTTTTTAGCTAAACAATTTTTTTTTATCAGACGGAGTCATTTGAGACTACTATGCTCACCTCTCTTGTAACATCAGTGAAGGAACTTCATTGAGACAGTTAAAAACAATTCATCAGACACTGTGGGGCCATGAAAAATCATGGAATCTCATCAGAAAAAGCCATGATTCTCCAGAATCATAAAGTCTAGTTTTTTTTCCGTTTTTTTTTTTACACACATTTTGTCCGCACGATTCAGAAGCCATTTTCGAACCGATTTTCACAAAATTTTATACACTCATAGCCGGCCACAAAATCTAAAAATGTACCAAAGCGGAATTTTTGATTTAACCCTTATTTTATCAGAATTGTCAAAAACTGCCAAAATTGGGTTTAAAGGGCACTTTCTAAAAACATGTCTTGTAGAATTTTTTTAAACATTCATCATTATTAGACCTGTATGTGGCACGACCATTCATATACAAGAGATATTAAGCGATGCAAATGGTAAACCTCCACAGGCTGCCAAACATTGAAATTTTGATGAAATGGGCTGTTTTTGGACTCCTAAAGCACCCAGTCGATACATGGGAGATAAACCTAACTTCATTTATTGGGATTGGGATTCACCGTGGATCATTTTCGTAAGTAATAAGGGTATTCAATAAATGAAGTGTTAACCCATTTTGGGCTGGTTAAACTGCAATACCCCTCAAAGGCTAAAAAAATTCATGTTTTCCGTGGATTTCTCTAAACAAGTCTTGTAAATTTCCAAGAAAAATTGGCCACTCCCAGGTCCTGGAGGGACAATACAAGTTGCATAGACAAAATACTCCGGTGAGCATTTGTTAACCCTCCACGGGCTGCTAAAGGTCAAAGTTGTGATAAAATGCTCGGTTTTTGGACAGCAACAGCACCCAGTGGGTACGCGACAAAGAAAAGTATCTCCTTTTATCGAGCGCAAAATTTATACGGAAACATTTTTGTAAGTAGAATGGGTGTTCAAAAGTCGAAGTCTTAAACCATTTTTGACAGGATAAAAAGAGATACCCCTTAAAAGCTTAAAATTCCCATTTTCTGTAGATTTCTCTGATAACATCTTGAAGATTTTCAAGAAAAATTGACTATTTGCAGGTCTTTGTGTGATATTACAAGTTTCATAGGCAAAATATTCCGATGAGCGTTTATTAACCCTCTGCAGGCTGCCAAGCATCATAATTTTGATGAAATCGGCTGTTTAGACACGCACAGCATGCAAGGTATACCCGAGAGATACACATAATCTCCTTTGTTGGAAGTGGAACTCACTGAGGACCATTTTTGTAAGTAATAAGTGTGTTCAAAAACACAAGTGTTAACCCCTTATGGGTTGGTTAATAGCGATACCCATCAAAAGCTTAAAAAAATTATGTTTTCCCTGATTTCTTTGCAAACATCTTGTGCGTTTTCTACAGAAAATGACCATTGATAGGTCTTGGTGTCACATTACCGGTTGCATGGATAAAATATTCCGCTAAGCATTTGTTAACCCTCCATGGGCTGCTAAATGTCAACATTTTGAAACAATAGTCTGTTTTTGGACACCAACAACAGCAAATTGTAATGCCACAGAGAAACATAACTTCTTCTTCCGGACGCAAAACTGATAGGGAAAAATTTTAGTAAGTAGTAAGGGTATTCAAAAATCGAGGTCTTAACCCATTTTCGCCTGGTTAAGGAGATGTACCCCTCAAAAGCTTAAAATTCCCATTTTCTGTGGATTTCTCTAAAAAATCTAGTAAGTATTCTCGAAAAATTGACCATTTGCAGGTCTTTGAGTGACATTACAAGCTGCATGGACAAAATATTCTGGTAAGCGTTTGTTAACCCTTCAGAGGCTGCAAAGTATAGCAATTTTGAGAAATGGGCTGTTCTTGGGCACCCATTGCACCCAATGTGTACCTGCGAGATAAACATAACCTCCTGCGTTGGACGTGTAATTCCCCGAGGATCATTTTTGTAAGTAAAGATGGTATTCATAAAACCAAGCATTAACCCATTTAGAGCTCGTTACAGAGAGATACCCATCAATATGTTAAAAATTCATGTTATCCGAGGATTTCTCTAAAAACTTCATGTAGATTTTCAAGAAAAATTGGCCATTCTCAGGTCTTAGTGTAACATTGCAAATTGCATGTACAAAATATTCCAGTAAGCATATGTTAACCGTATGCAGGTTCTCAAACATGCACATTTTGATAAAATGGGCTGTGTTTGCGTACCCACAGCACCCAAAGTTAAGAGGAGAAATCAAAATAAGTGGAAGTAGAATTCACTAAGAATTATTTTTGTATGTAATAAGCGTATTCAAAAAGCAAACCTTAACCCGTTGTGGGCTGGATAAACAATGATACCCATCAAAAGCCTAAAATTCATGCTCTCTCTGGATTTCTCTGAAAACATCTCGTATATAGATCTTAAGGAAAAATGGCCATTCGCACTTTTGGGTTTGAAATTACAAGTTGCATGAATAAATATTTCTGTTAGCACTTGTTAACCCTCTACAAACTGCCAAACATCAATTTTTTGGACACATTTGATATAAAATGGACCATTATCAAATCGACATACCAATCAGAAGGTATGTGTCAAACAAACATAACTCATTTTGTCGGTCATTAACTTGTCGGACGACCTTATTGATATTAACCCACTCCACCGTTAATGATGGTTTTTAGCTAAACAATTTTTTTTTTATCAGACGGAGTCATTTGAGACTACTATGCTCACCTCTCTTGTTACATCAATGAAGGAACTTCATTGAGACAGTTAAAAACAATTCATCAGACACTGTGGGGCCATGAAAAATCATGGAATCTCATCAGGAAAAACCATGATTCTCCAGAATCATAAAGTTTAGTTTTTTTTCCGGGTTTTTTTTTACACACATTTTGTCCGCACGATTCAGAAGCCATTTTCGAACTGATTTTCACAAAATTTTGTACACTCATAGCCGGTCAGAAATCTAAAAATGTACAAAAGCGGAATTTTTGATTTAACCCTTATTTTATCAGAATTGTCAAAAACTGCCAAAATTGGGGTTTAAAGGCACTTTCTCAAAACACGTCTTGTAGAATTTTTTTAAACATTCATCATTATTAGACCTGTATGTGACACGACCATTCATATACAAGAGATATTAAGCGATGCAAATGGTAACCCTCCACAGACTGCCAAACATTGAAATTTTGATGAAATGGGCTGTTTTCGGTCTCCTAATGCACCCAGACGATACACGGCAGATAAACATAACTTCATTTATTGGGAGTGGGATTCACCATGGATCATTTTCGTAAGTAATAAGGGTATTCAAAAAACGAAGCGTTAACCCGTTTTGGGCTGGTTAAACTGCAATATCCCTCAAAAGCTAAAAAAATTCATGTTTTCCGTGGATTTCTCTAAACAAGTCTTGTAAATTTCCAAGAAAAATTGAGCACTCCCAGTTCCTGGAGGGACAATACAAGCTGCATAGACAAAATACTCCGGTGAGCATTTGTTAACCCTCCACGGGCTACTAAAGGTCAAAATTGTGATAAAATGGGCGGCTTTTGGACAGCAACAGCACCCAGTGGGTACGCCACAAAGAAAAGTATCTCCTTTTATTGAGCGCAAAATTTATACGGAAACATTTTTGTAAGTAGAATGGGTATTCAAAAGTCGAAGTCTTAACCCATTTTTGACAGGATAAAAAGAGATACCCCTTAAAAGCTTAAAATTCCCATTTTCTGTAGATTTCTCTGATAACATCTTGAAGATTTTCAAGAAAAATTGACTATTTGCAGGTCTTTGTGTGACATTACAAGTTTCATAGGCAAAATATTCCGATGAGCGTTTATTAACCCTCTGCAGGCTGCCAAGCATCATAATTTTGATGAAATCGGCTGTTTGGACACGCACAGCATGCAAGGTATACCCGAGAGATGCACATAATCTCCTTCCTTTGTTGGAAGTGGAAATCACTGAGGACCATTTTTGTAAGTAATAAGTGTATTTAAAAACACAAGTGTTAACCCCTTATGGGTTGGTTAATAGCGATACCCATCAAAAGCTTAAAAATTATGTTTTCCCTGATTTCTTTGCAAACATCTTGAGCGTTTTCAACAGATAATGACCATTGATAGGTCTTGGTGTCACATTACCGGTTGCATGGATAAAATATTCCGCTAAGCATTTGTTAACCCTCCATGGGCTGCTAAATGTCAACATTTTGAAACAATAGTCTGTTTTTGGACACCAACAACAGCAAATTGGAATGCCACAGAGAAACATAACTTCTTCTTCCGGATGCAAAACTGATAGGGAAAAATTTTAGTAAGTAGTAAGGGTATTCAAAAATCGAGGTCTTAACCCATTTTCGCCTGGTTAAGGAGATGTACCCCTCAAAAGCTTAAAATTCCCATTTTCTGTGCATTTCTCTAAAAAATCTAGTAAGTATTCTCGAAAAATTGACCATTTGCAGGTCTTTGAGTGACATTACAAGCTGCATGGACAAAATATTCTGGTAAGCGTTTGTTAACCCTTCAGAGGCTGCAAAGTATAGAAATTTTGAGAAATGGGCTGTTCTTGGGCACCCATTGCACCCAACGTGTACCTGCGAGATAAACATAACCTCCTACGTTGGACGTGTAATTCCCCGAGGATCATTTTTGTAAGTAAAGATGGTATTCATAAAACAAAGCATTAACCCATTTAGAGCTCGTTACAGAGAGATACCCATCAATATGTTAAAAATTCATGTTATCCGAGGATTTCTCTAAAAACTTCATGTAGATTTTCAAGAAAAATTGGCCATTCTCAGGTCTTAGTGTAACATTGCTAATTGCATGTACAAAATATTCCAGTAAGTATATGTTAACCGTATGCAGGTTCTCAAACATCCAAATTTTGATAAAATGGGCTGTGTTTGCGTACCCGCAGCACCCAAAGTTAAGAGGGGAAATAAACATAAGTGGAAGTAGAATTCACGAAGAATTATTTTTGTATGTAATAAACGTATTCAAGAAAACAAACCTTAACCCGTTTTGGGCTGGATAAACAATGATACCCATCAAAAGTTTAAAATTCATGCTCTCTCTGGATTTCTCTGAAAACATCTCGTATATAGATTTTAAGGAAAAATGGCCATTTGCACTTTTTGGTTTGAAATTACAAGTTGCATGAATAAATATTACTGTTAGCACTTGTTAACCCTCTACAAGCTGCCAGACATCAATTTTTTGGACACATTTGAGATAAAATGGACCATTTTCAAATCGACATACGAATCAGAAGGTATGTGTCAAACAAACATAACTCACTTTGTCGGTCATTAACTTGTCGGACGACCTTATTGATATTAACCCACTCCAGCGTTAATGATGGTTTTTAGCCAAACAATTTTTTTTTATCAGACGGAGTCATTTGAGACTACTATGCTCACCTCTCTTGTAACATCAGTGAAGGAACTTCATTGAGACAGTTAAAAACAATTCATCAGACACTGTGGGGCCATGAAAAATCATGGAACCTCATCAGAAAAAGCCATGATTCTCCAGAATCGTAAAGTCTAGTTTTTTTCCGGGTTTTTTTTTTACACACATTTTGTCCGCACGATTCAGAAGCCATTTTCGAACCGATTTTCACAAAATTTTGTACACTCATAGCTGGCCACAAAATCTAAAAATGTACCAAAGCAGAATTTTTGATTTAACCCTTATTTTATCAGAATTGTCAAAAAACTGCCAAAATTGGGTTTTAAAGGCACTTTCTAAAAACATGTCTTGTAGAATTTTTTTAAACATTCATCATTATTAGACCTGTATGTGACACGACCATTCATATACAAGAGATATTAAGCGATGCAAATGGTAACCCTCCACAGGCTGCCAAACATTGAAATTTTGATGAAATGGGCTGTTTTCGGACTCCTAAAGCACCCAGACGATTCACGGGAGATAAACATAACTTCATTTATTGGGAGTGGGATTCACCGTGGATCATTTTCGTAAGTAATAAGGGTATTTAAGAAATGAAGCGTTAACCCATTTTGGGCTGGTTAAACTGCAATACCCCTCAAAAGCTAAGAAAAATCATGTTTTCTGTGGATTTCTCTAAACGAGTCTTGTAAATGTTCAAGAAAAATTGGCCACTCCCAGGTCCTGGAGGGACAATACAAGTTGCATAGACAAAATACTCCGGTGAGCATTTGTTAACACTCCACGGGCTGCTAAAGGTCAAAATTGTGATAAAATGGGCGGTTTTTGGACAGAAACAGCACCCAGTGGGTACGCCACAAAGAAAAGTGTCTCCTTTTATCGAGCGCAAAATTTATACCGAAACATTTTTGTAAGTAGAAAGGGTATTCAAAAGTCAAAGTCTTAACCCATTTTTGACAGGATAAAAAGAGATACCCCTTAAAAGCTTAAAATTCCCATTTTCTGTAGATTTCTCTGAAAACATCTTGAAGATTTTCAAGAAAAATTGACTATTCGCACGTCTTTGTGTGACATTACAAGTTTCATGGACAAAATATTCCGATGAGCGTTTATTAACCCTCTGCAGGCTGCCAAGCATCATAATTTTGATGAAATCGGCTGTTTGGACACGCACAGCATGCAAGGTATACCCGAGAGATACACATAATCTCCTTTGTTGGAAGTGGAACTCACTGAGGACCATTTTTGTAAGTAATAAGTGTATTCAAAAACACAAGTGTTAACCCCTTATGGGTTGGTTAATAGCGATACCCATCAAAAGCTTAAAAAAATTATGTTTTCCCTGATTTCTTTGCAAACAGCTTGTGCGTTTTCTACAGAAAATGACCATTGATAGGTCTTGGTGTCACATTACCGGTTGCATGAATAAAATATCCCGCTAAGCATTTGTTAACCCTCCATGGGCTGCTAAATGTCAACATTTTGAAACAATAGTCTGTTTTTGGACACCAACAACAGCAAATCGGAATGCCAGAGAGAACCATAACTTCTTCTTCCGGACGCAAAACTGATAGGGAAAAATTTTAGTAAGTAGTAAGGGTATTCGAAAAACGAGGTCTTAACCCATTTTCACCTGGTTAAGGAGATGTACCCCTCAAAAGCTTAAAATTCCCATTTTCTGTGGATTTCTCTAAAAAATCTAGTAAGTATTCAAGAAAAATTGACCATTTGCAGGTCTTTGAGTGACATTACAAGTTGCATGGACAAAATATTCTGGTAAGCGTTTGTTAACCCTTCAGAGGCTGCAAAGCATAAAAATTTTGAGAAAATGGGCTGTTCTTGGGCACCCATTGCACCCAATGTGTACCTGTGAGATAAACATAACCCCCTACGTTGGACGTGTAATTCCCCGAGGATCATTTTTGTAAGTAAAGATGGTATTCATAAAACCAAGCATTAACCCATTAAGAGCTCGTTACAGAGAGATACCCATCAATGTGTTAAAAATTCATGTTATCCGAGGATTCTCCAGAATCATAAAGTCTAGTTTTTTTTCCGGGTTTTTTTTTTACACACATTTTGTCCGCACGATTCAGAAGCTATTTTCGAACCGATTTTCACAAAATTTTGTACACTCATATCCAGTCACAAAATCTAAAGATGTACCAAAGCGGAATTTTTGATTTAACCCTTATTTTATCAGAATTTTCAAAAACTGCCAAAATTGGGGTTTAAAGGCACTTTCTAAAAACATGTATTGTAGAATTTATTTAAACATTCATCATTATTAGACCTGTATGTGGCACGACCATTCATATACAAGAGATATTAAGCGATGCAAATGGTAATCCTCCACAGGCTGCCAAACAAATTTTTATGAAATGGGCTGTTTTCGGACTCCTAAAGCACGCAGACGATACACGGGAGATAAACATAACTTCATTTATTGGGACTGGGATTCACCGTGTATCATTTTCGTAAGTAATAAGGGTATTCAAAAAATGAAGCGTTAACCCGTTTTGGGCTGGTTAAACTGCGATACCCCTCAAAAGCTAAAAAAAATTCATGTTTTCTGTGGATTTCTCTAAACGAGTCTTGTAAATGTTCAAGAAAAATTGGCCACTCCCAGGTCCTGGAGGGACAATACAAGTTGCATAGACAAAATACTCCGGTGAGCATTTTTTAACACTCCACGGGCTGCTAAAGGTCAAAATTGTGATAAAATGGGCGGTTTTTGGACAGAAACAGCACCCAGTGGGTACGCCACAAAGAAAAGTGTCTCCTTTTATCGAGCGCAAAATTTATACCGAAACATTTTTTATAAGTAGAAAGGGTATTCAAAAGTCAAAGTCTTAACCCATTTTTGACAGGATAAAAAGAGATACCCCTTAAAAGCTTAAAATTCCCATTTTCTGTAGATTTCTCTGAAAACATCTTGAAGATTTTCAAGAAAAATTGACTATTCGCACGTCTTTGTGTGACATTACAAGTTTCATGGACAAAATATTCCGATGAGCGTTTATTAACCCTCTGCAGGCTGCCAAGCATCATAATTTTGATGAAATCGGCTGTTTGGACACGCACAGCATGCAAGGTATACTCGAGAGATACACATAATCTCCTTTGTTGGAAGTGGAACTCACTGAGGACCATTTTTGTAAGTAATAAGTGTATTCAAAAACACAAGTGTTAACCCCTTATGGGTTGGTTAATAGCGATACCCATCAAAAGCTTAAAAAAATTATGTTTTCCCTGATTTCTTTGCAAACATCTTGTGCGTTTTCTACAGAAAATGACCATTGATAGGTCTTGGTGTCACATTACCGGTTGCATGAATAAAATATTCCGCTAAGCATTTGTTAACCCTCCATGGGCTGCTAAATGTCAACATTTTGAAACAATAGTCTGTTTTTGGACACCAACAACAGCAAATCGGAATGCCAGAGAGAACCATAACTTCTTCTTCCGGACGCAAAACTGATAGGGAAAAATTTTAGTAAGTAGTAAGGGTATTCGAAAAACGAGGTCTTAACCCATTTTCACCTGGTTAAGGAGATGTACCCCTCAAAAGCTTAAAATTCCCATTTTCTGTGGATTTCTCTAAAAAATCTAGTAAGTATTCAAGAAAAATTGACCATTTGCAGGTCTTTGAGTGACATTACAAGTTGCATGGACAAAATATTCTGGTAAGCGTTTGTTAACCCTTCAGAGGCTGCAAAGCATAAAAATTTTGAGAAAATGGGCTGTTCTTGGGCACCCATTGCACCCAATGTGTACCTGTGAGATAAACATAACCCCCTACGTTGGACGTGTAATTCCCCGAGGATCATTTTTGTAAGTAAAGATGGTATTCATAAAACCAAGCATTAACCCATTAAGAGCTCGTTACAGAGAGATACCCATCAATGTGTTAAAAATTCATGTTATCCGAGGATTCTCCAGAATCATAAAGTCTAGTTTTTTTTCCGGGTTTTTTTTTTACACACATTTTGTCCGCACGATTCAGAAGCTATTTTTGAACCGATTTTCACAAAATTTTGTACACTCATATCCAGTCACAAAATCTAAAGATGTACCAAAGCGGAATTTTTGATTTAACCCTTATTTTATCAGAATTTTCAAAAACTGCCAAAATTGGGGTTTAAAGGCACTTTCTAAAAACATGTATTGTAGAATTTATTTAAACATTCATCATTATTAGACCTGTATGTGGCACGACCATTCATATACAAGAGATATTAAGCGATGCAAATGGTAATCCTCCACAGGCTGCCAAACAAATTTTTATGAAATGGGCTGTTTTCGGACTCCTAAAGCACGCAGACGATACACGGGAGATAAACATAACTTCATTTATTGGGACTGGGATTCACCGTGTATCATTTTCGTAAGTAATAAGGGTATTCAAAAAATGAAGCGTTAACCCGTTTTGGGCTGGTTAAACTGCGATACCCCTCAAAAGCTAAAAAAAATTCATGTTTTCTGTGGATTTCTCTAAACGAGTCTTGTAAATGTTCAAGAAAAATTGGCCACTCCCAGGTCCTGGAGGGACAATACAAGTTGCATAGACAAAATACTCCGGTGAGCATTTTTTAACACTCCACGGGCTGCTAAAGGTCAAAATTGTGATAAAATGGGCGGTTTTTGGACAGAAACAGCACCCAGTGGGTACGCCACAAAGAAAAGTGTCTCCTTTTATCGAGCGCAAAATTTATACCGAAACATTTTTTATAAGTAGAAAGGGTATTCAAAAGTCAAAGTCTTAACCCATTTTTGACAGGATAAAAAGAGATACCCCTTAAAAGCTTAAAATTCCCATTTTCTGTAGATTTCTCTGAAAACATCTTGAAGATTTTCAAGAAAAATTGACTATTCGCACGTCTTTGTGTGACATTACAAGTTTCATGGACAAAATATTCCGATGAGCGTTTATTAACCCTCTGCAGGCTGCCAAGCATCATAATTTTGATGAAATCGGCTGTTTGGACACGCACAGCATGCAAGGTATACTCGAGAGATACACATAATCTCCTTTGTTGGAAGTGGAACTCACTGAGGACCATTTTTGTAAGTAATAAGTGTATTCAAAAACACAAGTGTTAACCCCTTATGGGTTGGTTAATAGCGATACCCATCAAAAGCTTAAAAAAATTATGTTTTCCCTGATTTCTTTGCAAACATCTTGTGCGTTTTCTACAGAAAATGACCATTGATAGGTCTTGGTGTCACATTACCGGTTGCATGAATAAAATATTCCGCTAAGCATTTGTTAACCCTCCATGGGCTGCTAAATGTCAACATTTTGAAACAATAGTCTGTTTTTGGACACCAACAACAGCAAATCGGAATGCCAGAGAGAACCATAACTTCTTCTTCCGGACGCAAAACTGATAGGGAAAAATTTTAGTAAGTAGTAAGGGTATTCGAAAAACGAGGTCTTAACCCATTTTCACCTGGTTAAGGAGATGTACCCCTCAAAAGCTTAAAATTCCCATTTTCTGTGGATTTCTCTAAAAAATCTAGTAAGTATTCAAGAAAAATTGACCATTTGCAGGTCTTTGAGTGACATTACAAGTTGCATGGACAAAATATTCTGGTAAGCGTTTGTTAACCCTTCAGAGGCTGCAAAGCATAAAAATTTTGAGAAAATGGGCTGTTCTTGGGCACCCATTGCACCCAATGTGTACCTGTGAGATAAACATAACCCCCTACGTTGGACGTGTAATTCCCCGAGGATCATTTTTGTAAGTAAAGATGGTATTCATAAAACCAAGCATTAACCCATTAAGAGCTCGTTACAGAGAGATACCCATCAATGTGTTAAAAATTCATGTTATCCGAGGATTCTCCAGAATCATAAAGTCTAGTTTTTTTTCCGGGTTTTTTTGTTACACACATTTTGTCCGCACGATTCAGAAGCTATTTTCGAACCGATTTTCACAAAATTTTGTTCACTCATATCCAGTCACAAAATCTAAAAATGTACCAAAGCGGAATTTTTGATTTAACCCTTATTTTATCAGAATTTTCAAAAACTGCCAAAATTGGGGTTTAAAGGCACTTTCTAAAAACATGTATTGTAGAATTTATTTAAACATTCATCATTATTAGACCTGTATGTGGCACGACCATTCATATACAAGAGATATTAAGCGATGCAAATGGTAATCCTCCACAGGCTGCCAAACAAATTTTTATGAAATGGGCTGTTTTCGGACTCCTAAAGCACCCAAACGATACAAGGGAGATAAACATAACTTCATTTATTGGGACTGGGATTCACCGTGGATCATTTTCGTAAGTAATAAGGGTATTCAGAAAATGAAGCGTTAACCCGTTTTGGGCTGGTTAAACTGCGATACCCCTCAAAAGCTAAAAAAAATCATGTTTTCTGTGGATTTCTCTAAACGAGTCTTGTAAATTTTCAAGAAAAATTGGCCACTCCCAGGTCCTGGAGGGACAATACAAGTTGCATAGACAAAATACTCCAGTGAGCATTTGTTAACCCTCCACGGGCTGCTAAAGGTCAAAATTGTGATAAAATGGGCGTTTTTTGGACAGCAACAGCACCCAGTGGGTACGCCACAAAGAAAAGTATCTCCTTTTATCGAGCGCAAAATTTATACGGAAACATTTTTGTAAGTTGAAAGGGTATTCAAAAGTCGAAGTCTTAACCCATTTTTGTCAGGATAAAAAGAGATACCCCTTACAAGCTTAAAATTCCCATTTTCTGTAGATTTCTCTGAAAATATCTTGAAGATTTTCAAGAGAAATTGACTATTCGCACGTCTTTGTGTGACATTACAAGTTTCATGGACAAAATATTCCGATGAGCGTTTATTAACCCTCTGCAGGCTGCCAAGCATCATAATTTTGATGAAATCGGATGTTTGGACACGCACAGCATGCAAGGTATACCCGAGAGATACACATAATCTCCTTTGTTGGAAGTGAAATTCACTGAGGACCATTTTTGTAAGTAATAAGGGTATTCAAAAACACAAGTGTTAACCCCTTATGTGGTGGTTAATAGCGATACCCATCAAAAGCTCAAAAAAATTATGTTTTCCCTGATTTCTTTGCAAACATCTTGTGCGTTTTCTACAGAAAATGACCATTGATAGGTCTTGGTGTCACATTACAGGTTGCATGGATAAAATATTCTGCTAAGCATTTGTTAACCCTCCATGGGTTGCTAAATGTCAACATTTTGAAACAATAGTCTGTTTTTGGACACCAACAACAGCAAATCGGAATGCCACAGAGAAACATAACTTCTTCTTGTGGACGCAAAACTAATAGGGAAAAATTTTAGTAAGTAGTAAGGGTATTCAGAAATCGAGGTCTTAACCTATTTTCGCCTGGTTAAGGAGATGTACCCCTCATAAGCTTAAAATTCCCATTTTCTGTGGATTTCTCTAAAAAATCTAGTAAGTATTCAAGAAAAAATTGACCATTTGCAGGTCTTTGAGTGACATTACAAGTTGCATGGACAAAATATTCTGGTAAGCGTTTGTTAACCCTTCAGAGGCTGCAAAGCATAGAAATATTGACAAAATCGGCTGTACTTGGGCACCCATTGCACCCAATGTGTACCTGCGAGATAAACATATCCTCCTACGTTGGACGTGTAATTCCCCGAGGATCATTTTTGTAAGTAATGATGGTATTCATAAAACCAAGCATTAACCCATTTAGAGCTCGTTACAGAGAGATACCCATCAAAATATTAAAAATTCATGTTATCCGAGGATTTCTCTAAAAACTTCATGTAGATTTTCAAGAAAAATTGGCCATTCTCAGGTCTTAGTGTAACATTACAAACTGCATGTACAAAATATTCCAGTAAGCATATATTAACCCTATGCAGGTTCTCAAACATCCAAATTTTGATAAAATGGGCTGTGTTTGCTTACCCGCAGCACGCAAAGTTAAGAGGAGAAATCAACATAAGTGGAAGTAGAATTCACTAAGAATTGTTTTGTATGTAATAAGCGGATTCAAAAAAACAAACCTTAACCGGTTTAGGGCTGGATAAACAATGATACCCATCAAAAGCTTAAAATTCATGTTCTCTCTGGATTTCTCTGAAAACATCTCGTATATAGATTTTAAGGAAAAATGGCCATTCGCACTTTTTGGTTTGAAATTACAAGTTGCATGAATAAATATTTCTGTTAGCACTTGTTAACCCTCTACAAGCTGCCAGACATCAATTTTTTGGACACATTTGAGATAAAATTGACCATTTTCAAATCGACACAGCAATCAGAAGGTATGTGTCAAACAAACATAACTCACTTTGTCGGTCATTAACTTGTCGCACGACGATATTGATATTAACCCACTCCACCGTTAATGATGGTTTTTAAGTAAACAATTTTTTTTATCAGACGGAGTCATTTGAGACTACTATACTCACCTCTATCATAACATCAGTGAAGGAACTTCATTGAGACAGTTAAAAACAATTCATCAGACACTGTGGGGACATGAAAAATCATGGAATCTCATCAGAAAAAGTCATGATTCTCCAGAATCATAAAGTCAAGTTTTTTTTTCCGTGTTTTTTTTTTTTACGCACATTTTGTCCGCACGATTCAGAAGCCATTTTCGAACCGATTTTCACAAAATTTTGAACACTCATAGACGGTCACAAAATCTAAAAATGTACCGAAGCGGAATTTTTGATTTAACTCTTATTTTATCAGAATTGTCAAAAACTGCCAAAATTGGGGTTTAAAGGCACTTTCTCAAAACACGTCTTGTAGAATTTTTTTTAAACATTCATCATTTTTAGACCTGTATGTGACACGACCATTCATATACAAGAGATATTAAGCGATGCAATGTTTGGAAGACTGTGTAACCCTCCACAGTCTGCCAAACATTGAAATTTTGATGAAATGGGCTGTTTTCGGACTCCTAAAGAACCCAGACTATACACGGGAGATAAACATAACTTCATTTATTGGGAGTGTGATTCACCGTGGATCATTTTCGTAAGTAATAAGGGTATACATAAAATGAAGCGTTAACCCGTTTTGGGCTGGTTAAACTGCGATACTCCTCAAAAGCTAAAAAAATTCATGTTTTCTGTGGATTTCTCTAAACGAGTCTTATAAATTTTCAAGAAAAATTGGCCACACCCAGGTCCTGGAGGGACAATACAAGTTGCATAGACAAAATACTCCGGTGAGCATTTGTTAACCCTCCACGGGCTGCTAAAAGTCAAAATTGTGATAAAATGGGCGGTTTTTGGACAGCAACAGCACCCAGTCGGTACGCCACAAAGAAAAGTATCTCCTTTTATCGAGCGCAAAATTTATACGGAAACATTTTTGTAAGTAGAAAGGGTATTCAAAAGTCGAAGTCTTAACCCATTTTTGACAGAATAAAAAGAGATACCCCTTAAAAGCTTAAAATTCCCATTTTCTGTAGATTTCTCTGAAAACATCTTGAAGATTTTCAAGAAAAATTGACTATTCGCACGTCTTTGTGTGACATTACAAGTTTCATGGACAAAATATTCCGATGAGCGTTTATTAACCCTCTGCAGGCTGCCAAGCATCATAATTTTGATGAAATCGGCTGTTTGGACACGCACAGCATGCAAGGTATACCCGAGAGATACACATACTCTCCTTTGTTGGAAGTGGAACTCACTGAGGACCATTTTTGTAAGTAATAAGTGTATCCAAAAACACAAGTGTTAACCCCTTATGGGTTGGTTAATAGCGATACCCATCAAAAGCTTAAAAAAATTATGTTTTCCCTGATTTCTTTGCAAATGTCTTGTGCGTTTTCAACAGAAAATGACCATTGATAGGTCTTGGTGTCACATTACCGGTTGCATGGATAAAATATTCCGCTAAGCATTTGTTAACCCTCCATGGGCTGCTAAATGTCAACATTTTGAAACAATAGTCTGTTTTTGGACACCAACAACAGCAAATCGGAATGCCACAGAGAAACATAACTTCTTCTTCCGGACGCAAAACTGATAGGGAAAAACTTTAGTAAGTAGTAAGGATATTCAAAAATCGATGTCTTTACCCATTTTTGCCTGGTTAAGGAGATGTACCCCTCAAAAGCTTAAAATTCCCATTTTCTGTGGATTTCTCTAAAACATCTAGTAAGTATTCAAGAAAAATTGACCATTTGCAGGTCTTTGAGTGACATTACAAGTTGCATGGACAAAATATTCTGGTAAGCGTTTGTTAACCCTTCAGAGGCTGCAAAGCATAGACATTTTGAGAAAATGGGCTGTTCTTGGGCACCCATTGCACCCAATGTGTACCTGTGAGATAAACATAACCCCCTACGTTGGACGTGTAATTCCCCGAGGCTCATTTTTGTAAGTAATGATGGTATTCATAAAACCAAGCATTAACCCATTTAGAGCTCGTTACAGAGAGATACCCATCAACATGTTAAAAATTCATGTTATCCGAGGATTTCTCTAAAAACTTCATGTAGATTTTCAAGAAAAATTGGCCATTCTCAGGTCTTAGTGTAACATTACAAACTGCATGTACAAAATATTCCAGTAAGCATATGTTAACCCTATGCAGGTTCTCAAACATCCAAATTTTGATAAAATGGGCTGTGTATGCGTACCCGCAGCACCCAAAGTTAAGAGGAGAAATCATCATAAGTGGAAGTAGAATTTACTAAGAATTATATTTGTATGTAATAAGCGTATTCAAAAAACAAACCTCAACCCTTTTGGGCTGGATAAACAATGATACCCATCAAAAGCGTAAAATTCATGCTCTCTCTGGATTTCTCTGAAAACATCTCGTATATAGATTTTAAGGAAAAATAGCCATTCGCACTTTTTGGTTTGAAATTACAAGTTGCATGAATAAATATTTCTGTTAGCACTTGTTAACCCTCTTTAAGCTGCCAGACATCAATTTTTTGACACATTTGAGATAAAATGGACCATTTTCAAATAGACACAGCACTCAGAAGGTATGTGTCAAACAAACATAACTCACTTTGTCAGTCATTAACTTGTCGGACGACGATATTGATATTAACCCGCTCCACCATTAATGATGGTTTTTAGTTAAACATTTTTTTTTTATCAGACGGAGTCATGTGAGACTACTATTCTCACCTCTCTCATAACATCAGTGAAGGAACTTCATTGAGACAGTTAAAAACAATTCATCAGACACTGTGGGGCCATGAAAAATCATAGAATCTCATCAGGAAAAGGCATGATTCTCCAGAATCATAAAGTCTAGTTTTTTTTTCCGGGTTTTTTTTTTACACACATTTTGTCCACTCGATTCAGAAGCCATTTTTGAACCGATTTTCACAAAATTTTGTACACTCATAGATGGTCACAAAATGTAAAATGTGCCGAAGCGGAATTTTTGATTTAACCCTTATTTCATCAGAATTGTCAAAAACTGCCAAAATTGGGGTTTAAAGGCACTTTCTCAAAACACGTCTTGTAGATTTTTTTTAAACATTCATCATTATTAGACCTGTATGTGACACGATCATTCATATACAAGAGATATTAAGCGATGCAAATGGTTATCCTCCACAGGCTGCCAAACATTGTAATTTTGATGAAATGGGCTGTTTTCGGGCTCCTAAAGCACCCGGACGATACACGGGAGATAAACATAACTTCATTTATTGGGAGTGGGATTCACCGTGGATCATTTTCGTAAGTAATAAGGGTATTCAAAAAACGAAGTGTTAACCCGTTTTGGGCTGGTTAAACTGCGATACCCCTCAAAAGCTAAAAAAAATCGTGTTTTCTGTGGATTTCCCTAAACGAGTCTTGTAAATTTTCAAGAAAAATTGGCCAGTCCCAGGTCCTGGAGGGACAATACAAGTTGCATAGACAAAATACTCCGGTGAGCATTTGTTAACTCTCCACAGGCTGCTAAAGGTCAAAATTGTGATAAAATGGGCGGTTTTTGGACAGCAACAGCACCCAGTGGGTACGCCATAAAGAAAAGTATCTCCTTTTATCGAGCGCAAAATTTATACGGAAACATTTTTGTAAGTAGAAAGGGTATTCAAAAGTCGAAGTCTTAACCCATTTTTGACAGGATAAAAAAGAGATACCCCTTGAAAGCTTAAAATTCCCATTTTCTGTAGATTTCTCTGAAAACATCTTGAAGATTTTCAAGAAAAATTGACTATTCGCACGTCTTTGTGTGACATTACAAGTTTCATGGACAAAATATTCCGATGAGCGTTTATTAACGCTCTGCAGGCTGCCAAGCATCATAATTTTGTTGAAATGGGCTCTTTGGACACGCACGACATGCAAGAGATACACATAATCTCCTTTGTTGGAAGTGGAATTCACTGAGGACCATTTTTGTAAGTAATAAGGGTATTCAAAAACACAAGTGTTAAGCGCTTATGGTGTGGTTAATAGCGATACCCATCAAAAGCTTACAAAATTATGTTTTCCCTGGATTTCTTTGCAAACATCTTGTGCGTTTTCTACAGAAAATGACCATTGATAGGTCTTGGTGTCACATTACCGGTTGCATGGATAAAATATTCCGCTAAGCATTTGTTAACCCTCCATGGACTGCTAAATATCAACATTTTGAAACAATAGTCTGTTTTTGGACACCAACAACAGCAAATCGAAATGCCGCAGAGAAACATAACTTCTTCTACCGGACGCAAAAGTGATAGGGAAAAATTTTAGTAAGTATTAAGGGTATTCAAAAATCGAGGTCTTAACCCATTTTAGCCTGGTTAAGGAGATGTACCCCTCAAAAGCTTGAAATTCCCATTTTCTGTGGTTTTCTCTAAAAAATCTAGTAAGTATTCAAGAGAAATTGACCATTTGCAGGTCTTTGAGTGACATAACAAGTTGCATGGACAAAATATTCTGGTAAGCGTTTGTTAACCCTTCAGAGGCTGCAAAGCATAGAAATTTTGAGAAAATGGGCTGTTCTTGGGCACCCATTGCACCCAATGTGTACCTGCGAGATAAACATAACCTCCTACCTAATGAAGGTATTCATAAAACCAAGCATTAACTCAATTAGAGCTCGTTACAGAGAGATACTCATCAAAATGTTGAAAATTCATGTTATCCGACGATTTGTCTAAAAACTTCGTGTAGATTTTCAAGAAAAATTGGCCATTCTCAGATCTTAGTGTGACATTACAAATTGCATGTACAAAATGTTCCAGTAAGCATTTGTTAACCCTATGCAGGTTCTCAAACATCAAAATGTTGATAAATGGGTACCCATTGGTTGCTTTTGCTGTCCAAAAACAGCCCATTTTATCACACTTTTTACTTTTAGCAGTCCGTGGAGGGTTACTAAATGCTCACCTGAGTATTTTGTCCATGCAACTTCTATTGTCACACCAAGTCCTGCGTGTGGCCTATTTTTCTTGGAAATCTACAAGATTCGTTTAGAGAAATCCACGGAAAACATGATTTTTTTAGCTTTTGGGGGTATTGCTGTTTAACCAGCCCATAACGGGTTACCGCTTGGTTTATTGAACACCCTTATTACTTACAAAACGATGTTCGGTGAATTTCACTTCCAATAAAGGAAACTATGTTTATGTCTCGTTTATCGTTTGGGGGGCTCGAAAACAGCCCATTTTATCAAAATTTCGAAATTTGACAGCCTGTGGAGGATACAATATGCATCGCCTAATATCTCTTGTGTATCAATGGTCGTGTCACAGGTAGGTCTAGCAATGATGAATGTTTAAAAAAAATCTACAGGACGTGTTTCGAGAAAGTGCCTATAAACCTCAATTTTGACAGTTTTTGCCAATTCTGACGAAATAAGGGTTAAATCGAAAATTCCGCTTCGGTACATTTTTAGATTTTGTGGCCCTCTATGAGTGTGCAAATTTTTGTGAAAATCGGTTCGAAAATGGCTTCTGAATCGTGCAAAACCTGAAGAAAAAAATAAAAAAATAAAAAATAATAACAATTAGACTTTATGATTCTGGAGAATCATGGCTTTTCCCAATGAGATTCCATGATTTTTCATGACCCCACAGTGTCTGATGAATTGTTTTTAACTGTCTCACTGAAGTTCCTTCATTGATGTTATGAGAAAGGTGAGTATAGTAGTCTCAAATGACTCAGTTTGATAAAAAAATTGTTTAGGTAAAAACCATCATTAACGGTGGAGTGGGTTAATGTCAATATCGTCGTCCAACAAGTTAATGACCGACAAAAGGAGTTATGTTTGTTTGACACATACCCACGTAGTGCTGTGGCTATTTGAAAATGGTCCATTTTATCTCAAATGTATCCGAAATACTGATGCTTGGCAGCTTGTAGAGGGTTAACAAGTGCTAACAGGAATATTCATTCATGCAACTTGTAATGTCACACCAAGAACTGCGAATGGCCATTTTTTCTTTAAAATCTACAAGATGATTTCAGAGAAATCCAGGGAGAACATGAATTTTAAGCTTTTGATGGGTATCATTGTTTATCCAGCCCAAAACGGGTTAAGTGTTGTTTTTGGAATACTCTTATTACTTCCAAAAATAATTCTCAGTGAATTCAACTTCCACTTATTTTGATCTCTCGTCTCAAATTCGGGTGCTGTGGGTATGCAAACACAGCCCATTTTATCAACATTTTGATGTTTGAGAACCTGGATATGGTTAACAAATGCTTCCAGGAATATTTTGTACATGCAATCTGTAATGTCACACTAAGATCTGAGAATGGCCATTTTTTCTTGAAAATCTACGCGATGTTTTTAGAGAAATCCTCGGATAACATGAATTTTTAACCTTTTGAGGGGTATCTTTCTGTAATCAGCCCTAAACGGGTTATGTTTATCTCGCAGGTACACATTTGGTGTTATGGTTGCCCAAAAACAGCCCATTTTCTCCAAATGTCTATGCTTGGCAGCCTCTGGAGGGTTAACAAATGCTTACCGAAATATTTTGTCCATGCAACTTGAACTGTCACTCCAAGACCTGCAAAAGGTCAATTTTTCTTGAAATTTTGTTTTGAGAAATCCACAGAAAACTGGAATTTTAAGCTTTTAAGGGGTATATCTCTTTAACTAGTCAAAAATGGGTTAAGACCTCGATTTTTGAATACACTTACTACTTAATAAAATGTGTCCCTGTCAATTTTGCGTCCGGTAAAAGAAGTTATGCATCTCTGTTGCATTCCCATTTGAGGTTGTTGGTGTCCAAAAACAGACTGTTTTTTCAAAATTTTCACATTTAACAGCCCATGGAGGGTTAATAAATGCTTCCCGGAATAATTAATCCTATCAACTGGTAATATGACACCAAGACCTATCAGTGGCCATTTTCTCTTGATTACTCTAACGGATGTTTATAAAGAAATCCAGGGAAAACATAAATTTTTAAGCTTTTGATGGGTATCACTATTGACAACAACAAAAGGGGTTAACGCTTGGTTTTTTGAATACTCTTATTACTTACAAAAATGGCCCTCGATGAATTCCACTTCCAACAAAGGAGATTATGTTTATTTCTCAGGTACACATCGGGTGCTGTGAGTGTGCAAAAACAGCCCATTTCAACAAAATTACGATGCTTGGCAGCCTCTAGAGGGTTAATAAACGCTTACCGGAATATTTTGTCCATGCATCTTGTAATATCGCACAAAGACCTCCGAATAGTCAATTTTTCTTGAAAACTTACAGGATGTTTTTAGAGAAATCCACAGAAAATGGGAATTTTAAGATTTTAAGGGGTCTCCCTCTTTAGCCTGTCCAAAATGGGTTAAGACTTCGACTTTTGAATACCCTTACTACTTATAAAAATGTTTGCGTATAGATTGTGCGCTCGATAAAGGAAGGCACTTTTCTTTGTGGCGTACCCATTGGGTGCTGTTGGCGTCCAAAAGCAGCCCTTTTTATCACAATTTTGACTTAACAAATGTTCACCGCAGTATTTTGTCCATGTAACTTCTATTGTCACCCCAAGGCCTGGGAGTGACAAATTTTTCTTGAAAATCTACAAGACTCATGTAGAGAATTCCATGAAAAACATGAATTTTTTAGGTTATGGGGGTATTGCTGTTTAACCAGCCCAAAACGGGTTAACGCTTGGTTTTTTGAACACCCTTATTACTTACAAAAAATGATCCTCGGTGAATTCCACTTCCAATAAAGGAAGTTATGTTTACCTCTCGGGTATCGTTTGGGTGCTGTGGGGGTCTGAAACCGGCCCATTTCATCAAAAAATCGATGTTTGGCAGCCTGTGGAGGGTTACCATATGCATCGCCTAATATGTCGTGTGTCTCAAAGGTCGTGTCATGGGCAGGTCTAGCAATGAAGAATGTTTAAAAAAAATCTATAAGACGTGTTTCGAGAAAGTGCCGATAAACCCCAATTTTGGCAGTTTTTTGCCAATTCTGGCGAAATAAGGGTTAAATCGAAAATTCCGCTTCGGTACATTTTTAGATTTTTTGCCCCTCTATGCGTGTGCCAAATTGTGTGAAAATCCGTTCGAAAATGGCTTCTGAATCGTAAGGACAAAAGTGTGAAAAAAAAAAAAAAAAATCCGTAGAAAAACAATAGTCTTTTCCAGAGGGAAAAGCCTAATAATCCGTAGAAAAACAATAGTCTTTTCCAGAGGGAAAAGCCTAAAAATGATAATAATCCGTAGAAAAACAATAGTCTTTTCCACAGGGAAAAGCCTAAAAAGCCTAAAAAAAATAATAATCCGTAGAATAACAAGAGTCGTTTCCAGAGGGAAAAACCTAAAAAATAATAATCCATAGAAAAACAATAATCTTTTCCAGAGGGAAAAGCTTAATAATCCGTAGAAAAACAATAGTCTTTTCCGGAGGGAAAAGCCTAATAAATTGGCGGTGATTGGGTTTTTGGCAGGCAGGAAAAGTTTCACGAAGATTTGCATATTGGACATTAAAATAGCACTTCTGACATACACGAACCGTGTCCAGACCGCTGGAGGCAGCGACTTGAAATTTTCAGAACTTGTTCTACGAACCCTGGCAGACATTTTGGGATCTGTTTGGAGTGTCCGGACTGCGTGGAAAACACCACGCATCGCTTGGAATGTGAGAGTACTATTCGCCCCGTCTCTATCAGTTTAGAATGGACCTGGGCAGTGTTGTAGACGACTGTAGAGCTGCGATTGAGCATAACGTCCCAGGTTTCGGTGCCACATTGCCTAACCGGCTCCAAGGTATGATTGTTTATCTCAATACTGTCCTTACTACTTGTAGTTTATACCGTTGCCATACGTTAATGTAGCCTCTTGTCATTTTTGCGACTTTCGACCCAAAACGCCGCCAAGGTGGGGAAGTGCGGGTGGTTGGGGGGGGGGGGGGGGGTGGAAGTGTCTGGAGCGGCTTGGGGTGGGTATCCTGACACTATCTTCAAACCTTAGATAATCGTCAGAAGTTGAAGTGAAAAGAAATCGGCGGTGAGTAGGTTTTTTTGGCGGGAAACAACGAAAATTTGCCAGTTAGACACTAAAATTGAACTTCTCACAAACACGAACCGTGTCCAGACCGCTGAAGGCAGCGACGACTTCTAATTTTCAGAACTTATTCTACGCACCCTGGCCGACATTTTGGCATCTGTTGCGAGTGTCGAGACCGCGTGGAGAACACCACGCAGCGCGTGGAAAGTGAGAGTACTATTCGTCTATCAGTTTGGAATGGACTTGGGCACTGTTGTGGACTACTGTAGAGCAGCGATTGAGCATAAAGTCGTAGTTTTAGTGCCAAATTGCCTAACCGGCTCCAAGGTATGATTTTTCGTCTGTACATCTCCCAGGTCGCTTGTAGTTTATACCGTTACCATACGTTGAAGTAGCCTTTTGTCATTTTCGCCACTTTCGACCCAGATTTGAGGGTACCTTCCTTCAACCCCAATTTACAGCAAAATCTAGCCATGCTCCCAACCACGCCCTCTCCCCATCGACCCGGGTGCTTCTAAAGATAGAAAAGTCAATGGGGAGGGGCTCGTTAGCAAACAAACGGGGGCAGGTGTACTTGGTGAAAAAACAGTAGGGTGGCACGTGTTCTAGGTAAAAACAACAGCAGGGGGCAGGTGTCCTAGGTAAAATAAACAGCAAGGGGGGGGGGGTGGGGGTGAGATGCCCCCGCTAATTAATTTTAATAGGAGGCAGTTGTTCATGGGGCAGGTGTCCTATCCCGCTGCCCAGTATTCCAAATTTTCTATGGTACTTGGCCTTGACGGAAATAACATTTCAACAAGAAACAACGGGAAACCTATTTGCAGTAAAGCTGCAAATATAAACTTGATTTTAGGACCATTCCATGGACAGTTTAAAGCCTTCTGCGATATCAGCGTTTCTTACTCTCGTCCTTTCACTACATCACCACAGTATTTTACCCGAGTCGAGTTCTGACATCATGCAAGTTTGACCAACATGCTTTCAATTTTGTTATTGACAACATATTTATAATTTCGTGATTACTGATCCGAATTTTGAAAACGACACGCGCATTCGCAAAAGCGTTTTCTGAAAAACACGATTCTGCAAAAGGTTTTAGTGAAATTTGATTATTTTTCAATTTCGATGGCTCTTGTCGAAAAGGTGCTAATCACTGATCGTCCCAAACGAGATCAAAGACTGACGCCGTAGATTAATTACAGACAGAGAATCTTCTAAGAATATACATGCTCAATCCTAAAATGCAATAAATCAAGTGTTATTTCTCGTTTTATGAGAGAAATATGTCCAATTATATCATTGAATCATTTTAGGTATAAGTGGATGAGAAATTTCTATACGGACAAAATACAGACTAAATAAAATATTTGCCATTATTTTCCGCAGACGTATTTTTGTCTTTGCTTCTTGGGGAAATCCATGCTGCTAAATACAACGAAGGAGTGTTATCTGATGAGGTCAGAACCGTCAGGTGGTCGGGTCCGACACCGCACCTCGCAGTAGATTTAGTGGGGGTGTCGATTTAACAAGTAATATAGGCAGCGTACACGGCATGGACTGTCTGTCTTTAATCCGACAAAACAGGGTTAAGGCTTGGTTTTTTGAATACCCTTATTTATTTATTTATTTATTTATTTATTTATTTATTTATTTATTTAGTTATTTATTTATTGGTGTTTAAGGTCACATACTTATGCACAATGGTTAATCGTGACAGTTTTACAGGTGGAGGAAGCCGGAGTACCCAGAGACAACCACCAAGCATCGACGAGCAACTTTCAGCTCCTCAACATTCTAACTCTGTTCAAGCTCCGCTCAAGCAGGATTACAGAGGTTGAAGACATGTGTACCATCGACGTGCAGTATGCCTTAGTACACGGCGTCATCGTGCCCCAATGTCGACAACCGGGCTAAAGTGCCTTGCCCAAGGACACAACGTGAGTCGTCCCGGACAGGGATCGAACTCGGGACCTCCAGCATAGAAGTACAACAGTCTACCACTGAGCCACCGCGCTCCCTTGAATACCCTTAATACTATCATACATTATCCCTCGTGAATTTCGAATCTAATAAATGAGGTTATGTTTATCTATTACATACCCATTTCCTGCCCGAAAACAGCCGATTTTATTCAATTTTGACGTTTAGCAGCCTGTAGAGGGATTAACAAACGACTAGCGGAGTATTCTGTCTATGCAATTTGTAAGACCTGCCAATGTCCAATTGTTCATGAAAATCGCCAACAAGCAGTTAGCGAAATCCACGGAAAATGTAAATTTTAAGCTTTTAAGGGGTATCTCTCCTCATCCAGTCTAAAATGGGTTAAGTTTCATTCTTTTAAATACCCTTACTACTTACAAACCTGATTCTCTGTGAATTCTACGCACAGTAAAAGAAGTTATGTTTCTCTGTTACATATCCATTGGGTGCTCTTGGTGTCTGAAAACAGCCCATTTTATCAACATTTTGATGTTTAGCAATTCGTGGAGTGTTAACAAATGCTCACCAGAATATTTTGTCCATGTAACTTGTAATGTCACACTAAGACCTGTGAATGGACTTGAAATCTATGAGATGTTTTTTTAAGAAATCCAGGGAAAACATTAAATTTTAAGCCTTTGATGGGTACCGCTGTTTAGCCAGTCCAAAACGGGTTAAGGCTTGGTTTTTTTAATACCCTTATTAAAAAAATGATCATCGGTGAATTCCACTTCCAATAAAAGAAGTTATGTTTATTTCCCAGCTACAGGTTGGGTGGTGCGTGGGGCTGAAACAGCCTATTTTATCAAAGTGTTGATGTTTGAGAGCACGTGAAGGGTTAACAAACGCTTATCAGAATATTTTGTCCTTGCAGTTTGTAATGTCTCAAGAAGACCTGCGGATGACTAGTTTTTTCTTGAAAATCTACACGACATTTTTAGAGAAATCCACGTAAAACATGATTATTTAAGCATTTGAGGGGAATCACTCGTAAACCAGTCCAAAACGGGTTAACACTTAATTTTCTGAATAACCTTATTACTTACAAAAATGGTCCTCGGTGAATTCCACTTCCAACAAAGGAGATTATGTTTATTTCTCGGGTATACATTGGGTGCTGTGCGTGTCCGAAAACAGCCCATTTCAACAAAATTACAATGCTTGGCAGCCTGTAGAGGGTTAATAAACGCACACCGGAATATTTTGTCCATGCAACGTGTAATGTCACACAAAGATCAGCGTTTCAATTTCTCTTGAAAACCTGCACGATTTTTTTAGAGAAATCCACAGACAATGGGAATTTTAAGCTTTTAAGGGGTATTTCTCTTTAGCCTGTCCACAGTGTGTTAAGACTTCGACTTTTGAATACCATCACTACTTACAAAAATGTTTCCATATAAATTGTGCGCTTGATAAAAGAAGGCACTTTTCTTTGTGGTGTCGACATTGGGTGCTGTTGGTGTTCAAAAACAGCCCATTTTATCACAATTTTGATTTTTAGCAGCCCGTGGATAGTTAACATATGCTCACCGCGTGGCCAATTTTTCTTGACAATCTACAAGACTCGTTTAGAGAAATCCACAGAAAACATGCACTTTTGAACTTTTGGGGGGTATTGCAGTTCAACCAGCCCAAAACGGGTTAAAGCTTGGTTTTTTGACCCCCCCCCCCCCCCTTATTACTTACAAAAATGATCCTCAGTGAATTCCACTTCCAATAAAGGAAGCTATGTTTACCTCTCGTGTATCGTGTGGATGCTGTGGGGGCCCGAAAACAGCCCATTTCATCAGAATTTCGATGTTTGCAGCCTGTCGAGGGTTACCATATGCATTGCCTTATATGTCTTGTGTATCAATGGTCGTGTCGCAGGCAGGTCTAACAATGATGAATGTTTAAATAAAAATCTGCAAGACGTATTTCGAGAAAGTGCCTATAAATCCTACCTAATTTTGTCAGTTTTTTGCTAATTCTGGCGAAATAAGGGTTAATTCGGAAATTCCGCTATGGTACATTTTTAGATTTTGTACTCCTCTATGCGTGTGCAAAATTGTATGAAAATCGGTTCGAAAATGGCTTCTGAATTGTACGGACAAAATGTGTGGAAAAAAAAGAAAAAAATGAAAAAAACTAGACTTTATGATTCTGGAGAATCATCGCTTTTCCTGATGAGATTCCATGATTTTTCATGACCCCACGGTGTCTGATGAATTGTTTTTAATTGTCTCACTGGAGTTCCTTTATTGATGTTATGAGAAAGGTGGGTATCGTAGTCTCAAATGACTCAGTTTGATAAAAATAATGTTTAGGTGCAAACCATCATTATTGGAGGGAAGGGTTAATATCAATATCGTCGTCTGACAAGTTAATGACCTGAAAAAGGAATTATGTTTGTTTGACACAAAGCATCTGAGTTCTGTGTCTATTTGAAAATGGTCCATTTTATCTCAAATATATCCAAAATATATTTGTCTGGGCAGCTTGTAGAGGGTTAACAAGTGCTATCAAGGAATATGTTTCCATGCAGCTTCTAATGTCACAGCAAGAACTGCAAATGGCCATTTTTTCTTAAAAATCTGTAAGACGCTTTCTGAGAAATCCAGGAGAACATGAATTTTATGCTTTTGATGGTAAAATGGATAAAACAGGTTAAGGGTTGTTTTTTAAATACCCTTATTACTTACAAAAATAATTCTCAGTGAATTCTACTTCTACTTATGTTCATCTCTCCTCTTAACTGTGGGCGCTTCGGGCATGCAAACACAGACCATTTATCAAAATTGTGATGTTTGAGAACCTGCATAGGGTTAACAAATGTTTACTGGAATATCTTGTTCATGCAAATTGTAATGTCACACTAAGATCTGAGAATGGCCAATATTTGTCTTGAAAAACTACGAGAGGCTCTTAGAGAAATCCTCGGAAAATATGAATTTTTAACCTTTTGTGGGGTATCACTCTGTACCAGCCCTAAACGGGTCAATGCTTGGTTTTGTGAATACCTTCATTACTTACGAAAATGATCCTCAGTGAATTTCACTTCCAATGAGGAAGGTGAGGTTTATCATGGAGGTACACATTGGGTGTTATGGGTGCCCAAAAACAGCCCATTTTCTCAAAATGTCTATACTTGGCTGGCTCTGGAGTGTTAATAAATGCTTACCGGAATATTTTGTCCATGAAACTTGTAATGTCACCCAAAGACCTGCAGATGGTCAATTTTTCTTGAAAAGTTGATAGATTTTTTGGCGAAATCCACAGAAAACGGGAATTTTAAGCTTATGAGGGGTATATCTCCTTAACCAGTCGACAATGGGTTAAGACCTTGCTTTTTGAATACCCTTACTACTTACAAAAATGTTTCCCTATCAGTTTTGCGTCCGATAAAGGAAGTTACGTTTCCCTGTGGCATTTCCATTTGATGTTGTTGGTGTCCAAAAACAGACTATTTCTTCAAACTTTTTGACATTTAGCAGCCCATGGAGGGTTAACAAATGACTACCAGAATAATTTATCCATGCAACTGGTAATGTGACACCAAGACCTATGAACGGTCATTTTCTCTTGGAAATCCCATAAGATGTTTGTAAAGAAATCCAGGGAAAACGATTTTTAAGCTTTCAGTGGGTATCCCTGTTAACCACCCCAACAGGGGTTAACGCTTTGTTTTTTGAATACCCTTATTACTTACAAAACTGGTCCTCTATGAATTCCACTTCCAACAAAGGAGATTATGTTTATCTCTCCTGTATACATTGGGTGCTGTGCGTGTCCGAAAACAGCCCTTGTCAACAAAATTACGATGCTTGGCAGCTTGTAGATGGTTAATAAACGCTCACCGGAGTATTTTGTCCATGCAACTGGTAATGTTACATAAAGACCTACGAATAGATAATTTGTCTTGAAGCCCTACAAGTTACTGTTAGGGAAATTCACAGAAAATGGGAATTTAAAGCTCTTAAGGGATATCTCTATTTAGCCTGCCCAAAATGGGTTAAGAGTTCGACTTTTGAATACCCTTACTACTTACAAAAATGTTTCCGTATAAATTGTGCGCTCGATAAAAGGAGGCACTTTTCTTTGTGGTATACCCTTTGGGTGCTGTTGGTGTCCAACAGCAGCCCATTTTATCACTATTTTGATGTTTAGCAGCCCGGGGAGGGTTAACTAATGCCGGCCGGAATATTTTGTTCATGCAACTTGTAATGTCACACCAAGACCTGCTGCGAATAGCCGATTTTTCTTGAAAACCTGCAAGATGTGTTTAGAGAAATTCACAGAAAATGGGTATTTTAAGATTTTAATGGGTATCTCTCTTTAACCAGCCCAAAATGAGTTAAGACGTCGACTTTTGAATATTCTTACCACTTACAAAAATGTTTTTCTATCAATTTTGTGTCCGATAAATGAAGGCCCCTTTCTGTGTGGTACACCCTTTGGGTGCTGTTGGTGTCCACAAACAGCCCATTTTATCACAATTGTTACGTTTAGCATCTCGGGGAGGGTCAACTAATGCTGACCGGAATATTTTGTCCATGCAACTTGTAATGTCACACGATGATCTGAGAGTGACTAATTTTTCTTGAAAACCTACATGATGTTTTTAGAGAAATCCACAGAAAATGGGTATTTTAAGATTTTAATGGGTATCTCTCTTTAACCAGGGTTAAGACGTCGACTTTTGAATTCCCTTACCGCTTACAAAAATGTTTTCCTATCAATTTTGTGTCCGATAAAAGAAGGCCCCTTTCTCTGTGGTACACCGTTTGGGTGCTGTTGGTGTCCAAAAACAGCCCATTTAATCACAATTGTTATGTTTAGCAGCTCGGGGAGGGTTAACTAATGCCGACCGGAATATTTTGTCCACGCATCTTGTAATGCCACACCAAGACCTGAGAGTGACTAATTTTTCTTGAAAATCTACAAGACTTGTTTAGAGAAAAATCCACGGAAAACATGAAGTTTTGAGCTTTTTGGGGGTATTGCTGTTTAACCAGCCCAAAACGGGTTAACGCCTGGTTTTTTGAACACCCTTATTACTTACAAAAATGATCCTCGGTGAATTCCACTTCCAATAAAGGAAGGTTACGTTTATCTCTCGTGTATCGTATGGGTGCTGTGGGGCCCGGAAACAGCCCATTTTATCAAATGTTTGATGTTTGGCAGCCTGTGGAGGGTTACCATATGCATCGCCTGATATGTCATGTGCATCAATGGTCGTGTCACATGCAGTTCTAGCAATGATGAATGTTTAAAAAAAATCTACAAGACGTGTTTCGAGAAAGTGCCGATAAACCCCAATTTTGGCAGTTTTTTGCCAATTCTGACGAAGTAAGGGTTAAATCGAAAATTCCGCTTGGGTACGTTTTTAGACTTTGTGCCTCTCTATGAGTGCGCAAAATTTTGTAAAAATCGGTTTGAAAATGGCTTCTGAATCGTATGGACAAAACGTGTGGAAAAAAAAATACCCCCCCACCCCCCCAAAAAAAACAAAAAAACAAAAAACAAAACAACAAGACTTTATGATTCTGGAGAATCATGGCTTTTCCCGATGAGATTCCATGATTTTTCATGACCCCCACAGTGTCTGATGAATTGTTTTTAACTGTCTCACTGAAGTTCCATCATTGATGTTATGAGAAAGGTGCGTATAAGAGTCTCAGATGACTCAGTTTGAAACAAATTGTTTAGGTAAAAACCATCATTAACGATGGAGTGGGTTAATGTCAATATCGTCGTCCAACAAGTCAATGACCGACAAAAGGAGTTATGTTTGTTGGACACATACCCACTGAGTGCTGTGTCTATTTGAAAATGGTCCATTTTATCTCAAATGTAACCAAAATATTGATGTCTGGCAATTTGTAAAGGGTTAACAAGCGCCAACAGGAATATTTATTCATGCAACTTGTAACGTCACACCAAGAACTGCGAATGACCATTTTCTTTCTTTAAAATCAACAAGATGTTTTCAGAGAAATCCAGGGAGAGCATGAATTTAAGCTTTACATGGGTATCATTATTTATCCAGCCCAAAACGAGTTAAGTGTTGTATTTTGAATACTCTTATCACTTCCAAAAATAATTCTCAGTGAACTCAACTTCCACTTATTTTGATCTCTGATCTCAACTTCGTGGGTACGCAAACACAGCCCATTTTATCAACATTTTGATGTTTGATAACCTGCATAGGGTTAACAAATGCTTACAGGAATATTTTGTACATGCAACTTGTAATGTCACAGTAAGATCTGAGAATGTCCATTTTTTCTTGAAAATCTACGAGATATTTTTAGAAAAATCCTTGGATAACATGAATTTTTAACCTTTTGAGGGGTATCGCTCTGTAACCAGCCCTACACATGTTAATGCTTGGTTTTGTGAATACCTTCATTACTTATAAAAATGATCGTCGGTGAATTCCACTTCCAGTGAAGGAGGTTATGTTTATCTCGCAGGTACGCTTTGGGTGTTATGGGTGCCCAAGAACAATCCATTTTCTCCAAATGTCTATGCTTGGCAGCCTCTGAATGGTCAATTTTTCTTGAAATTTTTTGAGAAATCAACAGAAAACTGGAATTTTAAGCTTTTAAGGGGTATATCTCCTTAACTAGTCAAAAATGGGTTAAGACCTCGATTTTTGAATACACTTACTACTTAAAAAAAATGTTTCCCTGTCAGTTTTGCGTCCGGTAAAAGAAGTTATGTTTCTCTGTTGCATTCCCATTTGATGTTGTTGGTGTCCAAAAACAGACTATTTTTTCAAACTTTTGACCTTTAGCAGCCCATGGAGGGTTAATAAATGCTTACCGGAATAATTTATCCAATCAGTTGGTAATATGACACCAAGGCCCTATCAATGGCCATTTTCTCTTGAAAACCCTACCAGATGTTTGTAATGAAATCCAGGGAAAACATAAATTTTTAATCTTTTGATGGGTATCACTATCAACAACCACAAAAGGGATTAACGCTTGGTTTTTTGAATACCCTTGTTACATACAAAAATGGTCCTCGGTGAATTCCACTTCCAATAAAGGAGATTATTTTTAGCTCAACTTTGGCGCCCGCCGTCCGTCTGTCCGTCTGTCCGTACGTCAACAATTGGATAAAGCTCGGGCTAGAGGCCGTATTTATGAACCGATCTTTACGAAACTTCTTGGGTACCTTTGTTATGACTGTGGGACGAGAACGAGTGTTTTGGGGTGCAGTTCGAAATTCAAGATGGCTGCCAGCCACCATTCTGTACCGACGATGCAGAAATCTGTTTTTTGCACAGAACTTCCATATGAAAGCTCTGATTTGAATAATTTTTTGTATGAATGTTTAGTACCATGGGATACATCACATATAATACGGGTCTTTTCTCGTGCGTACATTGTGCAAATTAGACTAATTTTGATGCTTTTTGATGTTACTTTTAGCACTGAAAGTGCAAATGCCAATACGGCTCGGGCTAGAGGCCGCATTTATGAACCGATCTTTACGAAACTTTTTGGGTACCTTTGTTATCACCGTGGGACGAGAACAAGTGTTTTTTGGGTCCGGTATGAAATTCAAGATGGCCGCTGGCAGCCATTTTGTTCAAAATTAGGGGCGATCAGATTTTTGCGCAGAACTTCCACATGAAAGCTCTGATTTGAATAATTTTTTGTGTCAATGTTTAGTACCATGGGATACATCACATATAATACGGGGTTTTTTCTCGTGCAGAAATTATGCAAATTAGATGAACTTTGATTTTTTTTAGTGCTACTTACACACAGTAAGTACACATGTCAATACGGCTCGGGCTAGAGGCTGTATTTATCAACCAATCTTCACGAAACTTCTTGGGTACCTCTGTTATCATCTTAGGACGAGAACGAGTGTTTCTGAGTGCGGTCCAAAATTCAAGATGGCTGCCAGTGGCCATTTTGTACCGAAATTAGGTCTAATCAGTTTTTTGTACACAACTTCTATACGGCTCAGGCTAGAGGCCGTATTTATGAACCGATCTTTACGAAACTTCTTGGGTACCTTTGTTATCACCGTGGGATGAGAACGAGTGTTTTTGGGTGTGGTCCGAAATTCAAGATGGCCACCAGCAGCCATTTTGTACCAAAATTAGTGCAATCAGCCTTTTGTACAGAACTTATGTATGAAAGTTCTGATTTGAATAAATTTTTGTATGAATGTTTAGTAAAATGGAATACATCACATACAGTACGGGTGTTTTTCTCGTGCGGAAATTATGCAAATTAGATGAATTTTGATTTATTTAGTGCTACTTATACACTGTAAGTGCACATGTCAATACGGCTCGGGCTAGAGGCTGTATTTATCAACCGATCTTCACGAAACTTCTTGGGTACCTTTGTTATCACCTTGGGATAAGAACGAGTGTTTCTGAGTGCGGTCCAAATTCAATATGGCTGCTAGTGGCCATTTTGTAACGAAATTAGGTCCAATCAGTTTTTTGTCACAACTTCTATACAGCTCGTATTTATGAACTGATCTTCACAAACTTCTTGGGTACCTTTGTTTTCACCTTGGGACAGGAAAGAGTGTGTTTTGGGGTGCCTTTGTTATTACTGTGCTATGAGAACAAATATTTTGGGGTTCAGTCAGACCTACTCTGGGACTCAATGATTTCTTTTCTAGTTTAGCATCTGACTGTCACCCACCTTTACAATATTTTACCTATGCATTTGTTACAGGCTACGGTCAGTATTTATGTACAGACCTTTACAATACTTTATATGTGCCTTTAGTTTAGTTTAAACAGTATTTATTTCAGAACAAATTTTACAAAAATATTACAAGGAATAATCAAAGCAGTAAGACATTAATAAATCAGAACCGAAAGGGATTCAGCAGTAAGCTTAAAGCTTATACGAGGCTGTCTCCGGACATTATTGTAAAAACGATTTAAGATGGCTGATACAGGTGAACTATTTGTTCTTTCTTTCAAATATTTACACATATTTGTTTCAGAGAAATGGAAACGTAATAAGGTAAACTAACTTGCAGAGAAAGTGGGGTGGTAAAGTTGGGGAGGAGGGGCGGATCAACCAAGGAAGAGGTAGTATGACCAGTCAGAGGGTTGGGTAGCGCAATTAGATTATAGACAATATAGAAGTTGCCTAGCACATTTACATGACTAAGAGAAGCGTTTGCTTTGGGTTATAAATTGCTGGACTTTGTCGAAAATAAACTTATTAATTGCTATGCTATAGTATTCACAGCCGTATAGCAGAATGTCAGTCGTTAAAGGGTGGGGAATAGAAGATAGCGTTTGTAGTATAATTTGTGTATACATAGGGCAGTGGAAGAAAAAATGGTCCGATGTTTCTTGATCACCACAGCTGCACAGAGGCGTGTCAGAGAGATGATTGTTGTACAAATCATCGTTTAAATTGCTACAATTTAGACGCAAGCGCGTGTGCAGTATTTGGGAAAGGCGTGTGAAGTGGTGATAATAGAAGATAGGCACCCGTTGGCTGTTACGGTTCAAGTAACTCTTAAAGGAGGATAGCGAGGGATTGCATCTTATTTCCGGGGGAATACTATTCCATAGGAGAAAAGAAGTATAGTAGACATTGGTTCGACACGAGGGAGCTGTCAAATTGTCGTGGCGAAGATTATAACTGTGTGTGTCAGAAGTGGATGGGGGGATTAGGTTAGTGATATAGGCAGGGAGCAGTCTATGGTACATTTTGAAATATTGAATAAGCTTATGATTCTGCCGTCTAGTTTCGAGGGTTTCCCATCCAGTTTCGACGTACAGACGTCTTTTGCGAGTACTTTTGGTGCCCCCTGTGATCAACCGTGCTGCTTCCACTTGGATTTTCTCAATTTCCTCGGTCTCGCTTGCAGTACAGTTGTCCCAGACAGTGTCTGCGTATTCGAGTACCGGGCGGACATAGGCGTAACAAATTTGTTCTAGGGTTTTTCGGTCCAGTCTATACTTGAAACGACGCAGAGTGTCGATACGCTTCCAGGCCTTTTTTGTTATCTCAGTGATATGGACAGCCCATGTTCCACGGCTGTCAAATGTCAGTCCAAGATGTTTGTGGTTGGGTACCTCTTTAATCGGAGTATCGAACATTTTTAGAGGCGGGTGGTTAGATTGGTTGGTTTTTCTGGTAATTAATAGACTTTCAGTTTTGGTGGGATTAAATTTGACAAGCCATTTGTCGGACCATTCCTCCAATAGTTTAAGATCGGTTTCCATTATTTCGAATGCTCTGTTGGGATCTTCTACAATTAGGTATAGTGTCGTGTCGTCAGCAAATAGACGTATGGTACTTGTGATATTCTCCACAATATCGTTAATGTATATCAAGAATAGTAGGGGGCCTAGGATAGATCCTTGGGGCGCTCCAGCAAAAACCTGTCTCAAAGACGATGATGATGCGTTAAGAACGACACGCTGATGTCTACCGTTTAGATATGATTCAAACCAGTTTAGGAGGGGACCGGTGATGCCAATTTGTTCAGGTTTAAAAAGTAAGCCTCTGTGCCAGACTTTGTCGAAGGCTTTGCTGATATCACAGAATACCACCCGTATTTCTTTACCTTCAACAAGCGCCGAGCTAAACGAGTTGTAAATATCAGTCAGTTGCAGTACAGTTGAGTCAAATGGGAGAAATCCGGACTGAAGTGGAGTGAGTATCATGTGATCTTTTAGAAATTGAAGGACTTTTTTGAAGATACATTTCTCGAAAACTTCACTAAGGCAGCTCAACAAGGTAATAGGCCGATAGTTTTGTATCAAATGGATGTCACCGTTTTTGTATACAGGAGTAACATTACCACATTTCCATTCTCCAGGGAAAAATGATTCGTTCAACATCAAATTGAACAGAGACGCTAGGGGATCACTTAAACTCGTGGAACATCTTTTAAGGAGGTATGGGCTAATATTATCTGGTCCACAAGCTTTAGACACCTTGAGGGACTGCAGAGCTTCCAGCGTGTCTTCAGGAGTGATACTAATATTGCTAAGTTCATCTTCTTGTGAATGTTTACTAATCGGTGGGAGGTTGCGAGAGATATCATCGACTGTTGCAATGCTACAGAAGTGGTTATTGAAGAGTTCCGCTTTTTCGCGGTCTGACGTTATGGGTTTATTGTCAATTTCCAAAGTGGGGATAGATTTGTTGGTGCCGGAGATGAGGTGTTTGAATGTCTTCCACCATTCGGAAGGATTTATTGACGGTGAGCTGAGCTTTTCGTCTATTTTGGAATAATAGTTTATCTTTGATTTCCGAATTTCCGTGACAGTTTCATTCCGTTTGAGACGATAATTTTCCCATGAGATTGGAGTTTTAAATTTTTTTGCCTTGCGGTACAAGCGTTTCCTTTGTCGGATAAGTTTCCTAATGTTGTTGTGCATCCAGGGTGGCTGATTAGCTCTACAGGTAATCATTTTGTTGGGAATAAATTTCATGGCGAGCTGATCTAAGATATTAGTAAGTTTGGCAGAACATTCGGGAAGTGGTGTTTCAAGCCAGATATTATTCATGTTGAGGTTTATTAGTTCCCTGTTGAGTTCGTCATAAGCACCGGAGCTTTACGACTAAATTTTCCTTTTGAAAATTTTCGATTTCTTTTGGGGGATGTTAATGGTTAGTACAACGGGACAGTGATATCTAATTAGTTCGTCAAAAAATGGGTCCATCACTTCCACACGACAGGTGTTATTTAGTGTTTGATCATTGACGATTATGAGGTCGATCAATGAGTTTGAATTTTCGGTGAAGTGCGTTGGTTCATCAACTAGTTGAGTGAGGTTGTACTGGTAAAGAATTTGTTGCAGTGTCCCGACTCGATTTACTTGTTGATTGTCATTAAAGTCTCCAGTTATAATTATGTTTGTTATGTTGGTATCTAATGCTTTTTCGAATGACACAGAAATTAGGTCCCAGACTTCGCCGGTTGAGTGGGGTGGTCGATATATAACACCAAAAAGAATGGAGGTATTATCAGTAAACATTTGTACCCATAGACTTTCAAGATTATTAATATTCAGGTCGTGGCGTTGCTTGAAGCATAAGTTATTTTTAAGGTATATTGCCACTCCCCCACCTCTAGTACCACGATCCTTTCTCAGTGGAGGATAGAAGTTCGGTAATTCAATATCGGTGTCTAGGTCGTCACTGTCTAGCCATGTGTCAGTGAAGGCACAGACACGAACAGGTTGACTTCACAACTAAGAACGTCGATTTTTGGTTTTAGACTTTGAGCATTGAGATGCAGAAATGAAAATCCCTTCTGACATTTAGAACTTTGCAAGGAAACGGAGGAGGCGGTCGATGTGTCTAGACAGTGCGTCGGTGATATATGTTCAGGACCAGGATTTGTTTCTATATCGCCAGAGATAATACACAGAATTCGGAGCCATATGGCGGTGCCAATGGTTATCAAGCATAGGGCAGCATATTGGTTTGCGCGGAGAGTGGTTGAAAGCTGGTGTATGTCCAGGGCCACCGACCTTTGCATTGTAGGCAATGGACGATGTTCGTAGTGATAAATTGTATGATCCTTGTCCATGGAATAGATCCGGTAATTATTAATAGTATTTAGCAATATAGCTAGGACAGTTTGTTGCCACCCATTAGTGAGCGTTAGAGACAGCATAATACAAAGTGCTTTCACTCCATAGTTGAGTAGTAAGATTGCGAGGAAACATGTTTGGGGATCTATTTGCTTCTTGCGCCGCACACCACTCATAGCAGTACCAGCAAAAAGGCCCACACGGATTCGATAACTAACTATATCATACATTGAGTTGCCGTTGGATTACGTGTGTTATTACCATGTGAATCCTTTCACTGGTACAGCGGGTCACACTCGGGAGTCTCTTCCTTTGTTCATATAGATTTGTCATAAGAGAGGACATGTCAGTGGGAAGGCTGAAGCTAAAGCTGTAAGGGAAGGGGAATAACCATGGGTATTCAAGAGTGAGAGGTGGGGAAATAAAGAAATATAAATGTTCATAACAAATACAAAATAAAGAAACATATATACAAGCATAATACAATAAATATGACGATTTGGACGTCAAGGTTGAGTTGTAAGTAAATGTCAAGGGAAGGGATAAAATGTGTCAGACTGAGTAGGGCCAAGGGCCCATCCTAGAACAAATTGATAGTTGTAGGTGCAGTTAAGAGCTTCCGTTTGATGCGGTAAAAGACGGTCGTTCAATATTATTCAGAACATGACGTTAACAGCGTAACACAGAGCTGAGAAAGGAACCAATACAAAGAGTGTAAATTGATGGGTATACGAGAATCTTATTATTTAGTGCACAACGTCCATTCTAATTTTCTCGTGGGCGCAATTGAATAGAGGAGGGGCTCAATAACTCATGTCCTGTTTAGCTCTATTGGCGACTACCTCCAGCAATACTGGTCGTATTACTAGAGGCAGTCGCCAATAGATCCAAACATGACATAACAGAACAAGGGCGTGTCGATTTGACACAACCAATACAAAGAGTGTAAATTGTTGGGTATACGAGAATCTTATTATTTAGTGCACAACGTCCATTCTAATTTTCGCGTGAGCGCAATTGAATAGAGGAAGGGCTCAATAACTCCTGTCCTGTTTAGATCTATTGGCGACTACCTCTAGCAATACTGTTCGTTGTTAGAAAAGATCGATTTCCTCGTACATAGGCTCGAATTTTCGCGATTAGAAATCACAGGTAATACTAGGGTCATTTGTCACCATAATGACTGGAATTATTTCAGTATTAGCCTCCAAGTCGCACCTTTGTTATCAGGTCATTACCTAGATGTTTGTCATTGCTGTGTCACATACTATACATGTACATGTCTTGACAAGTTGAGCTACAGTGTCATTGACACTTTCATTATTTCTCAGGTACACGTTGGGTGCTGTGCATGTTCGAAAGCAGCACATTTCAACAAAATTACGATGCTTGGCAGCCAGTAGTGGGTTAAAAAACGCTCACCGGAATATTTTGTCCATGCAACTTGTAATGTCACACAAAGACCTGTGAGTAGCCAATTTTTCTTGAAAACCTATCGGATGTTTTTAGAGAAATCCACAGAAAATGGGAATTTTAAGATTTTAAGGGGTCTCTCTCTTTAGCCTGCCCAAAATGGATTAGGACCTCGACTTTTGAATACCCTTACTATTTACAAAAATGTTCCCGTCCAGATTGTGCGCTCGATAAAAGAAGGCACTTTCCTTTGTGGCGTACCCATTGGGTGCTGTTGGCGTCCAAAAACAGCCCATTTTTCACAATTTTGACATTTAGCAGCCCGTGGAGGGTTAACAAATGCTCATCGCAGTATTTTGTCCATGCAACTTCTATTGTCACACCAAGGCCTGGGAGTGACAAATTTTTCTTGAAAATCTACAAGACTCGTTTAGAGAAATCCACGGAAAACATGTTTTTTTTTTTAGTTTTATGGGGGTATTGCTGTTTAACCAGCCCAAAACGGGTTAACGCTTGGTTTTTTGAACACCCTTATAACTTACAAAAACGATCCTCGGTAAATTCCACTTCCAGTATAGGAAGTTATGTTTATCTCTCGTGTATCGTTTGGGTGCTGTGGGGGCCTGAATCTGACCCATTTCATCAAAATTTCGATGTTTGACAGCCTGTGGAGGGTTACCAAATGCATCGCTTGATATTTCGTGTGTATCAAAGGTCGTGTCACAGACAGGTCTAATAATGATGTATGTTTAAAAAAAATCTACAAGATGTGTTTCGACAAAGTGCCTATAAACCCCAATTTTGGCGGGGTTTTTTGCCAATTCTGACGAAATAAGGGTTAAATCGAAAATTCCGCTTTGGTACATTTTTAGATTTTGTGACCGTCTATGAGTGTGCAAACTTTCGTGAAAATCAGATCAAAAATGGCTTCTGAATCGTACGGACAAAATGTGTGGAACCCCCCCCCCCCCCTCCCCCCCCCCCCCCCAAACAAAAAAAAATAATAATCCGTAGAATAACAAGAGTCTTTTCCAGAGGGAAAAGCCTAAAAAAAAAAAAATAATAATAATCCGTAGAATAACAAGAGTCTTTTCCAGAGGGAAAAGCCTAATAAATAATAATCCATAGAAAAAGAATAGTCTTTTCCAGGGGGAAAAGCTTAAAAACAAAGTAATAATCCGTAGAAAAACAATAGTCTTTTCCAGAGGGAAAAGCCTAATTATTATGTTAATATCAGACCGAGTATTAAAATAAAATTCCATTGAATGAACTTATAAATTATCATTATGGAAGGGAGACAGGTGTTTAGTTATTCAAATTCAAAGTTGATTAAAAAATACCAATGTAGCCAAACTAATACGGAAATGTTGACTTCAAGTGTATATATATATTCTAGAATATTGTAGAGATGGCAATATACCGATATCATGGGGATACCGAAAAACCGAACCAATTGTTGAATACCGAACTCGTCTGAATTTTCAAATTTTTCTATATTCGCTTAAATCCCTATTTAGGCTTGATAACAGTTGAAAGGTTAATTTTCACGAAATAAGTGACTGATTTTCTCTCAATGGACTGGACAACTGAATTGAATTCCCACGGGACTAAAACCTGTACATGTCCAGTTGCTTAGCAGTGATTTCAAGTCAAGTCTTGGCTGTCTGTTAGGGCAGCCAATACCTGACTAGAAATCACTTCCCAGGTGTTTTGTCTATTGTCACCAGGACCTCCTAAAGATGGTATGTTCAGGCACGTGCTCCGAGATCGCGAAAGCCTGGAAATAGGTCTTTAAACATTAAGGTGCGTTTAGAACAAGTCGCAAAGTTACTGTACATGTGATTTGTGGTCGTAAAAGAATGCCACCGTTGAGCTCATTGGTAGTGTCATTTATAGCGGTGTGGTAGAATGATGCTAGAGCAACTTGTTCTGTTTTTCCTAATGTGAATTCCTCTTTAGTTTAAACAATATTTATTTCAATGAAAAAGAATCATGTTATATGAACACATCACGTTCGAAAAAAAGATGAAACAAAGCAAAATCAAAGATAATCGTACATAAAATAACAAAGAGAACATGAGTAGTAGTGTAGGTACCCGATCGTGCCTCATTACCCGGACTTTTGGGGTGCAACTAGTGTTAAATTCCCATAGGAACCGGACTTTTGGGGGTGCAACTTTGGGGGTGCAAAAGTACGGCTCCTTGCAGCTAGATCCGGTAAATAGTGTACGTACTGCATATATAGTATGTTATGGCAAGTATAGTGATATATGTATGCATGGGGCTATAGGTATATATTGTGGGTAAGTGATGGAAAGATGATGGTGAAGAAGGGTTTTCTTGAAAGTTTTTCCCGCGAAACTGTTGACGTTGCTATTGACGTCGTGACGTCATGATACGCGCGCGACGTCATAGAGATGCTGACCGCTATTATTGTCCAGTATACAATCTGACATAACGTTATTCGGGTCAGGGTATGTCGGGCTTCTCGTATGGGATGGGGTGATATGGCAGTAGTGGTATTTATTATGCCAGCTAATGAAGTTCGCCAATCACAGCCCCCGAATAGTGGGAAGGTACTGAGCCGTATTGGGTCACCTGCAGCCCGAGGTGACCTAATACGAAACTCGTATTAGGTCAGTACCGCCATTTTGTTTCGACGTGGAAATTCCTCACCTCGCGGTGCTTTTATATCCATATTGAGAAGAAATTGCAGTACAATCAAACATCCCTCCGTGTCTATATGTCTCATTTTCTCTCGTTTTATAATAAATTTATTGTGAAATTTATTTTCTAAATGTAAATTTAATTATTTGAAGTGAGAAATACTACTGTATTCGATCTACCGATAATGGATAAGTCGGTCTGGCCCTAACTTGACATAGGGTCTAAGCTTATTTGAGGCTAACACACAACAGTTTGGGTACGGTGTTCGCCTCGATATTTTAAAAGCTTTAGAAAAAATATATAACCCATAAATGCGTTGTTAGAAAGTTGAAAAATATATATGTGTGAATAAATAAACTGAGAAAAAAAATTGTCTTATCCCGGGAATAGATTAATTTCATTTTTTCTCCTTGAGCTCATTCTGTAGTCTCTGCTGTGGTAAATGGATAACGTCGCTTCGAAAATGGATTTAATTTCATTGAATAATTATAAGATTGCACAATGATGAAATTGTAGGAAAATGAATGAAAGTCAATGGGAAAAGATGCGAGAAACATTTATTTTGTTCGAATTCTATAAAATCGGACGTTTCGGACATTTGCTGCACACTCAAAACAAAGTGACAGTACGAAGAAAAGCGTCTATCGCTGTTGTCTGTGTTGCCAAGGAAATTATACACGAACAGGGAGACAACTGTGCACGTTTGTTACAACTTTCATTGCGTTTTGCACCAGTTTTGAAAATGTGGCGGCGTTCAAATTTGGTTGTTATTTTGTTTTCGCTGGCATAATAAATACGTTACAGGACGTTCAGGTGGCGGATACGGTATCATATGAGGCTCGGCAAAAACAATATTGGACTCGGCGTACCGCCTCGTCCAATATTGTTTTCACCTCGCCTCATATGATACCGTATCCGCCACCTGAACGTCCTGTAACTTGTAATATGCATGTAGGTCCCAAGTTAGCCCTTAGTACTATTGATCCACCTTATGCTTCATATTATCCTATGTCTGATAATAGCTACTAAGTCAAGCAGTAGGGTGGGTGGGTGGTAGTGTGGTATTGCGAGATAGTCATTGGTGGTTTAGATTGGCAGTACAGGATGAATGATCTGTTGGTCTATTACCCCCCTTTGTACTATTAACCTACCGAATCCTTTGTATTATCTTATGGCTGTTATTGGTAGTTTAGTGTTAGGCCAGGCAGTATTATGCTAGGTTGTTTAGAACGGGTGGCGTAGGATGCATGGTATATACCCCTGTAGGTCCAGTCCTCGATATTATTAACCAGCCGATTGCTTTGTACTATTCAATGACTGGTATAGGGAGTACGTTATGACAGGTCAAGTGGTATTGTGGAGTGGGGGTGGGGGGGGGGGGGGGTAATGCCTGGCAGTATAGAACAACGGTATAGTATAGACGATATATACCTCTGTGGGCCCCTGTAGGTCCCATGTTAGCCCTTAGTACTATTAATTCACCTGATGCTTCATGTTATCCTATGACTGGTATAGGTAGTATGCAATGCTATGCAAAGGGGTATTGTGGGTAGGGGTACTGCCTGGTAGTTTAGAACGGTACTATAGTATGGGCGGTATATATTCCTATATGCCCCCTGTTAGTGCTTGGTACTATTAACCAACCGATTGCTTTGTTTTATTATATGGCTGGTATATGTAGTACATTATGGTAGATCTAGTGATTTTGTGGGGGTGGGGGTAATGCCTGGCAGTATAAAACAACAGTATAGTATGGACAATATATAGCTCTGTGGGCCCCCGACAGCCGTTGATACTACTAATCGACTTAATGCTTTATGTCACCCCATAACTAATATAGGTAGTATGTAATGTGGGGCCAGACGTTATTGTGGGTGGGTGGGTGTAATGCACAGTCGCCTAGTGTGGTAGTGTAGGGGTTACGCGTTCTCCCCCTACAGGTCCCATGTTAGTCCTTAGTACTATTAATCTGCCTAATGCTTCATGTTATCCCATGACTTGTATAGGTAGTAAATAATGCTAGGCCAAGGGGTACTGTGTGTAAGTGTAATGCCTGATGTTAAAACACGGAATCCAAATTTTACGGACGCGGCTAGGAATCTCAATTACGGAATGCCCTATATGTATACAGGGGAAATCTGATTCAACCTTGATCAATGTTATAGTCGAGACTGAGATAGGTATAGCCAGGAAGTAAAGAATGAGATATGGGACAGAATAACAGAAGCCAATAGTACTGGTACAAGGCCGCAATGGAACAAGACTGCTGTAGAAGCTAATGATAGGACAGATAGGCCATAAACCTGTAATGGCCTTGGAGCTTTGGCGACAAGATGGAAGCGGTTGGTAAGACTACATTAGACCCATTGAGGGCTTTTACATAGCCTAATGCGACAAAAAAGGGATTCTCCAAAAGGTATCCTCGATAGGTATCCTCAATAGGTATCCTCAAATAATACAATACCAGGCCATAAGTATCCTCAAATACCCGTATGTGCCTATGTGATAGGGCATATTGTGTCACATTGTGCCTTTTCACATAAGCACATATGACAAAAAGGGATTCTCCTGTAGGTATCCTCGATAGGTATCCTCAAATAATACAATACCAGGCCATAGGTATCCTCAAATACCCGTATGTGCCTATGTGATAGGGCACAATGTGACAGATTGTAGCTGCAAGGAGCCGTACTTTTGCACCCCCAAAAGTCCGGTTCCTATGGGAATTTAACACTAGTTGCACCCCCAAAAGTCCGGGTAATGAGGCACGATCGGGTACCTACACTACTACTAACATGTTATAAGTAAGGGATTCGACAGGAATTCCTCTTTGGTACTATCAGCAAATCTCAGTGAAGTTAGATTCCGAATACCGAACCGATTCCGAGGAATACCCTCCTAAAAATACTGAAAGCGGTGCCGAACTCAAAATTTCTATAGCTCCCATCTCGAGAATATTGTTTTGTCCTCACTGTTGACATTCGGTATAATGGGTCGGGTTATTTTTTCTCGAACGGGTCGTGTTTGAAGTTCCAGCAAATATCCGTTCAAACTTTATAATTACAAAATAGACTTTATTATTTTCTATACGGTGGGTGTAATATGTAGGGGACATGCTAACCAATTGATCTGGGCACCATATATTCTTCAATATTGTTTAGTTGTGACGATGTAACCTCATATCTTTCATTTCCCCCAGTGATATTTTATCCATTATCACAATATATAATTTTACTGTAAAACATAAATTAAATGTCAATATTTTCAGGAGTTTTGGCTCAAGAGACTTCGTCTCATAAACATGGAGATAGTTATATAAGTGCCACTTACATTCACTACTTAGAGGCAGGAGGCGCGAGAGTTGTACCAATATTGTAAGTAGTTTCCAATCTGCTCTATAATGCAAATTTATTTATTTGTTCCGACCAGATTGCTTGTATAATACAGAATAAATAAATGAACGAACAGTTTCTATTTATTCCGCGTTACCAGCAATAATAGAAAGTCATAAGGCTAATTTATTCTTTAAGGCATTCAATGGCGGATCTAGAAGGGGCGAACAGGGTGACTAGCCACCCCCCCCCCCCCCTCCTGAGACCTTATTTATGCCTAATCCATTTATTTATGCCTCATCCATGCCTAACACTGAGTGTAAATTTCGGCCCATAATACCGCAATAAATATGGATTATATACACATGGTGTTTGTAAAAAATCTTTTATCGCGACGAGAGCGTTTTCGGGGGCATATATAGCTACGAGTCGCGCAGCGACGAGTAGCTATGTAGCCCCCGAAAACGCTCGAGTCGCGATAAAAAATTTTTTACAAACACCATGTGTATATAACCCTTTTATCTACACCCCCACCTCCCCACTCCCGTAATAAAACAAGTTTTGATTAACAAATGCAGACCACTAAAATAATCTAGCCTTCAACCAGATAATCACTAATGTGACAAATATCTGGTTATTTGTACTTTCCGACGTTTGACGTCACATTTTGAAAAATGTTGAAGAAACTGAATTCCCAGTGACGTTTGAACGTCAGGATAATTAAAGTCTCGAAGGGTGAAATAATCTCATTTGAAAAAGTGTAAGTTACTAATTTTTACTCTTTTCCGTCAAATTTTATTTTTACAATCCAGTAAGTTTAATTAATGGCCTTCTTTTTTATTCAATACATTTCGATAAATACGCCCCGTTTTATTTGTTTCGATCCGCGGCAGCGATAATTAGTTATTCAAAGTGTTGAATGAAATAGTACGTCATGCAAATGAGATGGGCGTGAACGTTGTATTCTTGCGATATCACGTGACTTTTATTCTTACTGCAGTAACGATAAAAGATTTTTTATTGACGGCGAGTTTTCGATAACGATAAAAGATAAAACGTTACTGTTTTTACGTATTAAGTAGATAAAATTGACTATCCCACCTCAGTGATTCATTTTCTATCGCTCTCTCAGTATAAATAATGCCTGCCGTTTGTACGTTCCTGAAAACATTACGTTGCGTTCCGTCCCGGACTCCCCTAGCAGACTCGCGCTTCGTGTATGCTAGCCACCCCACCCCCTTATACAAATCCTAGATCCGCCACTGCAGTAGGTAGAGATGCTGGCTGTAAGCCAAGAGGTCCTCGGTTCGAATCTCACCTGCTCCAACCGCGTTGTGTCATTGGGCAATGCACTTAATCCACTTGCCCACGTGGGACACGGTGACGCTGTGTACTAAGGCGAACTGCACGTCGATGGTGCACTTGTCTTCAACCAATGCTAACTCTGCTTGTGTGGAGTTAGTACGTTGGGGAATTGCTCGCCGTTGCTCCGTGGTTCTCTCCGGGTACTCCACCGTAAAACTGTCCGATGCGAGGTGACCCTGGCTGTCGAAAGTGTCGTTAAACCCCAATAAATAAATAAATGAATTATAAAAGCAGCTCAAACATCCTAATTTCCGTCTTAAGTTGCACACGCTAGTGACAATTAAAGTCAGTTACAATGGCTTGCAAACATCCCGATAAAATTATGAGTTTAAGTAAGCTATTTTTACACTACGAGTACGAGTATAAATTATTGATTTAAATACACTGCCACTCAAATAACTTATTTCAATGGCACAATATTTAAGCCAATATTCAATTTAATACAAACATTTCAATTTTCAATCAAACAGATTTATTTTGACTTGACTGCTCAAATAAATATCTGGAAAGGAAATAACACACACAAAAATAGAAAATTGTAAAACTGAATTTAGGGTGATGCTATTGACGTCAACGTCATATAATATTAATTGGCGTATGATTCTCCTGAAATTTTAGTATGTTGTAGAACTAAAAAAAATGGAGATAGTTCATTTTTTGTGTTCCTATTTCTCCACTTTTCTGGCGTTCTTACGTCAATTGAAGTTTTAGCACTTTTTAGGCTTATAACCTGAAAGGCCAAAACCGTGGCACGCATAACTCCTTCGTTACTGCATCTACAGCTATGAAATTTCGAACCTTCTTTATGCTTGATCGATCAAGTGCACGCTACTTTAATATTTTCAAATTTCAAGCTTTATCCAGAACAATGTCAGTTTTAACATTTTTTTTTCTTACTCTTTTGATATCAACGTGTGTATCAACCCTTCTTCTTTCAAATTGTGTATATATCATTTCCAACGGAAGCCGGATCTAAAAATTGGTACCGACCTGGGAATTAACAACAGTTATGTCCGAATTTAAGGTGACGTTATTGACGTCAATGGAATAGAAAATTAAGTGACGTCGCATTCTCATGAAATTTTACTATGTTGCAGAGCTCAAAACATCAGGAGATGGCTGGTTTTCAGTTTCACGATTTATTTCCATTAAAATTTTGTTGACATCTTCAAAGTTTTATCGTTTTTTATATAATTGTACACTTTCTGTGGGTTTTGAGAGTGTTGAACAAATTGTTAAAGGATTGTAGTAGTTTCTTGTGTTACCAATCATACATAAGTAATAAAACATTCAATTTATAGATATCATTGAAATGTCAACATGCCATTCTTCCTAAATAAAGGGTCTGTATTAAATTTCTTTAGATTAATTGCACGCAAGATTCGCTTCCGCAGCAGTACAAGGACGGAAACGTAGCCGATTGTATATCACGGGAGATAAGCAAAGCTGGACCTTTTATTTATATGATATATTTCCAATTGCAGTGGTTAATAAAACGAAAGAATACTTACTTCTTTAACTCGCGGTTGTTGTATATCGCCATGTTGATAGAAGAATAAACACAGGGGAGATTACTGTTAGCTGTGTTTTGCCTCAACAGATTGTGTAAGATATATACACATTTTATATGCAGTGAGATTTTCAAATGCTTGGAGGAGATAAACATATATATATAAGTACCCCATTGAAAAGAACTAGCAGATATACTCTCTCTAATTGTTTTTTTTTTTTTTCAGCATCGGGCAACCAGATTCATATTACGAAAGGATTTTTAGAAGCATAAACGGGTAAGATTAGAGACTCATTTTAGATTTGCTTTCATAGCAACTTCCATTATTACCCAACAAAGAATTATAACCCAACTAAGAGAATCCCTTCTGTAATCCGCTTGTGGTTAATGGTTAGAGTCTTAGAATACCCCTTTTCTTAGATGAGGATAAGAGTCGTATTGTGTTGTGCGCACAGTGTGCATTTTCACATAGGCACACAGTAGCACATCCAGCATGTGCCCATATGCTACATTTGTTGTGTACACATTGGTCCACGTTGTGTACTATCACATAGCCACATCTTGAAAGTCATACCATAGGCAAAACAGGTCAAAGAATGGAGAGAATGACTTTCATCTTTACAACATGCTGGTATTCGTATTATAATAGGGACATAAATCTGTACAAGATGGTACATGCTGTGGGAAGTGGAGATATTAAGTCTCAGGGAATCCAGAAGAGCCCCACCCCTTCATTAACTACTACCATACTAGAAAACATGTATCCCCTCCACATTGGATGGCCTAGCATTTGTTGACTTACATGCAATAGTACTAGGGATAATGGTAGGCCAACAGGGGTAGATATCGAACACCCTGTACTTCCATACTTGACAACCATGCATATACCACAAAATACTGTTCGACTTAGCATTACGTACTACCTATACCAACCGTATCACAGTATAATGCCTTGAGTGGATTAATAGTACTAAGACTTAACAGTAGACCAACAGGGGCACTTATCCTATACTACTGTACTAGACAACCATGCATTAACCTCTCCCTCCACGCCCCCTCCCCCCGCCCCTCCACCACACAATGCCGCATGGCTTACAATTATGTACTACCTATATCACTCATGTGATTATACAAAACATTAGATAGGTTATTAGTTCTAATGGCTAATGTAGGCTCACAGTGGTGCACACATCTTCGGCACCCCAATCTTATAGCTGTCTAGATCGTGGCACCCCAATTTTCCGAGATGAGGATAAGAGTAATATGTATTGGGCGCATATTGTGCATTTTCACATTGGCTCATAAGTAGTGTAAAATTGGGTTTTCCAGCCCAGCAAAACTTCATTTCTAGCCCAACCTACTAAAAAATTAAGATTGAAAGCGTTGGGAATTAGCTTGAAAATCTTTCTAGCCCACCTTAAAGAGAAAAACAGTCCATTTTCGTCTGGGTTGGTATTCGAGGAGAGAGTGGCTAAGGTTAATCAGATGGGGAGAATTTTAGAAAAATATTTTTGAAAAACTTTAAAAACACAAAAATAAATATGTCATTTTTAAAGATCAAGGATCCCAAGAGGAAAGTGGAGAATACGAAAAGAGATCTTCTGCGTGAGAAGTTTCTCGGAGATATCTTCTACAGGGAGTGTGGCCATCCCACAGATTTAAATACTTCTAGAGCGATGAGCAAACGATATCCGGGTTGCATGTGTAATATTCACCTCACGCCAGTATTAGTGTGTTACCCGTGTCAAGTACTCTTACTGTTCTACTTATTCCGGACATGTTCTTAAGTGTTCGGATCTCTTCATGCATTCGGTTCCTACCGACGGTTATCTTTTTAGTCTGTGTGAAACACACAGACTATTGTTTTTACACGGTTTCTTTTTCTTTTTTTTTCTTTTTTTTCTTTTTTTTTTCTTCTTCTTCTTCTTCTTCTTCTTCTTCTTCTTCTTCTTCTTCTTCTTCTTCTTCTTCTTCTTCTTTTCTTCTTCTCAGGCGTGGTATGACATATGGACCTGGGACCAACACCAAACGAGTCGACACTCGATGGAGATTCAAAATATGGGTCAAGGTCATGGAGGTCACCTAGGGGTCATTAAGTGCATTTTTCATAATTGCTGGAAATCACATTTTTTGACCCCCTAAAGCATTCCTGGCATACACACATGCATTTTGACGTAAAAAAAGTGGGCGTGGCCAAAATTTTTGAAAGTGGGTCAAGCTCATATCTCAAGCATGGTATGACGTATGGACCTGGGACCAACACCAAATGAGTCGACACTCGATGGAGATTCAAAATATGGGTAAAGGTCACGGAGGTCACCTAGGGGTCATTAAGTGCATTTTTCATAACTGCTGGAAATCACATTTTTTTAATCCCCTAAAGCATTCCTGGCATACACACATGCATTTTGACGTAAAAAAAGTGGGCGTGGCCAAAATTTTTGAAAGTGGGTCAAGCTCATATCTCAAGCATGGTATGACATATGGACCTGGGACCAACACCAAATGAGTCGACACTCGATGGAGATTCAAAATATGGGTAAAGGTCACGGAGGTCACCTAGGGGTCATTAAGTGCATTTTTCATAATTGCTGGAAATCACATTTTTTGATCCCCCTAAAGCATTCCTGGCATACACACATGCATTTTGACGTAAAAAAAGTGGGCGTGGCCAAAATTTTTGAAAGTGGGTCATGCTCATATCTCAAGTATGGTATGACGTATGGACCTGGGACCAACACCAAATGAGTCGACACTCGATGGAGATTCAAAATATGGGTCAAGGTCACCGAGGTCACCCAGGGGTCAATGAGTGCATTTTTCATAATTGCTGGAAATCACCTTTTTTGACCCCCCTAAAGCATTCCTGACATACACACATCCATTTTGACGTAAAAAAAGTGGGCGTGGCCAAATTTTTTTTAAAGTGGGTCACGCTCATATCTCAAGCATGGTATGACGTATGGACCTGGGACCAACACCAAATGAGTCGACACTCGATGGAGATTCAAAATTTGGGTCAAGGTCACCGAGGTCACCCAGGGGTAATGAGTGCATTTTTCATAATTGCTGGAAATCACATTTTTTGACCCCCTAAAGAATTCCTGACATACACACATGCATTTTGACATAAAAAAGTGGGCGTGGCCAATTTTTTTTAAAGTGGGTCACGCTCATATCTCAAGCATGGTATGACGTATGGACCTGGGACCAACACCAAATGAGTCGACACTCGATGGAGATTCAAAATTTGGGTCAAGGTCACCGAGGTCACCCAGGGGTCAATGAGTGCATTTTTCATAATTGTTGGAAATCACATTTTTTGACCTCCAAATGCTTCCCCAAAATTCAGACGTGCATTTTTTCATGAAAAAAGTGGGCGTGGCCAACATTTTTGAAAGTGGGTCACGCTCATATCTCAAGCATGGTGTGACCTGGAGCCAACACTAAATGAGTCGACTCTCAATGGAGGTTCAAAAATATGGGTCAAGGTCACGGAGGTCACCTGGGGTCATTGAGTGCATTTTTCAGAATTGCTGGAAATCACATTTTTGACCCCCTGAAGCATTATTGGCATACACACATGCATTTTGACGTAAAAATGTGGGCGTGGCCAAAATTTTTGAAAGTGGGCCACGCTCATATCTCAAGGATGGTATGACACACAGACATGGGGACCAACACCAAATGAATCAACACTCCATAGAGGTTCACAATATGAACAAGGTCACTGAGGTCGCCCAGGGATAACTGAATGCATTTTTTAGTATTGCTGGGAATCACATTTTTGGACACCTAATGCATTCTCTTGACAAACCTTTTGAATGCTGCGCACATATATTCCTTTTCTGGTTTCTTAGAAGAATTGTTCTGATTCCATTATGAATATCTGTAAATACTGTTTAAGAAAATCCATTCCAGATTTGTTTAAAAATATGTTACTCCCGAAAATAACCCTCCATAAATTCTCTTTCTATATAGTTTTTTCCCAATAGATATTTTAACTCTTTTCTTACAAGCTGAATTTACTGGATGCAGTAAATTCTATTTCTCTAGTATTAACATTATTTGCTATTTCAATGATTTTTGTCGGATGGATTCTTTACTATTCTACTGAAATTTGGCACATATGTAGAGTTTCATTAAAAGTTTCTCATCTGGATCATGGCATTTCTGAAGTTTTTCTTTTTCTGCCAAAACTGTGCAAATGTTGTCACAATGTTACGTTTTGTCACAATTCTCAAACAAGACCCAGGACGATTTGGCTGGAGCTGTCATTATATTTGTAGCATGACTTACTACCCATGACTACATAAGCTGTATTACCCACGTTGCTCCCTTTTGACCTCAAAATTCCGAGCAAAGTGCACTTTTGGAAAAACTGGTCAATTTTCACATGCAATTTCTCAGCTCTGCGGCCACATTTTTTCAAAGCGTTTCCTATGAGAAGTTTGAGCATTCATCCAAGAATAATTTGGCTGTTATATATTCTATTCAAAGTTTTAACCTTAAACTCGTTTTCGAGCCTTGAATTCGAGTACCCTTAACTCGTTCATAAATATGGCTCACTTTTAGTTCATTTTTCTTCCATTTACGAATGGTATATCGAATAGTGATGCACATGTTCGTATTCACAATTACCTATCGAGCATATTTTCTGTTGTACGTTTGGTTGCAAAGTTTAACCATATGCCCATTTTATTTGCATAAAGATAGATGCTGTCCAAAAAACTCGCGCTTTTTCAGAATTTGGTACGATTAAGTGACAATTTACTCCATTCCTAATTGATTGAGTGCTGAATGTTTTCAATAGCTGCATGCAGCAGTCATAGTATGAAAACTTTTGTTCTATATGTGAGTATTAAAAGTTTAACCCTTAGCAGATTTGAGACTCCCATATGGGTACTGTCTGAATAATTGTGATTTTCGTAATATCTGAAAATTCTGTTGACATTCAGATTTAGAGTTCAAGTCCAAGAAGATTTTCCTTGATAAGGTAGCTGTTAAGTTTAACCCAATCCCTGTTTCGGATGCATAAAGATAGGTGCCGTCGAAAATAACTCCATTTTTCAGAATTTGGTAAGTTTAAGTCGCAATTTACTCCATCCCTAATTGATTGAGTGCTGAATGTTGTCTATGGGTGCATGCGGCTAGCAAAGTATGACAACTTTTGTTTTACATGTTATCATTAAAAGTTTGATCCTTGGCAGATTTGAGAGTTCCCAAGTGCGTCCTGTTGAAATAATTGTTATTTTCGTAAAATCAGTACCTGAATATTGGTAAGCATGCAGTGATCTTTCGGTCCTATATAAAGGTGCAAATAGTTAAAGTTGAACAGTTCATCAGACAGAAATAATGCCAAACTCTGCCATTGACGGGTAAATAATGAATGGAAATTTCATTGCATTGAAAATAAAGTGGCAACGAACCGTCCCCACGGTTTCCACGCGAGGCGTGGTGTTTTCCACGGGTCAGAACACTCGATTTTATGCCCAAATGTCGGCCAGGCTACGTAGAACAAGTTCTGAAAACTGCAAGTCGCTGCCTTCAGCGGTCTGGACACAGTGAGCGTATGTCCGATAGTGCTATTTTAATGTCTTTTGTGCAAATTCTCATTAATCTTTTCCCGCCAAAACCAACTCACCGCTGTTTCTTTTCACTTTTAACTTCCGACGATTCTCAAAGGCTTCAATGTTGCGATGGGATCCCTGGGTGCTGTTCTTAAAGAAACTACTTTGATTTACAGCCATCTCTCCGTCAGTCACACTCTATTGTAACTTTTAAGTGGACCTACCCCCAGAGAGGGTGCACCACGAGAGACTGTGCCCATTCCCACCCTCTTCTTTCGCTCCGACTTGAAAAAGACCAAATTCAGAAAATTAAATCCTCTCTTCAAAAACGCTATTTGTCAGCGAGTTCTCCGCGGATTTCCACGAAATTTTCACTCAGCATTCACGAATAGATGCTCCATCGGATGCCCGGAAAGGCGACACGAATTGCGCATTTCCTCAAGTCCAATTCGAAAAGAGCGTATGCGAATGCGCGTGAGGCTCCCACGGGCTATGCGCTCGGTTGTTGGATTTTTCAGGCACAGGTCGAGTTGGGCAGATCTTCTAGAACGAACGTTGAAAATTTCGAGTCGCTACTCCAAAAACTCTCTCCACAATCTACTGTATATGTAATGGAGTGTAAACTTTTTATGTCCTGCCGGCAGTACCAACCACCCTTCTAATTTTATATCTTGTTATTATTAATAAACGTTTAACCCTTGGCAGATTTGAGACTTCCCTTATGGGTACATCCACGGGGTTTTCACCCGGTCACAGGACTCAAAAAAGATACTAAACTGTCGAGCGGGGATAGAACACATTCTCAGAATTTCAAGTGGCTGCCTTGGACGGTCTGGTTACAATTGACGTATGTCCTTGTTATGCCCACAACGAATAGTCAGGGGCCATATTGTTTTACCTCTGTCTTTCCCTCTATCTTTCTGCATATAGGGTATATTGTTTGTCCGTCTAACCTCTCTTATTAGCTCATCTTGACAAAGTCAAGCTGAGCTAATTTCATCCCTCTCTGTCCGTCGTCCGCCGTGCGTCAACACCATTTTTTGGTCTTCTCCTCCAAAGCCACTGGGCCAATTCAAGGGAAAGTTTGTGTGAGTGATGATTCCAAAGGGCCATGGCATTTTTGTTCAACTCAACATGCCCAGACCCATAGGAAGGGAGTGGGAAAAATGCTCCAAAAATTTTTTAAAATCTTCTCAAGAACCAGTGTGTACAATGACTTGACATTTGCTATGGAACTTCCTTTTGGGGAGTAGAATCAACTTTTTTCAAACGAAGTTCGTGAAGCAATATTTGGCTTTGTAATGGGAGGGATAAGATTTTTGACCCCGCCCAAAATTTCTATTTTCTTAACCGATGGTCCGGTATGACCCAAATTTGGTATGTGGTATTATTGGGTCATAAGTACTTGACCCATGCAGAAAAAAAATTCCCGCATCCCCATGGGAACCCTGGGAGCTAAAATTAGAAATATTTTCAAATGTCCATATTTCCCAAACCACACGGAACAGAGAGCTGTTATTTGGTATGAAGTATCCTTAGGACCAATAGAACTGAATGGTTAAAAAATTGCCATCGGTTATGTTAGGGTGTTCTGTAATGGGCATCGAAAAAAGTGCTGAGTCAGCATATTTGCAAAAATTAAAAAAAATCTTTTCCACCAGAACCAATCATCAGAATCTTTTGATATTTGGTATACCGCATTCATGGGGGAGGGGGGGGGGGGGGGGGGTCAGATGCAAGTTTGTTGAAATAAAAAAGCTCATTGGTTCATATTTGGACTCACTATAGGAGCCCGAATTTTTAACATAGGGTTATATGTGGAATATTCTTTAAAAATCTTCTTCTTCAGAACCACCAGTCAGAATCTCTTTCTCTTAATGTTTGGTATGCATCATGCATCATTGTTACGAGGGTCAGATTCAAGATTGTTCAAACCAAATCCCTAGGTTGATATTTGGGCTTCCTACAGAAGCCCAAATTTTAACTTTGTTCAATATGGGGGGGGGGGGGGGGGGGGCGGTAATTTAAAAAAAATCTTCTTCTTCAGAGCCACCAGTCAGAATGCTTTCATATTTGGTATGCAATATAGAGGTCAGATTCAAGTTTGTTCAAATCAGATCCATAGGTGTATCTTTGGGCTCGCTACGGTAGCCCAATTTTTTTACTTAGTGCAATATGAGGAAATTTCTTTAAAAATCTTCTTCTTCAGATCCACCAGTCGGAATGCTTTCATATTTAGTATACAACATCTCTAGGGGGGGGGGGGGGGGGGGGGGCAGATTCCAGTTTGTTCAATTCGAGTGCCTGGGTTAATATTTGGGCTCCATATGGGAACCTGAAGTTTAACTTAGTACAATATAAGGGGATTTCTTCAAAAATCTTCATCTTCAGATCTACTAGTCAGAATGCTTTCATATTTGGTATACACCATCTCTTGGGGAAGGGGGGGGGGTCCGATTCAAGTTTGTTCAAATCGGATCCATAGGTTAATATTTGGGCTCGCTATGGTAGCCCAAATTTTAACTTGATGCAATATGAAGAAATTTCTTTAAAATTTCTCTTCTTCAGATCCAACAGTAGGAATGCTTTCATATTTGATACACAACATCTCTAGGGATGTCAGATTCAACTGTGTTCAAATCGAGAGCTTAGGTTAATATTTGGGCTCCCAATGGAGCCGGAATTGGCCATTTTGCTGAAGAATTAAAAATTTTGTATTCAGTACCCTCTAGAGGTGTGTAACTAAGATTAATCCACAAAGGTTGTATCAAGTGGCTTCATTGGGGAGCTCAACATTTTACTTTATGATCAACTGAAGAAAAGGCATGATGCCCGTATTATTTTTGTCACTCCTGGGGGACTCAAGAATTAAGAGTGTAGCCTATGGAGATGTCTTGTTTAATGTGCTCATTCTTGGACTATGTTTAAATTGTGTTCTGTTCAAGATGAGCGCTTCAGGCCCCGTGAGGCCTCTTGTAATTTTCAATGTATTACTTTTTTATTTCACAGGATGTTTCTACATTTTCCAGATGTGTGCGTATTGTCAGAATTTTGACTTGCTTCAATATTTTACAAAACTACTGGTTGTTAAACTTAGTCCATTTTAACTCAAGTTTGGTGAAGCCAAATTCGAGGTATTGTCATGGCCCGTCGTCTGACTGTCCGTCTGTCGTGTTGTACACATGGCTCGGACTAGAGGCCGTATTTATGAAACAAAACTTCTTGGGTACCTTTGTTGTCACTGTGAAACGAGAACAAGTGTTTTGGAGCCCGGTCCGGAATTCAAGATGGCCACTGGCAGCCATTCTGTACAAAATTAGGTGCAATCAGATTTTTTTGGCGCAGAACTTCCATATGAAAGCTCTGATTTGAATAATTTTTGTATGAATGTTTATTACCATGGAATACATCATATATAACACTTTTTTTTCTCGTGTGTAAATTATGCAAATTAGACTAACTTTTGATTTAATTAGTGTTATTTTCAGCACTGTAGGTGCAAATACCAATACGGTTCGGGCAAGAGGCCGTATTTATGAACCGATCGTTACGAAACTTCTTTGGTACCTTTGTTATCACCGTGGAACGAGAACGAGTGTTTTGGGGTTCGTTCTGAAATTCAAGATGGCCACTGGAAGCCATTTTGTACAAAATTAGGTGCAATCAGATTTTTGCGCCAAACTTCCATATGAAAGCGCTGATTTGAATAATTTTTTGTGTGAATGTTTAGTACCGTGGGATACATCACATATAATACGGTTCTTTTTGCTCGTACATAAATTATACCAATTAGACTAACTTTGAACTATTTAATGTTACTTTCAGCACAGTGACTGCAAATGCCAATACGGCTCGGGCTAGAGGCTGTATTTATGAACTGATCTTTACGAAACTTCATGGGTACCTTTGTTATCACCGTGGGACGAGAACGAGTGGTTTTGGGTGCAGTCCGAAATTCAAGATGGCCACCAGCAGCCATTTTGTACATTAGTTAGTGCATCAGTTTTTTGTACAGAACTTATGTATGAAAGTTCTGATTTGAATAAATTTTTGTATGAATATTTAGTACCATGGGACACATCACAAAAAGTACGGGTTTGTTTTTCTCGAGCAGAAATTATGCAAATTAGATGAAGTTTTGATTTATTCAGTGCTACTAATACACAGTAAGTGCACGTGTCAATACGACTCGGGCTGGAGGCTGAATTTATGAACCGATCTTCACAAAACTTCTTGGGTACCTTTGTTATCACCTTGGGACGATAACAAGTGTTTCTGGGAGCGGTTCAAAATTCAAGATGGCTGCCAGTGGCCATTTTGTACCGAAATTAGGTCCAATCAGTTTTTTTGTACACAACTTCTATACGGCACAGGCTGGAGGCTGTATTTATGAACCGATCTTTACGAAACTTCTTGTGTACCTTTTGTTATCACCGTGGTATGAGAACGAGTGTTTTGGGGTGCGGTCCAAAATTCAATATAGCCGCCAGAAGCCATTTTGTACCAAAGTTAGTGCAATCAGTTTTTTGTACAGAACTTCTGTATGAAAGTTCTGATTTGAATAAATTTTTGTAGGAATGTTTAGTAACATAGAATACATCACATATAATACGTTTTTTTTTCGTGTAGAAATTATGCAAATTAGATGAACTTTGATTTGTTCAGTGTTACTTATACACAGTAAGCGCATATGTTAATACGGCTCGGGCTAGAGTCTGTATTTATGAACCGATCTTCACAAAACTTTTTGGGGTACCTTTGTTATCACCTTGTGACTGGAATGAGTGTATTTGGGTGCCTTTGTTATCACTGTGCTATGAGAACAAATATTTTGGGGTTCAGTCAGACCCACTCTGGGACTCAAAGATTTCTTTTTATGCCCCCCCCCCCCACTCCCCCGACTAAAGTCGGGTGGCATATAGTGATTGAAGTGTGCTTGTGTCCGTCCGTGTGTGTGTCTATGTGTGTGTGTGTGCCCGAGCCAATAACTCGACGACTGTTTGGGCCACAGTCATCAAACTTCACACAATTATAAAGGACCATGGGAGGATGTGCCACACACCATGGCCGGTGTTTCTTTAGTTAAAAAGTAGTTTTTGCTCATACTTCAGGCTTGGTGTGACCTATAGAAATACTACCTACATCAAATGAGTTGAAACTTGCTGGAGGTTCAAAATGTGGTCCACCTCTATGCGGTCAAGAGAGGTCATTAAATGCATATTTTTTGCGACCTATTAGGAAAGTCACTTTATACCAATTAATGCAATTCTGAAGATTATACGTGTATCTCGTCATTCAAATGGCAGCGGCAGTAATGTCAATTTCTGATTCCTTGATCAAACCCTATAAATGGTGTGCACATATATGCCTTTTCGGGTTTCTTAGAAAAATTGTTCTGATTCCTGTATGAATATTTTCTCCATGAATGAATTTCACAAAAAGCAGATAGGGAGTAAGCTATGACTGTCACATACAATAACCTGATCTGTTTATTTAATCTCATTGTACAGAATTAATTCCCAAACCAAGTTAATATAAAAACAAACAACTTGATCATGAAGAATTCCAGTGTACATGTAATTGTAAAACTACACTGAAGATTTGTTATTGAAACCTATCACAATACTGTCAGGATGCCGGTAAAAGATGCAATACTGACATAGTTGACTGTACTGTTAACTGTATTAGTGCTACGACTGTTTAAAATTAATTTATTAGAGAAGTTCTAGTTTTATGAATGCCTTGTTTAGGTCACTAGATGCCCTTTTAAGAGTAGGCCTTCAAATGAGCTCTTGGGGGTTTTAAGTTTTTACGACAATATCTCCAATATAGAGTCTATGTACCCTTTGTCAGCGCGACAACTCAAATACGGATCGTCCTATCTCTATGCATTTTGGCATGCTGGTTAACAATACCCAGTTTGCACTCATCTATGTTTTTTGCACCCGTTCGATCTGAATGACAGATCTGAAGTTGGTGGAGCCATTATTTCAAAGTGGGTTGCGCTCATTCTTCAATGTAGATGTAGACATGGAACTACACCGACTGAGTTAAAAATTGCTGGAGATTCAATATATGGTCCACCTGAATGGGGTCATCAAGTGCATATTATTAAGAATGACTGAGAAATGCATTTACACCTTAATGTATTTCTAAAGTTTATGAATGTATTTCATCGCTCAAACTAGTGGGCTGAGCCAAAATTTTTCATTTCTGATTCGTGTATCGAAGCCTTTGAATGCTGGTCACATATATGCCTTTTCTGGTTTCTTATAAAAATTGTTCTGATTCCTGTATGAATATCTGTAAATTCTGTTAAGGAAAACCCATTTCTGATTTGTTAAAAAATATTTTACTCCAGAAAATAAGCCTCCATAAATTCTCTTTCTGTAGAGTTTATTCCTGATACTTTAACCCTTTTCACACAGACTTAAATTTACTGGATGCAGTAAATTCTGTTTCTCTAGTTTGAATTGTGTTTTCACGTTTTGCGAGTTTGATATAAAACTATGATCTTTCGACGTTTCTGTTGTGTTGTTGTACAATGTGAACATTGGTAAAACTATTGAACGTGTAGTTCTGGTGTGGTGGCAGCGGTTATAAAGAATTTACAGCCTCCTCGTGTTCCGTGACATTGTGTTCAACGTAAAGCCATAATCAAGGGATTCAACAGTCAGTATTTTCAGGACTCTGGGTAACGTTGTTAGAACTTTATATTTATAATGGCTACTCGTGCACCTAAGCAGTGGTGCTTAACAAAGGATGAGACTATAAATTCCTTTGAAAACTGGAGACAAAACCTTCAATATACTTTGTCACTCGACCCAAATTTTGCTCCTTTTCTGATCAACGGAGTCCAGTGGGGTAAGAAAACCAAAACATCTCCTCTGCGAGATTTTGTAGATGATTCTGATGACATTCCTACTGAAAAGAGACGTTTAGCAGCACAAAAAGTAACACATCTGGAATTAATGTTGGGACAAATTGCTAACTATTGTCCAATAATTTCCAGAAATTCACATGTCAAGTCCTCAACTTCTATAAACAACATATGTCAACTAATCCGGATGCACTACGGATTTCACTCCACAGGCTCACACGTTATAGATTTTGCAGATCTAAAATTAGAAACTAATGAACGTCCTGAAGATCTTTACCAGCGACTGCTTGCTTTTGTTGACGATAATCTGTTGACCAGAGATTCGGGGTATAACCCATCACGGGGAACTTGTTACTGAGGATGAAGAACTTACACCTTCAATGGGGAACTTCATCGTATTCACTTGGTTACGACTTATTCAGACGGACCTTCCTCGCCTGGTTAAACAACGTTATGGAACAGAACTCCAAAGTCGAACGTTGGCTTCCATAAAACCCGAAATTTCCCAAGCAATTCAATCTCTACTGGATAAACTGCAGACGCCAGAAGATGCTCGTGTCTTTCGTAGTGTACCTTTCAGAATGGGGAGCGGAGTCGCTCGTCCACTACCAAGGGCCATTCAGTCGCAACCCAAATGTACAAGTAGGTAGCAAGTGCCAAAAGTGTGTCCTTTATGTGAACAATCAGGCCGATCTAAGGTGAATCATTTTCTCAGTATGTGTCCATTTTTACCAGAGGAAGACCGAAAGTACATTTCTAAAACACGTTATATTGGAACTAATATACCTATTCACCCCCCCCCCCCCCCTTGTCTGCCCGTAGCGTGACCGCTTATCAAAAAGCCCATTGTACTAATGTTCAAAAACAGGCTAATTACTCCAGGGATATTATTCTGGATACCAGTAATTGCTTATCCACTGCACTACAAAACAGGTTTAAAGACCTTCATTATGAATTTGATGAAGTTTTCAATGCACATTATGAAGGTTACAATGGTACATCGGGAAGTTTCCAGGCTAAAGTAAATATGGGTCCTACATTGCCACCCCAACGTAAGGGGCGAATACCTCAATATTCCCGCGATAAACTGGAATTACTCCAACAAAAAATCAATAATCTTGAGGCAATAGGTGTTTTTCGGCGACCAGATGATATTGGCGTCGTTGCCGAGTATATCAATCCTTCTTTTCTTAATAAAAAGTGGGGGCGCGGTGGCTCAGTTGGTAGAGGTGCAGGCTGCAAGCCGAGAGGTCCTCGGTTCGAATCCCACCTGCGGCAACCGCGTTGTGTCCTTGGGCAAGACACTTCACCCCCCCCCCCCCCCCATTGCCCACGTGGGGGCACGGTGACGCTGTGTACTAAGGCGTACTGCACGTCGATGGTGCATCTGTCTTCAACCAATGCTAACCCTGCTTGTGTGGAGTTAGTATGTTGGGGAGCTGACAGTTGCTCGCCGTTGCTCGGTGGTTCTCTCCGGGTTCTCCGGCTTCCTCCACCTGTAAAACTGTCGTGGTCATGATTAGCCATTGTGCAGAAATATGTGACCTTAAACACCAATAAATAAATAACTTATTAAAAAGTCCTCAGGCGACTTCAGATTAGTAACAGCATTTGGTGAGGTAGGGCAGTATAGTAAACCTCAGCCGTCGCTTTTGCCAGATCTTGATTCTACCTTGCGCAAAATAGCACAGTGGAAATATATAGTAAAGTCTGACCTCACTAGTCCTTACTACCAAATACCGCTTGCCAAAGAATCCATGAAATATTGTGGTATTGTCTCACCATTTCGTGGTGTATTCGTGTATACTCGTTGCGCTAGGGTATGCCCGGCTCGGAAACAGCTTTAGAGGAACTCATGTGCCGTGTCCTAGGGGATTTACTAGAAGAAGGGGTGGTAGCAAAACTTGCAGATGATCTGCATTGCGGGAGTAATTCTCCCGATCAACTGCTCAACAACTGGAAGCGAGTCCTTGTCGCGTTACATAAAAATGGCTTGAAACTAGCCCCTCATAAGACAATAGTAGCTCCAGAATCAACTACCATTTTGGGATGGTTGTGGACAAAAGGCAGTATTAAGGCATGTCCACATAGAATAGCAACATTACCCTCTTGTCTACCCCCAGAAACAGTTAGAGGATTACGCTCATTTGTTAGAAGTTTCAAAGTGTTGTCAAGGGTATTACCTAATTGTGCCCCATTGCTTGGTCCACTCGATTCCGCTGTTGCTGGGCGTCAATCTCAAGAAAAATGTATTTGGACAGAGAGTTTACGTAACGCTTTTTATAAGGCCCAAACATCCCTCACAAACAGTCAAACTATTACCCTTCCGCGACCTGATGATCAGTTGTGGATTGTAACGGACGGGGCTGTCAAAATACCTGGATTAGGTGCCACACTTTATGTCACCCGTGGTGACAAGCCCAAACTAGCAGGTTTCTTCAGCGCTAAGCTACGACAGCGTCAATTCGGTTGGCTTCCCTGTGAAGTAGAAGCACTCAGTATTGCTTCAGCTATAAAACACTTCAGTCCATACATAATTCTGTCCATTCACAAAGCTTGCATATTGACGGATAGCAAGCCGTGTGTTCAAGCATTTCAAAAACTTTGTCATGGTGAATTTTCTTCAAGCGCCAGATTGTCAACAATCGTGTAGTTCTGGCGTCAGAGAAAAATTAAACTTTTTTTCGGTTCATGTGTTTTCAGATAAAACGATTGGCTCACACGATTCTGTTTTTTCTTTTCATAACTCAATGAACTGAAAAATAACACAATTAGGTCCGCCCCCAGCCACGCCCCTAAAATACAAGTCTTCGGAGTTGCAACATGGTGTCAAATCAATAGAAGTTAGAACACTGGCACGTTCTAAATCTGAAAAAGAAAAAGAAATTTATATTACTAATTTATCACCATGAAATTATTTATAAAATATTTAAATGGCCGTGTTGGGTCAGTTTTTCTTTTTCTTCACAACTGTATTTATTTGACATTTCAATTTTTACGCACACTGGGTGATCGTCTGCGTTCATCGTTTTACCCAAATCGATTGTAAACAATGGCTGGTCACGATGAATACGGCAATTTTGACATTGCTAATTTGAATGAAATTTTTGGAAATCAAAATGATTTTATATCTAACTCCACTTTTACAAACTGTGTTTTTCAGTTCTCGGGAAACGGTCAAAACAGACACTTCACCCCCATTGCCCACGTGTGTCACGGTGACGCTGTGTACTAAGGCGTACTGCACGTCGATGGTGCACCTGTCTTCAACCAATGCTAACCCTGCTTGTGTGGAGTTGGTATGTTGGGGAGCTGACAGTTGCTCGCCATTGCTCGGTGGTCCTCTCCGGGTACTCCGGCTTCCTCCACCCGTAAAACTGTCACGGTCATGATTAGCCATTGTGTAGAAATATGTGACCTTAAACACCAATAAATAAATAAATAAATAACGGTCAAAACCAAAATACTATGTAATACTGATGGCCTACTTCCACCTACCACGGAACGTAACTTTTACGTGAAGTGAACAGTTGAATGAAATTTGAGGGAGGCTTGCCTTATGACGTTTTCTTTGCATCACGTAATTCATTGGTCAATAAAAAATTTAATGGCATAAGTGCATTTGACTTGGAAAGTATGTCAATTGCTACCTGCATTTCAATAATATGCGCCCATTTTTATGCCAGAAAAATAATATGTCTACCAGTTTTAGTTTTTAAGTCTTTGTTCGCTGAAGTAGAGGACGACTAACACTATTTATTTATTTATTTGGGTCGCGAACGTTTAATTATAAGGAATGCTCGTTTCTCTTGGTCTATTTCTTGAGTTATGAACCCCAAAAAACAAAGTCCAAACATCGCGTAATACACAGTTTGGACTTTGTTTTTTGAGGTACATAACTCAAGAAATAGACAAAAAGAAACGATCATTCCTTAAGTGCCTCTGAAGTGATGTACGATCGGGACTAGGAACTTTACCCCGTAATCTCGGGTTCGGGTTAGCTGAAAGGTGACCATGGAACAGAAATAAATACTTGGGTGATAATAATGTATTGACAAGTTACTGAACGATGATACAAAATAACCTGGAATCAGCGGCGTTTCGATAAGTCGACTGTCACTCCATACTGCTCACACATGACAGCACACAATTGAGAGAATCAACGTCCAGCGGAAATGACAGTTCACTAAAAGCACTGCGCTATACGCGAATTCCACCATCGTGCAAGGCGGGAATGTTTGATCGAAGGCTGAGCTGTTGAACTAACTGGAAAATACATCGCACAACCCACGCCTCTGACCAATGCATCCTGCATTGTCCGATAGGGAGACACAGTTCATTTATTGAAGTTCATTAGTCAATACTCTTTCAAAGTTCATCCAACGCCTTCATTTCACTACTTTCCAGTGCTAACTTTTCAACAATCTCTTTCCGAATCTTGCTGACATCATCATTCCGCTCCTCTGTGATCTTGACTCTCTGCATTGGCTGTAGGCTACTCTGAATGGGAACGTCTTTTTGCAGAGTTTCGTTATCAGAGCTTTCACAAACTGTCTCCAAGAGACCCCGAGCAGCTTCTGTGGCTTCCGTTTGGCTTACATACAAATCAACAGAAATGTCTGGCTCTGACCCAAGACTTGGTGACATATTGAGAAAAACTGGCATCATGATTGGCGTGTCGTTAGGGTTGACAGCAGCTTTAGGTAACTTGCAGCTGTTTGTGATGCCGTTATCCTGTCGTTCGCTCATCATAGCAGCTAGAGGCTTCCCGCTGCTACCCAATCCTACCCGGATTGAACATACTCGGTTCACTGTCTCATCATGTTCATACGTTTCTAGATGTCTTTTCCAATTTGAAAGTTTTGGTGTTGCAAAAGAGCATAGTTGTCAAACATGCATTTTTACTTTTGCTTCTAGCTTCGCTCCAGTAACACTGGTATCGAATTCACTTTGCTTATGCATCGTCTCCCCATCATCCTTTCTTGGTGCCATGACATCCTCACTCTATTCCACAACTCCTTTCACCCTTGCTTCTGTCTCGTTTCCGCTTGTTAGATCTTCTCTCGGACTCGTCTTTGCTATGTCTGCCTCTACTCTCCCGTGAAGTGAATCTTCTCTACTCTCGACTATTTCTACAAATATAACTTCGTTGTCGCCTCATCCCTCCATACCATTCCATCTGCGATGATATCCCTGAGCAGCTTCACATTTTTCTGTTTTTCTAGCTCTCTCCATTTTACCTGAAGGCACACAAAATAAATCTTTAGTTGCAAGTCCATTGTGTCAATTTTTATAAAGCAAAATACGGCATACATATTGGTCTAAATATCAAGGCCTCTTCAAATGCCTCCCAATCTAAGATTCCTTTGAAAAACCAATTTGTGACAATTCATCTTCACGGGGATAAGGTTCAGTGCCGTTTTCTAACTCCTGCAACATCTCATTTTCAGTTAATGGATTCACATATCTGCCTTTATTTCTTCTCAGTCTTTCAACGTGAACAATGTTTCTGCCTGTAGCATTGTCACATATCTCAACTGTGATGTCTGTTATTTTCTTAGTAATCAGGAATGGTCCTTTCCAATACTTTTGAAATTTTGTCGGAATCCCAGGAGCTTTAACAGGTGTATATAGCTACACCAAATCGCCAGGTCGTAATTTGTCACAACTCAAATGGATTACTGAAATGGTATCATAGTAATTCATTTGTCTCTGCAATTTCCTTTCCAAAAAAATGCGAGTAAAAGCATGAGCATCCACCATATGTTCCTGCAACTGTTTGCTCCACTTTGCTCGACTTGGCCATTGGAGGCCTGGTGATAGGTGCTGCCCTTGTCTTATGTGTGCCTAGTAGTCCACACAACTTTCTGAAGAAGTTGTCTTTCAAACTGGCGAACTTGGACCGAGTGATGCTGACTTGGGACACCAAAGTGCAAGACCTCCTTTACCAATACTTTGACTACAGTCTTCGCTTCCATGTCTTTTATGGTATTGGCTTCTGTATACTTCGTGAAGTAGTCTGTTACAACAGTATATACATATTTCCTTTGAATCCTTTCCTCATTCGTGGTTTCGTTGGACCCATTATGTCACATACTACTCTCTCCCTGGGAGCACCAGCCGCAATGCTGATTTATTCTTCCGTATTTTGAATGAAGTGCATGTAATGCAGGCGGCAATGTATTCTTCTACATCTTTCTTAATCCCTGGCCAACAATAGGCCAAATTGAGTCTATCTATTGTCTTTTGTACTCCCAGTTGTGCACTGGTATGTGATTCGTGGGCTTACTGAATAATCTCTTTCCTAATACCAGTAGGCACAACAGTTCTCTGATATGTTGAATGACCATCCTTCTTCCCTTCCAAAACTAAAATTTCGGAATTCATCTTCAGATGTGTCCACTTAGATCAGAGCCTTTTTAGCAAAGGGGCTCCTTGGTGAGATTTCCCTCCATTCTGGTTTATGTCCATCCTGTACCCGCTTCACTACATCAGATATATCTCTATCTGTCCCTTGCAACTCCTTCATCACACCTGTATCTATTTCTATCATGTTGGCTGATATGCTTGTTACAGAAGCCAATTCTTCCACATTCTCCTGTTCCTGTCCACACTGGATGCAACGGGCACACGAAAGGGCATAAGCATTGTTGTGGACCAGTCCAGGTCGGTGCTCTATCCTGAAGTCATATATGGAAATTACCTCCTCCGGATTCTTGAAATTAAACAACGATTTAACTGCCCCTTGGTCAGTTCTTACTAAGAAGGTTCTTCCATAAAGATATGGCTTGAAGTGCTTGATGAAGATCACCACTGCAAATAGCTCCTTTCGTGTCGTACAGTAATTACACTCTGCTTTTGTTAACATGCAACTGGCATAAGCAACAACCCGCTCTCAACCATCAAATACCTGGGAGAGCACAACACAAATTCTCAACTGGTTGGCATCTGTGTCCAGAACAAATTTCTCTGGGTCAGGGTAGGCAAGTGTAGGATCCTCGGTTAATCTTATTTGAAGTTCCTCAAAAGCTGCCACTCCACACATATTCCCATCCCTTTTCTACCAATCTGCTCAATAGCACTGCATTTTTGCATACTGTAGAACAAATTGGTGGTAGTAACCAGAGAGTCCCAGAAAACTTCTTAGTTTGGATACATTGCTTGGAGCAGGACATTCACGGGTTGTTTCGCCTTTGCTGGATCAGTGGATACTCCTCTGGAGGAAACTACAGTTTCAGGCCAGCTGATTTCAGACAAGAAATTACCTCCTGCAAATGATCGAAGTGCTCCTCAAATGACCTTGCAAATATCAGGATATCATCCAGATAGACTAAGCATATTTCATAGTTTAAACCAGCTAATGCACTCTCCATTTTAATTTCTCAAACGTTCCAGGGGCATTCGTGAGGCTAAAGCTCATGACATTGAACTGGAAAAGACCTCATTGGGTCGTGAATACCATCTTGAGGCAGTCTTCTGGATGCATCTGTACCTGACAATATCCTGCCATGAGGTCCAATGTAGAGAACCATTCTACCCCTGTCAAATAGTCCCACGTTTCACGGATGTGAGGAATGGGATAAGCATCTTTTTCTCTCACCTGGTTTAAATCCCTATAGTCTGCACAAATCTGTAGGGATCCATCCTTCTTCTTTACAAGCACTATTGGACTTGCCCATGGGGTTGTTGTTGGCTCAATCAAATCTCTGCTCAACATATCCTCCTCTATTTTGTCAATTTCTTTTTCGTGCACAGCAACTCTGTGGGGTCTTTGTTTGATTGGCTCTGCGTTGCCTGTCTTCATGGTATGTCAAACCCTATCTGTACAGCCCAAGTCTGTCAAAGATTTGGCAAATATGTCCTGGTTACTCAGCAATAAATCATTGAATTTATCTGACTGCTCGCTATTTAATGCACAAACAGAATTCTGCCACAGTCCCTGCAAATGTTCAGGAATATCCCCATTGCTATCAGTCTTCATAGCAGTCGTACTGGAATCTTTCCTTCATTATCCACTGTCTTAACTGGTGCTTTTGCTGTCAGTTTGTGATGCTTTTCTGTCACACTTTGGAACTGGCTCTATCATCCCAGAAGCCATAATTTTCTGACCAATATGGCTATTTGGAACCAAACCTTTGACAATTACTTCTTGTTTTGGCGGAATACTGAGAGTTTCACCAAGGGTGACCCGGTATACACCAACAGGTCCCTGTAGTTTAGTTGAGTACTTCTTCCCTGATAAAGTCTCAAATATATCTATACTACAACCGTGTTTTTGAAGAACGTCGAGGCCCAGAATACAAGAACCTATTTCAGCCACCACAACTTTCTGCTGATATATAATATTCACAAAAAGTAGAGGATATTTGATAAAAGTGAAATATATGAAGAAGCATATTTATATTTTTATCAAAAATACAGTTGAGGCATTGCACTGTGACATCTGGTGAATGATTTCAGCGATAGTTGGGTGTCTGACAAGCACACATTCAACACACTGAGCTGTAGAAGACAGAGACGTTCAGTCAGTGAATTTACCACATTTAGTCCAAGACCTCAATACCTTGTAAATCCTCCTTGGTTCGTGAGACAAGTGCGGATTTGATGTGGCATACTCCTCACTAACGTCCAATATCAGCTTGACTGATGTTATTCCATTCTTCCTGCATGGCAGTGGCGAGTTCCTGGACATTGGTAGGGGGCTGTTGGTATTGTCATAGTCGCCTGGCAGGCATATCCCAGACGTGCTCGACTGGTGAAAGGTCTGGACTTAGTGATGGTGTACAAATGGCACCAAATGAACTGATAACATGTCGTCACAGTAGTACTGCCCTGTGGCACGCCCTTGGATGACATGTAATGTTGTTCTGCTTGTCATGGTTATGCCTTCCCACACCATAATCGATCCACCACCAAAACGATCATGCAGCCTAATGGTTATGTCATGGTATCATTCGTTCCACCTCTGCCACACTCTGTTTCACCTGTTGTGGAAGTCGAGAGTGAACCTTGATTCATTGGAAAACATAATGTTGCTCCACCGATGATTGTCCCCACTCTGCCATGCTCCACACCTACTATGCCTTGCTGCAATGTGACGTTCAGCCAAACGGGGAATTATTCGACTTCATTGAGCGTACAAATTCCAGCTGTGTAAGCAATTTTGGATAGTCTGACCACTGACGCGCACATCTGTCACTCGGTGCAGCTCCTGTCCAATTTGTGAGGCAATTTGATGGCTGGCAGTTATGTAATGCTGTGGTTCGGATGAAACGATAACATGACCACAGCCTGCTAATCACCGATTGAGCAACATCGAGAATTTGACCAACTGCAGTCTGTCTGTTGTCAACTTCCAACATTCCAAAGGCATGTAAACATTCGTCACGTGTCAGTCTTTGCATACCTCAAAAGTTAAGTTTCGACCAGAAACTATTGATGAATGAATTTATACCAAGAAAAGAACGATAAGACCTCCAAAAAAGTTTGTTCAGTACAATGAAAATTTCAAAACGTACCCCACAGACATTAACACAGTGCTCATGCGAAAAACCTGCACAAAGTTTTCATGGGCCAGTGACATTCATGATCCACACTAAACTTGGTAGCATATTGATGTGTCCAATCATGCGTATCCAATACCATTTTCCGAAAATAACAACATCAGTTTGGATATCCCATACCTTTTTTTGATAGTATATATCTCTTCCGACTTTAAACTAAAAAATAGCCTACTCATAGTTATGTAACTGTTGGCCATTGGCACCCGTTAATTCTCTCTTCATCCTTTCGATGATGGGCTATAATTACTTTCTATGTTATCATACACTTTCTTCGAGCCTATTGATAATGTGGCACCAGTGTCAACAAGTCCATGTGCTACCATATTATTGATCACATCAGCAAATAAAGACCAGACAAAGTTGGTCTGCTGATAGCACCTGTCTGTTGGTTTGGTCTACCTTTTTGGTTGTGCTGTTGCCTTGCGCCGACGAGTCGTCGTGGACAGAATTTGTCATCCTTCTTAATGGCACAATCATTGGTAATGTGACCTTGACCTCAGCACCGGAAACATGTTATAGATAATCTCTTTTTGTTCCCCTCTTGGGCTAATTGCCTTGTAATATTCTGTCTTGGTTTCGCCTTTGTTTCTAGCTCCGTGCTATAGTTCCTCTGTGCATGTGCAGACTTTCGACTATTTCACTTAATATACCCAGCTTTTTGCTAATTTTCTCCATGTCAGCATTGGATTCCATCATCTAATTCTGTTCTCCAGGCATACAGTCAGTGTACCGAAAAGCTTGCAAATGTTCAGGAATATCCCCATTGCTATCAGTCTTCATAGCAGTCGTACTGGAATCTTTCCTCCATTATCCACTGTCTTAACTGGTGATTTTGCTGTCAGTTTGTGATGCTTTTCTGTCACACTTTGAACTGGCTCTATCATCCCAGAAGCCATAATTTTCTGACCAATATGGCTATTTTGAACCAAACCTTTGACAATTACTTCTTGTTTTGGCGGAACACTGATAGTTTCACCAAGGGTGACCCGGTATACACCAACAGGTCCCTGTAGTTTAATTGAGTACTTCTTCCCTGATAAAATCTCAAATATATCTATACTACAACCGTGTTTTTGAAGAACGTCGAGGCCCAGAATACAAGAACATATTTCAGCCACCACAACTTTCTGCTGATATATAATATTCACAAAAAGTAGAGGATATTTGATGAAAGTGAGATATATGAAGAAGCATATTTATATTTTTATCAAAAATACAGTTGAGGCATTGCACTGTGACATCTGGTGAATGATTTCAGCGATAGTTGGGTGTCTGACAAGCACACATTCAACACACTGAGCTGTAGAAGACAGAGACGGTCAGTCAGTGAATTTACCACATTTAGTCCAAGACCTCAGTACCCTGTAAATCCTCCTTGGTTCGTGAGACAAGTGCGGATTTGATGTGGCATACTCCTCACTAACGTCCAATATCAGCTTGACTGATGTTATTCCATTCTTCCTGCAGGGCAGCGGCAAGTTCCTGGACATTGGTAGGGGGCTGTTGGTATTGTCATAGTCACCTGGCAGGCATATTCCTGACGTGCTCGACTGGTGAAAGGTCTGGACTTAGTGATGGTGTACAAATGGCACCACATGAACTGCTAACATATCGTCACAGTAGTACTGCCCTGTGGCACGCCCTTGGATGACATGTAATGTTGTTCTGCTTGTCATGGTTATGCCTCCCCACACCATAATCGATCCACCACCAAAACGATCATGCAGCCAAATGGTTATGTCATGGTATCATTCGTTCCACCTCTGCCACACTCTGTTTCACCTGTTGTGGAAGTCGAGAGTGAACCTTGATTCATTGGAAAACATAATGTTGCTCCACCGATGATTGTCCCCACTCTGCCATGCTCCACGCCTACTATGCCTTGCTGCAATGTGACGTTCAGGCAAACGGGGAATTGTTCGACTTCATTGAGCCTACAAATTCCAGCTGTGTAAGCGATTTTGGATAGTCTGACCACTGACGTGCACATCTGTCACTCGGTGCAGCTGCTGTCCAATTTGTGAGGCACTTTGATGGCGGTTATGTAATGCTGTGGTTCGGATGAAACGATCCTGGTTATCAGTTGTCACCCTTGGACGACCTGACCAATGTCTGTTATCAGCATTGACTGTCTGATGGTAGCATGACCACAGCCTGCTAATCACCGATTGAGCAATATTGAGAATTTGACCAACTGCAGTCTGTCTGTTGTCAACTTCCAACATTCCAAAGGCATGTAAACATTCGTCACGTGTCAGTCTTTGCATACCTCAAAAGTTAAGTTTCGACCAGAAACTATTGATGAATGAATTTATACCAAGAAAAGAACGATAAGTCCTCCAAAAAAGTTTGTTCAGTACAATGAAAATTTCAAAACGTACCCCACAGACATTAACACAGTGCTCGTGCGAAAAACCTGCACAAAGTTTTCATGGGCCAGTGACATTCATGATCCACACTAAACTTAGTAACATATTGATGTGTCCAATCATGCGTATCCAATACCATTTTCCGAAAATAACAACATCAGTTTGGATATCCCATACCTTTTTTTGATAGTATATATCTCTTCCGACTTTAAACTAAAAAATAGCCATCTCATAGTTATGTAACTGTTGGCCATTGGCACCCGTTAATTTTCTCTTCATCCTTTCAATGATGGGCTATAATTACTTTCTATGTTATCATACACTTTCTTCGAGCCTATTGATAATGTGGCACCAGTGTCAACAAGTCCATGTGCCTCCATATTATTGATCACATCAGCAAATAAAGACCAGACAAAGTTGATCTGCTGATAGCACCTGTCTGTTGGTTTGGTTTACCTTTTTGGTTGTGCTGTTGCCTTGCGCCGACGAGGCGTTGTGGACAGAATTTGTCTTCCTTCTTAATGGCACAATCATTGGTAATGTGACCTTGACCTCAGCACCGGAAACATGTTATAGATAATCTCTTTTTGTTCCCCTCTTGGGCTAATTGCCTTGTAATATTCTGTCTTGGTTTCGCCTTTGTTTCTAGCACCGTGCTATAGTTTCTCTGTGCCTGTGCAGACTTTCGACTATTTCACTTAATATACCCAGCTTTTTGCTAATTTTCTCCATGTCAGCATTGGATTCCATTGCATGATGATAATTCTGTTCTCCAGGCATATGGTCAGTGTACCGAAAAGCTTCAAGTTCAACTACAGTGTGTATGGCTGCTTCCAGATTCACCGGTCTTGTCTGCTGAATCTTCAATACCATATCCTTATCTTGTTGAAGCACATCAAAAAAAGCATATTTTGCAAGGGTGTCCTGTAATTCCAATGATGCTGTCGGGTATGCCGGTGCACCCTTCCTGACTGGCCCAATTCTGGTAAAGATTCATTAGGATGCCTTTAGTAGGCCCGGCGGTCTGCACGATAGTAGTGAGGGGTGTCACTGTAGTGAAAAACATTTAACACTGAATTCCCCATACCCCAGAACTGTCACTATGGCGAACAAATTAACATAGGATTCTCCATAGGTTTTTTTTCGCCATAGTGACAATTTTTTCGCTATAGTGACATTTTTGGAGGCAGGAAAATTTTTTTTAAATCTTTTCCTGCCTCCAAAAAATGTCACTATAGCGAAAAAAATGTTACTATGGCGAAAAAACCCTATGGAGAATCCTATGTTAATTTGTTCGCCATAGTGATAGTTCTGGGGTATGGGGAATTCAGTGTTAAATGTTTTTCGCTATAGTGACACCCCCTGGGTAAAAAGCCTACGGAGAATCCTATGTTAATTTTGTCCCTATAGTGCCCCGTTTGGGGAAGGGGGATTCAGTGTTGAATGCTGGCCCCTATAGTGTCAGTCACTGGTAGAGGCCTCCCAATTACTTTATGCTGGCAAATATGTGGATTTTGCTTATTAATCAATCTATCCATACTTTAAACCGTATAACACTTTACTGTATGGACGGAGTGGTTGATAAGCATACAATCTCTTACCCACAGTGGAAAAGAGAAGTATCTCTTAACTCTTTTTCACTTATGGGATGGAATGGTGAATGAAGTATCTCTTAAATGCTGATCCCTATAGTGTCAGTCACGGGATAGAGGCCTCCCAATTACTTTATGCTGGCAAAATATATGTTTATTAATCAATCTCTCCATACTTTAAACCGTATAACACTTTACTGTATAGAAGGATTGGTTGATAAGCATACAATCTCTTACCCACAGTGGAAAAGAGAAGTATCTCTTAACTCTTTTTCACTTATGGGATGGAATGGTGAAAGAAGTATCTCTTAAATGCTGGTCCCTATAGTGTCAGTCACGGGGTAGAAGTCTCCCAATTACTTTATGCTGGCAAAATATATGTTTATTAATCCATCTCTCCATACTTTAAACCGTATAACACTTTACTACATGGAAGGATTGATTGATAAACATACAGTCTCTTACCCACAGTAGAAAAGAGAAGTATCTCTTAACTCTTTTTCACTTATGGGATAGAATGGCGAAAAAAGAGAAGTATCTCTTCTCTTTTTTTACTGCTATGGAGAACTAGTGGCCACTGCTACATTTTTAAACAGACAATAAGAAGTAGTTTAGGTACCAATGTTTAATATATGAAGTGAGAAGCATATGTACACCGAGATCTGAGTTTGTCTATCTATACAAAACCTTTTTCATCGAGATTTTTTGTGTGATACCACTTTATTTCAAGATTCCATTTTGCTGAGAAAATATGTGTAGTCAGAATTGTGTCTTGAAATAAAGCATTATCGCTTAAGATTTTTGGAAAAAATGCTAAAATATCCTATCTGTGATACATAATAAATTTATACAATAGAAAAAATGTTTTTATAAAAAACTCTGTGGGTTGTTTTGACACCTGATCATGATTACATATAATAATGTCTATAAGTTTGTGCAAACCATCGACAGACTTCTCTGTCATTCTGTTGGAAATTTCTTGGATCGAATTTGATAGTAAGAACTGTCTTCAAATCATATCCTCTTGCAAGATGATCTAAAACAAATATACAGTACATACCACACACCACAGCACGAGCACTTTGCACCCTCATTGTGTTTATAGTCCACAAATCTGTGTTTTTCACTATGAAATTGTATATGTCTTTATGTAATGGTGGTAAGCCATAAGAATCAAAGTAGATGGCTGAATGATTGTCTTTAAAATATATCACCACCCAATGTTCTCCTGCTTCTTTTGATGAAGCTGTGTTCACAATATAAGCTTTTCTGTGTTTATGCTTTTGTTTTGGTAATAAGTCTCTTGAACACACTTTTCCATTCAATGATGATAACCTTGGAGAATTATCAAGAACATATTGTCGTTGAGTGGTGTCCATCTCTTTTTACCCCTAAAAAAGGGCTGTTGTACTTTTTTTAATCAACTTCTTCTTTAACAAGTGGTGTGTAATATCCCCACTCTTTTTCTACTAAATCTGCCCAATTTTGAATGTCTTCTTGTGTGTTAATTTTAAAGTTCACATTCATATATGTAAAACATCCTTCAATGTTCCATTTTTTTGCTTGTTCGAACAGTTTATATAGTACACTTGATATACACACTTTTTCCATACAGTCTTTCAAATACATTTCAATCCATATTCTTACATCCTTTCTTATACAAAAGTCATGTTTTGCTCCAGGTATTCCTTGACACCCATAACACAGTTTATTCACTTCTTCTTTTATCAAAGGTGTCACTTCATTTACAACAATTTCTTTAAATAATCTAAAGAACAGTTTTTCATTTTTTGTCTTCACTCGCCTCATTATTTGTATTCTTCTTCTCATTTCTCTGTGCATTGTGCAATGTTCACATTTACTCATTGTTAATAGTCAAATATCACTCCTCTGAACTTATTGATTTGTATTTCACTATCAAATTCTGCATATACGACAACGTTGATCACCTGTGCCAGAGCTTCAGCAAACTGAAGATCTATTTGAAGGTTGCCAGACTTTATAGGGTGAGCTAATTATTCAAAACTAAGCCAAGAATTATTTGTTTTGGCATCTGTTTATGAAACAGATGGTCTTCTATTTTTGATCGAAGACCGTTTCCAATGGTAAATGTTTTAATTTCAGTACGTCTAATGGGGATTTTATAATTTGTTCAATCTATTTGTGCATTCAGATCATTTGCAAATTTAGAATTAAATCCAAGGCCGGTATTCTGAATATGGCTTTTTGAATTTCTATTTTTACATCTACACCACCAATCAGACAAAATTTAGTCGGAGCACGATGAATTTTAACTCTCATTTCCACACAATTTGGTAAATATTTCTCTTGCACAAACAGATCTAAATGCAATTTTCCTCTTAGTTGTACAGATTTACTGTTTGCAATTAATTTGTGACGTTCAATCAAACCTTTGTTTGTGGAATCTTTAGCAATTGCAGTATGTTGACCAGGGGTATCTATATACCACATCTCACTAGCAGCTAGATGTGTTTTTTCACATCTTTTGAATAGCTTAAGAGATTTTCAAAAAATGCTCGATAAGGATACATGTCTGTATTGGTGGTTATCAAATTACCGTTCAGTGTCACATCAATTTTACTGAACATGCTGTGAAAGAAATTATTGATGGGAGTAATATGTGTATCATCTTCCATTTCACTCCCATCTTGCTTTGTAATTTTGAACTGAACCTCAAGTGTAGATGCTGCAAGATCTAACCACTTGGTTGTTTGTCTGGGGGATAAAAATTCTATCGGTGAAGAATTGTTTAAAGATGCAATGGGAAATTGCTCAATCTCACCAATATTTTTGACACCACTTGATGTTGGTGATACATTATCTGGATCAAATCCACTACAAAAATGTTCGCAAGATCCATGTAACATCATGATTTAATCGAATATATCAAGTGGTCTTGAATTTCGTTTTGAATTTCGTTTTGAATAAGATTGCCTTTTATGTGTCTTCCCTCTTTGAGAACGAACAGCAGAGTGATGTTTTGGACTCTCGTTTCTGTCTTTTTATTCCCAATGCAACTTTCCCCACAGATGTCATAAGATCTTTTGCATGAGTGAGCATTACTTCTTTAGATGGTTTACGATTGCTCAGCAATTCATTTGCTATTTCTAAACCATGTTTTAATCCTTCTTTTTTAAACTTCGAAATGCATTTTTTGCAATTGGGTTTATTAATGGTACAGCTGATCTTATTGCTGAGCGAAAAATAGACCCTAATCCATATCCGTATTGCCGCGCCACACCTCGATATACTGGAGGCATATTTTATAAATTGAGTTGATGTCTCTGTCTAAAATGCAACTTGACAACACTCTTACCACTTGAAAACTGAATGTTTTTAACAGTATTCCCAATTATATTTATAGTGATATGATCAAAAGAAGATTTTGATACTGGTACATAATGTACATTATCAAATTCTTTATGAGTGTGCAGAGATTCGTCACGTGTTTCAAAGGGTATCACACGTAAAATAGGCGCTTCTATATCACCAAGAAATGTATAATCTGCAATACGAGAATAAATAATGAGTTGATTAAAATCCATATTTAAATCCACATTATATTTAAATGCATTCTTTCCCGTGTTAGGAAAAATTACTGGAAAAATATTTTTACACCCTAATTTTTCTGACAGACTTTGTGATAATTCAATCCCAACTGTTCCAATACTATTACCTGAAATTTTTACACATGAATTTCGAGATGAATAACCAAGATGAAATGACACACCAAATTCTTTAAAAATATCATCCAGTTTGTCTTGAATTTCTGATTCTATTGCTTCTACAACATGTCCACCATTACAAAGAGCATTTATAAAATGATATAGTAGTCATATGTGTCATCCGTTTTTATTTTAACGAAAATAAGATCTTACCCCCTTAACAGTTTGGGTGCATTCAAAGCTGTGAATCATGCTGTCATTGGAATATTTTCTTTTATCAGTACATGGCTCATACTCTGTCTAGACATCATAGGATCATGCGATACTCTAAATCCACCAGATGTTTCACGCATTAACTTTAATGGCGGTACTTTTTTCTGTTTTTGAAGTTTGCTAACTAAAACAGATTTTGTTTTTGTCTCTTTCTGAGGAGTGACTGAGACATTTGCATTTGTGTAATTTTTCTTAGACACTTTGTTTTTCTTTTTATGTGATTTTTGTTTTTTACCTTTGTTTTTTGTAAATGGTGAATAAAAATTTCTACTTGTGTTATGACAATCCCATCGAATTAAATTACGAATGATAACACCACCAAAAATCCACCACCACCTGGTTTTAAAATAATGTTTCATTTGGTTGCAAGATCTACTCTTGGATTCGCAAGTTGTTGTAGATCCTGTCTATGCCTATCCATATATGTTAAAGTTTGTTTTGGCAATTTACTTGCTAATGTAAACCATTTTAAAATTTTCTTGAAACCTTTTTTAAGTAATTTTTCTCTTACAAATGGGTTCGACTGCTGACTCAATTGTTCTAATGATCGGATAAAAGTTGCCATTATGATGTGTATACGTCAGCAATTTTTTTACCAAGTGATACAAAAAATTGTGGGGTGTAGCTTTTATAGTTTTGTGTAAATGATGGGACCCCGTTCATTTTGTGTCACCCAAGGATGGAAAATATCAGTTCTTAATCTCAAAGAGTCAGGTGTTTTAGGATGAAAATCAATTAATAAATAACCATGATCAGTACTCGTTGCATCTTGATAAGATGCATTTAAATGGGGTAATTGAACTTGATTTGCTAATGCTTTAATCTGTCCTTTATCGCTGGTATTTTGAAATAAAATCATATAATGCGCATTCAAACTTATGGTACGACTAGATTTAGATTGTTGAAACATATTTTGTGTGATGTATATGACACTTGCATTTCGATGATGGCCTTTTCGCGTGACCCATAATTTAATTTTTTCTTCATCTTTATCGCCTAACATATCATCAAAAACTACAAGATGTGGAATAGTGACATCACTGACAATTTCATATTCATCATCAGGGAATATCTTTTATGAATTTGATATCCTCACTTTCTTTAAGTAAAGCATATGTAGTTTGCCATTCTTTATAGCACCAAACAATTTTTTGTGGTGGGGTTTGAAATAAGTCATGTTTCATATCAATTAGCTTTTTGACAAATACTGTCTTCCCCGATCCACTAGGGCCTGCTATAAAGATATTACAGGGGTGTTGAAACAATAAACAATCACTCATTGCCATGATTTTTATTTTCTACCAAAAGGAATATCAAAACATTGACTTATATACTTTCTATTTCCATAGCTTCTTCATTTCTATGAGTGGGTTTTCTTTTTAAGGGCGCTTTTAATTCAAATAAAGTTTCTGAAGAACTCTGATCTATTTGTGGCATACATTGTCTATATAAATAATTCATGATTTGTTCATTATAAATAATAAAATCCCACATAACTCTTGTCCAAATATTTTCTACATTTTCTTTGTAAAAAGCATTCATGATTTGTAATGCATTACAAAATTCCCCATACATTCCATCTTTTTCTAATTGATTTTGAATGAAATCTTTTGTTATTGTTAGATAGCCAGGAGTGATCATTTGAAATGCATATAATAATGCCTTACATGTGATTTTGTTTTCTAAGATGTGTCTTACTGGTTCCATGGTTGAAATCGAACTGATGATTCTTTTGTCTGTTCTGATGTACTTTGTGCATCAGATATTACATTACACCATGTGCTTTGTGTATCAGAAGAGTCAGGAAAATCATTTGATGGACCGTCAGTAAATAAATCGCTTAACTTATTTCTGAAATGTACTGCGGCATGATTGCCAATTATTTTACTAAATGATGATGTACTTTGATCATCTATGACCATGAGTGCAAATAATGAATTTGAATCTGGAAAATCATCTAGAGTTTTATCATATTTTTTCATTGTTGAAAATATTTGTTTTAAAGTGAACCCATTATCCATGACTGCTAATATTTTATCGGGAGGTGTTTGCATACATGTGGATGGTTTATATAACTGACAGCCTCTAATAAATTTCATGTAAGGACAATTTGGAGAATACTTGACATGTTCGTGTAAAGGAATTTCCTTCCCAATTATGTAAACCTTGTCCACATACAAAACTCTTCACTTTACCACCCCCAACACAGAAAAATCCAGCTTTTCTTTTTTCGATTGTAAGACTGGGTAGGAAGTCCAATGAAAACTTTCAAGTCTTTTTAACTCTGATAAATAATTAGGGAAAGCAGGCTCGAGTGGTAAAGACATCTTGTCTGTTCTCTGTTCAAAATTGAAATGAGTTTTTGTGACGGATATTCATACCTTAAACCCATAGGGGAGTGTATCATATTTATCTACTACAAAACGTTTTGTGTATACAGATCTGAATGTTTTGGTTTGTGCTTCACTTGTGACTTGTCTGTTTTTATTACGTTTAATTTTATGTGTGTATTCAATGTTTATTTTGTAATTCTCTCTGTCTCGTGCGCACTCAACCATTCTCTCAAAATTAACTTTTTGTGATGTTTTGGAATCTAATGTGATCCCCTTAACTTTACATGTGGTATGTATTTCTCCATCTTTAATGTATTTGTATCCATAATTTTTTGGCCCTAATCCTACAAACTCTGTGATTTTTGCCTCTGGATGTTCATCTGTCTACTGACCTAACCTGCTATTTACAATTTTTGGGTTCCAAAGTGTGGGATTATGTATGTAAATACAACTGTCTGTGTCAAAGTATAAAACTCGTGTTCCTAATTGTTCTAAAACTTTGTACAATTCTAAACGCGCATACGCGGTTACAAACGATGCTACCACGACATTTGCTGAATTGTGTGGTGTGAAAACATCTGCAGTGTCAATATAGTTTACTAAAACAAATTGATCATGCTCAAAAAATTCCACATTCTTCACAATTTTGTTTTTGTTCTGTATTATTTCAAAATATTCTGATGGTTCATTTATATATTTTGTTTTAGTTTTTATATTGTTTTGTGCATTCTTTCCCCAGAGACAATTTAACATGGTTTTGGCAAATGATCTTTTTCCTTGATTTTTTTCAACATTCTCTAAATAAATGTTTTCAATCTGTGCATAATCTTTTTTAAATGTGTTTTTGTCTGTTTTTGTTTTCACCCAATCTGGAAGCCCGCTAGCTTCTTGTTTTATTTTTAAATATTTGTTCACATAATTTTTGTAAATCTCTGAAGACCATTCATCCCAGTGCCAAATCAGATAAGTCTCAATTAGGGTATATCCCAAATCCAGTGATTTGGCAAGTTCAACAGATGTCCATGTACCCACTATCGCACGTTGTTCTGGTGTGTGTTGGCAGTGATCTAATTCGTGTTCTGCACACATTTTGCAAAGTGTGAATGTCATTTTCTTATTACAATGAATAGGTAAAACTGGCAAAAAAAGATTTTGAGGTGGTAGAATCTTACACTTGATAAGCCCTCTGTATAGCCTTATTTTGCCAGTGTCTATGTTTTCCTTTGTGAGTATATCTGGATGAGAGACTGGATATTCTCTGTGTTTGTTCACATATGAGTAGAGTGAACAAATGTCTATGTATTTAATTTCTGTGTCTGTATTCTCATCAATTTTGTAATGTAATTTAATGGCATTTGTTCTCCCGCCAAACAATGCCTCACGTGGCTGAATGGGATCCATGTGTGGAAAAAATGTATCTATAGAAGCTTGAACATCTGGCTCTGTTTTGAATAGATGATCAAATTCGTGTTCCCATTATTCCTCTTATATTATACCCCAATGATTTGAAATGTTTTATGCGATCTTGGGTTTTCTTGTACAGAGATTGATAGAATTGTGAATTGATTGGATTTTTCTCGAATCTGTCAGGATAGCAAGTCTCACATCCATGCCACATACATCCATAAAATTCATAGATTGTGTTTGTCTCTTTGTGAAAACCATCTACATGATAATTTCCAATTCTAGTTTCCCCACCATTTAGTGCGTGTTGAATGTGTATGCCTTCTTCTTGTGCTAGTGGCTGTAAGAATCTAATAGCTTTCATGGAATATCAAACAGCAGTGGGATATCCTATGTCTGAAATGAGACCAACTTTGTTTTCTGGCATTGAATATTTCTGCCAAGCTTTATTACAAGCATCAGCTAAAGTTACAGCTTCCCTGAAACGATCTATCCCATCACATTCAATATATTTTTTTCTGAACTCGCCACACCCTCTACGTAATATATCCACATCAGACTTACATTACATGCCCATTTCTTTGGCAAAATTGAAAGTAGCATTACTAGTAAATTTTTGATTTTACCATTTAATAAAATCATCCCTGACTGGGGGAGACATAGAATCAGGCATGTATAATTTTGCATCTAAATAAGGTCCAATGTAGTTTTGATATGATTTTATGTTTGCCAGATGAGGAAAATAACCTTTTGCAAGTTCACTTAAACCAAATGTTTTAGGGAATTGTGCCAATCTCATAGAAAGGAAACTCAATGAATCGATGACTCTAACACCACAAGCTTTCAGAGAAATAATTTTGTTTCCATTCATGATGGCATCGGGTTTTGATGTAGCAGTTTCAATGAGATGTCTTAAGATAAATTGTGCATCAAACCCTCTTGAATTATGAGCAATGGCTGTTGTATCTAAATGTTCCTTACTGAAAAGCCAATTGCAAAAATCACTCAAAGTAGATTCTCCTTTAAAAATATATTCCCTTCTTCCAACTTTGTCACAGAAAATACATTCTTGATCTATAGGCTTGCAAATACACTCCCCACATGCACGGTGTGCAACACAGTAATTAGGGGTGTGGAGACCTGAGTCTTGCGTTGTTTCAAAATCATAAAACACAAAGGGTACTTTCGACATTTTGTCTTTCTTGGGTGGTTTGTATTTTGGAATGAAACAATAATGTTCGCTTTTGACTAATTGATAGCAATATTTGCATTTCTTGAAGCCATTGCAGATGTGTGTTCGCTCCCTGAATATATTTGCATTTTACATGATAGACATTTCTTCACTAATTGACACATTGATTTTTCTTGGTTCTGTAATAGAGTTGTGTGATTTTTATAACAAGATGAACTTACAAAATCTCTATTACAAGTGTAACAATGAACAGAATGTTCAGACGTGCATGGCAGTGGAGAATAGCAAACACAGCCTTTCGGGCATCTATGACGTTCTCTGTTATTATAGCCTACATTGCAATATTCACAATAGTAAACACACCCTAAAAACCCTGTGATTTTTGTGATGGTGTCGAAATGACGGTCGTGATGATAGATATGAATAACTTTTCTCTCTTTTGTAGTTTGCGGTGGTTCGTATAAAAACTTTTCTTTGAAAAATTGTGGATGAATTTTGATCACATAGTCTGGTGAGAGTATCTCTTGAATTTTATGATATTCCTCATACCCACAAGTTTTATTATATTCGAGGCCTGCTTTGTCCATTAACGCCTTTGCCTCATTTTCTTGAAACTTCACTTTTGAATTTTGAATTTTTTTCCATCTCTTTTGCCAAAATTCTGAATTATCTTTATCAACGTGGCATTTTCCCACTACAATGGCACGCGCAAAGCACATAGAATCATTGGTATTTTTAATTTCAATAATACTTTTCTTATTTCCAACCATTTTACCAACAGATGCAAATGAAATGGGTGCATTTCGCCCCGACCCATGTGGTAGTGAAGTGTGTGTTATTTCTAAAGATAATTTACCATCATGGATAGTAAAATTCTCATTTGATTGAATAACTTTTTCAATTTCATCTAACACTGTTTTACCATTTACCCCTATAGCCTTTGTAAAAGGAATAAAAATACCTACCTCAAGACCTGGATGGCGGATGGATATCCTCATGGGGTCGTTCTCTTGTATACCACATTCCTTTTTCACATCTTCCACCATTGATTGAAACATTTTACTTAGAAACTCAAATGGATTGTTGACATCGAATTGATTCAAAGTCACTTCACACATATGAGATTCTGAGTGAAATTTTCTGGATTGCCGCAACAGCTTAGGGTGAATAGAATACATTCTCCGTATGGAGTTTGTATTTTTAACAGTCAACCTCTGTTTCTTGCTGCTTACAAAATCTTCTATATCGCTATCATCTGAATCACTGTAGTCTACTAATGACCGCTTCATCTTTTTTTATTCATCAGAGGAGATCAAAATCACGTGTTTCAGTCTTATTAACTTCAAAGCATGTGTGAACCATCCCCCCCCCCCCCACCCCGTCTATTTATACTTTCGCTGAAAATCATTTTCTTATTCAGAAACAACATTCAGAAAATGTATTCAAAGCAAAATTTGTTTAACTTTCTTCATTTCAATTTTTCTCCCACCTGAATCTAACCGGTGGGACAAAAAGCGTGTGAAAGACTTCTTCGGTGATATTCCTTCCCTCTAACGTGGCAGTCAGCGGTGACGTGGTCCCCAACAGAGGAAAGTCTTATCCATAACTGTCACTCCACTCGAAAAAAATTTACAGACGGCATAGATTTTTACTCAGAGCGTCATTTTAGGTAACAGGATATATCACTAAATTTCCCCCTCAAAAATGAAATAATTTTTTTCACTTTTCTTGGGGGTATGTCGGCGGATTATACAACCACCGATCGTGAACCACCAAAACACGGCGTACAAATAATTGGGAAAAAATCCAATTATTTCTCCTTGATTTTAGATTAAAACACAAAGAAAATAAGTAAAATAAGAGACTAGCCACTTTTTTAAAAAAATGAATGAATGAATGTGGTGATGTGCATTGTATAACAAAAGTTTGACACCATGGTGTGTCTGAAAAGGGGATATTTTGTAATTCACCACATCTGGAAACGGTATAATAGCAACTACCAAATATTAAGCGTTTGAGAAATAACTCAAAGACGTCTCTACCCTCGGACCGTCTTGCTTATTTGCCACAGATTATTTTCTTGGGATAACAGCGTGATCATTGTTTTTGCTCCCTTACACCCACAGTCTTGTGGCGGACATTCTATTTCGACAGATGTTTCAAGTTTCATAACCATAAGAAAATTGTGTTTATGACCCCGCCAAAGTGTATTTTCAGTCATTTAGGGAAGAGCAAAAGGCGGCAGAAAATGCACTGAGTAATTCACGCGCCTTATCCCCACTGGTCAGATGATGGGTGATGAAATACGCAATGTATCAGTCAAATCTGGGGAGGGAGGCAGGTGATGGCAGAAATATTTCCATTACAAAAAGAAAAGCAAACTCAACCATTCCCCACCCCCCCCCCCCCCCCCCCCCTCGCGGGATTAATTATCTTGAATCAAAAAATTTACCGCCAACTCAAAATCCACAGTGTGGGAAGAAAAATAGGCCTCTGGCGTTGAAAAGTTATATGGAATTAACAAACTCCACTGCAAGGGAAAAAACTCTCATTTTTTCTACCAGTAACAGGTACATAATATTTTTTATCTCAAAAATCTACACTCTAGTCAGACATCTGCCAAGTTCACTCACTCGGGGGGGGGGGGGGGGGGGGGGCACGTGTGCGCGCGAAACAAAATCGCATCTCAACACTTAGAGAGAGAGAAAAAATGTCACTTAGTTTATTAGGGTTTTTTAAATACTGAATTCCACATTACAAAGAGAGTGATTCATGTGTAATTACATTTTGTCCACATGTATAATATATAAAATTCACATCCTTCCACACAGAAGAGACAAACTGGGGAAATTATAAGCTGGTCTATTTTTCACACTGCGATATTTCATCAGCTAACTGCATTCAGAGTCCTGTGGGGGTTCTATAATTTATAATGAAGAAATCATGAATTATTTCTCAGATAATTCTAACCACAGGAATGCTTGATCCCTTTACACGCGCAGTCTTGTGGTGAAAATTCTATTTCGACATATGTTTCAAGTTTCATAACCATAAGAAAATTGTGTTTATGACCCCGCCAAAGTGTGTTTACAGTCATTTAGGGATATCAAAAGGCGCCAGAAAATAATGCAATGATTATTTCACGCGCCTTGTCCCCATTGGTTAGATTTGGGCGGATGAAATACTCAATGTATTAGTTTTCACCGCCAGAATGTCACTCTTCCCCACAAAAAATAATTTGGAGGGAAAGACTGACAATGCGTAGCAAAAACATCTGAGGAGTAAATGATTCTGCAAAGCATGATTTTCAATGTGGTTAAGGTTTGTTTCAGAACGATATCTCAGAATTGCGCCTTCTTTTGCTGAATTCGTATCAACATATGTTACGAATTTAATACAGGCATAAAAGAGAATAGCTTTTCCTTTTCAGTTTGGTTAAAAGGAAAAGCTATTCTTTTTTTTGCCGGTAAAACAGTTTACACTGCAAAACATTCACTGTATGTTTTGTAGTGTAAAAAATGAAATTGTTTCTCGGGGTTAATGTCACAGTAATATCTAACGGTGAAATGTTGAAATCAGCTTAAAACAGTTTTGAAAAAGTATTGAAAACACAACACTGCCTGTCGATAAAAAACAATCAGTCCGTGAAGGAGTTTCTCCACAGATGCATTTAGTGAATTATTTTAAACATGTGTTTGAAAAAAAAGTATCTCTTACATGAGCTATTTGTAGAATATTTTCAGCCGGAATGAGAGATATGTTTTTCGCTGAGTAGCGGAGTGTTGTATTACAAATTGACTGCAAGACACACATTCACATCGGATTTATAAGACATTCGCGTGTAAAAAACACCCAGACGAAATCTGACAGTGTTTTTATATGTCGTGTCTTCCAGTAATAAATAGAAGAAAAAAACTTCATCAGTCGAGCGATGTATATTAGATAGTACGTTTTAAAAAAGCAGAACATTTTGTCAGTATATAAAGTGTATGGAAGACAAACCCACCTACGCCTGTCAGTATAAAGTAATTGGGAGGCCTCTACCCCATGACTCGATATACTCAACACTGAATTCCACATACCTCAATGTTGGCAGTGTGGCAGAAAAATTAAGATAGGATTCTCTCCATAGGGTGTCGTGGCCCTCAACTGCCATTTTTACCCGTGGCTGGCACTCTGGCGAAAAGCAATTAACACTGAATTCACCCTACCCCAAGGGTGTCACTATAGCGAAAAACAGTTTACACTGAAACCCCCATACCCCAGGACTGTCACTATGGCGAACAAATTAACATAAGATTCCCCATAGGGTTTTTTCGCCATAGTGACATTTTTTTTGCCATAGTGACAATTTTGGAGGCAGGAAAAAATTTTTAAAATCTTTTCCTGCCTCCAAAAAATGTCACTATGGCGAAAAAAATGTCACTATGACGAAAAAACCCTATGGAGAATCCTATGTTAATTTGTTCGCCATAGTGACAGTCCTGGGGTATGGGGGTTTCAGTGTAAACTGTTTTTCGCTATAGTGACACCCCTCACTACTCACGATACACATGTGTTTGATTAGGGGGAAAGAAATCGGTTTCTTAGAGCTTCTATCAATTTATCGTAATCTTTCCTGTCACCTGAGCTAAGGACAGATAATACCTGGGAGACACACTTGTCACACATGTAATGTGATTTTTCAAAAACGAAGCCATTTAATTGGATAATCAAATTACATGTTTATATTCAAGCATTGGCATTTTTGCATAAACATGTAATGTGTTTAAGAATAGCTAGATTGTCCATTTATTCATAAACATTAGCATTTATGTATAGTCATGTAATGACACAGACACACACCCGATTTATGAGAGCAACATCTTGTCCACCGAAGCCCCAATAGCATATCACACCATTGATTTGTACTCCGACAATACCCAACTATGAATACCCCTTTCATACTCCTCCAGTGGGACTCCCAACAATACCCCTCAAAACGACACCACTGCGAACCACCCTACAATGATAGTCGAAACTCAAACCCATGAACATACCGCCCGGTTTGACCTGTCACTGCCACAGTGCCCAAAAAATGTTTGACCCAATTGGCAGGCCTCCCAAATAAGCGAAAGTGCCCCTCCCGTCAAACTGTGAACCCCACAATGTTGTGTTGAAAAGATGTTCCGGCGACATTTGAAACAACAAGTAGCACCCCACTTTCTATTTTGCTACTTCCGACCCCATAAAGGGATTCCCTCCCAAATATACTCACAGTAGCATCCCCACCGTAGATTAACTGGTGCTTCCCTCCACCCTATATATCAAACAAACCCCTCCCTGGCCGCAATAACAGTTTCCCTTTCTCCTAGTACCCTAAAAAGTAAGAGGGACCCTCCTTCAGAGGGTTGAATCCTGCCAATCATATAATGGAAAATGCTCTCATGGCACGAGAGCATCGTCTGTCCCTACCAGGTTATAACGCATCCACCCCCTCCTTTTCACTACTCCCTTTCCCACAAAGGGCCCCTTTCCCGACAGATCTGAGTAGCTCCCTACATCCCTGATTTACCGACAATCTGATGCCTCCTGGTCCCTATATGCCTTCTCCCCGGAGATTTCTGCCTAGCTTGGGGTGCATCACCACCTCCTTTTCTAATCTGAGTCTAAACACTGAAAATTCTGGGAAACTCTCATCCAAATGTTGCCTGTGGTAGGTAGGTATCTGTTAGATGAAGGCCTGTGTGCCCAAAAATGTTTGTAATTTTCATAAGATTCTTCCCAATCTTCACTGTCATATTTGAATTAATGATTGGGATTTAACAGCATTCTACCTGCCAGCTCATACAGCGACTATATCAGTCCTATTGGTGGAGAAAACGCATAAATGCGTTCAGAGCTAATGCCAACTGTTGTTGGGAAGGTAAGTTGGCCATGTCCGAAGCCTTAAACGGGGCGCGCTTCGAATATGTTTTTAGAGTCTGAACAAACTACCCATCAAGAACGAAAGGTGAGAAGTATATATACTGAGCCAAAAAAGAAAGTGTAATAAATTTTGAGGAGCAATTGTTTGTTGTACCCGACGGTCCAATTGATCCCAAAGATGCTCGATTGGCGACAAATCTGGCATCAGTTTGATGCTCTGCTCCTCAAGAAAGTTGTGACAGATACGCGCCACGTGACATCAGGCATTGTCTTGCTGGAATAACTTCAATCCGACGTTAGCGTTGAACAACGGGACAACAACAGCGTTAAGAATTTCGTAACTATATCGCTGTCCATTCAGATTACCATCGATGAAGATCAACTGCATTTGATGGTGCAAGGAAATGCCTACCCAAACCATCACACTACCCCCAATGAAACGGTCGCATTCCCGCATGCAAGTATCAGAAAATCGTTCTCCTCGTCGGCGATGCACCGTTGCCCTACCATCAGCGCACCCTACCATCAGCGTGATTCATCACTAAAAAGAACTGTGCTCCACCACTGCTGAGTCTAGTGAACACGCTGACGTACCCATTCCATTCTGACGGTACGATGACGTTGGGTAAGGATTGGTCAATGTATGGACGCCTACTGTGGATGTCGTCTTTGTGCACTGATTCTATTGTTAGTTCTACCAGGAGTAAATGCTGCTATCCTCGTCGCCGGAAGGAAGCGATTCCGCAAGTGAGACGTCCTGATGTGTCGGTCTTGTGCAGGGGTTGTAACTCTTGGTCGACCTGAATGCGGTCGGTCGGCTGTAGATCCAGAGGTTCTACACCTTCAAATGAGACGGTAAATAGTGGCCACAGTGACTCCGAACTCAGCAGCGATCTCATCTGGAGGTATCCCATCCTCATACATACCAATGGCACGCAACCTCTGAGTTTCGGTTAACCTTGTCATTTTTAGCTCAACTTTGACGTAAGGCAAATTTGAGGTTATGCCATGGCCCGTCGTCCGTCTGTCCATCAACAATTCAATACGGCTCGGGCTAGAGGCCGTATTTATGAACCGATCTTTACGAAACTTCTTGAGTACCTTAGTTATCACCATGGGACGAGAACGAGTGTTTTGGGGTGCGGTCCAAAATTCAAGATGGGCACCAGCAGCCATTTTGTACCTTATTTAGTGCAAACAGTTTTTCATACAGAACTTCTGTATGAAAGTTCTGATTCAAATAAATTTCTGGCTGAATGTTTAGTGACATGGTATACATCACATATAATACGGGTTTTTTTTCTCGTGCAGAAATTCTGCAAATTAGATGAACTTAGATTTTTTCAGTGCTACTTACACACAGTAAGTACACATGTCAATACGGCTTGGGCTAGGGGCTGTATTTATGAACCGATCTTCACGAAACTTCTTGGGTACCTTTGTTATCACCTTGGGATGAGAACGAGTGTTTCTAGGTGCGGTCCGAAATTCAAGATGGCTGCCAGCGGCCATTTTGTATCGAAATTAGGTCCAATCAGTTTTTTGTACACAACTTCTATACGGCTGAGGCTAGAAGCCGTATTTATAAACCGATCTTTACGAAACTTCTTGGGTACCTTTGTTATCACCGTGGGACGAGAACGAGTGTTTTGGGTGCGGTCCGAAATTCAAGATGGCCACCAGCAGCCATTTTGAACCAACATTAGGTCCAATCAGTTTTTGTACCTTATTTAGTGCAAACAGTTTTTTGTACAGAACTTCTGTAGGAAAGTTCTGATTTGAATAAATTTCTGTATTAATGTTTAGTAACATCGAATACATCACATATAATACAGGTTTTTCTCTCGTGCAGACATTATGCAAATTAGATGGACTTTGATTTATTCAGTGCTACTTATACACAGTAAGTACACTTGTCAATATGGCTCGGGCTAGTGGCTGTATTTATGAACCGATCTTCACGAAACTTCTTGGATACCCTTGTTATCACCTTGGGACGAGAACGGGTGTTTCTGGGTGCGGTCCAAAATTCAAGATGGCTGCACCGAAATTAAGTCCAATCAGTTTTTTGTACACAACTTCTATACGGCTCAGGCTTGAGGACGTATTTATGAACCGATCTTTACGAAATTTCTTGGGTACCTTTGTTATCACCTTGGGACGAGAACGAGTGTTTTTGGGTGCAGTCCGAAATTCAAGATAGCTGCCGATGGCTATTTTGTGCCGAAATTAGGTACAATCAGTTTTTGTACAAAACTTCTATATGAAGGTTCTGATTTGAATAAATTTTTGAATGAATGTTTAGTAACATGGAATACATCACATATAATACGGGTTTTTTTCTCGAGCAGAAATTATGCAAATTAGATGAACTTTGATTTATTCAGTGCTACTTATACACAGTAAGTGCACATGTCAGTACGGCTCGGACTAGAGGCTGTATTTATGAACCGATCTTAACGAAACTTCTTGGGTACCTTTGTTATCACCTTGAGACAGGTAATGTGACCTTGACCTCGGCACCAGAAACATGTTTTAGATAATCTCTTTTTGTTCCCCTCTTGGGCTAATTGCCTTGTAATATTCTGTCTTGGTTTCGCCTTTGTTTCTAGCACCGTGCTTTAGTTCCTCTGTGCCTGTGTAGACTTTCGACTATTTCACTTAATATACCCAGCTTTTTACTAATTTTCTCTATGTCAGCATTGGATTCCATCGCATGATGATAATTCTGTTCTCCAGGCATACGGTCAGTGTACCGAAAAGCTTCAAGTTCAACTACAGTGTGTATGGCTGCTTCCAGATTCACCGGTCTTGTCTGCTGAATCTTCAATACCATATCCTTATCTTGTTGAAGCACATCACAAAAAGCATATTTTTTTGTCCCGAATTTCTGTATGAAAGTTCTGATTCAAATAAACTTTTGTCTGAATGTTTAGTAACATGGAATACATCACATATAATACGGGTTTTTTTCTCGTGCAGAAATTCTGCAAATTAGATGAACTTAGATTTTTTCAGTGCTACCTACGCACAGTAAGTACACATGTCAATACAGCTTGGGCTTGGGGCTGTATTTATGAACCGATCTTCACGAAACTTCTTGGGTACCTTTGTTATCACCTTGGGACGAGACCGAGCGTTTCTGGGTGCGGTCCGAAATTCAAGATGGCTGCCAGCGGCCATTTTGTACCGAAATTAGGTCCAATCAGTTTTTTGTACACATCTTCTATACGGCTCAGGCTAGAAGCCGTATTTATGAACCGATCTTTACGAAACTTCTTGGGTACCTTTGTTATCACCGTGGGACGAGAACGAGTGTTTTGGGTGCGATCCGAAATTCAAGATGGCCACCAGCAGCCATTTTGAACCAAAATTAGGTCCAATCAGTTTTTGTACCTTATTTAGTGCAATCAGTTTTTTGTACAGAACTTCTGTAGGAAAGTTCTGATTTGAATAAATTTTTGTATTAATGTTTAGTAACAACGAATACATCATATATAATACAGGTTTTTCTCTCGTGCAGACATTATGCAAATTAGATGGACTTTGATTTATTCAGTGTTACTTATACACAGTAAGTACACATGTCAATACGGATCGGTCTAGGGGTTGTATTTGTGAACCGATCTTCATGAAACTTCTTGGGTACCCTTGTTAATACCTTGGGACGAGAACAGGTGTTTCTGGGTGCGGTCCAAAATTCAAGATGGCTGCACCGAAATTAGGTCCAATCAGTTTTTTGTACACAACTTCTATACGGCTCAGGCTTGAGGACGTATTTATGAACCGATCTTTACGAAACTTGTTGGGTACCTTTGTTATCACCTTGGGACGAGAACGAGTGTTTTGGGGTGCGGTCCGAAATTCAAGATAGCTGCCGATGGCCATTTTGTACCGAAATTAGGTACAATCAGTTTTTGTACAGAACTTCTATATGAAGGTTCTGATTTGAATAATTTTTTGAATGAATGTTCAGTAACATGGAATATATCACATATAATACGGGTTTTTTTCTCGTACAGAAATTATGCAAATTAGATGAACTTTGATTTATTCAGTGTTACGTATACACAGTAAGTGCACATGTCAATACGGCTCGGGCTAGAGGCTGTATTTATGAACCGATCTTCACGAAACTTCTTGGGTACCTTTGTTATTACCTTGGGACAGGAACGAGTGTTTTGGGTGCCTTTGTTATCAGTGTGCTATGAGAACAAATATTTTTGGGTTCAGTCAGACCCACTCTGGGACTCAAAGATTTCTTTTCTAGTTTAGCATCTGTCGCCCACCTTTACAATACTTTACCTATACATTTGTTACAGGCCACGGTCAGCATTTATGTACAGACCTTTACAATACTTTATATGTACCTTTGTTATCAGGTCATTACCTGGATGTGTGTCGTTGCTGTGCCACATACTATACATGTACATGTCTTACACAAGCTGAGCTACAGTGTCATTGACACTTTCATTTAAAATGTCGGAAGACAAAAACTAGCGTGTTTCTCAATAACCCAGGCTCTCCAGCACAACATAACACAAAGAAAATCGTCGGTCACCCATTCAATTTGATATTCTCGGGTAGCACGTGCTATTTTGAAATCCGTAGCAAAATTGTATACGGTTGGGTGGACAACAACATGTCATTAAACTTTTTGCCCGACTTCTTGTCCACAAACATGCAACTTTAGAACTATTATACTTCATCCTTTATGCTATTTTTTCACATTTGTTTTTATTATACTTTCTTTTTTGACTCAGTATATATAACATTTAAAGGGCCACACAGGTTCGTGTTTCAATAATGTTTTTTTATAAAACCAACTGCATGACATTTCCCGTGTCAAAATGCCGATGTAAATTCTCGGTCCTCAACAACGCAATGTTTACCATATAAATAAGCTAAAATAGTTTTTTTCTTTGGACCAAAAAACTATTTGAGGCTCAATTATTGAGCAAAAACTGCGTTGTCGAGGACCATTGTTCTAGCTCTTTTAAGCATTTAGTATATGACCTCGATACTTTACATTTTGACACAGGGAATGGCATGCAATTGACACATGAACCTGCGTAGACCCTTTAAGCCCATCATTGGTCACCATTGATTTGTCCTCCGACAATACCCTACCATCAATACAATTTTCACACTCCTCCAGTGAGACTCCCAACATTACCCCCTCAAAATGACACCACTGTAAATCATCTTACAAGGATATTCGAAACCCAAACCTGTGAACATACCGGCTGCTTTGATCAATCGCTGCCACAAAAATGTTTGACCCAACAGCGAATATGCAAAACCACACCCACCCCTCCCTTTTCGCTACTCCCTACTTGTTGTTCCAACATATTTTCAACACAACATTGCGGAGTTCAATGTTTGGCGGGAGGGGCACTTTCGCTTATTTGGTAGGGCCGCCAATTGGGTCAAACATTTTTTGGGCGCTGTAGCAGCGATAGGTCAAACCGGGTGGAATGTTCACGGGTTTAAGTTTTCGACTATCATTGTAGGATGGTTCGCAGTGGTGTCGTTTTGTGGGGTATTGCTGGGAGTCCCACTGGATGAGTATGAAAAGTTTTTTCATAGTTGGGTATTGTAGGAGTACAAATCAATGGTGTGATGCGCTATTGGGGTTTGGGTGGGCAAGATGTTTCTCTCATAAATTGGGTGTGTGTCTGTGTCACCTTGTGAGTTAAGAGGGAGTGGTCCTGGGGAACTATGCTCTTATGGATGGCGAAATTAAGGTTTTCCAGGTTGGAATGGGTTTCAGTCGGTGAGAACATAGGGGTCCAATCAATCTTATGGGACGGGATGTCCTGTATTACTGTTGGTTCATGAGTTGACGTTGAGGGTGGGACTCCCAAGTGCTGGGGGTGGGGCTATCCTGTGACCGGGTGAGAGTGCCATGTTGCTGCTGGTTAAGGGTGGCAGTAAACGACGTTGAGGGTGGGGGGCATCTTGTTCCGAGATACTGGGGATCGAGTTCAGGTTGTCCTTTTTTATATGCGCGGGACTGGATACTTCACCATTGGAGTTGTCACTTTTGGGTATCTCCCTGGAGGAACACAAAGACACCATAATCCTATGTTTTGAGTCGGCGTTAGAGAAGCTCGACGAGGACGAGGTGATAGATTGGTGTAAGACAATGATCAAGAGTCAAGGCCAACCGAGGCCTTTAGAGTTTGAAATTGATGAATTTCGGATAATGGTTAGAAATGTCGCGAAATACGATCGAGGAAGTATTTTGCATTTTATTACTGGATACAGAATATCCCATTGAGATCTTGTGAAGGAAAAAAAATATTAAATTAAAAAGTTGGAGGAAAAAAATTCTGTATATTAATTTTTTAAAAAATGGATAGATTCATAGATGAAATGAAAACACGAAAAGGAGAAGGGAGTCACGATTTTCTCGTAGATGTGTTTTACAGAATATTTGCCCATCTTGTGAAAGAAAATATTCCCAGAGTATTGAAAGAAAGATGTTCCGGTTGCTAGTTTAGATGATGCAACGTAAACAACGTCTGGGTACCCCTTCCCTTTTACTGATAGCTCTACACCTCCCCCAAAACACATGGCATCGTTTTTATAATAATATCACACACTGCAAGAGGAATAATTTGAAGCTGTTTAATTGTTCCATTTATTTCCACATTGTCGGGAATTAGTTGAGGCTAATATCCGCCGAGGGTAGGAAAACGTCACAATCAAATTTCATTGCACGAACTTGAAATCAAGGCACATAGTTCCAAAAACAGAGTTAAAAACATTTTGAAAATTAGTCGGCAGATACTGAAGATATTACGCGAACAACTTCGGAAGTACTATTCTTACATTTTTGTGCTTACATTTTTTTTTTCAGCCTTTTTCTGCCTTTTTCAGCATTTGCTATTCGAAATTATAAAAATATAATCACCATAGACACAGGACTTGGCCGCCAAAACGGCGTTTGCCACCAAGATGGCGTTTGCCGCGAGAACAGCATTGGCCACCTACAGGCTTTGGTTGTGCTTCGTTGGATGGCTTCTTGAAATTCACTTGGCGATTTCAAAACCATCCACTACGATATGATGATTATAAAATATTGTGGTGCATAATGAGGATTATAAAATGAGGGGAGTTAAACCCCACCCCTCCTCCCCTTTACAGGGGCGGCGGAACCGGGGGTGGCTGGGGGGGGGGGGGGTCAGCCCCTCCACTTTCTTTGCCGGTCCATGTTTTTTTGTATGCACAACCAATGACTGGTGAAACAAGGGGCGGATCCAGAGCCTCCCCTATATTTTCGCCAGCTATGTTTCTCACGTACTGGTTCAGTTTCGATGGATTTCGGATCATTTTTTGCAGTATATGGCAGCAAACGCTAAAATGTATACAGTCCGTTAATAAATCGGTTGGTAACCGGTTCTCGTCAGATCACCGAAGTTAAGCAACGTCGAGCCCGGTTAATCCTCGGATGGGTGACCGTCTGAACGATAAATTCGGACTCCCGCGTTGTGTCCTTGGGCAAGGCACTTAACCCCGATTGTCCACATGGAGTCACAATGACCCCGTATATTAAGGCGTACTGCACGTCAATAGTACGCATGTCCAGTTCAACCAATCTAACCCTGCCTGTGCTGCAGGGGGGGAGTTACGATGTTGGCGGCTGGCAGCTGCTCGTCGTTGCTCGGTGGTTCTCTCCGGATACTCCGGCTTCCTCCACCCGTAAAACTGTCACGGTCATGATTAGCCATTGTGCAAAGTATATGACCTTAAACACCAATAAATAAATAAATAAATAAATAAATAAATAAATAAATAAATAAATAAATAAATAATAAATCGGTTAACTGAAGTAGATCGTAATCTTATAGACACACAAGTACCAAATCCACCCCAGACAAGATAATCTACAGACAGTATAATTGCAGTAAACGTCTGGTAAAGCATACAGGTGAGGTCTATTTATCAGCTTTGGTCGTTACGACCAAAGCTGATAAATAGACCTCACCTGTATGCTTTACCGACGTTTTTAACGACTCTCAAAGTGTGAAATCTTTCAAATACAGCTCCTGAAAAATCTCAATATATCCATTCAGATGCATGGAAATGGGGGTTTTGGTACCCTGGAATTTAAATGTTTCATACCGAAGACCATCCATCGGCCGATCCACCCCCTCCACCCCCACTTTGAAAATCGTTCCGCCGCCCCTGCTTTATGATCATCACATTTTTGTTTGGATCATAGACAAGGTACCTTTTGCCTATTTATTTTAACCTGACGTTTGCACACAGCGCACAAATGACATCCAAGTATCTGATGTCAGATAAGTTATCTTTCGAGCAAGGGTAGCTGTATTATTTTTTTTTTTTCAGAGTTTTATTTCCCGGGGGAGCAGCTGGAATCGACCCTGCTGTAACTGGATACGCACGATCGGGTCAGATTTTATATAATCTTGCTATACAGGTTAGTATTTAGTGATAGACAACAAAGCACAACTGGGGATAGTACTTGTTGTATGTGAGGGGGATTTCCGACACACACATTGGCAAGCAGGATGTGACAACATTTTCACATGCCTGGCACGTTTTGGTTGTCAATAGAAGCTCCTGAGAACGACCATGTTGTAATTTACTTTAGTGGTGTCAGTTGGGACACATGTTTCCGCCGCCCTTTTGTTTGATGGGGTGGCTATCATGGTTTCCATGGTGGCACGTGGTTACTGGGGATTGGCACCCCACTTACAGAAACCCTTTTAGTCCATAGAGGTGAGCAATTGCTTTATAGCTCATTTGCTCATTGAGCAATTATGGGTAGTTGGTGTACAGCTCATTTGCTCGAGATTCGAGCCGTTCGAGCAATATCTTTTTCACTAACTGCTCGATAGCTCATTTGGGGAATCTGGAATATGTATAAAAAGTCGTTAGAATAAACATACTGTATTCAGCTGCTTCCAGAAGTAGAAGACAACGTTGATAGTGATATGAACTGAGGCCCGTGGCGAAAGTAGTGTAATGATAGGTCATAAGGGTTGTAGTAGGACCACAACTAAGTAATGGGGGACTCCCTAGCACAGGACTGAAGAGTAGTAGCCAATACTAATGGTACAGGGGATTAATGGTACAGAACTCTAAGGGCGGTAGAAGGCTATAGTGTTGGGTGATCACAATAGAGGCAAATCAAAGGATAGCTAGTTCAAGACAAGGTGGAAGCCGATGGTAATACCACCAGGGGCTGTATAGGTTCTAGGCATCCCACTTGCGGAATCCCATTATGGAATCCCTTTTCCAGAAATGAGTCGAAGAGTCGCAAGAGCATTTGCTCGTTTACTCGTTCGAGCAAGCAGTAGCGGAAGCCAAGTATGATAGTGATATGAACTGGGACACTTAGCGCCAGTAGTAGTGCCACAAGTTAGTAATGGTTGACAAACCGAATATGGGGGAAATCCAAACCAGAAAACTACTCCCATTGAATCGAACACACTCTCTGAACATACCCTCTTCCTATTAGTGGGGTCCGGGTCTCATAGCAACTATGTGCTACCACAGGAATTAAGAAGGCGGCCGCCTCCACTATATAAAAGGGATGATGGAAACACGTGCCACCCTACCAATTCGCGTTGCGCATGCGCACTGTCACTAAGTATCACTATAGTAATGATGTCGCAGCCTGACTGCTCAAGCGGACTACCATGACAACCCAACATGGAGCCACTGGGTCACGTGGCTATGATGCCACACGAGATCCCCCGATGAGATCCCCAAACTAGATCTGAAACATACAAAACATACTACTGCTCTGTCCTCGTTGAAATTAATCTCATAGAATGTAATGTACTGGTGTCATGCGCCATTTGGCTCAGTGAATATTTTTGAAATGGGAAGCTGTCTGTCAGCACCTGGGGTGGAATACATACGACCGATTAGGATCCATTGTCATACTGTGAAGAAAATTGTCGTATAATCAGTGTGATTGGTAACCTTTGTCGAGATACATAGAGCTATGTTCGGATTTTTGCCGGGTTACATAAAATCACGCATCGTTCTGCGTGCTCAAGAGAGATAAATTCTACTTGAAAGTTGACCCGGGAAGACGAATTACGTCCAAAAAATAAAGCTACACGTGGTTTGGGTATTACAGATTCCAGTAATAATAACAGAGTTACTGTTGCATACAACACTTCAATGAAGCCTGATGACAAACTGTTCTAAGTTGGCGGAATAACTACCAACTAAAGAGCGGAATCTTCAATTCGAGAATCAATTCGATTGGATATCCTCTGCCTGATTCGATTCTACACAAAATTAAAGAATGTCAGGGCAGGCGAACTGTCTGCTCTTGAATCTGCAAATTTATGAACCGATTTGATGAAACTTCTCACACATTATTACAAACATGTAGACATATCGTCGCCTGAGTGCTAGAATGTCCTATGTCCCACAGGGGACATAGGACATTCTAGCACTCATGCGACGATATGCACACTCTTCAGTTTTTATGTTACAACAATTTTTAATTAGATTATCTTCTCTTGAATTTAGATTTAATTTTCAATTTTTTATGCAATTGTCATGAACAGGATTCAGGTAACAATTCTTTTTTCATAATCACTTGTAAGACGACACCTACATCCATCAAAAGTTTTATATGTAACTTATTTAACTAATTTATTTATATTCTATGCATGTTTAATAATTTATTTATGAAATGTATATACAGCCCCCCCCCCCCCCTCCCACGTTCGGTCGATCATGTGTGTGCGGTAAGGGGGTGGAGGTATGAATCACCCATTATTATATTTAGGGGACATAGGACATTCTAGCGCTCAGGAGACGATATATCAAATTCTTCCATTAACCAGTGCTTCTATTCCTGCTCTTCGTTAACTTGGAGAGAATTAAGACTCTTGACGCTATACTTATCTCTCAGTTGTGCATAGTGTTCGCGTTACGATGTCATGCCACTGGTATGTAACAAGTCATCTGTGGGTTTTTCATTGACAGGCAAATAACAAGAACAACTATTTTCCTATTTGGGGGACGTGTGAGGGATTCCAGCTGCTAACCTTTCTAACTGCTGGTAAAAATCTCCTACAACATACAGACACAGATAATATAAGCCTCCCTTTGGAGTTTACAAAAGGTAAGTTTAAGTTTGAACCACTTAAAATACACCTGGAACTTAATTAAGTACCACCTGAAATGTTTCATGACAGTGAAGTTGCTGTTACTACTGATTGTTATGTTTTAAGGATTGTCATGTCTTGCAGTACATTTCATCTAGTGAAACATGATGTTTCGGGTTGATAGCATACCCCAAACACATCCCTCTCGTCCACGTGAAGCATGCTTCCCACGAATAGAAATACTGCTTACGTGCCCAGGAACATCAGATCTACTGTTCCTTATGGTGGAGGATCAGTAATGATCTGGGGATGCCTCTCACATGATTGTAAACTTGATATGGTGACTGTACGTGGGAATCTCAGTGGTCATCAGTACATCCGGCACATTCTCAATCCGTCATTTGTGCCTCATATTGACAACCACCTGTTGGCTACTCGCCCTGTATTCATGGACGGCAATGCAAGGCCACATCGTTCCCATGCTGTGAGAGCATTCCTTCAGAGCAACGCTATTACAACACTACCTTGGCCTGCAATGAGCCCCGATTTGAATCCCTTAGAACAGATCTGGGACTTTCTTGGACGTCATGTGCAAGCAAAGGATCCGCCTGTACAGAATTTGGCCAATTTGGAAGCTGCATTGCATGAGGAGTGGCGGCCGTTGACTCTGGACCGTATCAGAAGGCTCGCTGGTAGCATTAAGATGAGAGTTCAGGCTGTCAACCGCGCACGTAGTGGATACACTGGCTACTGACGTCAGACACTGTTATTTTGTTCAAGAGATCACAAGTTACATTTTTGTCAGTATTTACCGGCATTATTTCATCGTGGACCTTTCCAGCACCATACTTGTCGAGAGAACAGTTTTCAACCAAAAACATTGGTGACAGATGTGTGTAATTAACGCCATTAAAATGCTGCATATTTTCATCATTGTGTTGTCTTTCTTTTGTCAATAGACCATTCTTTCCGCAAGCAATCACTTTTGGCCATCTGAAAGATAGCATGAAAGTAATGACAGTTTCTATGAACACCACTGCGAAAAACAATTGGGTTCCAGGTGTATATATACACAACCATTACTTGCAGTCGATGTTTGAAATAAACTCACACCTTTAACATTGTATATCAACTTCATTCCTTTTTTCTATGCACCAGGCTTGGGGCGAATACTTTGTAAATGTATTCGAATACGAATACGAATACTTTGGAATTTCATGAATACGAATACAAATACACAAATTTTCAAATGTATTTGAATACGAATACAAATACATCACAATGTATTCATGAATACATTTTTGAATACTTGAATACTTTTTAAATTAGAAGTATTTATAGCAAGGCCTTTAAGTTTTTTGTTTGTTGGGTTAAAAGTCATTTTTAAACTGATGGTCCTTTAGCTGAAGCTTTAATTGTGCTTACCATGCTTTGTTGGAAAACTAAAGTAATTACCTGACGGGAAATCCACTCTATGGGTGTCATAGTAATTAGACTACTCTCTATGGACAACACATCACAAAATGTGAGTGGATTACCTCTAAAAAATCACAGACTGGCATTTTCTTCCTGAAAGTTAAGTATCAATTGCAATGACACCACATAAGAAGGACTAGTAAAGTTTTAGCCAATGCACTTCATTTTTAAACCTGGAGGTCTGTTAGCTGAAAGTTTGCTAACAGCAGTAGTATTTTCTTTATAATATTTACGTGCTTTCGCCGATTATAATTAGACATACTGAGCTGTACAAAGGTGACCTTAAACAGGAATAAATAAATAAATATGTGTTTTCACTGTGAAATGGGGGCGCGGTGGCTCAGTAGGTAGAGGTGCAGGCTGCAAGCCGAGAGGTCCTTGGTTCGAATCCCACCTGCAGCATCCGCGTTGTGTCCTTGGGCAAGACACTTCACCCCCATTGCCTTTGTGGGGGCACGGTGGCGTTGTGTACTAAGGCGTACTGCACGTCGATGGTGCGCTTGTCTTCAACCAATGCTAACCCTGCTTGTGTGGAGTTAGTATGTTGGGGAGCTGACAGTTGCTCGCCATTGCTCGGTGGTTCTCTCCGGGTACTCCGGCTTCCTCCACCCGTAAAACTGTCGTGGTCATAATTAGCCATAGTGCATAAATATGTGACCTTAAACACCAATAAATAAATAAATAAATAAATAAATAATTCTCTGTGAAATAATGGAAAAATAGAAAAACTTTAAATAAATCCAAAAATTTTAGAATATAATATCATTGAATAACTGAGTTGTGTCCAATAACATAAGTTTTTTTGTTTTATTTTTATTGTCCATGTTTTCAACAATTTAAAAAGCCACGGGGATATATGGCCATTGTTACATAAATAGGTTGTATTGTGACAAGTTAATTGATAATTAAGTCTACTGTCTGCTTTGAATGCATAAATTTCAGACAAGGTGTTTGGTGGTATATAAATAATATCAGGGATTATTAAGTCTTTAATATTGATATGAGGTGTGAATTTGTTGTCTGGAGTCCATGGGCTTGATCTGTAAAAACCTTTTATTCAGTATATGGTTCTTTAATTCCAAAATATAGAAAGTATTAAAAAAGTATTCAAAATGTATTCATGAATACAGATTATATACACACAAAAAAAGTTAAGCACCCCCTGATATTTTTGATGATTTCCCCCCTCTGATTATTCGAAATAGTTGAACAAGGTGCAATGATGGGAAGAGTAGGGTTTGCACGATACGTTGTAACCAGTGATGTGTGACAGTCGTGCTTGCATCGCTTGTGACAATTCGTGCAACATGCTACTCTCGCGGATCACAAAAGCAGTATGTACCGACTGTATTTGTGGGTGTTTAACGCAGTGCGAAACGGGCATTTAAGCATATCATTGAACATGGCACGGAGACGATTGTCAATGGAGATAAGGAATCAGATTATTGGTATGCATTCCGCAGGAATGTCCTTTAAGGCCATAGGACGAAATATGGGCTACCTTTACACTGTTATTAGCCGCTTAGTCCGGAAGCATGCGCAGACCAGAAGTGCAATGGACCGTCCAAGGTCAGGAAGACCTCCTGTCACTACACCGCGAGAAGACAGGAATCTGATACGATTTGCTCGCCGAGAACCCTTCAGTACAAGTTCTCAGATGAAAAGACTGGGGTTACCAAATCGACCCATCAGCACCAGAACAGTCCGAAATCGTCTCAAAGCGGCAGGATTAAAGGCCAGAAGAGTCATTAAACGTCCCTTGTTAAGAGACCACCACAAACGTGCACGTTTGGCATGGTGTTTGACCAGACGAGACTGGAATCTGAGGTCCTGGAGGAAAATTCATTGGTCAGACGAAAGTCGATATTTACTGCACGTTACTGATGGACGTATACGCGTTTGGAGACAGAAGAACACAGCTTATACCCCCACGAACATTCAGCCAACTGTTGCGTATGGAGGTGGCTCTGTTATGGTGTGGGGATGCCTGTCCCATGATTGCAAGCTGGATTTGGTCACCATCAGGGGCAACTTAACCGGAGCTCAGTATATCCGTGACGTCCTTCAGCCAGTCGTTGTCCCACATTTCGACAACCATCCGCTTGCTACACGACCTCAGTATATGGACGACAACGCCAGGCCTCATCGATCACGTGCCGTAGTGGATTTCACGAGAGCCAATGCAGTAACAACTCTACCCTGGCCAGCTGTAAGCCCAGATCTGAATCCTCTGGAGCATGTACAGGACATTATAGGGCGGCGAATGCAGGCAAGGAAGCACCAGTACAGACTTTAGACCAGTTGGAAGCAGCTCTGCATGCTGAATGGATGTTATTGACCCGAGAACAGATCCGACGTTTGACTGGAGGCATAAGGCGTAGGGTGGAGAGTGTCATCCGTGTACGTGGCGGGTCCACCCGGTACTGATTATTCTTACTGAAGACGTACTCTAGTGTCTTCGAAGAACATTTTTATGTGACAATATCAATGTTAACGCTCTTTCTGTGACTTGTCCATCCAAACTTTGAGGGCTGTGTTTCATGGTAAAAACAGTTCTTGTGATAACATGATGTAATCTCTATTAAATTACAATCACAGCTGGCCATTGTTGCGTTTTAGTCTTGCCAGATGATTGTTCTTTCAGATGGCATTAGCATTTTCGAGTATTTCAGGGCTATTGCGGATTATACATGCTTTTGCCATTCGGTTTTGTGAAAATATCAGGGGGTGCTTAAATTTTTTCTTTGTGTATATTTTAATGTATTTGAATACGAATATGAATACATATATTCATAACATTCAGTGAATACTGAATACGTGTGAATACTTGATAAACTGTATTCGAATACGACTGAATACGAATACCCCAACCCTGCTATGCACATTGCGGCTATACATTCTTAACCCATAAAGTATGGGCCATTTTCAGAGTTTCTACTGCTACATAGCCTTCAAGCTGTCTGTTTAAATGTGCAGCATTGAAGACTTGTTTTTTGTTTTGTTTTTTTTTTTTTTTGAAAATCAAAGGAGAACGACCAACAGCCTCCTGCGTAAAGGTTCCGCAGGTCGAAAATTTCCCAGAGCCTTAATGGTTAAAAGAGTTTCAGTATGTTTCCAATAGATTTATTGTGCGAACACGAATTTAGAATCCTCTTTCAGTGGAAGCCCAAAAGTAATCACTCTGTCCGCCTGTCTGTCGGCATATTCCTGTGACGTACGACAACTCAAGTATCCTTTGACCAACTCTCATAATTCATAATATTTATGCACAATATTGAAATTGATTAAACGAAGCTCACTTTCGTTTTTGACGGTTTTTTTTGTCTTTTCTTTCCAGGGATATGGGACTTGAATCTTATAAAAAATCGCAATTTTTACATGTCATATGATAACTCAATAATGCTTTCACCAAATCTCTTGAAATTTTGTAGCAATGTTAGAATCAGTAAAGGCCAAAGCGCTTTCAATTTTTACGATTTTCAGGTTTGTCATTCTGGAGTTATGGGACTTTACTTGTAAAAAATGACATTATACCAAGTCAAAAAAGAAAGTATAATAGAAACAAATGTGAAAAAATAGCATAAAGGATGAAATATAATAGTTCTAATATTGCATGTTTGTAGACAAGAAGTCGTGCAAAGAGTTTAATGACATGTTGTTGTCCACCCAACCATATACAATTTTGCTACGGATTTCAAAATAGCACGTGCTACCCGAGAATGTCAAATTGAATAGGTGACCGACGATTTTCTTTGTGTAATGTTGAGCTAGAGAGCCTGGGTTATTGAGAAAACGTTCAGACATTTTAAAAAATGCCAAGGTTAATCGGAAATCAGAGGTTGCGTGCCATTGTATGCATGAGGCTGGAATACCTCCAGATGAGCTCGCTGCTGAGTTCGGAGTCACTGTGGCCACTATTTGCCGTCTCATTGGAAGGTATAGAACCACTGGATCTACTGCCGACCGACAGCATTCAGGTCGACCAAGAGTTACAACCCCTGCACAAGACTGACACATCAGGACATCTCACTTGCAGGATCACTTCCTTCTGGCGACGAGGACAGCAGCAATTACTTCTGGTAGAACTAACAATAGAATCAGTGCACAAACTGTCCGCAACAGATTCGCTGAACACGGCATCCGAAGTAGGCGTCCATACCACCTACCAATCCTTACCGAACGTCATCGTATCGTCAGAATGGAATGGGTACGTCAGCGTGTTCGTTGGAGCACAGTCCTTTTTAGTGATGAATCACGATTTTGTCTACGGCGCGCTGATGGTAGGGCAAGAGTGTATCACCGACTAGGAGAATAGTTTTCTGATGTGTGGGAATGCGGCCGTTTCAGTGGGGGTAGGGTAATGGTTTGGGAAGGAATTTCCTTGCACAATCGAACACTTCATCGATGGTAATCTGAATGGACAGCGATACAGGGATGAAATTCTTAATGCTGTTGTTGTCCCGTTGTTCAACGCTAACGTCGGATTGCAGTTATTTCAGCAAGACAATGGCCGATGTCACGTGGCGCGTATATGTCGTGACTTTCTGGACGAGCAGAGCATCGAACTTCTCCCCTGGCCTCCACTTTCGCCAGATTTGCCGCCAATCGAGCATCTCTGGGATCAATTGGACCGTCGGGTACGACTTCATGATCTTCAGACGTTAGGCGACGGTAATGTTCTAATGCAGGATTGGAACGCAATTCCACAGGGGACATCCAGAGACTTATCAGGTCTATGCGTCATCGATGTCTTGCCATCCGAGGGGCAAACGGTGGGCATACATGCCATTGACTGCATGTGTGAACTTTTCATTTCACCCCATGTCTGAATTGCGACGTCCTGGCGTGACACTGGCAACAGTAAGAACATGAAATTATGCAAATTCATACAGCTAGGCTCGAAATATTAATTTACAATAATTTGTTTGGGATTAAAGTCGTTAATACTAAACAAAAATGCTCCTGAAAGTTTATTATACTTTCTTTTTTGACTCAGTATATATATATTGGATATACATAAATATCAATATAAATATCCTTAATCAAGTTTGTTTTGACCGATTATCATAATTTATATATACACCATTGAGATTGATCAGACGAAGCTCCCTTTCCTTTTTTCACAATTTTCAGAATTGACGTTCCAGAATTATGGGACTTGAATCGTCAAAAATAGCAATTTTTTAGGTCATTAATGCTGAAGTAGTAGTGTGGACTTTTACTGTACTGTATACTGTTCGAATTTGCAAATCGTTTCAAATGTGGGGCCCACGGCGATGGCCTTCATCATTGAGTGTATTAAGATTCTTCTATGTGGGCACTTACGGCGGTCCTTATTTTGAAATCACGCGTCCATAGAGGAAGATGGTAATTTTTCGCCTCAAAATGACTTGACTGCCTCTATGAGGTATGTTATATAATTCTGGATTCTGTCAGTAATGAATAAAACCAGATTAAAATTTTAAAGTAAATCTCGGGAAGTCATTCGACCACGGACAATGCCGGGTCTCCCAACATCGAGGGGCAGGTGTTTGGATATTGGGTACTACTTTCTGCATTGAAAATTAATTTTGACATTTTCGGGGCCGGTCTCAACCGTATTGAACGCCGTAGCGACATATTGTTTGGCAAGTAGAGGTAAAACCAATGCGACGTCCCAGTTCTGTTTCCCGGTAAATGGTATGCGTGATGTCATAACCGTATCTCTTATAGTATTTTTGTGTACAACTGTTACATGATGTAGCATTTTTCCATTTATTGGGATTATTTACGTTGCAACTTCAAAAGTTTTGAATCACTTGCAATGAAATTGTCTGGACATTTCAAATGTTACTGCTCGGACAACATTCGAAGTCGCTGTAACTGCTATGGTCAGAGCTGTGGGTGTGTCGCCAAGTGTTTTTGGTGCCAAAAAATAAAATTAAAAAATAACCGTGACCAGATTCAAATTAGTACAAATCGGTTTGTAAAGTTTGGTACTTCTATCGCTTTTAAATATGGAATTACATGAATCAGAAGACAGCGTTTTTAATGAAATATGTCAAAAATAGGCTAAACTTTGAAGTGACGCAAAAAAGGTCAAAAATGCCACCATATACCCGCCGCCTCACATCCCATCCAAATCCACGATATCCCTTCGGGGTTCGGGTGTAATGGTTGAGAATTTTGAAGGACGGCAATACTTTAAGATAAGGTTTTTTTCAGTCCCAAAATTTCCAAAAGGCTGTGTCAAAAATGAGGTTGAAATTAAAAAATATTTTTAAAAAACCCATAAAATTTGCATCACTAGCATCGGGTGCATAAATTTGAAATGCAAAAATAAAAGTGAACAATTTCAAATAAGTAGAAACAGTGTTTGGTAGTTGTATCGTTGATAAATATGGAGTCATATGGGTCAGAAGACAGCGTTTTTAGCTCACCTGAGCGAAGCTCAAGGGGAGCTTTACTAATCACTTTCTGTCCGTCCGTCCGTCCGTCCGTCCGTCCTTCGTAAACTTTACATTATCGACTTCTCACAAACTACTGGACCAAATTCAACAAAATTTGCTGTGCATGTTCCCTATCATATGTCAATTCATGTTTGTTCAAATAAAGTTGCCACGCCCACAGGGGGCACCACAGGGGGCATAACTCTGATAGCACCCATGAACTTCTTTCCAAAATCAAAAAAAATCTTCTTCTTCAGATACACCAGGCAGAATTCTTTCATATTTGGTATACAACATCTCTAGGGGGGTCAGATTCAGGTTGGTTCAAATCGAGTCCCTGGGTTCATATTTGGGCTCCCTATGGGAGCCCTAATTTTAACTTAGTGCAATATGAGGATTATTCTTTAAAAATCTTCTTCTTCAGATCCACCTGGCAGAATTCTTTCATATTTGGTATACAACATCTCTAGGGGGATCAGATTCACGTTTCTTCAAATCGAGACCCTGGGTTCATATTTGGGCTCCCTATTTGAGACCGAATTTTAACTTTGTGTAATATGAAGATTATTCTTTAAAATCTTCTTCTTTAGATCCATCAGGCAAAATTCTTTCATATTTGGTATACAACATCTCTAGGGCGGTCAGATTCAAGTTTGTTCAAATCGAGTCCCTGGGTTCATATTTGGGCTCCCCATGGGAGCCCGAATTTTAACTTAGTGCAATATGAGCATTATTCTTTAAAAATATTCTTCTTCAGATCCACCAGGCAGAATTCTTTCATATTTGGTATACAACATCTCTAGAGGGATCAAATTCAGGTTTGTTCAAATCGAGTCCCTGGTTCATATTTGGGCTCCCTATGTGAGCCCGAATTTTAAATTAGTGCAATATGAGGATTATTCTTTAAAAATCTTCTTCTTCAGATCCACCAGGCAGAATTCTTTCATATTTGGTATACAACATCTCAAGGGGTGTCAGATTCATGTTTGTTCAAATCGAGACCCTGGGTTCATATTTGGGCTCCCTATTTGAGCCCGAATTTTAACTTGGTGCAATATGAAGATTATACTTTAAAATCTTCATCTTCAGATCCACCAGGCAGAATTCTTTCATATTTGGTATACAACATCTCTAGGGGTGTCAGATTCAAGTTTGTTCAAATCGAGACCCTGAGTTCATATTTGGGCTCCCTATTTGAGCCCGAATTTTAACTTGGTGCAATATGAAGATTATACTTTAAAATCTTCTTCTTCAGATCCACCGGGCAGAATTCTTTCATATTTGGTATACAACATCTCTAGGGCGGTCAGATTCAAGTTTGTTCAAATCGAGTCCCTGGGTTAATATTTGGGCTCCCTATGGGAGCCCGAATTTTAACTTAGTGCAATATGAGGATTATTCTTTAAAAATCTTTTTCTTCAAATCCACCAGGGAGATTTCTTTCATATTTGGTATACAACATCTCTAGGGGGTCTGATTCAATTTCGTCGAAATCGATTCCCTGGGTTGGTGTTTGGGCTCCCTATCGGAGCCCGAATTTTAACTTAGTGCTTAAAAAACTTCTTCTTCAGATCAACCAGGCAGAATTCTTTCGTATTTGGTTTACGACATCTCTAGGGTGGTTACATTCAAGTTTGCTCAAATCGAGTCCCTGGGTTCATATTTGGGCTCCCTATGGGAGCCAGAATTTTAACTTAGTGCAATATGAGGATTATTCTTTAAAAATCTTCTTCGCCAGATCCAGCAGGCAGAATATTTTGATATTTTGTATGCGACATTGTGGGGTGGATCTGATTCAAGTTTGTTCAAATCGGCCCCCTGGGTTCATATTTGGGCTCAGTATAGAAGCCCGATTTCGAACTTAGTGCATTTCAGGCAAATTTCTTCAAAAATCTTCTTCTCTAGATCCATCAGGCAGAATCTTTTGATATTTGGTATGCAATATGGTGGGGTGGATCTGATTCAAGATTGTTAAAATCGGCCCCCTGGATTCATATTTGGGCTCACTATAAAAGCCTGAATTCGAACTTGGTGCATTTCAGGCAAATTTCTTAAAAAATGTTCTGCTCCAGATCCAGCAGGCAGATTCTTTTGATATTTGGTATGCGACATTGTGGGGTGGATCTGATTCACGTTTGTTCAAATCGGCCCCCTGGGTTTATATTTGGGCTCACTATAGAAGCCCGAATTCGAACTTAGTGCACTTCAGGCAAATGTCTTAAAAAATCTTCTCCAGATCCAGCAGCCAGAATCTTTTGATATTTGGTATGCAACATTGTGGGGTGGATCTGATTCAAGTTTGCTCAAATCGCTCCCTGGGTTTATATTTGGGCTCAGTAGAGAAGCTCGAATTCGAACTTAGTGCATTTCAGGCATATTTCTTAAAAAATCTTCTATTCCAGATCCATCAGGCAGAATCTTTTGATATTCGGTATGCAACATTGTGGGGTGGTTCTGGTGCACGTTTGTTCAAATCGGCTCCCTGGATTCATATTTGGGCTCACTATAGAAGCCTGAATTCGAACTTAGTACATTTCAGGCAAATTTCTTAAAAAAAATTTCTTCTCCAGATCCAGCAGGCAGAATCTTTTGATATTTGGTATGCAACATTGTGGGGTAGATCTGACTCAAGTTTGTTCAAATCGGCCCCCTGGATTCATATTTGGGATCACTATAGAAACCCGAAATCGAACTTTGTGCATTTCAGGCAAATGTCTTAAAAAATCTTATTCTCCAGATCCAGCAGGCAGAATCTTTTGATATTTGGTATGCAACATTGTGGGGTGGATCTGATTCAAGTTTGTTAAATCGGCCCCCTGGATTTATATTTGGACTCACTATAGAAGCCCGAATTCGAACTTTGTGCATTTCAGGCAAATTTCTTAAAAACTCTTCTTCTCCAGATCCAGCAGGCAGAATCATTTGATATTTGGTATGCCGCATTGTGAGGTAGATCTGATTCAAGGTTGTACAAATAGGCCCCCTAGGGTTTATATTTGTGCTCATTATAGAAGCTCGAATTCGAACTTAGTGCATATCAGGCAAACTTCTTAAAGAATTTTTTTCTCCAGATCCTGCAAGCAGAATTTTTTGATCTGATTCACGTTTGTTCTAATCATCCCCCTGGATTCATATTTGGGCTCAGTATAGAAGCCCGAATTCGAACTTCGTGCACTTCAGGCAAATGTCTTAAAAAATCTTCTTCTCCAAATCCAGCAGGCAGAATCTTTTGATATTTGGTATGCAACATTGTGGGGGTGGATCTGATTCAAGTTTGTTCAAATCGGCCTCCTGAGTTTATATTTGGGCTCATTATAGAAGCTGGAATTCGAACTTAGTGCATTTCAGGCAAATTTCTTCATAAATCTTCTTCTCCAGATCCAGCAGGCAGAATCTTTTGATATTTGGTATGCAACATTGTGGGATGGATCTGATTCAAGTTTGTTTAAATCGGCCCCATGGATTCATATTTGGGCTCACTATAGAAGCCCGAATTCGAACTTTGTGCATTTCAGGCAAATTTCTTCAAAAATCTTATTCTCCAGATCCAGCTGGCAGAATCTTTTGATATTTGGTATGCAACATTGTGGGGTGGATCTGATTCAAGTTTGTTCAAATAGGCTCCCTGGATTCATCTTTGTCCTCACTATAGAAGCCTGAATTCGACCTTAGTGCATTTCAGGCAAATTTCTTAAAAAATCTTCTTCTCCAAATCCAGCAGGCAGAATCTTTTGATATTTGGTATGCCGCATTGTGAGGTAGATCTGATTCAAGTTTGTTCAAATCGTCCCCCTGGGTTTATATTTGGGCTCAGTATAGAAGCTCGAATTCGAACTTAGTACATTTCAGGCAAATTTCTTCAAAAATCTTCTTCTCCAGATCCAGCAGGCAGAATCTTTTGACATTTGGTATGCCATATGGTGGGGTGGATCTGATTCAAGATTGTTAAAATCGGCTCCCTGGATTCATATTTGGGCTCACTATAAAAGCCTGAATTCGAACTTAGTGCATTTCAGGCAAATTTCTTAAAAAATGTTCTGCTCCAGATCCAGCAGGCAGATTCTTTTGATATTTGGTATGCGACATTGTGGGGTGGATCTGATTCACGTTTGTTCAAATCGGCTCCCTGGGTTTATATTTGGGCTCACTATAGAAGCCCGAATTCGAACTTAGTGCACTTCAGGCAAATGTCTTAAAAAATTTTCTCCAGATCCAGCAGCCAGAATCTTTTGATATTTGGTATGCAACATTGTGGGGTGGATCTGATTCAAGTTTGCTCAAATCGCTCCCTGGGTTTATATTTGGGCTCAGTAGAGAAGCTCGAATTCGAACTTAGTGCATTTCAGGCATATTTTTTAAAAAATCTTCTATTCCAGATCCATCAGGCAGAATCTTTTGATATTTGGTATGCAACATTGTGGGGTGGTTCTGGTGCAAGTTTGTTCAAATCGGCTCCCTGGATTCATATTTGGGCTCACTATAGAAGCCTGAATTCGAACTTAGTACATTTCAGGCAAATTTCTTAAAAAAAATTTCTTCTCCAGATCCAGCAGGCAGAATCTTTTGATATTTGGTATGCAACATTGTGGGGTAGATCTGACTCAAGTTTGTTCAAATCGGCCCCCTGGATTCATATTTGGGATCACTATAGAAACCCGAAATCGAACTTTGTGCATTTCAGGCAAATGTCTTAAAAAATCTTATTCTCTAGATCCAGCAGGCAGAATCTTTTGATATTTGGTATGCAACATTGTGGGGTGGATCTGATTCAAGTTTGTTAAATCGGCCCCCTGGATTTATATTTGGACTCACTATAGAAGCCCGAATTCGAACTTTGTGCATTTCAGGCAAATTTCTTAAAAACTCTTCTTCTCCAGATCCAGCAGGCAGAATCTTTTGATATTTGGTATGCCGCATTGTGAGGTAGATCTGATTCAAGGTTGTACAAATAGGCCCCCTAGGGTTTATATTTGTGCTCATTATAGAAGCTCGAATTCGAACTTAGTGCATATCAGGCAAACTTCTTAAAGAATTTTTTTCTCCAGATCCTGCAAGCAGAATTTTTTGATCTGATTCACGTTTGTTCTAATCATCCCCCTGGATTCATATTTGGGCTCAGTATAGAAGCCCGAATTCGAACTTCGTGCACTTCAGGCAAATGTCTTAAAAAATCTTCTTCTCCAAATCCAGCAGGCAGAATCTTTTGATATTTGGTATGCAACATTGTGGGGGTGGATCTGATTCAAGTTTGTTCAAATCGGCCTCCTGGGTTTATATTTGGGCTCATTATAGAAGCTGGAATTCGAACTTAGTGCATTTCAGGCAAATTTCTTCATAAATCTTCTTCTCCAGATCCAGCAGGCAGAATCTTTTGATATTTGGTATGCAACATTGTGGGATGGATCTGATTCAAGTTTGTTTAAATCGGCCCCATGGATTCATATTTGGGCTCACTATAGAAGCCCGAATTCGAACTTTGTGCATTTCAGGCAAATTTCTTCAAAAATCTTATTCTCCAGATCCAGCTGGCAGAATCTTTTGATATTTGGTATGCAACATTGTGGGGTGGATCTGATTCAAGTTTGTTCAAATAGGCTCCCTGGATTCATCTTTGTCCTCACTATAGAAGCCTGAATTCGACCTTAGTGCATTTCAGGCAAATTTCTTAAAAAATCTTCTTCTCCAAATCCAGCAGGCAGAATCTTTTGATATTTGGTATGCCGCATTGTGAGGTAGATCTGATTCAAGTTTGTTCAAATCGTCCCCCTGGGTTTATATTTGGGCTCAGTATAGAAGCTCGAATTCGAACTTAGTACATTTCAGGCAAATTTCTTCAAAAATCTTCTTCTCCAGATCCAGCAGGCAGAATCTTTTGATATTTGGTATGCAATATGGTGGGGTGGATCTGATTCAAGATTGTTAAAATCGGCTCCCTGGATTCATATTTGGGCTCACTATAAAAGCCTGAATTCGAACTTAGTGCATTTCAGGCAAATTTCTTAAAAAATGTTCTGCTCCAGATCCAGCAGGCAGATTCTTTTGATATTTGGTATGCGACATTGTGGGGTGGATCTGATTCACGTTTGTTCAAATCGGCCCCCTGGGTTTATATTTGGGCTCACTATAGAAGCCCGAATTCGAACTTAGTGCACTTCAGGCAAATGTCTTAAAAAATCTTCTCCAGATCCAGCAGCCAGAATCTTTTGATATTTGGTATGCAACATTGTGGGGTGGATCTGATTCAAGTTTGCTCAAATCGCTCCCTGGGTTTATATTTGGGCTCAGTAGAGAAGCTCGAATTCGAACTTAGTGCATTTCAGGCATATTTCTTAAAAAATCTTCTATTCCAGATCCATCAGGCAGAATCTTTTGATATTTGGTATGCAACATTGTGGGGTGGTTCTGGTGCACGTTTGTTCAAATCGGCTCCCTGGATTCATATTTGGGCTCACTATAGAAGCCTGAATTCGAACTTAGTACATTTCAGGCAAATTTCTTAAAAAAAATTTCTTCTCCAGATCCAGCAGGCAGAATCTTTTGATATTTGGTATGCAACATTGTGGGGTAGATCTGACTCAAGTTTGTTCAAATCGGCCCCCTGGATTCATATTTGGGATCACTATAGAAACCCGAAATCGAACTTTGTGCATTTCAGGCAAATGTCTTAAAAAATCTTATTCTCCAGATCCAGCAGGCAGAATCTTTTGATATTTGGTATGCAACATTGTGGGGTGGATCTGATTCAAGTTTGTTAAATCGGCCCCCTGGATTTATATTTGGACTCACTATAGAAGCCCGAATTCGAACTATGTGCATTTCAGGCAAATTTCTTAAAAACTCTTCTTCTCCAGATCCAGCAGGCAGAATCTTTTTATATTTGGTATGCCGCATTGTGAGGTAGATCTGATTCAAGTTTGTTTAAATCGTCCCCCTGGGTTTATATTTGGGCTCAGTATAGAAGCTCGAATTCGAACTTAGTACATTTCAGGCAAATTTCTAGAAAAATCTTCTTCTCCAGATCCAGCAGGCAGAATCTTTTGATATTTGGTATGTATTTTTAAACAATCTTCTTCTCCAGATCCAGCAGGCAGAATCTTTTGATATTTGGTATGCAACATTGTGGGGTTGATCTGACTCAAGATTGTCAAATTGTGCCCCTGGGTTTATAATTGGGCTCAGTATAGAAGCTCGAATTCGAACTTAGTACATTTCAGGCACATTTCATCAAAAATCTTCTTCTCCAGATCCAGCGGGCAGAATCTTTTGATATTTGGTATGCAACATTGTGGGGTGGATCTGATTCAAGTTTGTTCAAATAGGCTCCCTGGATTCATCTTTGGGCTCACTATAGAAGCGTGAATTCGAACTTAGTGCATTTCAGGCAAACTTCTTAAAAAATCTTCTTCTCCAGATCGTGCAGGCAGAATCTTTTGATATTTGGTATGCAACATCGTGGGGTGGATCTGATTCAAGTTTGTTCAAATCGGCTCCCTGCATTCATATTTGGGCTCACTATAGAAACCCGAATTCGAACTTAGTGCATTTCAGGCAAATTTCTTCAAAAAGCTTCTTCTCCAGATCCAGCAGGCAGAATCTTGTGATATTTGGTATGCAACATTGTGGGGTTGATCTAATTCAAGTTTGTTTAAATCGGCCCCCTGGGTTTATATTTGAGCTCATTATAGAAGCTCGAATCCGAACTTAGTGCATTTCAGGCAAACTTATTAAAAAATCTTCTTCTCCAGATCCTGCAGGCAGAATCTTTTGATATTTGGTATGCAGCATTGTGGGGTGGATCTGATTCAAGTTTGTTCAAATCGGCTCCCTGGATTCATATTTGGGCTCACTATAGAAGCCTGAATTCGAACTTAGTGCATTTCAGGCAAATTTATTAAAAAATCTTCTTCTCCAGATCCAGCAGGCAAAATCTTTTGATATTTGGTATGCAACATTGTGGTGTGGATCTGATTCAGGTTTGTTCAAATCGAGCCCTAGATTTATATTTGGGCTCAATATAGAAGCCCGAATTCGAACTTTGTGCATTTCAGGCAAATTTCTTAAAAATCTTCTTTTCCAGATCCAGCAGGCAGAATCTTTTGATATTTGGTATGCCGCATTGTGAGGTGTATCTGATTCAAGTTTGTTCAAATCGGACTCCTGGGTTTATATTTGGGCTCATTATAGTAGCTCGAATTCGCACTTAGTGCATTTCATGCAAACTTCTTAAAAAAATCTTCTTCTCCAGATCGCGCAGGCAGAATCTTCTGATATTTGGAATGCAACATTGTGGGGTGGATCGGATTCAAGTTTGTTCAAATCGACTCCCTGGATTCATATTTGGACTAACCGTAGAAGCCCGAATTGGAACTTAGTGCATTTCAGGCAAATTTCTTCAAAAATCTTCTTCTCCAGATCCATCAGGCAGAATCTTGTGATATTTGGTATGCAACATTGTGGGGGTGATCTGATTCACGTTTGTTCTAATCATCCCCCTGGGTTTATATTTGGGCTCAGTATAGAAGCTCGAATTCGAACTTAGTACATTTCTGGCAAATTTCTTCAAAAGTCTTCTTCTCCAGATCCAGCAGGTAGAATCTATTGATCTTTGGGATGCAACATTGTGGGGTGGATCTGATTCAAGTTTCTTCAAATCGGCTACCTGGATTCATATATTGGCTCACTATAGAAGCCTGATTTCGAACTTAGTGCATTTCAGGCAAATTTCTTAAAAAAATCTTCTTCTCCAGATCCAGCAGGCAGAATCTTTTGATATTTGGTATGTAACATTGTGGTGTTGATCTGATTCATGGTTGTTCAAATCGTCCCCCTGGGTTTATATTTGGGCTCAGTATAGAAGCTCGAATTCAAACTTAGAGCATTTCAGGCAAATTTCTTAAAAAATCTTCTTCTCCAGATCCAGCAGGCAGAATCTTTTGATATTTAGAGTACAGCATTGTGGGGTGGATCTGATTCACGTTTGTTCAAATCGGCCCCCTGGGTTTACATTTGGGATCATTATAGCAGCTCGAATTCGAACCTATTGCATTTCAGGCAAATTTCTTAAAAAGTCTTCTTCTCCAGATCCAGCAGGCAGAATCTTTTGATATTTGGTATGCAACATTCTGGGGTGGATATGATTCAAGTCTCTTCAAATCGACCCCCTGGGCATATATTTGGGCTCAGTACAGAAGCTCGAATTCGAACTTAGTGCATTTCAGGCAAATTTCTTAAAAAATCTTCTTCTCCAGATCCAGCAGGAAGAATCATTTGATATTTGGTATGCCGCATTGTGAGGCGCATCTGATTCTATTTTGTTCAAATCGGCCCCCTGGGTTTATATTTGGGCTCATTGTAGAAGCTCGAATTCGAACTTGGTATGCAACATTGTGGGGTGGATCTGATTCAGGTTTGTTCAAATCGGCTCCCTGGATTCATATTTGGGCTCACGATAGAAGCCCGAATTCGGACATAGTGCATTTCAGGCAAATTTCTTCAAAAATCTTCTTCTCCAGATCCAGCAGGCAGAATCTTGTGATATTTGGTATGCAACATTGTGGGGTTGATCTGTTTCAAGTTTGTTCTAATCATCGCCCTGGGTTTATATTTGGGCTCAGTATAGAAGCTCGAATTCGAACTTAGTACATTTCCGGCAAATGTCTTCAAAAGTCTTTTTCTCCAGATCCAGCAGGCAGAATCTTTTGATATTTGGTATCCAACATTGTGGGGTGGATCTGATTCAAGTTTGTTCAAATCGGCTACCTGGATTAACATTTGGGCTCACTATAGAAGCCTGAATTCGAACTTAGTGCATTTCAGGCAAATTTCTTTAAAACATCTTCTCCAGATCCAGCAGGCAGAATCTTTTGATATTTGGTATGCAACATGGTGGTGTTGATCTGATTCATGTTTGTTCAAATCGGCCACTGGGGTTATATCTGGGCTCAGTATAGAAGCTCGAATTCGAACTTAGAGCATTTCAGGCAAATTTCTTAAAAAATCTTCTTCTCCAGATCCAGCAGGCAGAATCTTTTGATATTTGGTATGCAACATTGTGGGTTGATTTGATTCAAGTTTGTTCAAATCGGCCCCCTGTATTTACATTTGGGCTCACTATAGAAGCCCGAATTCGAACTTTGTGCATTTCAGGCAAATTTCTTGACAAACTTCTTCTCCAGATCCAGCAGGCAGAATCTTTTGTTATTTGGTATGCGGCATTGTGAGGTGGATCTGATTAAGGTTTGTTCAAATCGGACCCCTGGGTTTATATTTGGGCTCATTATAGTAGCTCGAATTCTCACTTAGTGCATTTCAGGCAAACTTCTTAAAAAATCTTCTTCTCCAGATCGTGCAGGCAGAATCTTTTGATATTTGGTATGCAACATTGTGGTGTGGATCGGATTCAAGTTTGTTCAAATCGGCTCCCTGGATTCATATTTGGGCTCACTGAATAACCCCGAATTCGAACTTAGTGCATTTCAGGCAAATTTCTTCAGGAAACTTCTTCTCCAGATCCAGCAAGCAGAATCTTGTGATATTTGGTATGCAACATTGTGGGGTTGATCTGATTCAAATCTTTTCAAATCGGCCCCCCGGGTGTATATTTGGGCTCAGTACTGAAGCTCGAATTCGAGCTTTGTGCATTTCAGGCAAATTTCTTCGCAAATCTTCTTCTCCAGATGCAGCAGGCAGAATCTTTTGATATTTTGTATGCAACACTGTGGGGTGGATCTGATTCAAGTTTGTTCAAATCGGCCACCTGGGTTCATATTTGGGCTCACTATAGAAACCCGAATTCAAACTTAGTGCATTTCAGGCAAATTTCGTAAAAAATCATCTTCTCCAGATCCAGCAGGCAGAATGTTTTCATATTTGGTATGCAACATTGTGGGGTTGATCTGATTCATGTTTTTTTTCAAATCGGCCCGCTGGGTTTGTATTTGGGCGCAGTATAGAAACTCGATTTCGAACTTAGTGCATTTCAGGCAAATGTCTTTAAAAATTTCCTTCTCCGGATCCAGCTGGCAGAATCTTTTGATATTTGGTATGCAACGTTGTGGGGTGGATCTGATTCAAGTTTGTTCAAATTGGCCCCATGGATTCCTATTTGGGCTCACTATAGAATCCCAGATTCGAACTTAGTACATTTCAGGCAAATTTCTTAAAAAATCTTCTTCAGATCCAGCAGGCAGAGTCTTTTGATATTTGGTATGCAACATTGTGGGGTGGATCTGATTTAAGTTTGTTCAAATCGGCCCCCTGGGTTTATATTTGGGCTCACTACAGGCGCTTGAATTCGAACTTAGTGCATTTTAGGCAAATTTCTTCCAAAATCTTCTTCTCCAGATCCAGCAGGCAGAATCTTTTCATATTTGGGATGCAACATTGTGGGGTTGATCTGATTCAAGTTTCTTCAAATCGGCCCCCTGGGTTTATATTTGGGCTCAGTACAGACGCTTGAATTCGAACTTAGTGCATTTCAGGCAAATTTCTTCCAAAATCTTCTTCTCCAGATCCAGCTGACAGAATCTTTGGGTAATTGTTATGCAACATTGTGGGGTGGATCTGATTCCAGTTTGTTCAAATGGGCCTCCTGGGTTCATATTTGATCACATTATAGAAGCTCGAATTCGAACTTAGTGCAATTCAGGCAAACTTCTTAAAAAATCTTCTTCTCCAGATCCTGCAGGCAGAATCTTTTGATATTTGGCATGCAACTTTTTGGGGTCGATCTGATTCAAGTGTGTACAAATCCCGCTGGCAGAATCTTTAGATATTTGGTATGCCACATTGTGGGGTTGATCTGATTCAAGTTTGTTCAAATAGTCTCCCTGGGTTTATATATGGGATCAGTATAGAAGGTCGAATTCGAACTTAGTACATTTTAGGCAAATTCTTCAAAAGTCTTCTTCTCCAGATCCAGCCTGCACAATCTTTTGATATTTGGTATGCAACATTGTGGGGTGGATCTGATTCAGGTTTGTTCCAATCGGCTCCCTGGATTCATATTTGGGCTCACTATAGAAGCCTGAATTCGAACTTAGTGCATTTCTGGCAAATTTATTGAAAAATCTTCTTCTCCAGATCCAGCGGGCAGAATCTTTTGATATTTGGTATGCAACATTGTGAGGTGGATCTGATTCAAGTTTGTTCAAATCGGACCCATGGGTATATATTTGTGCTCATTATAGTAGCTCGAATTCGCACTTACTGCATTTCAGGCAAACTTCTTAAACAATCTTCTTCTCCAGATCGTGCAGGCAGAATCTTTTGATATTTGGTATGCAACATTGTGGGATGTATCTGATTCAAGTTTGTTCAAATCGGCTCCTTGGAATCATAGTTGGGCTCACTATAGAAGCTCGAATTCGAACTTAGTACATTTCAGGCAAATTTCTTCAAAAATATTCTTCTCCAGATCCAGCAGGCAGAATCTTTTGATATTTGGTATGCGACATTGTGGGGTGGATCTGATTCAAGTTTGTTCAAATCGGCTTCCTGGATTCACATTTGGGCTCAGTATAGAAGCTCGAATTCGCACTTAGTACATTTCATGCAAATTTCTTCAAAAATCTTCTTCTCCAGATCGAGCAGGCAGATGCTTTTGATATTTGGTATGCGACATTGTGGGCTTGATCTGATTCAGGTTTGTCAAATTGTGCCCCTGGGTTTATATTTGGGCTCAGCATAGAAGCTCGAATTCGAACTTGGTACATTTCAGGCAAATTTCTTCAAAAATCTTCTTCTCCAAATCCTGCAGGCAGAATCTTTTGATATTTGGTATGCAACATTGTGGGGTGGATCTGATTCAAGCTTGTTCAAATAGGCTCCCTGCATTCATCTTTGGGCTCACTATAGAAGCCTGAATTCGAACTTAGTGCATTTCAGGCAAATTTCTTAAAAAATCTTCTTCTCCAGATCCAGCAGGCAGAATCTTTTGATATTTGGTATGCTACATTGTGTTGTGGATCTGATTCAAGTTTGTTCAAATCGAGCCCTAGATTTATATTTGGGCTCACTATAGAAGCCCGAATTCGAACTTTGTGCATTTCAGGCAAATTTCTTAAAACATTTTCTTTTCCAGATCCAGCAGGCAGAATCTTTTGATATTCGGAATGCCGCATTGTGAGGTGGATCTGATTCAAGTTTGTTCAAATCGGACCCCTGGGTTTATATTTGGGCTCATTATAGTAGCTCGAATTCGCACTTAGTGCATTTCAAGCAAACTTCTTAAAAAATCTTCTTCTCTAGATCGTGCAGACAGAATCTTTTGATATTTGGTATGCAACATTGTGGGGTGGATCGGATTCAAGTTTGTTCAAATCGGCTCCCTGGATTGATATTTGGGCTCACTGTAGAACACCGAATTCGAACTTAGTGCATTTCAGGCAAATTTCTTCAAGAATCTTCTTCTCCAGATCCAGCAAGCACAATCTCGTGATATTTGGTATGCAACATTGTGGGGTTGATCTGATTCAAGTTTGTTCTAATCGTCCCCCTGGGTTTATATTTTGGCTCAGTATAGAAGCTCGAATTCGAACTTAGTACATTTCAGCCAAATTTCTTCAATAGTCTTCTTCTCCAGATCCAGCAGGCAGAATCTTTTGATATTTGGTATGCAACATTGTGGGATGGATCTGATTCAAGTTTGTTCAAATCGGCTACCTGGATTCATATTTGGGCTCACTATAGAAGCCTGAATTCGAACTTAGTGCATTTCAGGCAAATTTCTTAAAAAAATCTTCTTCTCCAGATCCAGCAGGCAGAATCTTTTGATATTTGGTATGCAACATTGTGGTGTTGATCTGATTCATGTTTGTTCAAATCGGCCCCCTGGGTTTATATTTGGGCTCAGTATTGAAGCTCGAATCCGAACTTAGTGCATTTCAGGCAAACTTATTAAAAAATCTTCTTTTTCAGATCCTGCAGGCAGAATCTTTTGATATTTGGTATGCAGCATTGTGGGGTGGATCTGATTCAAGTTTGTTCAAATCGGCTCCCTGGATTCATATTTGGGCTCACTATAGAAGCCTGAATTCGAACTTAGTGCATTTCAGGCAAATTTATTAAAAAATCTTCTTCTCCAGATCCAGCAGGCAGAATCTTTTGATATTTGGTATGCAACATTGTAGGGTGGACCTGATTCAGGTTTGTTCAAATCGGCCCCCTGGGTTCCTATTTGGGCTCATTATAGAAGCTCGAATTCGAACTTGTTGCATTTCAGGCAAATTTCTTAAAAAATCTTCTTCTCCACATCCGGGTGGCAGAATCTTTTGATATTTGGTATCCAACATTGTCGGGTGGATCTGATTCAAGTTTGTCCAAATCGCTCCCCTGGGTTTATATTTGGGCTCAGTATAGAAGCCCGTATTCCAACTTAGTGCATTTCAAACAAAGTTCTTAAAAAATCTTCTTCTCCATACCCAGCCTGCAGAATCTCAAGATATTTGGTATGCGACATTGTGAGGTGGATCTGATTCAAATTTGTTCAAATCGTCCCCCTGCGTTTATATTTGGGCTCAGTATAGAAGCTCGAATTCGAACTTAGTACATTTCAGGCAAATTTCTTCAAAAATCTTCTTCTCCAGATCGAGCAGGCAGAAGTTTTTGATATTTGGTATGCAACATTGTGGGCTTGATCTGATTCAGGTTTGTCAAATTGTGCCCCTGGGTTTATATTTGGGCTCAGCATAGAAGCTCGAATTCGAACTTGGTACATTTCAGGCAAATTTCTTCAAAAATCTTCTTCTCCAAATCCTGCAGGCAGAATCTTTTGATATTTGGTATGCAACATTGTGGGGTGGATCTGATTCAAGCTTGTTCAAATAGGCTCCCTGCATTCATCTTTGGGCTCACTATAGAAGCCTGAATTCGAACTTAGTGCATTTCAGGCAAATTTCTTAAAAAATCTTCTTCTCCAGATCCAGCAGGCAGAATCTTTTGATATTTGGTATGCAACATTGTGGTGTGGATCTGATTCAAGTTTGTTCAAATCGGGCCCTAGATTTATATTTGGGCTCTCTATAGAAGCCCGAATTCGAACTTTGTGCATTTCAGGCAAATTTCTTCACAAATCTTCTTCTCCAGATCCTGCAGGCAGAATCTTTTGATATTTGGTATGCAACATTTTGGGATGGATCTGATTCAAGTTTGTTCAAATCGGCTCCCTGGATTCATATTTGGGCTCACTATAGAAGCTCGAATTCGAACTTAATGCATTTCAGGCAAATTTCTTCAAAAATCTTCTTCTCCAGATCCAGCAGGCAGAATCTTTTGATATTTGGTATGCAACATTGTGGGGCGGATCTGATTCAAGTTTGTTCAAATATTCTTCCTGGATTCATCTTTGGGCTCACTATAGAAGCTCGAATTCGAACTTAGTGCATTTCAGTCAAATTTCCTAAAAAATCTTCTTCTCCAGATCCAGCGGGCAGAATCTTTTGATATTTGGTATGCAACATTGTGGGGGGGGGGGGGGGGGGGGATCTGATTCAAGTTTGTTCAAATCTGCCCCCTGGGTTTATATTTGGGCTCATTATAAAAGTTCGAATTCGAACTAAGTGCATTTCAGGCAAATTTCTTCAAAAATCTTCTTCTCCAGATCCTGCAGGCAGAATCTTTTGATATTTGGTATGCAACATTGTGGTGTGGAACTGGTTGAAGTTTATTCTAATCGGCTCCCTGGATTTATATTTGGGCTCACTATAGAAGCCCTAATTCGAACTTTGTGCATTTCAGACAAATTTGTAAAAAAATCTTCTTCTCCAGATCCAGCAGGCAGAATCTTTTGATATTTGGTATGCAACATTGTGGGGGGGGGGGGGGGGGATCTGATTCAAGTTTGTTCAAATCGGCTACCTGGATTCATATTTGGGCTCACTATAGAAGCCTGAATTCGAACTTAGTGCATTTCAGGCAAATTTCTTAAAAAAATCTTCTTCTCCAGATCCAGCAGGCAGAATTTTTTGATATTTGGTATGCAACATTGTGGTGTTGATCTGATTCATGTTTGTTCAAATCGGCCCCCTGGGTTTATATTTGGGCTCAGTATTGAAGCTCGAATCCGAACTTAGTGCATTTCAGGCAAACTTATTAAAAAATCTTCTTTTTCAGATCCTGCAGGCAGAATCTTTTGATATTTGGTATGCAGCATTGTGGGGTGGATCTGATTCAAGTTTGTTCAAATCGGCTCCCTGGATTCATATTTGGGCTCACTATAGAAGCCTGAATTCGAACTTAGTGCATTTCAGGCAAATTTATTAAAAAATCTTCTTCTCCAGATCCAGCAGGCAGAATCTTTTGATATTTGGTATGCAACATTGTAGGGTGGACCTGATTCAGGTTTGTTCAAATCGGCCCCCTGGGTTCCTATTTGGGCTCATTATAGAAGCTCGAATTCGAACTTGTTGCATTTCAGGCAAATTTCTTAAAAAATCTTCTTCTCCACATCCGGGTGGCAGAATCTTTTGATATTTGGTATCCAACATTGTCGGGTGGATCTGATTCAAGTTTGTCCAAATCGCTCCCCTGGGTTTATATTTGGGCTCAGTATAGAAGCCCGTATTCCAACTTAGTGCATTTCAAACAAAGTTCTTAAAAAATCTTCTTCTCCATACCCAGCCTGCAGAATCTCAAGATATTTGGTATGCGACATTGTGAGGTGGATCTGATTCTAATTTGTTCAAATCGTCCCCCTGCGTTTATATTTGGGCTCAGTATAGAAGCTCGAATTCGAACTTAGTACATTTCAGGCAAATTTCTTCAAAAATCTTCTTCTCCAGATCGAGCAGGCAGAAGTTTTTGATATTTGGTATGCAACATTGTGGGCTTGATCTGATTCAGGTTTGTCAAATTGTGCCCCTGGGTTTATATTTGGGCTCAGCATAGAAGCTCGAATTCGAACTTGGTACATTTCAGGCAAATTTCTTCAAAAATCTTCTTCTCCAAATCCTGCAGGCAGAATCTTTTGATATTTGGTATGCAACATTGTGGGGTGGATCTGATTCAAGCTTGTTCAAATAGGCTCCCTGCATTCATCTTTGGGCTCACTATAGAAGCCTGAATTCGAACTTAGTGCATTTCAGGCAAATTTCTTAAAAAATCTTCTTCTCCAGATCCAGCAGGCAGAATCTTTTGATATTTGGTATGCAACATTGTGGTGTGGATCTGATTCAAGTTTGTTCAAATCGGGCCCTAGATTTATATTTGGGCTCTCTATAGAAGCCCGAATTCGAACTTTGTGCATTTCAGGCAAATTTCTTCACAAATCTTCTTCTCCAGATCCTGCAGGCAGAATCTTTTGATATTTGGTATGCAACATTGTGGGATGGATCTGATTCAAGTTTGTTCAAATCGGCTCCCTGGATTCATATTTGGGCTCACTATAGAAGCTCGAATTCGAACTTAATGCATTTCAGGCAAATTTCTTCAAAAATCTTCTTCTCCAGATCCAGCAGGCAGAATCTTTTGATATTTGGTATGCAACATTGTGGGGCGGATCTGATTCAAGTTTGTTCAAATATTCTTCCTGGATTCATCTTTGGGCTCACTATAGAAGCTCGAATTCGAACTTAGTGCATTTCAGTCAAATTTCCTAAAAAATCTTCTTCTCCAGATCCAGCGGGCAGAATCTTTTGATATTTGGTATGCAACATTGTGGGGGGGGGGGGGGGGGGGGGGGATCTGATTCAAGTTTGTTCAAATCTGCCCCCTGGGTTTATATTTGGGCTCATTATAAAAGTTCGAATTCGAACTAAGTGCATTTCAGGCAAATTTCTTCAAAAATCTTCTTCTCCAGATCCTGCAGGCAGAATCTTTTGATATTTGGTATGCAACATTGTGGTGTGGAACTGGTTGAAGTTTATTCTAATCGGCTCCCTGGATTTATATTTGGGCTCACTATAGAAGCCCTAATTCGAACTTTGTGCATTTCAGACAAATTTGTAAAAAAATCTTCTTCTCGAGATTCAGCAGGCAGAATCTTTTGATATTTGGTATGCAACATTGTGGGGGGGGGGGGGGGGGGGATCTGATTCAAGTTTGTTCAAATCGGCTACCTGGATTCATATTTGGGCTCACTCTAGAAGCCTGAATTCGAACTAAGTGCATTTCAGGCAAATTTCTAAAAAAAACTTCTCCAGATCCAGCAGGCAGAATCTTTTGATATTTGGTATGCAACATTGTGGTGTTGATTTGATTCATGTTTGTTCATATCGGCCCCTGGGGTTATATTTGGGCTGAGTATAGAAGCTCGAATTCGAACTTAGAGCATCTTCGGCAAATTTCTTAAAACATCTTCTTCTCCAGATCCAGCAGGCAGAATCTTTTGTTATTCGGTATGCCGCATTGTGGGGTGGATCTGATTCAGGTTTGTTCAAATCGGCACCCTGGGTTTATATTTGGGCTCATTATAGAAGCTTGAATGCGAACTTAGTGCATTTCAGGCAAATTTCTTCAAAAATATTCTTCTCCAGATCCAGCAGGCAGAATCTTTTTATATTTGGAATGCAACATTGTATTGTGGATCTGATTCATGTCTGTTCAAATCTGCCCCCTGGGTTTCCATTTGGGCTCATTATAGAAGCTCGAATTCGAACCTATTGCATTTCAGGCTAATTTCTTCAAAAATCTTCTTCTCCAGATCGAGCAGGCAGATGCTTTTGATATTTGGTATGCGACATTGTGGGCTTGATCTGATTCAGGTTTGTCAAATTGTGCCCCTGGGTTTATATTTGGGCTCAGCATAGAAGCTCGAATTCGAACTTGGTACATTTCAGGCAAATTTCTTCAAAAATCTTCTTCTCCAAATCCTGCAGGCAGAATCTTTTGATATTTGGTATGCAACATTGTGGGGTGGATATAATTCAGGTCCGTTCAAATCGTGTATCTTTGGGCTCAGTACTGAAGCTCGAATTCGAACTTTGTGCTTTTCAGGCAAATTTCTTCACAATCTTCTTCTCCAGATCCAGCAGGCAGAATCTTTTGATATTTGGTATGCAACATTGTGGGGTGGATTTGATTCATATTTGTTCAAATCGGCCACCTGGGTTCATATTTGGGCTCACTATAGAAGCCCGAATTCGAACTTTGTGCATTTCAGACAAATTTCTTAAAAAATCTTCTTCTCCAGATCCAGCCGGCAGAATCTTTTGATATTTGGTATGCAACATTGTGGTGTGGATCTGGCTGAAGTTTGTTATAATCGGCCCCCTGGATTTATATTTGGGCTCACTATAGAAGCCCGAATTCGAACTTTGTGCATTTCAGACAAATTTCTTAAAAAATCTTCTTCTCCAGATCCAGCAGGCAGAATCTTGTGATATTTGGTATGCAACATTGTGGGGTTGATCTGATTCATGTTTTTTTCAAATCGGCCCCCTGGGTTTGTAATTTGGGCTCAGTATAGAAACTCGAATTAGAACTTAGTGCATTTCAGGCAAATGTCTTTTAAAATTTCCTTCTCCAGATCCAGCTGGCAGAATCTTTCGATACTTGGTATGCAACATTGTGGGGTGGATCTGATTCTAGTTTGTTCAGATCGGCCCCATGGATTCATATTTGGGCTCACTATAGAAGCCCAGACTCGATCTTAGTACATTTCAGGCAAATTTCTTAAAAAATCTTCTTCTCCAGGTCCAGCAGGCAGAATCTTTTGATATCTGGTATGCAACATTGTGGGGTGGATTTGATTGAAGTTTGTTTAAATCGGACCCCTGGGTTCATATTTGGGCTCAGTATTGGCGCCCGATTTCGAACTTAGTGCATTTCAGGCAAATTTCTTAAAAAATCTTCTAAACAGATCCAGCAGGCAGAATCTTTTGATATCTGGTATGCAACATTGTGGTGTAGATCTGATTCATGTTTGTTCAAATCGGTCCCCTGGGTTTATGTTTGGGCTCAGTATAGAAGCTCGAATTCGAACGTAGAGCATTTCAGGAAAATTTCTTAAAAAATCTTCTTCTCCAGATCCAGCGCGCAGAATGTTTTGATATATGGTATGCAACAGTGCCGGGTGGATCAGATTCAAGTTTGTTCAAATCGCCCCCCTGGGTTTATATTTGGGCTCAGTATCGAAGCCTGTATTCGAACTTAGTGCATTTCAAGCAAAGTTCTTAAAAAATCTTCTTCTCCATATCCAGCAGGCAGAATCTCTTGATATTTTTATGCGACATTTTGAGGTGGATCTGATTCAAGTTTGTTCAAATCGTCCCCCTGGGTTTATATTTGGGCTCAGTATAGAAGCTCGAATTCGAACTTAGTACATTTCAGGCAAATTTCTTCAAAAATCTTCTTCTCCAGATCCAGCAGGCAGAATCTTTTGATATTTGGTATGTAACATTGTGGGGTGGATCTGACTCAAGTTTGTTCAAATCGGCTCCCTGGATTCATATTTGAGGTCACTATAGAAGCCTGAATTCGAACTTAGTGCATTTCAGGCAAATTCTTAAACAATCTTCTTCTCCAGATCGAGCCGGCAGAATCTTTTGTTATTTGGTATGCAACATTGTGGGGTTGATCTGATTCAAGATTGTCAAATTGTGCCCCTGGGTTTATATATGGGCTCAGTATAGAAGCTCGAATTCGAACTTAGCACATTTCAGTCAAATTTCTTCAAAAATCTTCTTCTCCAGATCCAGCCGGCAGAATCTTTTGATATTTGGTATGCAACATTGTGGGGTGGATCTGATTCAAGTTTGTTCAAATAGGCTCCCTGGATTCATCTTTGGGCTCACTATAGAAGCCTGAATTCGAACTTAGTGCATTTCAGGCAAATTTCTTAAAAAATCTTCTTCTCCAGATCCAGCAGGCAGAATCTTTTAATATTTGGTATGCAACATTGTGGTGTGGATCTGATTCAAGTTTGTTCGAATCGGGCCCTAGATTTATATTTGGGCTCACTGTGAAATCCCGAATTCGAACTTTCTGCATTTCAGGCAAATTTCTTAAAAAATCTTCTTCTCCAGATCCAGCAGGCAGAATCTTTTGATATTTGGTATGCCGCATTGTGAGGTGGATGTGGTTCAAGTTTGCTCAAATCGGCCCCTGGGTTTACATTTGGGCTCATTATCGAAGCTCGAATTCGAACGTATTGCATTTCAGGCAAATGTCTTAAAAAATCTTCTTCTCCATATCCAGCAGGCAGAATCTCTTGATATTTGGAATGCGACATTGTGAGGTGGATCTGATTCAAGTTTGTTCAAATCGTCCCCCTGGGTTTATATTTGGGCTCAGTATACAAGCTCGAATTCTAACTTAGTGCATTTCAGGCAAACTTCTTAAAAAATCTTCTTCTCCAGATCCTGCGGGCACAATCTTTTGATATTTGGTATGCAACATTGTGGGGTGGATCTGGTTCAAGTTTGTTCAAATCGGCTCCCTGGATTCATATTTAGGCTCACTATAGAAGCCCGAATTCGAACTTAGTGCATTTCAGGCAAATTTTTTCAAAAATCTTCTTCTCCAGATTCAGCAGGCAGAATCTTGTGATATTTGGTATGCAACACTGTGGGGTTGATCTGATTCAGGTTTGTTCTAATCATCCCCCGGGTTAATATTTGGGCTCAATATAGAAGCTCAAATTCGAACTTGGTACATTTCAGGCAAATTTCTTCTAAAGTTTTCTTCCCCAGATCCAGCAGGCAGAATCTTTTCATATTTGGTATGCGACATTCTGGGGTGGATCTGATTCAGGTTGTTCAAATCGGCTACCTGCATTCATATTTGGGCTCACTATAGAAGCCTGAATTCGAACTTAGTGCATTTCAGGCAAATTTCCTAAAAAAAAACTTCTTCTCCAGATCCAGGAGGCAGAATCTTTTGATATTTGGTATGCAACATTGTGGTGTAGATCTGATTCAAGTTTATTCAAATCGGCCCCCTGTATTTATATTTCGGCTCACTATAGAAGCCCGAATTCGAACTTTGTGCATTTCAGGCAAATTTCTTAAAAAATCTTCTTCTCCAGATCCAGCAGGCAGAATCTTTTGATATTTGGTATGCCGCATTGTGGGGTGGATCGAATTCAGGTTTGTTCAAATCGGCCCCCCTGGGTTTATATCTGGGCTCATTATAGAAGCTTGAATGCGGACTTAGTGCATTTCAGGCAAATTTTTTCAAAAATATTCTTCTCCAGATCCAGCAGGCAGAATCTTTTGATATTTGGAATGCAACATTGTATGGTGAATCGGATTCACGTTTGTTCAAATTGGCTCCCTGGGTTTACATTTGGGCTCATTATAGAAGCTCGAATTCGAAACTATTGCATTTCAGGCAAATTTCTTAAAAAGTCTTCTTCTTCAGATCCAGCAGGCAGAACCTTTTGATATTTGGTATGCAACATTGTGACGTGGATATGATTCAAGACTGTTCAAATCGGCCCCCCTGGGTGTATATTTGGGCTCAGTACTGAATCTCGAATTCGAACTTAGTGCATTTCAGGCAAATTTCTTCACAAATCTTCTTCTCCAGATCCAGCATGCAGAATCTTTTGATATTTGGTATGCAACATTGTGGTGTGGATCTGATTCAAGTTTGTTCAAATCGGGACCTAGATTTATATTTGGACTCCCTATACAATCCCGAATTCGAACTTTGTGCATTTCAGGCAAATTTCTTAAAAAATCTTCTTCTCCAGATCCAGCTGGCAGAATCATTTGATATTTGGTATGCCGAATTGTGAGGTGGATCTGATTCAAGTTTGTTCAAATCGGCCCCCTGGGTTTATATTTGGGCTCATTGTAGAATCTCGAATTCGAACTTAGTGCACTTGAGGCAAATTTCTTAAAAAATCTTCTTCTCCAGATCGTGCAGGCAGAATCTTTTGATATTTGGTATGCAACATTGTGGGGGAGGATCTGATTCAAGTGTGTTCAAATCGGTTCCCTGGATTCATATTTAGGCTCACTATAGAAGCCCGAATTCGAACTTAGTGCATTTCAGGCAAATTTCTTCAAAAATCTTCTTCTCCAGATTCAGCAGGCAGAATCTTGTGATATTTGGTATGCAACATTGTGGGGTTGATCTGATTCAAGTGTGTACTAATCATCCCCCTGTGATTATATTTGGGCTCAGTATAGTAGCGCGAATTCGAACGTAGTACATTTCAGGCAAATTTCTTCAAAACTCTTCTTCCCCAGATCCAGCAGGCAGAATCCTTTGATATTTGGAATGCAACATTGTAGGGTGGATCTGATTCAAGTTTGTTCAAATCGGCTCCCTGGATTCATATTTGGTCTCACTATAGAAGCCTGAATTCGAACTTAGTGCATTTCAGGCAAATTTCTTCAAAAATCTTCGTCTCCAGATCCAGCAGGCAGAATCTTGTGATATTTGGTATGCCTCATTGTGGGGGTTGATCTGATTTACGTTTGTTCTAATCATCCCCCTGGGTTTATATTTGGGCTCAGTATAGAAGCTCGAATTCGAACTTGATGCATTTCATGCAAATTCTTAAACAATCTTCTTCTCCAGATCGAGCCGGCAGAATCTTTTGATATTTGGTATGCAACATTGTGGGGTTGATCTGATTCAAGTTTGTCAAATTGTGCCCCTGGGTTTACATATGGGCTCAGTGTAGAAGCTCGAATTCGAACTCAGCACATTTCAGGCAAATTTCTTCAAACATCTTTTTCGCCAGATCCAGCCGGAAGAATCTTTTGATATTTGGTATGCAACATTGTGGGGTGGATCTGATTCAAGTTTCATCAAGTCGGCTGCCTGGATTCATATTTGGGCTCACTATAGAAGCCTGAATTCGAACTAGGTGCATTTCCAGCAAATTTCTAAAAAAATCTTCTTCTCCAGATCCAGCAGGCAGAATCTTTTGATATTTGGTATGCCGCATTGTGAGGCGGATGTGGTTCAAGTTTGCTCAAATCGGCCCCCTGGGTTTACATTTGGGCTCATTATAGAAGCTCGAATTCGAACGTATTGCATTTCAGGCAAATGTCTTAAAAAATCTTCTTCTCCATATCCAGCAGGCAGAATCTCTTGATATTTGGAATGCGACATTGTGAGGTGGATCTGATTCAAGTTTGTTCAAATCGTGCCCCTGGGTTTATATTTGGGCTCAGTATACAAGCTCGAATTCTAACTTAGTGCATTTCAGGCAAACTTCTTAAAAAATCTTCTTCTCCAGATCCTGCGGGCACAATCTTTTGATATTTGGTATGCAACATTGTGGTTTGGATCTGGTTCAAGTTTGTTCAAATCGGCTCCCTGGATTCATATTTAGGCTCACTATAGAAGCCCGAATTCGAACTTAGTGCATTTCAGGCAAATTTTTTCAAAAATCTTCTTCTCCAGATTCAGCAGGCAGAATCTTGTGATATTTGGTATGCAACACTGTGGGGTTGATCTGATTCAGGTTTGTTCTAATCATCCCCCGGGTTAATATTTGGGCTCAATATAGAAGCTCAAATTCGAACTTGGTACATTTCAGGCAAATTTCTTCAAAAGTTTTCTTCCCCAGATCCAGCAGGCAGAATCTTTTCATATTTGGTATGCGACATTCTGGGGTGGATCTGATTCAGGTTGTTCAAATCGGCTACCTGCATTCATATTTGGGCTCACTATAGAAGCCTGAATTCGAACTTAGTGCATTTCAGGCAAATTTCCTAAAAAAAAACTTCTTCTCCAGATCCAGGAGGCAGAATCTTTTGATATTTGGTATGCAACATTGTGGTGTAGATCTGATTCAAGTTTATTCAAATCGGCCCCCTGTATTTATATTTCGGCTCACTATAGAAGCCCGAATTCGAACTTTGTGCATTTCAGGCAAATTTCTTAAAAAATCTTCTTCTCCAGATCCAGCAGGCAGAATCTTTTGATATTTGGTATGCCGCATTGTGGGGTGGATCGGATTCAGGTTTGTTCAAATCGGCCCCCTGGGTTTATATCTGGGCTCATTATAGAAGCTTGAATGCGGACTTAGTGCATTTCAGGCTAATTTTTTCAAAAATATTCTTCTCCAGATCCAGCAGGCAGAATCTTTTGATATTTGGAATGCAACATTGTATGGTGAATCTGATTCACGTTTGTTCAAATTGGCTCCCTGGGTTTACATTTGGGCTCGTTATAGAAGCTCGAATTCGAAACTATTGCATTTCAGGCAAATTTCTTAAAAAGTCTTCTTCTTCAGATCCAGCAGGCAGAACCTTTTGATATTTGGTATGCAACATTGTGACGTGGATATGATTCAAGACTGTTCAAATCGGCCCCCCTGGGTGTATATTTGGGCTCAGTACTGAATCTCGAATTCGAACTTAGTGCATTTCAGGCAAATTTCTTCACAAATCTTCTTCTCCAGATCCAGCATGCAGAATCTTTTGATATTTGGTATGCAACATTGTGGTGTGGATCTGATTCAAGTTTGTTCAAATCGGGCCCTAGATTTATATTTGGACTCCCTATACAATCCCGAATTCGAACTTTGTGCATTTCAGGCAAATTTCTTAAAAAATCTTCTTCTCCAGATCCAGCTGGCAGAATCATTTGATATTTGGTATGCCGAATTGTGAGGTGGATCTGATTCAAGTTTGTTCAAATCGGCCCCCCTGGGTTTATATTTGGGCTCATTGTAGAATCTCGAATTCGAACTTAGTGCATTTGAGGCAAATTTCTTAAAAAATCTTCTTCTCCAGATCGTGCAGGCAGAATCTTTTGATATTTGGTATGCAACATTGTGGGGGAGGATCTGATTCAAGTGTGTTCAAATCGGTTCCCTGGATTCATATTTAGGCTCACTATAGAAGCCCGAATTCGAACTTAGTGCATTTCAGGCAAATTTCTTCAAAAATCTTCTTCTCCAGATTCAGCAGGCAGAATCTTGTGATATTTGGTATGCAACATTGTGGGGTTGATCTGATTCAAGTGTGTTCTAATCATCCCCCTGTGATTATATTTGGGCTCAGTATAGTAGCGCGAATTCGAACGTAGTACATTTCAGGCAAATTTCTTCAAAACTCTTCTTCCCCAGATCCAGCAGGCAGATTCCTTTGATATTTGGAATGCAACATTGTAGGGTGGATCTGATTCAAGTTTGTTCAAATCGGCTCCCTGGATTCATATTTGGGCTCACTATAGAAGCCCGAATTCGAACTTAGTGCATTTCAGGCAATTTTCTTCAAAAATCTTCGTCTCCAGATCCAGCAGGCAGAATCTTGTGATATTTGGTATGCCTCATTGTGGGGGTTGATCTGATTTACGTTTGTTCTAATCATCCCCGTGGGTTTATATTTGGGCTCAGTATAGAAGCTCGAAATCGAACTTGATGCATTTCATGCAAATTCTTAAACAATCTTCTTCTCCAGATCGAGTCGGCAGAATCTTTTGATATTTGGTATGCAACATTGTGGGGTTGATCTGATTCAAGTTTGTCAAATTGTGCCCCTGGGTTTACATATGGGCTCAGTGTAGAAGCTCGAATTCGAACTTAGCACATTTCAGGCAAATTTCTTCAAACATCTTTTTCTCCAGATCCAGCCGGCAGAATCTTTTGATATTTGGTATGCAGCATTGTGGGGTGGATCTGATTCAAGTTTCATCAAGTCGGCTGCCTGGATTCATATTTGGGCTCACTATAGAAGCCTGAATTCGAACTAGGTGCATTTCCAGCAAATTTCTAAAAAAATCTTCTTCTCCAGATCCAGCAGGCAGAATCTTTTGATATTTGGTATGCAACATTGTGGTGTTGATCTGATTCATGTTTGTTCAAATCGGCCCCTGGGGTTATATTTCCGCTCAGTATAGAAGCTCGAATTCGAACTTAGAGCATTTCAGGCAAATTTCTTAAAAAATCTTCTTCTCCAGATCCAGCAGGCAGACTCTTTTGATATTTCGTATGCAACATTGTGGGGTGGATCTGATTCAAGTTTGTTCAAATCGGCCCCCTGGGTTTATATTTGGGCTCAGTATAGAAGCTCGAATTCGAAGTTAGAGCATTTCAGGCAAATTTCTTAAAAAATCTTCTTCTCCAGATCCAGCGCGCAGAATGTTTTGATATATGTTATGCAACAGTGCCGGGTGGATCTGATTCAAGTTTGTTCAAATCGGCCCCCTGGGTTTATATTTGGGTTCAGTATAGAAGCCCGTATTCGAACTTAGTGCATTTCAAGCAAAGTTCTTAAAAAATCTTCTTCTCCATATCCAGCAGGCAGAATCTCTTGATATTTGGTATGCCACATTCTGAGGTGGATCTGATTCAAGTTTGTTCAAATCGTTCCCCTGGGTTTATATTTGGGCTCAGTATAGAAGCTCGAATTCGAACTTAGTACATTTCAGGCAAATTTCTTCAAAAATCTTCTTCTCCAGATCCAGCAGGCAGAATCTTTTGATATTTGATATGTAACATTGTGGGGTGGATCTGACTCAAGTTTGTTCAAATCGGCTCCCTGGATTCATATTTGAGGTCACTATAGAAGCCTGAATTCGAACTTAGTGCATTTCAGGCAAATTCTTAAACAATCTTCTTCTCCAGATCGAGCCGGCAGAATCTTTTGATATTTGGTATGCAACATTGTGGGGTTGATCTAATTCAAGTTTGTCAAATTGTGCCCCTGGGTTTATATATGGGCTCAGTATAGAAGCTCGAATTCGAACTTAGCACATTTCAGGCAAATTTCTTCAAAAATCTTCTTCTCCAGATCCAGCAGGCAGAATCTTTTGATATTTGGTATGCAACATTGTGGGGTGGATCTGATTCTAGTTTGTTCAAATTGGCTACCTGGATTCATATTTGGGCTCCCTATAGAAGCCTGAATTCGAACTTAGTGCATTTCAGGCAAATTTCTAAAAAAAATCTTCTTTTCCAGATCCAGCAGGCAGAATCTTTTGATATTTGGTATGTAACATTGTGGTGTAGATCTGATTCATGTTTGTTCAAATCGGCCCCCTGGGTTTATATTTGGGCTCAGTATAGAAGCTCGAATTCGAACTTAGAGCATTTCAGGAAAATTTCTTAAAAAATCTTCTTCTCCAGATCCAGGACGCAGAATGTTTTGATATATGGTATGCAACATTGCCGGGTGGATCTGATTCAAGTTTGTTCAAATCGGCCCCTTGGGTTTATATTTGGGCTCAGTATAGAAGTCCGTATTCGAACTTAGTGCATTTCAAGCAAAGTTCTTAAAAAATCTTCTTCTCCATATCCAGCAGGCAGAATCTTTTGATATTTGGTATGCTACATTGTGAGGTGGATGTGATTCAAGTTTGTTCAAATCGTTCCCCTGGGTTTATATTTGGGCTCAGTATAGAAGCTCGAATTCGAACTTAGAGCATTTCAGGCAAATTTCTTAAAAAATCTTCTTCTCCAGATCCAGCTGGCAGACTCTTTTGATATTTCGTATGCAACATTGTGGGGTGGATCTGATTCAAGTTTGTTCAAATCGGCCCCCTGGGTTTATATTTGGGCTCAGTATAGAAGCTCGAATTCGAAGTTAGAGCATTTCAGGCAAATTTCTTAAAAAATCTTCTTCTCCAGATCCAGCGCGCAGAATGTTTTGATATATGTTATGCAACAGTGCCGGGTGGATCTGATTCAAGTTTGTTCAAATCGGCCCCCTGGGTTTATATTTGGGTTCAGTATAGAAGCCCGTATTCGAACTTAGTGCATTTCAAGCAAAGTTCTTAAAAAATCTTCTTCTCCATATCCAGCAGGCAGAATCTCTTGATATTTGGTATGCCACATTGTGAGGTGGATCTGATTCAAGTTTGTTCAAATCGTTCCCCTGGGTTTATATTTGGGCTCAGTATAGAAGCTCGAATTCGAACTTAGTACATTTCAGGCAAATTTCTTCAAAAATCTTCTTCTCCAGATCCAGCAGGCAGAATCTTTTGATATTTGATATGTAACATTGTGGGGTGGATCTGACTCAAGTTTGTTCAAATCGGCTCCCTGAATTCATATTTGAGGTCACTATAGAATCCTGAATTCGAACTTAGTGCATTTCAGGCAAATTCTTAAACAATCTTCTTCTCCAGATCGAGCCGGCAGAATCTTTTGATATTTGGTATGCAACATTGTGGGGTTGATCTAATTCAAGTTTGCCAAATTGTGCCCCTGGGTTTATATATGGGCTCAGTATAGAAGCTCGAATTCGAACTTAGCACATTTCAGGCAAATTTCTTCAAAAATCTTCTTCTCCAGATCCAGCAGGCAGAATCTTTTGATGTTTGGTTTGCAACATTGTGGGGTGGATCTGATTCTAGTTTGTTCAAATTGGCTACCTGGATTCATATTTGGGCTCCCTATAGAAGCCTGAATTCGAACTTAGTGCATTTCAGGCAAATTTCTAAAAAAAATCTTCTTTTCCAGATCCAGCAGGCAGAATCTTTTGATATTTGGTATGTAACATTGTGGTGTAGATCTGATTCATGTTTGTTCAAATCGGCCCCCTGGGTTTATATTTGGGCTCAGTATAGAAGCTCGAATTCGAACTTAGAGCATTTCAGGAAAATTTCTTAAAAAATCTTCTTCTCCAGATCCAGGACGCAGAATGTTTTGATATATGGTATGCAACATTGCCGGGTGGATCTGATTCAAGTTTGTTCAAATCGGCCCCTTGGGTTTATATTTGGGCTCAGTATAGAAGTCCGTATTCGAACTTAGTGCATTTCAAGCAAAGTTCTTAAAAAATCTTCTTCTCCATATCCAGCAGGCAGAATCTTTTGATATTTGGTATGCTACATTGTGAGGTGGATGTGATTCAAGTTTGTTCAAATCGTTCCCCTGGGTTTATATTTGGGCTCAGTATAGAAGCTCGAATTCGAACTTAGTACATTTCAGGCAAATTGTTTCAAAAATCTTCTTCTCCAGATCCAGCGGGCAGAATCTTTTTAAATTTGGTATGTAACATTGTGGGGTGGACCTGAGTCAAGTTTGTTCAAATCGGCTCCCTGGATTCATATTTGAGCTCACCATGGAAGCCTGAATTCGAACTTAGTGCTTTTCAGGCAAATTTCTTAAACAATCTTCTTCTCCAGATCGAGCCGGCAGAATCTTTTGATATTTGGTATGCAACATTGTGGGGTTGATCTGATTCAAGTTTGTCAAATTGTGCCCCTGGGTTTATATATGGGCTCAGTATAGAAGCTCGAATTCGAACTTAGTACATTTCAGGCAAATTGTTTCAAAAATCTTCTTCTCCAGATCCAGCAGGCAGAATCTTTTGATATTTGGTATGAAACATTGTGGTGTGGATCTGATTCAAGTTTGTTCAAATCGGGCCCTAGATTTATATTTGGGCTCACTCTAAAATCCCGAATTCGAACTTTGTGCATTTCAGGCAAATTTCTTAAAAAATCTTCTTTTCCAGATCCAGCAGGCAGAATCTTTTGATGTTTGGTATGCCGCATTGTGAGGTGGATCTGATTCCGGTTTGTTCAAATCGGCTACCTGCATTCATATTTGGGCTCACTATAGAAGCCTGAATTCGAACTTAGTGCATTTCAGGCAAATTTCCTAAAAAAATCTTCTTCTCCAGATCCAGTAGGCAGAATCTTTTGATATTTGGTATGCAACATTGTGGTATAGATCTGATTCAAGTTTATTCAAATCGGCCCCCTGTATTTATATTTCGGCTCACTATAGAAGCCCGAATTCGAACTTTGTGCATTTCAGGCAAATTTCTTAAAAAATCTTCTTCTCCAGATCCAGCAGGCAGAATCTTTTGATATTTGGTATGCCGCATTGTGGGGTGGATCTAATTCAGGTTTGTTCAAATCGGCCCCCTAGGTTTATATTTGGGCTCAGTATAGAAGCTCGAATTCGAACTTATAGCATTTCAGGAAAATTTTTTTAAAAATCTTCATCTCCAGATCCAGGACGCAGAATGTTTTGATATATGGTATGCAACATTGCCGGGTGGATCTGATTCAAGTTTGTTCAAATCGGCCCCTTGGGATTATATTTGGGCTCAGTATAGAAGTCCGTATTCGAACTTAGTGCATTTCAAGCAAAGTTCTTAAAAAATCTTCTTCTCCATATCCAGCAGGCAGAATCTTTTGATTTTTGGTATGCTACATTGTGAGGTGGATGTGATTCAAGTTTGTTCAAATCGTCCCCCTGGGTTTATATTTGGGCTCAGTATAGAAGCTCGAATTCGAACTTAGTACATTTCAGGCAAATTGTTTCAAAAATCTTCTTCTCCAGATCCAGCGGGCAGAATCTTTTGATATTTGGTATGTAACATTGTGGGGTGGATCTGAGTCAAGTTTGTTCAAATCGGCTCCCTGGATTCATATTTGAGCTCACATGGAAGCCTGAATTCGAACTTAGTGCATTTCAGGCAAATTCTTAAACAATCTTCTTCTCCAGATCGAGCCGGCAGAATCTTTTGATATTTGGTATGCAACATTGTGGGGTTGATCTGATTCAAGTTTGTCAAATTGTGCCCCTGGGTTTATATATGGGCTCAGTATAGAAGCACCAATTCGAACTTAGCACATTTCAGGCAAATTTCTTCAAAAATCTTTTTCTCCAGATCCAGCCGGCAGAATCTTTTGATATTTGGTATGCAACATTGTGGGGTGGATCTGATTCAAGTTTGTTCAAGTCGGCTGCCTGGATTCATATTTGGGCTCACTATAGAAGCCTGAATTCGAACTAGGTGCATTTCGGGCAAATTTCTAAAAAAAATCTTCTTCTCCAGATCCAGCAGGCAGAATCTTTTGATATTTGGTATGCAACATTTTGGTGTTGATCTGATTCATGTTTGTTCAAATCGGCCCCTGGGGTTATATATGGGCTCAGTATAGAAGCTCGAATTCGAACTTAGAGCATTTTAGGCAAATTTCTTAAAAAATCTTCTTCTCCAGATCCGGCGCGCAGAATGTTTTGATATATGGTATGCAACAGTGCCGGGTGGATCTGATTCAAGTTTGTTCAAATCGGCCCCCTGGGTTTATATTTGGGCTCATTATTGAAGCTCGAATTCCAACTTAGTGCATTTCAGGCAAACTTCTTAAAAAATCTTCTTCTCCAGATCCTACAGGCAGAATCTCTTGATATTTGGAATGCAACATTGTAGGGTGGATCTGATTCAAGTTTGTTCAAATCGGCTCCCTGGATTCATATTTGGGCTCACTATAGAAGCCTGAATTCGAACTTAGTGCATTTCAGGAAAATTTTTTCAAAAATCTTCTTCTCCAGTTTCAGCAGGCAGAATCTTGTGATATTTGGTATGCAACATTGTGGGGTTGATCTGATGCAGGTTTGTTCTAATCATCCCCCTGGGTTAATATTTGGGCTCAGTATAGAAGCTCGAATTCGAACTTTGTGCATTTCAGGCAAATTTCTTAAAAAATCTTCTTCTCCAGATCCAGCAGGCAGAATCTTTTGATATTTGGTATGCCTCATTGTGGGGTGGATCTAATTCAGGTTTGTTCAAATCGGCTACCTGCATCCATATTTGGGCTCACTATAGAAGCCTGAATTCGAACTTAGTGCATTTCAGGCAAATTTCCTAAAAAAATCTTCTTCTCCAGATCCAGGAGGCAGAATCATTTGATATTTGGTATGCAACATTGTGGTGTAGATCTGATTCAAGTTTGTTCAAATAGGCCCCTGTATTTATATTTGGGCTCACTATAGAAGCCCGAATTCGAACTTTGTGCATTTCAGGCAAATTTCTTAAAAAATCTTCTTCTCCAGATCCAGCAGGCAGAATCTTTTGATATTTGGTATGCCGCATTGTGGGGTGGCTCTAATTCAGGTTTGTTCCAATCGGCCCCCTGGGTTTATATCTGGACTCATTATAGAAGCTTGAATGCGGACTTAGTGCATTTCAGGCAAATTTTTTCAAAAATATTCTTCTCGAGATCCAGCAGGCAGAATCTTTTGATATTTGGAATGCAACATTGTATGGTGAATCTGATTCACGTTTGTTCAAATCGGCTCCCTGGGTTTACATTTGGGCTCATTATAGAAGCTCGAATTCGAACCTATTGCATTTCAGTCAAATTTCTTAAAAAGTCTTCTTCTCCAGATCCAGCAGGCAGAACCTTTTGATATTTGGTATGCAACATTGTGGCGTGGATATGATTCAAGTCTGTTCAAATCGGCCCCCTGGGTGTATATTTGGGCTCAGTACTGAATCTCGAATTCGAACTTAGTGCATTTCAGGCAAATTTCTTCACAAATCTTCTTCTCCAGATCCAGCATGCAGAATCTTTTGATATTTGGTATGCGACATTGTGGTGTGCATCTGATTCAAGTTTGTTCAAATCGGGCCCTAGATTTATATTTGGACTCCCTATACAATCCCGAATTCGAACTTTGTGCATTTCAGGCAAATGTCTTAAAAAATCTTCTTCTCCAGATCCAGCAGGCAGAATCATTTGATATTTGGTATGCCGAATTGTGAGGTGGATCTGATTCAAGTTTGTTCAAATCGGTCCCCTGGGTTTATATTTGGGCTCATTATAGAATCTCGAATTCGAACTTAGTGCATTTCTGGCAAACTTCTTAAAAAATCTTCTTCTCCAGATCCTGCAAGCAGAATCTTTTGATATTTGGAATGCAACATTGTAGGGTGGATCTGATTCAAGTTTGTTCAAATCGGCTCCCTGGATTCATATTTGCGCTCACTATAGAAGCCCGAATTCGAACTTAGTGCATTTCAGTCAAATTTCTTCAAAAATCTTCTTCTCCAGATCCAGCAGGCAGAATCTTGTGATATTTGGTATGCCTCATTGTGGGGGTTGATCTGATTTACGTTATTTCTAATCATCCCCCTGGGTTTATATTTGGGCTCAGTATAGAAGCTTGAATTCGAACTTAGTGCATTTCATGCAAATTCTTAAACAATCTTCTTCTCCAGATCGAGCCGGCAGAATCTTTTGATATTTGGTATGCAACATTGTGGGGTTGATCTGATTCAAGTTTGTCAAATTGTGCCCCTGGGTTTATATATGGGCTCAGTATAGAAGCACGAATTCGAACTTAGCACATTTCAGGCAAATTTCTTCAAAAATCTTTTTCTCCAGATCCAGCCGGCAGAATCTTTTGATATTTGGTGTGCAACATTGTGGGGTGGATCTGATTCAGGTTTGTTCAAGTCGGCTGCCTGGATTCATATTTGGGCTCACTATAGAAGCCTGAATTCGAACTAGGTGCATTTCGGGCAAATTTCTAAAAAAATCTTCTTCTCCAGATCCAGCAGGCAGAATCTTTTGATATTTGGTATGCAACATTGTGGTGTTGATCTGATTCATGTTTGTTCAAATCGGCCCCTGGGGTTATATATGGGCTCAGTATAGAAGCTCGAATTCGAACTTAGAGCATTTTAGGCAAATTTCTTAAAAAATCTTCTTCTCCAGATCCAGCAGGCAGACTCTTTTGATATTTCGTATGCAACATTGTGGGGTGGATCTGATTCAAGTTTGTTCAAATCGGCCCCCTGGGTTTATATTTGGGCTCAGTATAGAAGTTCGAATTCGAACTTAGAGCATTTCAGGCAAATTTCTTAAAAAATCTTCTTCTCCAGATCCAGCGCGCAGAATGTTTTGATATATGGTATGCAACAGTGCCGGGTGGATCTGATTCAAGTTTGTTCAAATCGGCCCCCTGGGTTTATATTTGGGTTCAGTATAGAAGCCCGTATTCGAACTTAGTGCATTTCAAGCAAAGTTCTTAAAAAATCTTCTTCTCCATATCCAGCAGGCAGAATCTCTTGATATTTGGTATGCCACATTGTGAGGTGGATCTGATTCAAGTTTGTTCAAATCGTCCCCCTGGGATTATATTTGGGCTCAGTATAGAAGCTCGAATTCGAACTTAGTACATTTCAGGCAAATTTCTTCAAAAATCTTCTTCTCCAGATCCAGCAGGCAGAATCTTTTGATATTTGGTATGTAACATTGTGGGGTGGATCTGACTCAAGTTTGTTCAAATCGGCTCCCTGGATTCATATTTGAGGTCACTATAGAAGCCTGAATTCGAACTTCACATTTCAGGCAAATTTCTTCAAAAATCTTCTTCTCCAGATCCAGCAGGCAGAATCTTTTGATATTTGGTATGCAACATTGTGGGGTGGATCTGATTCAAATTTGTTCGAATCGGGCCCTAGATTTATATTTGGACTCCCTATACAATCCCGAATTCGAACTTTGTGCATTTCAGGCAAATTTCTTAAAAAATCTTCTTCTCCAGATCCAGCAGGCAGAATCATTTGATATTTGGTATGCCGAATTGTGAGATGGATCTGATTCAAGTTTGTTCAAATCGGCCCCTGCGTTTATATTTGGGCTCATTATAGAAGCTCGAATTCGAACTTAGTGCATTTCAGGCAAATTTCTTCACAAATCTTCTTCTCCAGATCCAGCAGGCAGAATCTTTTGATATTTGCTATGCAACATTGTGGTTTGGATCTGATTCAAGTTTGTTCAAATCGGGCCCTAGATTTATATTTGCACTGCCTATACAATCCCGAATTCGAACTTTGTGCATTTCAGGCAAATTTCTTAAAAAATCTTCTTCTCCAGATTCAGCAGGCAGAATCATATGATATTTGGTATGCCGAATTGTGACGTGGATCTGATTCAAGTTTGTTCAAATCGGCCCCCTGGGTTTATATTTGGGCTCATTATTGAAGCTCGAATTCCAACTTAGTGCATTTCAGGCAAACTTCTTAAAAAATCTTCTTCTCCAGATCCTGCAGGCAGAATCTCTTGATATTTGGAATGCAACATTGTAGGGTGGATCTGATTCAAGTTTGTTCAAATCGGCTACCTGGATTCATATTTGGGCTCCCTATAGAAGCCTGAATTCGAACTTAGTGCATTTCAGGCAAATTTCTAAAAAAAATCTTCTTTTCCAGATCCAGCAGGCAGAATCTTTTGATATTTGGTATGTAACATTGTGGTGTAGATCTGATTCATGTTTGTTCAAATCGGCCCCCTGGGTTTATATTTGGGCTCAGTATAGAAGCTCGAATTCGAACTTAGAGCATTTCAGGAAAATTTCTTAAAAAATCTTCTTCTCCAGATCCAGGACGCAGAATGTTTTGATATATGGTATGCAACATTGCCGGGTGGATCTCATTCAAGTTTGTTCAAATCGGCCCCTTGGGTTTATATTTGGGCTCAGTATAGAAGTCCGTATTCGAACTTAGTGCATTTCAAGCAAAGTTCTTAAAAAATCTTCTTCTCCATATCCAGCAGGCAGAATCTTTTGATATTTGGTATGCTACATTGTGAGGTGGATGTGATTCAAGTTTGTTCAAATCGTTCCCCTGGGTTTATATTTGGGCTCAGTATAGAAGCTCGAATTCGAACTTAGTACATTTCAGGCAAATTGTTTCAAAAATCTTCTTCTCCAGATCCAGCGGGCAGAATCTTTTTAAATTTGGTATGTAACATTGTGGGGTGGATCTGAGTCAAGTTTGTTCAAATCGGCTCCCTGGATTCATATTTGAGCTCACCATGGAAGCCTGAATTCGAACTTAGTGCATTTCAGGCAAATTTCTTAAACAATCTTCTTCTCCAGATCGAGCCGGCAGAATCTTTTGATATTTGGTATGCAACATTGTGGGGTTGATCTGATTCAAGTTTTTCAAATTGTGCCCCTGGGTTTATATATGGGCTCAGTATAGAAGCTCGAATTCGAACTTAGTACATTTCAGGCAAATTGTTTCAAAAATCTTCTTCTCCAGATCCAGCAGGCAGAATCTTTTGATATTTGGTATGCAGCATTGTGGTGTGGATCTGATTCAAGTTTGTTCAAATCGGGCCCTAGATTTATATTTGGGCTCACTCTAAAATCCCGAATTCGAACTTTGTGCATTTCAGGCAAATTTCTTAAAAAATCTTCTTTTCCAGATCCAGCAGGCAGAATCTTTTGATATTTGGTATGCCGCATTGTGAGGTGGATCTGATTCCGGTTTGTTCAAATCGGCTACCTGCATTCATATTTGGGCTCACTATAGAAGCCTGAATTCGAACTTAGTGCATTTCAGGCAAATTTCCTAAAAAAATCTTCTTCTCCAGATCCAGTAGGCAGAATCTTTTGATATTTGGTATGCAACATTGTGGTATAGATCTGATTCAAGTTTATTCAAATCGGCCCCCTGTATTTATATTTCGGCTCACTATAGAAGCCCGAATTCGAACTTTGTGCATTTCAGGCAAATTTCTTAAAAAATCTTCTTCTCCAGATCCAGCAGGCAGAATCTTTTGATATTTGGTATGCCGCATTGTGGGGTGGATCTAATTCAGGTTTGTTCAAATCGGCCCCCTGGGTTTATATTTGGGCTCAGTATAGAAGCTCGAATTCGAACTTATAGCATTTCAGGAAAATTTTTTAAAAAATCTTCTTCTCCAGATCCAGGACGCAGAATGTTTTGATATATGGTATGCAACATTGCCGGGTGGATCTGATTCAAGTTTGTTCAAATCGGCCCCTTGGGATTATATTTGGGCTCAGTATAGAAGTCCGTATTCGAACTTAGTGCATTTCAAGCAAAGTTCTTAAAAAATCTTCTTCTCCATATCCAGCAGGCAGAATCTTTTGATTTTTGGTATGCTACATTGTGAGGTGGATGTGATTCAAGTTTGTTCAAATCGTCCCCCTGGGTTTATATTTGGGCTCAGTATAGAAGCTCGAATTCGAACTTAGTACATTTCAGGCAAATTGTTTCAAAAATCTTCTTCTCCAGATCCAGCGGGCAGAATCTTTTGATGTTTGGTATTTAACATTGTGGGGTGGATCTGAGTCAAGTTTGTTCAAATCGGCTCCCTGGATTCATATTTGAGCTCACATGGAAGCCTGAATTCGAACTTAGTGTATTTCAGGCAAATTCTTAAACAATCTTCTTCTCCAGATCGAGCCGGCAGAATCTTTTGATATTTGGTATGCAACATTATGGGGTTGATCTGATTCAAGTTTGTCAAATTGTGCCCCTGGGTTTATATATGGGCTCAGTATAGAAGCACGAATTCGAACTTAGCACATTTCAGGCAAATTTCTTCAAAAATCTTTTTCTCCAGATCCAGCAGGAAGAATCTTTTGATATTTGGTATGCAACATTGTGGGGTGGATCTGATTCAAGTTTGTTCAAGTCGGCTGCCTGGATTCATATTTGGGCTCACTATAGAAGCCTGAATTCGAACTAGGTGCATTTCGGGCAAATTTCTAAAAAAATCTTCTTCTCCAGATCCAGCAGGTAGAATCTTTTGATATTTGGTATGCAACATTGTGGTGTTGATCTGATTCATGTTTGTTCAAATCGGCCCCTGGGGTTATATATGGGCTCAGTATAGAAGTTCGAATTCGAACTTAGAGCATTTCAGGAAAATTTCTTAAAAAATCTTCTTCTCCAGATCCAGCAGGCAGACTCTTTTGATATTTCGTATGCAACATTGCGGGGTGGATCTGATTCAAGTTTGTTCAAATCGGCCCCCTGGGTTTATATTTGGGCTCAGTATAGAAGTTCGAATTCGAACTTAGAGCATTTCAGGCAAATTTCTTAAAAAATCTTCTTCTCCAGATCCAGCGCGCAGAATGTTTTGATATATGGTATGCAACAGTGCCGGGTGGATCTGATTCAAGTTTCTTCAAATCGGCCCCCTGGGTTTATATTTGGGCTCATTATTGAAGCTCGAATTCCAACTTAGTGCATTTCAGGCAAACTTCTTAAAAAATCTTCTTCTCCAGATCCTGCAGGCAGAATCTCTTGATATTTGGAATGCAACATTGTAGGGTGGATCTGATTCAAGTTTGTTCAAATCGGCTCCCTGCATTCATATTTGGGCTCACTATAGAAGCCTGAATTCGAACTTAGTGCATTTCAGGCAAATCTTTTCAAAAATCTTCTTCTCCAGATTCAGCAGGCAGAATCTTGTGATATTTGGTATGCAACATTGTGGGGTTGATCTGATGCAGGTTTGTTCTAATCATCCCCCTGGGTTAATATTTGGGCTCAGTATAGAAGCTCGAATTCGAACTTTGTGCATTTCAGGCAAATTTCTTAAAAAATCTTCTTCTCCAGATCCAGCAGGCAGAATCTTTTGATATTTGGTATGCCTCATTGTGGGGTGGATTTAATTCAGGTTTGTTCAAATCGGCTACCTGCATCCATATTTGGGCTCACTATAGAAGCCTGAATTCGAACTTAGTGCATTTCAGGCAAATTTCCTAAAAAAATCTTCTTCTCCAGATCCAGGAGGCAGAATCATTTGATATTTGGTATGCAACATTGTGGTGTAGATCTGATTCAAGTTTGTTCAAATAGGCCCCTGTATTTATATTTGGGCTCACTATAGAAGCCCGAATTCGAACTTTGTGCATTTCAGGCAAATTTCTTAAAAAATCTTCTTCTCCAGATCCAGCAGGCAGAATCTTTTGATATTTGGTATGCCGCATTGTGGGGTGGATCTAATTCAGGTTTGTTCCAATCGGCCCCCTGGGTTTATATCTGGACTTATTATAGAAGCTTGAATGCGGACTTAGTGCATTTCAGGCAAATTTTTTCAAAAATATTCTTCTCGAGATCCAGCAGGCAGAATCTTTTGATATTTGGAATGCAACATTGTATGGTGAATCTGATTCACGTTTGTTCAAATCGGCTCCCTGGGTTTACATTTGGGCTCATTATAGAAGCTCGAATTCGAACCTATTGCATTTCAGGCAAATTTCTTAAAAAGTCTTCTTCTCCAGATCCAGCAGGCAGAACCTTTTGATATTTGGTATGCAACATTGTGGCGTGGATATGATTCAAGTCTGTTCAAATCGGCCCCCTGGGTGTATATTTGGGCTCAGTACTGAATCTCGAATTCGAACTTAGTGCATTTCAGGCAAATTTCTTCACAAATCTTCTTCTCCACATCCAGCATGCAGAATCTTTTGATATTTGGTATGCGACATTGTGGTGTGCATCTGATTCAAGTTTGTTCAAATCGGGCCCTAGATTTATATTTGGACTCCCTATACAATCCCGAATTCGAACTTTGTGCATTTCAGGCAAATGTCTTAAAAAATCTTCTTCTCCAGATCCAGCAGGCAGAATCATTTGATATTTGGTATGCCGAATTGTGAGGTGGATCTGATTCAAGTTTGTTCAAATCGGCCCCCTGGGTTTATATTTGGGCTCATTATAGAATCTCGCATTCGAACTTAGTGCATTTCAGGCAAACTTCTTGAAAAATCTTCTTCTCCAGATCCTGCAAGCAGAATCTTTTGCTATTTGGAATGCAACATTGTAGGGTGGATCTGATTCAAGTTTGTTCAAATCGGCTCCCTGGATTCATATTTGCGCTCACTATAGAAGCCCGAATTCGAACTTAGTGCATTTCAGTCAAATTTCTTCAAAAATCTTCTTCTCCAGATCCAGCAGGCAGAATCTTGTGATATTTGGTATGCCTCATTGTGGGGGTTGATCTGATTTACGTTATTTCTAATCATCCCCCTGGGTTTATATTTGGGCTCAGTATAGAAGCTTGAATTTGAACTTAGTGCATTTCATGCAAATACTTAAACAATCTTCTTCTCCAGATCGAGCCGGCAGAATCTTTTGATATTTGGTATGCAACATTGTGGGGTTGATCTGATTCAAGTTTGTCAAATTGTGCCCCTGTGTTTATATATGGGCTCAGTATAGAAGCACGAATTCGAACTTAGCACATTTCAGGCAAATTTCTTCAAAAATCTTTTTCTCCAGATCCAGCCTTCAGAATCTTTTGATATTTGGTATGCAACATTGTGGGGTGGATCTGATTCAGGTTTGTTCAAGTCGGCTGCCTGGATTCATATTTGGGCTCACTATAGAAGCCTGAATTCGAACTAGGTGCATTTCGGGCAAATTTCTAAAAAAATCTTCTTCTCCAGATCCAGCAGGCAGAATCTTTTGATATTTGGTATGCAACATTGTGGTGTTGATCTGATTCATGTTTGTTCAAATCGGCCCCTGGGGTTATATATGGGCTCAGTATAGAAGCTCGAATTCGAACTTAGAGCATTTTAGGCAAATTTCTTAAAAAATCTTCTTCTCCAGATCCAGCAGGCAGACTCTTTTGATATTTGGTATGCCGCATTGTGAGGTAGATCTGATTCAAGTTTGTTCAAATCGGCCCCCTGGGTTTATATTTGGGCTCAGTATAGAAGTTCGATTTCGAACTTAGAGCATTTCAGGCAAATTTCTTAAAAAATCTTCTTCTCCAGATCCAGCGCGCAGAATGTTTTGATATATGGTATGCAACAGTGCCGGGTGGATCTGATTCAAGTTTGTTCAAATCGGCCCCCTGGGTTTATATTTGGGTTCAGTATAGAAGCCCGTATTCGAACTTAGTGCATTTCAAGCAAAGTTCTTAAAAAATCTTCTTCTCCATATCCAGCAGGCAGAATCTCTTGATATTTGGTATGCCACATTGTGAGGTGGATCTGATTCAAGTTTGTTCAAATCGTCCCCCTGGGATTATATTTGGGCTCAGTATAGAAGCTCGAATTCGAACTTAGTACATTTCAGGCAAATTTCTTCAAAAATCTTCTTCTCCAGATCCAGCAGGCAGAATCTTTTGATATTTGGTATGTAACATTGTGGGGTGGATCTGACTCAAGTTTGTTCCAATCGGCTCCCTGGATTCATATTTGAGGTCACTATAGAAGCCTGAATTCGAACTTCACATTTCAGGCAAATTTCTTCAAAAATCTTCTTCTCCAGATCCAGCAGGCAGAATCTTTTGATATTTGGTATGCAACATTGTGGGGTGGATCTGATTCAAATTTGTTCGAATCGGGCCCTAGATTTATATTTGGACTCCCTATACAATCCCGAATTCGAACTTTGTGCATTTCAGGCAAATTTCTTAAAAAATCTTCTTCTCCAGATCCAGCAGGCAGAATCATTTGATATTTGGTATGCCGAATTGTGAGATGGATCTGATTCAAGTTTGTTCAAATCGGCCCCTGCGTTTATATTTGGGCTCATTATAGAAGCTCGAATTCGAACTTAGTGCATTTCAGGCAAATTTCTTCACAAATCTTCTTCTCCAGATCCAGCAGGCAGAATCTTTTGATATTTGGTATGCAACATTGTGGTTTGGATCTGATTCAAGTTTGTTCAAATCGGGCCCTAGATTTATATTTGTACTGCCTATACAATCCCGAATTCGAACTTTGTGCATTTCAGGCAAATTTCTTAAAAAATCTTCTTCTCCAGATTCAGCAGGCAGAATCATTTGATATTTGGTATGCCGAATTGTGACGTGGATCTGATTCAAGTTTGTTGAAATCGGCCCCCTGGGTTTATATTTGGGCTCATTATTGAAGCTCAAATTCCAACTTAGTGCATTTCAGGCAAACTTCTTAAAAAATCTTCTTCTCCAGATCCTGCAGGCAGAATCTCTTGATATTTGGAAAGCAACATTGTAGGATGGATCTGATTCAAGTTTGTTCAAATCGGCTCCCTGGATTCATATTTGGGCTCACTATAGAAGCCTGAATTCGAACTTAGTGCATTTCAGGCAAATTTCTTCAAAAATCTTCTTCTCCAGATCCAGCAGGCAGAATCTTGTGATATATGGTATGCGTCCTTGTGCGGGTTGATCTGATTTACATTTGTTCCAATCATCCCTCTGGGTTTATATTTGGGCTCAGTATAGAACCTCGAATTCGAACTTAGTACATTTCAGGCAAATTCTTAAACAATCTTCTTCTCCAGATCGAGCCAGCAGAATCTTTTGATATTTGGTATGCAACATTGTGGGGTGGATCTGATTCTAGTTTGTTCAAATCGGCTACCTGGATTCATATTTGGGCTCACTATAGAAGCCTGAATTCGAACTTAGTGCATTTCAGGCAAATTTTTAAAAAAAATCTTCTTTTCCAGATCCAGCAGGCAGAATCTTTTGATATTTGGTATGCAACATTGTGGTGTAGATCTGATTCATGTTTGTTCAAATCGGCCCCCTGGGTTTATATTTGGGCTCAGTATAGAAGCTCGAATTCGAACTTAGAGCATTTCAGGAAAATTTCTTAAAAAATCTTCTTCTCCAGATCCAGGACGCAGAATGTTTTGATATATGGTATGCAACATTGCCGGGTGGATCTGATTTAAGTTTGTTCAAATCGGCCCCTTGGGTTTATATTTGGGCTCAGTATAGAAGTCCGTATTCGAACTTAGTGCATTTCAAGCAAAGTTCTTAAAAAATCTTCTTCTCCATATCCAGCAGGCAGAATCTTTTGATATTTGGTATGCTACATTGTGAGGTCGATGTGATTGAAGTTTGTTCAAATCGTCGCCCTGGGTTTATATTTGGGCTCAGTATAGAAGCTCGAATTCGAACTTAGTACATTTCAGGCAAATTGTTTCAAAAATCTTCTTCTCCAGATCCAGCCTGCAGAAGCTTTTGATATTTGGTATGTAACATTGTGGGGTGGATCTGCGTCAAGTTTGTTCAAATCGGCTCCCTGGTTTCATATTTGAGCTCACCATGGAAGCCTGAATTCGAACTTAGTGCATTTCAGGCAAATTTCTTAAACAATCTTCTTCTCCAGATCGAGCCGGCAGAAACTTTTGATATTTGGTATGCAACATTGTAGGGTTGATCTGATTCAAGTTTGTCAAATTGTGCCCCTGGTTTTATATATGGGCTCAGTATAGAAGCTCGAATTCGAACTTAGCACAGTTCAGGCAAATTTCTTCAAAAATCGTCTTCTCCAGATCCAGCGGGCAGAATCTTTTGATATTTGGTATGCAACATTGTGGGGTGGATCTGATTCAAGTTTGTTCAAATAGGCTCCCTAGATTCATCTTTGGGCCCACTATAGAAGCCTGAATTCGAACTTAGTGCATTTCAAGCAAATTTCTTAAAAAAATCTTTTTCTCCAGATCCAGCAGGCAGAATCTTTTGATATTTGGTATGCAACATTGTGTTGTGGATCTGATTCAAGTTTGTTCAAATCGGGCCCTAGATTTATATTTGGGCTCACTGTAAAATCCCGAATTCGAACTTTGTGCATTTCAGGCAAATTTCTTAAAAAATCTTCTTTTCCAGATCCAGCAGGCAGAATCTTTTGATATTTGGAATGCCGCATTGTGAGGTGGATGTGATTCAAGTTTGCTCAAATCGTCCCCCTGGTTTATATTTGGGCTCATTATAGAAGCTCGAATTCGAACTTAGTGCATTTCAGGCAAATTTATTAAAAAATCTTCTTCTCCGTATCCTGCAGGCAGAATCTTTTGATATTTGGTATGCATCATTGTGGGGTGGATCTGGTTCAAGTTTGTTCAAATCGGCTCCCTGGATTCATATTTGGGCTCACTATAGAAGCCCGAATTCGAACTTAGTGCATTTCAGGCAAATTTTTTCAAAAATCTTCTTCTCCAGATTCAGCAGGCAGAATCTTGTGATATTTGGTATGCAACATTGTGGGGTTGGTCTGATGCAGGTTTGTTCTAATCATCCCCCTGGGTTAATATTTGGGCTGAGTATAGAAGCTCGAATTCGAACTTTGTGCATTTCAGGCAAATTTCTTAAAAATCTTCTTCTCCAGATCCAGCAGGCTGAATCTTTTGATATTTGGTATGCCGCATTGTGGGGTGGATCTAATTCAGCTTTGTTCAAATCGGCTACCTGCATTCATATTTGGGCTCACTATAGAAGCCTGAATTCGAACTTAGTGCATTTCAGGCAAATTTCCTTAAAAAATCTTCTTCTCCAGATCCAGGAGGCAGAATCTTTTGATATTTGGTATGCAACATTGTGGTGTAGATCTGATTCAAGTTTGTTCAAATCGGCCCCTGTATTTATATTTGGGCTCACTATAGAAGCCTGAATTCGAACTTTGTGCATTTCAGGCAAATTTCTTACAAAATCTTCTTCTCCAGATCCAGCAGGCAGAATCTTTTGATATTTGGTATGCCGCATTGTCGGGTGGATCTAATTCAGGTTTGTTCAAATCGGCCCCCTGGGTTTATATCTGGACTCTTTATAGAAGCTTGAATGCGGACTTAGTGCATTTCAGGCAAATTTTTTCAAAAATATTCTTCTCCAGATCCAGCAGGCAGAATCTTTTGATATTTGGAATGCAACATTGTATGGTGAATCTGATTCAAGTTTGTTCAAATCGGCTCCCTGGGTTTACATTTGGGCTCATAAAAGAAGCTCGAATTCGAACCTATTGCATTTCAGGCAAATTTCTTAAAAAGTCTTCTTCTCCAGATCCAGCAGGCAGAACCTTTTGATATTTGGTATGCAGCATTCTGGCGTGGATATGATTCAAGTCTGTTCAAATCGGCCCCCTGGGTGTATATTTGGGCTCAGTACTGAATCTCGGATTCGAACTTAGTGCATTTCAGGCAAATTTCTTCACAAATCTTCTTCTCCAGATCCAGCGTGCAGAATCTTTTGATATTTGGTATGCGACATTGTGGTGTGGATCTGATTCAAGTTTGTTCAAATCGGGCCCTAGATTTATATTTGGACTCCCTATACAATCCCGAATTCGAACTTCGTGCATTTCAGGCAAATTTCTTTAAAAATCTTCTTCTCCAGATCCAACAGGCAGAATCATTTGATATTTGGTATGCCGAATTGTGAGGTGGATCTGATTCAAGTTTGTTCAAATCGGCCCCCTGGGTTTATATTTGGGCTCATTATAGAATCTCGAATTCGAACTTAGTGCATTTCAGGCAAACTTCTTAAAAAATCTTCTTCTCCAGATCCTGCAAGCAGAATCTTTTGATATTTGGTATGCAACATTGTGGTGTTGATCTGATTCATGTTTGTTCAAATCGGCCCCTGGGGTTATATTTGGGTTCAGTATAGAAGCTCGAATTCGAACTTCGAGCATTTCAGGCAAATTTCTTAAAAAATCTTCTTCTCCAGATCCAGCAGGCAGACTCTTTTGATATTTCGTATGCAACATTGTGGGGTGGATCTGATTCAAGTTTGTTCAAATCGGCCCCTGGGTTTATATTTGGGCTCAGTATAGAAGCTCGAATTCGAACTTAGAGCATTTCAGGCAAATTTCTTAAAAAATCTTCTTCTCCAGATCCAGCGTGCAGAATGTTTTGGGCTTAGTATAGAAGCTCGAATTCGAACTTAGTACCTTTCAGGCAAATGTCTTAAAAAATCTTCTTCTCCAGATCCAGCAGGCAGAATCATTTGATATTTGGTATGCCGAATTGAGAGGTGGATCTGATTCAAGTTTGTTCAAATCGGCCCCCTGGGTTTATATTTGGGCTCATTATAGAATCTCGCATTCGAACTTAGTGCATTTCAGGCAAACTTCTTGAAAAATCTTCTTCTCCAGATCCTGCAAGCAGAATCTTTTGATATTTGGAATGCAACATTGTAGGGTGGATCTGATTCAAGTTTGTTCAAATCGGCTCCCTGGATTCATATTTGCGCTCACTATAGAAGCCCGAATTCGAACTTAGTGCATTTCAGTCAAATTTCTTCAAAAATCTTCTTCTCCAGATCCAGCAGGCAGAATCTTGTGATATTTGGTATGCCTCATCGTGGGGGTTGATCTGATTTACGTTATTTCTAATCATCCCCCTGGGTTTATATTTGGGCTCAGTACAGAAGCTTGAATTCGAACTTAGTGCATTTCATGCAAATTCTTAAACAATCTTCTTCTCCAGATCGAGCCGGCAGAATCTTTTGATATTTGGTATGCAACATTGTGGGGTTGATCTGATTCAAGTTTGTCAAATTGTGCCCCTGGGTTTATATATGGGCTCAGTATAGAAGCACGAATTCGAACTTAGCACATTTCAGGCAAATTTCTTCTAAAATCTTCTTCTCCAGATCCAGCCGGCAGAATCTTTTGATATTTGGTATGCAACATTGTGGGGTGGATCTGATTCAGGTTTGTTCAAGTCGGCTGCCTGGATTCATATTTGGGCTCACTATAGAAGCCTGAATTCGAACTAGGTGCATTTCGGGCAAATTTCTAAAAAAATCTTCTTCTCCAGATCCAGCAGGCAGAATCTTTTGATATTTGGTATGCAACATTGTGGTGTTGATCTGATTCATGTTTGTTCAAATCGGCCCCTGGGGTTATATATGGGCTCAGTATAGAAGCTCGAATTCGAACTTAGAGCATTTTAGGCAAATTTCTTAAAAAATCTTCTTCTCCAGATCCAGCAGGCAGACTCTTTTGATATTTGGTATGCCGCATTGTGAGGTAGATCTGATTCAAGTTTGTTCAAATCGGCCCCCTGGGTTTATATTTGGGCTCAGTATAGAAGTTCGAATTCGAACTTAGAGCATTTCAGGCAAATTTCTTAAAAAATCTTCTTCTCCAGATCCAGCGCGCAGAATGTTTTGATATATGGTATGCAACAGTGCCGGGTGGATCTGATTCAAGTTTGTTCAAATCGGCCCCCTGGGTTTATATTTGGGTTCAGTATAGAAGCCCGTATTCGAACTTAGTGCATTTCAAGCAAAGTTCTTCAAAAATCTTCTTCTCCATATCCAGAAGGCAGAATCTCTTGATATTTGGTATGCCACATTGTGAGGTGGATCTGATTCAAGTTTGTTCAAATCGTCCCCCTGGGATTATATTTGGGCTCAGTATAGAAGCTCGAATTCGAACTTAGTACATTTCAGGCAAATTTCTTCAAAAATCTTCTTCTCCAGATCCAGCAGGCAGAATCTTTTGATATTTGGTATGTAACATTGTGGGGTGGATCTGACTCAAGTTTGTTCCAATCGGCTCCCTGGATTCATATTTGAGGTCACTATAGAAGCCTGAATTCGAACTTCACATTTCGGGCAAATTTCTTCAAAAATCTTCTTCTCCAGATCCAGCAGGCAGAATCTTTTGATATTTGGTATGCAACATTGTGGGGTGGATCTGATTCAAATTTGTTCGAATCGGGCCCTAGATTTATATTTGGACTCCCTATACAATCCCGAATTCGAACTTTGTGCATTTCAGGCAAATTTCTTAAAAAATCTTCTTCTCCAGATCCAGCAGGCAGAATCATTTGATATTTGGTATGCCGAATTGTGAGATGGATCTGATTCAAGTTTGTTCAAATCGGCCCCTGCGTTTATATTTGGGCTCATTATAGAAGCTCGAATTCGAACTTAGTGCATTTCAGGCAAATTTCTTCACAAATCTTCTTCTCCAGATCCAGCAGGCAGAATCTTTTGATATTTGCTATGCAACATTGTGGTTTGGATCTGATTCAAGTTTGTTCAAATCGGGCCCTAGATTTATATTTGTACTGCCTATACAATCCCGAATTCGAACTTTGTGCATTTCAGGCAAATTTCTTAAAAAATCTTCTTCTCCAGATTCAGCAGGCACAATCATTTGATATTTGGTATGCCGAATTGTGACGTGGATCTGATTCAAGTTTGTTCAAATCGGCCCCCTGGGTTTATATTTGGGCTCATTATTGAAGCTCGAATTCCAACTTAGTGCATTTCAGGCAAACTTCTTAAAAAATCTTCTTCTCCAGATCCTGCAGGCAGAATCTCTTGATATTTGGAAAGCAACATTGTAGGATGGATCTGATTCAAGTTTGTTCAAATCGGCTCCCTGGATTCATATTTGGGCTCACTATAGAAGCCTGAATTCGAACTTAGTGCATTTCAGGCAAATTTCTTCAAAAATCTTCTTCTCCAGATCCAGCAGGCAGAATCTTGTGATATATGGTATGCGTCCTTGTGCGGGTTGATCTGATTTACATTTGTTCCAATCATCCCTCTGGGTTTATATTTGGGCTCAGTATAGAACCTCGAATTCGAACTTAGTGCATTTCAGGCAAATTCTTAAACAATCTTCTTCTCCAGATCGAGCCAGCAGAATCTTTTGATATTTGGTATGCAACATTGTGGGGTGGATCTGATTCTAGTTTGTTCAAATCGGCTACCTGGATTCATATTTGGGCTCACTATAGAAGCCTGAATTCGAACTTAGTGCATTTCAGGCAAATTTTTAAAAAAAATCTTCTTTTCCAGATCCAGCAGGCAGAATCTTTTGATATTTGGTATGCAACATTGTGGTGTAGATCTGATTCATGTTTGTTCAAATCGGCCCCCTGGGTTTATATTTGGGCTCTGTATAGAAGCTCGAATTCGAACTTAGTGCATTTCAGGAAAATTTCTTAAAAAATCTTCTTCTCCAGATCCAGGACGCAGAATGTTTTGATATATGGTATGCAACATTGCCGGGTGGATCTGATTTAAGTTTGTTCAAATCGACCCCTGGGGTTTATATTTGGGCTCAGTATAGAAGTCCGTATTCGAACTTAGTGCATTTCAAGCAAAGTTCTTAAAAAATCTTCTTCTCCATATCCAGCAGGCAGAATCTTTTGATATTTGGTATGCTACATTGTGAGGTCGATGTGATTGAAGTTTGTTCAAATCGTCGCCCTGGGTTTATATTTGGGCTCAGTATAGAAGCTCGAATTCGAACTTAGTACATTTCAGGCAAATTGTTTCAAAAATCTTCTTCTCCAGATCCAGCGGGCAGAAGCTTTTGATATTTGGTATGTAACATTGTGGGGTGGATCTGCGTCAAGTTTGTTCAAATCGGCTCCCTGGTTTCATATTTGAGCTCACCATGGAAGCCTGAATTCGAACTTAGTGCATTTCAGGCAAATTTCTTAAACAATCTTCTTCTCCAGATCGAGCCGGCAGAAACTTTTGATATTTGGTATGCAACATTGTAGGGTTGATCTGATTCAAGTTTGTCAAATTGTGCCCCTGGGTTTATATATGGGCTCAGTATAGAAGCTCGAATTCGAACTTAGCACAGTTCAGGCAAATTTCTTCAAAAATCGTCTTCTCCAGATCCAGCGGGCAGAATCTTTTGATATTTGGTATGCAACATTGTGGGGTGGATCTGATTCAAGTTTGTTCAAATAGGCTCCCTAGATTCATCTTTGGGCCCACTATAGAAGCCTGAATTCGAACTTAGTGCATTTCAAGCAAATTTCTTAAAAAAATCTTTTTCTCCAGATCCAGCAGGCAGAATCTTTTGATATTTGGTATGCAACATTGTGTTGTGGATCTGATTCAAGTTTGTTCAAATCGGGCCCTAGATTTATATTTGGGCTCACTGTAAAATCCCGAATTCGAACTTTGTGCATTTGAGGCAAATTTCTTAAAAAATCTTCTTTTCCAGATCCAGCAGGCAGAATCTTTTGATATTTGGAATGCCGCATTGTGAGGTGGATGTGATTCAAGTTTGCTCAAATCGTCCCCCTGGTTTATATTTGGGCTCATTATAGAAGCTCGAATTCGAACTTAGTGCATTTCAGGCAAATTTATTAAAAAATCTTCTTCTCCGTATCCTGCAGGCAGAATCTTTTGATATTTGGTATGCATCATTGTGGGGTGGATCTGGTTCAAGTTTGTTCAAATCGGCTCCCTGGATTCATATTTGGGCTCACTATAGAAGCCCGAATTCGAACTTAGTGCATTTCAGGCAAATTTTTTCAAAAATCTTCTTCTCCAGATTCAGCAGGCAGAATCTTGTGATATTTGGTATGCAACATTGTGGGGTTGGTCTGATGCAGGTTTGTTCTAATCATCCCCCTGGGTTAATATTTGGGCTGAGTATAGAAGCTCGAATTCGAACTTTGTGCATTTCAGGCAAATTTCTTAAAAATCTTCTTCTCCAGATCCAGCAGGCAGAATCTTTTGATATTTGGTATGCCGCATTGTGGGGTGGATCTAATTCAGCTTTGTTCAAATCGGCTACCTGCATTCATATTTGGGCTCACTATAGAAGCCTGAATTCGAACTTAGTGCATTTCAGGCAAATTTCCTTAAAAAATCTTCTTCTCCAGATCCAGGAGGCAGAATCTTTTGATATTTGGTATGCAACATTGTGGTGTAGATCTGATTCAAGTTTGTTCAAATCGGCCCCTGTATTTATATTTGGGCTCACTATAGAAGCCTGAATTCGAACTTTGTGCATTTCAGGCAAATTTCTTACAAAATCTTCTTCTCCAGATCCAGCAGGCAGAATCTTTTGATATTTGGTATGCCGCATTGTCGGGTGGATCTAATTCAGGTTTGTTCAAATCGGCCCCCTGGGTTTATATCTGGACTCTTTATAGAAGCTTGAATGCGGACTTAGTGCATTTCAGGCAAATTTTTTCAAAAATATTCTTCTCCAGATCCAGCAGGCAGAATCTTTTGATATTTGGAATGCAACATTGTATGGTGAATCTGATTCAAGTTTGTTCAAATCGGCTCCCTGGGTTTACATTTGGGCTCATAAAAGAAGCTCGAATTCGAACCTATTGCATTTCAGGCAAATTTCTTAAAAAGTCTTCTTCTCCAGATCCAGCAGGCAGAACCTTTTGATATTTGGTATGCAGCATTCTGGCGTGGATATGATTCAAGTCTGTTCAAATCGGCCCCCTGGGTGTATATTTGGGCTCAGTACTGAATCTCGAATTCGAACTTAGTGCATTTCAGGCAAATTTCTTCACAAATCTTCTTCTCCAGATCCAGCGTGCAGAATCTTTTGATATTTGGTATGCGACATTGTGGTGTGGATCTGATTCAAGTTTGTTCAAATCGGGCCCTAGATTTATATTTGGACTCCCTATACAATCCCGAATTCGAACTTCGTGCATTTCAGGCAAATTTCTTTAAAAATCTTCTTCTCCAGATCCAACAGGCAGAATCATTTGATATTTGGTATGCCGAATTGTGAGGTGGATCTGATTCAAGTTTGTTCAAATCGGCCCCCTGGGTTTATATTTGGGCTCATTATAGAATCTCGAATTCGAACTTAGTGCATTTCAGGCAAACTTCTTAAAAAATCTTCTTCTCCAGATCCTGCAAGCAGAATCTTTTGATATTTGGAATGCAACATTGTAGGGTGGATCTGATTCAAGTTTGTTCAAATCGGCTCCCTGGATTCATATTTGGGCTCACTATAGAAGCCCGAATTCGAACTTAGTGCATTTCAGGCAAATTTCTTCAAAAATCTTCTTCTCCAGATCCAGCAGGCAGAATCTTGTGATATTTGGTATGCCTCATTGTGGGGGTTGATCTGATTTACGTTTGTTCTAATCATCCCCCTGGGTTTATATTTGGGCTCAGTATAGAAGCTCGAATTCGAACTTAGTGCATTTCAGGCAAATTTTTAAACAATCTTCTTCTCCAGATCGAGCCGGCAGAATCTTTTGATATTTGGTATGCAACATTGTGGGGTTGATCTGATTCAAGTTTGTCAAATTGTGCCCCTGGGTTTATATATGGGCTCAGTATAGAAGCTCGAATTCGAACTTAGCACATTTCAGGCAAATTTCTTCAAAAATCTTTTTCTTCAGATCCAGCCGGCAGAATCTTTTGATATTTGGTATGCAACATTGTGGGGTGGATCTGATTCAAGTTTGTTCAAGTCGGCTGCCTGGATTCATATTTGGGCTCACTATAGAAGCCTGAATTCGAACTAGGTGCATTTCGGGCAAATCTCTAAAAAAAATCTTCTTCTCCAGATCCAGCAGGCAGAATCTTTTGATATTTGGTATGCAACATTGTGGTGTTGATCTGATTCATGTTTGTTCAAATCGGCCCCTGGGGTTATATTTGGGCTCAGTATAGAAGCTCGAATTCGAACTTCGAACATTTCAGGCAAATTTCTTAAAAAATCTTCTTCTCCAGATCCAGCAGGCAGACTCTTTTGATATTTCGTATGCAACATTGTGGGGTGGATCTGATTCAAGTTTGTTCAAATCGGCCCCTGGGTTTATATTTGGGCTCAGTATAGAAGCTCGAATTCGAACTTAGAGCATTTCAGGCAAATTTCTTAAAAAATCTTCTTCTCCAGATCCAGCGTGCAGAATGTTTTGGGCTTAGTATAGAAGCTCGAATTCGAACTTAGTACCTTTCAGGCAAATGTCTTAAAAAATCTTCTTCTCCAGATCCAGCAGGCAGAATCATTTGATATTTGGTATGCCGAATTGTGAGGTGGATCTGATTCAAGTTTGTTCAAATCGGCCCCCTGGGTTTATATTTGGGCTCATTATAGAATCTCGAATTCGAACTTAGTGCATTTCAGGCAAACTTCTTAAAAAATCTTCTTCTCCAGATCCAGCAGGCAGAATCTTGTGATATTTGGAATGCAACATTGTAGGGTGGATCTGATTCTAGTTTGTTCAAATCGGCTCCCTGGATTCATATTTGGGCTCACCATAGAAGCCCGAATTCGAACTTAGTGCATTTCAGGCAAATTTCTTCAAAAATCTTCTTCTCCAGATCCAGCAGGCAGAATCTTGTGATATTTGGTAGGCCTCATTGTGGGGGTTGATCTGATTTACGTTTGTTCTAATCACCCCCCTGGGTTTATATTTGGGCTCATTATAGAATCTCGAATTCGAACTTAGTGCATTTCAGGCAAACTTCTTAAAAAATCTTCTTCTCCAGATCCTGCACGCAGAATCTTTTGATATTTGGAATGCAACATTGTAGGGTGGATCTGATTCAAGTTTGTTCAAATCGGCTCCCTGGATTCATATTTGGGCTCACTATAGAAGCCCGAATTCGAACTTAGTGCATTTCAGGCAAATTTCTTCACAAATCTTCTTCTCCAGATCCAGCGTGCAGAATCTTTTGATATTTGGTATGCGACATTGTGGTGTGGATCTGATGCAAGTTTGTTCAAATCGGGCCCTAGATTTATATTTGGACTCCCTATACAATCCCGAATTCGAACTTCGTGCATTTCAGGCAAATTTCTTCAAAAATCTTCTTCTCCAGATGCAGCATGCAGAATCTTGTGATATTTGGTATGCCTCATTGTGGGGGTTGATCTCATTTACGTTTGTTCTAATCACCCCCCTAGGTTTATATTTGGGCTCAGTATAGAAGCTCGAATTCGAACTTAGCACATTTCAGGCAAATTTCTTCAAAAATCTTTTTCTTCAGATCCAGCCGGCAGAATCTTTTGATATTTGGTATGCAACATTGTGGGGTGGATCTGATTCAAGTTTGTTCAAGTCGGCTGCCTGGATTCATATTTGGGCTCACTATAGAAGCCTGAATTCGAACTAGGTGCATTTCGGGCAAATTTATAAAAAAATCTTCTTCTCCAGATCCAGCAGGCAGAATCTTTTGATATTTGGTATGCAACATTGTGGTGTTGATCTGATTCGTGTTTGTTCAAATCGGCTCCTGGGGTTATATTTGGGCTCAGTATAGAAGCTCGAATTCGAACTTAGAGCATTTCAGGCAAATTTCTTAAAAAATCTTCTTCTCCAGATCCAGCAGGCAGACTCTTTTGATATTTCGTATGCAACATTGTGGGGTGGATCTGATTCAAGTTTGTTCAAATCGGCCCCTGGGGTTATATTTGGGCTCAGTATAGCAGCTTGAATTCGAACTTAGTGCATTTCAAGCAAATTTATTAAAAAATCTTCTTCTCCAGATCCAGCAGGCAGAATCATTTGATATTTGGTATGCCGAATTGTGACGTGGATCTGATTCAAGTTTGTTCACATCGGCCCCCTGGGTTTATATTTGGGCTCATTATAGAAGCTCGAATTCCAACTTAGTGCATTTCAGTCAAATTTCTTTAAAAATCTTCTTCTCCCGATCCTGCAGGCAGAATCTTTTGATATTTGGAATGCGACATTGTAGGGTGGATCTGATTCAAGTTTGTTCAAATCGGCTTCCTGGATTCATATTTGGGCTCACTATAGAAGCCTGAATTCGAACTTAGTGCATTTCAGGCAAATTTCTCCAAAAATCTTCTTCTCCAGATCCAGCAGGCTGAATCTTGTGATATTTGGTATGCCTCATTGTGGGGGTTGATCTGATTTACGTTTGTTCTAATCATCCCCCTGGGTTTATATTTGGGCTCAGTATAGAAGCTCGAATTCGAACTTAGTGCATTTCAGGCAAATTTTTAAACAATCTTGTTCTCCAGATCGAGCTGGCAGAATCTTTTGATATTTGGTATGCAACATTGTGGGGTTGATCTGATTCAAGTTTGTCAAATTGTGCCCCTGGGTTTATATATGGGCTCAGTATAGAAGCTCGAATTCGAACTTAGCACATTTCAGGCAAATTTCTTCAAAAATCTTTTTCTTCAGATCCAGCCGGCACAATCTTTTGATATTTGGTATGCAACATTGTGGGGTGGATCTGATTCAAGTTTGTTCAAGTCGGCTGCCTGGATTCATATTTGGGCTCACTATAGAAGCCTGAATTCGAACTAGGTGCATTTCGGGCAAATTTCTAAAAAAATCGTCTTCTCCAGATCCAGCAGGCAGAATCTTTTGATATTTGGTATGCAACATTGTGGTGTTGATCTGATTCATGTTTGTTCAAATCGGCCCCTGGGGTTATATTTGGGCTCAGTATAGAAGCTCGAATTCGAACTTAGAGCATTTCAGGCAAATTTCTTTAAAAATCTTCTTCTCCAGATCCAGCAGGCAGACTCTTTTGATATTTCGTATGCAAAATTGTGGGGTGGATCTGATTCAAGTTTGTTCAAATCGGCCCCTGGGTTTATATTTGGGCTCAGTATAGAAGCTCGAATTCGAACTTAGAGCATTTCAGGCAAATTTCCTAAAAAATCTTCTTCTCCAGATCCAGCGTGCAGAATGTTTTGATATATGGTATGCAACAGTGCCGGGTGGATCTGATTCAAGTTTGTTCAAATCGGCCCCCTGGGTTTATATTTGGGTTCAGTATAGAAGCCCGTATTCGAACTTAGTGCATTTCAAGCAAAGTTCTTAAAAAATCTTCTTCTCCATATCCAGCAGGCAGAATCTCTTGATATTTGGTATGCCACATTGTGAGGTGGATCTGATTCAAGTTTGTTCAAATCGTCCCCCTGGGTATATATTTGGGCTTAGTATAGAAGCTCGAATTCGAACTTAGTACATTTCAGGCAAATTTCTTCAAAAATCTTCTTCTCCAGATCCAGCAGGCAGAATCTTTTGATATTTGGTATGTAACATTGTGGGGCGGATCTGACTCAAGTTTGTTCAAATCGGCTCCCTGGATTCATATTTGAGGTCTCTATAGAAGCCTGAATTCGAGCTTAGCACATTTCAGGCAAATTTCTTCAAAAATCTTCTTCTCCAGATCCAGCAGGCAGAATCTTTTGATATCTGGTATGCAAGATTGTGGGGTGGATCTGATTCAAGTTTGTTCAAATCGGGCCCTAGATTTATATTTGGACTCCCTATACAATCCCGAATTCGAACTTTGTGCATTTCAGGCAAATTTCTTAAACAATCTTCTTCTCCAGATCCAGCAGGCAGAATCATTTGATATTTGGTATGCCGAATTGTGAGGTGGATCTGATTCAAGTTTGTTCAAATCGGCCCCCTGCGTTTATATTTGGGCTCATTATAGAAGCTCGAATTCGAACTTAGTGCATTTCAGGCAAATTTCTTCACAAATCTTCTTCTCCAGATCCAGCAGGCAGAATCTTTTGATATTTGGTATGCAACATTGTGGTTTGGATCTGATTCAAGTTTGTTCAAATCGGGCCCTAGATTTATATTTGTACTCCCTATACAATCCCGAATTCGAACTTTGTGCATTTCAGGCAAATTTCTTAAAAAATCTTCTTCTCCAGATCCAGCAGGCAGAATCATCTGATATTTGGTATGCCGAATTGTGACGTAGATCTGATTCAAGTTTGTTCAAATCGGCCCCCTGGGTTTATATTTGTGCTCATTATAGAAGCTCGAATTCCAACTTAGTGCATTTCAGGCAAACTTCTTAAAAAATCTTCTTCTCCAGATCCTGCATGCAGAATCTTTTGATATTTGGAATGCTACATTGTAGGGTGGATCTGATTCAAGTTTGTTCAAATCGGCTCCCTGGATTCATATTTGGGCTCACTATAGAAGCCTGAATTCGAACTTAGTGCATTTCAGGCAAATTTTTTCAAAAATCTTCTTCTCCAGATGCAGCAGGCAGAATCTTGTGATGTTTGGTATGCATCCTTGTGCGGGTTGATCTGATTTACGTTTGTTCCAATCATCCCTCTGGGTTTATATTTGGGCTCAGTATAGAAGCTCGAATTCGAACTTAGTGCATTTCAGGCAAATTGTTAAACAATCTTCTTCTCCAGATCGAGCCGGCAGAATCTTTTGATATTTGGTATGCAGCATGGTGGGGTTGATCTGATTCAAGTTTGTCAAATTGTGCCCCTGGGTTTATATATGAGCTCAGTATAGAAGCTCGAATTCGAACTTAGCACATTTCAGGCAAATTTCTTCAAAAATCTTCTTCTCCAGATCCAGCAGGCAGAATCTTCTGATATTTGGTATGCAACATTGTGGGGTGGATCTGATTCTAGTTTGTTCAAATCGGCTACCTGGATTCATATTTGGGCTCACTATAGAAGCCTGAATTCGAACTTAGTGCATTTCAGGCAAATTTCTTAAAAAATCTTCTTCTCCAGATCCAGCGCGCAGAATGTTTTGATATATGGTATGCAACAGTGCCGGGTGGATCTGATTCAAGTTTGTTCAAATCGGCCCCCTGGGTTTATATTTGGGTTCAGTATAGAAGCCCGTATTCGAACTTAGTGCATTTCAAGCAAAGTTCTTAAAAAATCTTCTTCTCTATATCCAGCAGGCAGAATCTCTTGATATTTGGTATGCCACATTGTGAGGTGGAACTGATTCAAGTTTGTTCAAATCGTCCCCCTGGGTTTATATTTGGGCTTAGTATAGAAGCTCGAATTCGAACTTAGTACCTTTCAGGCAAATTTCTTCAAAAATCTTCTTCTCCAGATGCAGCAGGCAGAATCTTTTGATATTTGGTATGTAACATTGTGGGGTGGATCTGACTCAAGTTTGTTCAAATCGGCTCCCTGGATTCATATTTGAGGTCTCTATAGAAGCCTGAATTCGAACTTAGCACTTTTCAGGCAAATTTCTTAAAAAATCTTCTTCTCCAGATCCAGCAGGCAGACTCTTTTGATATTTCGTATGCAACATTGTGGGGTGGATCTGATTCAAGTTTGTTCAAATCGGCCCCTGGGGTTATATTTGGGCTCAGTATAGAAGCTTGAATTCGAACTTAGTGCATTTCAAGCAAATTTATTAAAAAATCTTCTTCTCCAGATCCAGCAGGCAGAATCATTTGATATTTGGTATGCCGAATTGTGAGGTGGATCTGATTCAAGTTTGTTCAAATCGGCCCCCTGGGTTTATATTTGGGCTCATTATAGAAGCTCGAATTCCAACTTAGTGCATTTCAGTCAAATTTCTTAAAAAATCTTCTTCTCCCGATCCTGCAGGCAGAATCTTTTGATATTTGGAATGCGACATTGTAGGGTGGATCTGATTCAAGTTTGTTCAAATCGGCTTCCTGGATTCATATTTGGGCTCACTATAGAAGCCTGAATTCGAACTTAGTGCATTTCAGGCAAATTTCTTCAAAAATCTTCTTCTCCAGATCCAGCAGGCAGAATCTTGTGATATTTGGTATGCCTCATTGTGGGGGTTGATCTGATTTACGTTTGTTCTAATCATCCCCCTGGGTTTATATTTGGGCTCAGTATAGAAGCTCGAATTCGAACTTAGTGCATTTCAGGCAAATTTTTAAACAATCTTCTTCTCCAGATCGAGCTGGCAGAATCTTTTGATATTTGGTATGCAACATTGTGGGGTTGATCTGATTCAAGTTTGTCAAAGTGTGCCCCTGGGTTTATATATGGGCTCAGTATAGAAGCTCGAATTCGAACTTAGCACATTTCAGGCAAATTTCTTCAAAAATCTTTTTCTTCAGATCCAGCCGGCAGAATCTTTTGATATTTGGTATGCAACATTGTGGGGTGGATCTGATTCAAGTTTGTTCAAATCGTCCCCCTGGGTTTATATTTGGGCTTAGTATAGAAGCTCGAATTCGAACTTAGTACCTTTCAGGCAAATTTCTTCAAAAATCTTCTTCTCCAGATGCAGCAGGCAGAATCTTTTGATATTTGGTATGTAACATTGTGGGGTGGATCTGACTCAAGTTTGTTCAAATCGGCTCCCTGGATTCATATTTGAGGTCTCTATAGAAGCCTGAATTCGAACTTAGCACTTTTCAGGCAAATTTCTTCAAAAATCTTCTTCTCCAGATCCAGCAGGCAGAATCTTTTGATATTTGGTATGCAAGATTGTGGGGTGGATCTGATTCAAGTTTGTTCAAATCGGGCCCTAGATTTATATTTGGACTCCCTATACAATCCCGAATTCGAACTTTGTGCATTTCAGGCAAATTTCTTAAACAATCCTCTTCTCCAGATCCAGCAGGCAGAATCATTTGATATTTGGTATGCCGAATAGTGAGGTGGATCTGATTCAAGTTTGTTCAAATCGGCCCCCTGCGTTTATATTTGGGCTCATTATAGAAGTTCGAATTCGAACTTAGTGCATTTCAGGCAAATTTCTTCACAAATCTTCTTCTCCAGATCCAGCAGGCAGAATCTTTTGATATTTGGTATGCAACATTGTGGTTTGGATCTGATTCAAGTTTGTTCAAATCGGGCCCTAGATTTATATTTGTACTCCCTATACAATCCCGAATTCGAACTTTGTGCATATCAGGCAAATTTCTTAAAAAATCTTCTTCTCCAGATCCAGCACGCAGAATCATTTGATATTTGGTATGCCGAATTGTGACTTGGATCTGATTCAAGTTTGTTCAAATCGGCCCCCTGGGTTTATATTTGGGCTCATTATTGAAGCTCGAATTCCAACTTAGTGCATTTCAGTCAAATTTCTTAAAAAATCTTCTTCTCCCGATCCTGCAGGCAGAATCTTTTGATATTTGGAATGCGACATTGTAGGGTGGATCTGATTCAAGTTTGTTCAAATCGGCTCCCTGGATTCATATTTGGGCTCACTAGAGAAGCCTGAATTCGAACTTAGTGCATTTCAGGCAAATTTCTTCAAAAATCTTCTTCTCCAGATCCAGCAGGCAGAATCTTGTGATATTTGGTATGCCTCATTGTGAAGGGTTGATCTGATTTACGTTTGTTCTAATCATCCCCCTGGGTTTATATTTGGGCTCAGTATAGAAGCTCGAATTCGAACTTAGTGCATTTCAGGCAAATTTTTAAACAATCTTCTTCTCCAGATCGAGCCGGCAGAATCTTTTGATATTTGGTATGCAACATTGTGGGGTTGATCTGATTCAAGTTTGTCAAATTGTGCCCCTGGGTTTATATATGGGCTCAGTATAGAAGCTCGAATTCGAACTTAGCATATTTCAGGCAAATTTCTTCAAAAATCTTTTTCTTCAGATCCAGCCGGCAGAATCTTTTGATATTTGGTATGCAACATTGTGGGGTGGATCTGATTCAAGTTTGTTCAAGTCGGCTGCCTGGATTCATATTTGGGCTCACTATAGAAGCCTGAATTCGAACTAGGTGCATTTCGGGCAAATTTCTAAAAAAATCTTCTTCTCCAGATCCAGCAGGCAGAATCTTTTGATTTTTGGTATGCAACATTGTGGTGTTGATCTGATTCATGTTTGTTCAAATCGGCCCCTGAGGTTATATTTGGGCTCAGTATAGAAGCTCGAATTCGAAGTTAGAGCATTTCAGGCAAATTTCTTTAAAAATCTTCTTCTCCAGATCCAGCAGGCAGACTCTTTTGATATTTCGTATGCAACATTGTGGGGTGGATCTGATTCAAGTTTGTTCAAATCGGCCCCTGGGTTTATATTTGGGCTCAGTATAGAAGCTCGAATTCGAACTTAGAGCATTTCAGGCAAATTTCTTAAAAAATCTTCTTCTCCAGATCCAGCGTGCAGAATGTTTTGATATATGGTATGCAACAGTGCCGGGTGGATCTGATTCAAGTTTGTTCAAATCGGCCCCCTGGGTTTATATTTGGGTTCAGTATAGAAGCCCGTATTCGAACTTAGTGCATTTCAAGCAAAGTTCTTAAAAAATCTTCTTCTCCATATCCAGCAGGCAGAATCTCTTGATATTTGGTATGCCACATTGTGAGGTGGATCTGATTCAAGTTTGTTCAAATCGTCCCCCTGGGTTTATATTTGGGCTTAGTATAGAAGCTCGAATTCGAACTTAGTACATTTCAGGCAAATTTCTTCAAAAATCTTCTTCTCCAGATCCAGCAGGCAGAATCTTTTGATATTTGGTATGTAACATTGTGGGGTGGACCTGACTCAAGTTTGTTCAAATCGGCTCCCTGGATTCATATTTGAGGTCTCTGTAGAAGCCTGAATTCGAGCTTAGCACATTTCAGGCAAATTTCTTCAAAAATCTTCTTCTCCAGATCCAGCAGGCAGAATCTTTTGATATCTGGTATGCAAGATTGTGGGGTGGATCTGATTCAAGTTTGTTCAAATCGGGCCCTAGATTTATATTTGGACTCCCTATACAATCCCGAATTCGAACTTTGTGCATTTCAGGGAAATTTCTTAAACAATCTTCTTCTCCAGATCCAGCAGGCAGAATCATTTGATATTTGGTATGCCGAATTGTGAGGTGGATCTGATTCAAGTTTGTTCAAATCGGCCCCCTGCGTTTATATTTGGGCTCATTATAGAAGCTCGAATTCGAACTTAGTGCATTTCAGGCAAACTTCTTAAAAAATCTTCTTCTCCAGATCCTGCTGGCAGAATCTTTTGATATTTGGAATGCTACATTGTAGGGTGGATCTGATTCAAGTTTGTTCTAATCGGCTCCCTGGATTCATATTTGGGCTCACTATAGAAGCCTGAATTCGAACTTAGTGCATTTCAGGCAAATTTCTTCAAAAATCTTCTTCTCCAGATCCAGCAGGCAGAATCTTGTGATGTTTGGTATGCATCCTTGTGCGGGTTGATCTGATTTACGTTTGTTCCAATCATCCCTCTGGGTTTATATTTGGGCTCAGTATAGAAGCTCGAATTCGAACTTAGTGCATTTCAGGCAAATTGTTAAACAATCTTCTTCTCCAGATCGAGCCGGCAGAATCTTTTGATATTTGGTATGCATCATGGTGGGGTTGATCTGATTCAAGTTTGTCAAATTGTGCCCCTGGGTTTATATATGAGCTCAGTATAGAAGCTCGAATTCGAACTTGGCACATTTCAGGCAAATTTCTTCAAAAATCTTCTTCTCCAGATCCAGCAGGCAGAATCTTCTGATATTTGGTATGCAACATTGTGGGGTGGATCTGATTCTAGTTTGTTCAAATCGGCTACCTGGATTCATATTTGGGCTCACTATAGAAGCCTGAATTCGAACTTAGTGCATTTCAGGCAAATTTCTAAAAAAATTCTTCTTTTCCAGATCCAGCAGGCAGAATCTTTTGATATTTGGTATGCAACATTGTGGTGTAGATCTGATTCATGTTTGTTGAAATCGGCCCTCTGGGTTTATATTTGGGCTCAGTATAGAAGCTCGAATTCGAACTTAGAGCATTTCAGGAAAATTTCTTAAAAAATCTTCTTCTCCAGATCCAGGACGCAGAATGTTTTGATATATGGTATGCAAAATTGCCGGGTGGATCTGATTCAAGTTTGTTCAAATCGGCCCCTTGGGTTTATATTTGGGCTCAGTATAGAAGTCCGTATTCGAACTTAGTGCATTTCAAGCAAAGTTCTTAAAAAATCTTCTTCTCCATATCCAGCAGGCAGAATCTTTTGATATTTGGTATGCTACATTGTGAGGTGGATGTGATTCAAGTTTGTTCAAATCGTCCTCCTGGGATTATATTTGGGCTCAGTATAGAAGCTCGAATTCGAACTTAGTACATTTCAGGCAAATTTTTTCAAAAATCTTCTTCTCCAGATCCAGCGTGTAGAATCTTATGATATTTGGTATGTAACATTGTGGGGTGGATCTGAGTCAAGTTTGTTCAAATCGGCTCCCTGGATTCATATTTGAGCTCACTATAGAAGCCTGAATTCGAACTTAGTCCATTTCAGGCAAATTTCTTAAACAATCTTCTTCTCCAGATCGAGCCGGCAGAATCTTTTGATATTTGGTATGCAACATTGTGGGGTTGATCTGATTCAAGTTTGTGAAATTGTGCCCCTGGGTTTATATATGGGCTCAGTATAGAAGCTCGAATTCGAACTTAGCACATTTCAGGCAAATTTCTTCAAAAATCTTCTTCTCCTGATCCAGCAGGCAGAATCTTTTGATATTTGGTATGCAACATTGTGGGGTGGATCTGATTAAAGTTTGTTCAAATAAGCTCCCTGGATTCATCGTTGGGCCCACTATAGAAGCCTGAATTCGAACTTAGTGCATTTCAGGCAAATTTCTTAAAAAATCTTCTTCTCCAGATCCAGCAGGCAGAATCTTTTGATATTTGGTATGCAACATTGTGGTGTGGATCTGATTCAAGTTTGTTCAAGTCGGGCCCTAGATTTATATTTGGGCTCACTGTGAAATCCCGAATTCGAACTTTGTGCATTTCAGGCAAATTTCTTAAAAAATCTTCTTTTCCAGATCCAGCAGGCAGAATCTTTTGATATTTGGTATGCCGCATTGTGAGGTGGATGTGATTCAAGTTTGCTCAAATCGTCCCCCTGGTTTATATTTGGGCTCATTATAAAAGCTCGAATTCGAACTTAGTGCATTTCAGGCAAATTTATTAAAAAATCTTCTTCTCCGGATCCTGCAGACAGAATCTTTTGATATTTGGTATGCAACATTGCGGGGTGGATCTGGTTCAAGTTTGTTCAAATCGGCTCCCTGGATTCATATTTGGGCTCCCTATAGAAGCCCGAATTCGAACTTAGTGCATTTCAGGCAAATTTTTTCAAAAATCTTCTTCTCCAGATTCAGCAGGCAGAATCTTGTGATATTTGGTATGCAACATTGTGGGGTTGATCGGATGCAGGTTTGTTCTAATCATCCCCCTGGGTTAATATTTGGGCTCAGTATAGAAGCTCGAATTTGACCTTTGTGCATTTCAGGCAAATTTCTTAAAAAATCTTCTTCTCCAGATCCAGCAGGCAGAATCTTTTGATATTTGGTATGCCGCATTGTGGGGTGGATCTAATTCAGGTTTGTTCAAATCGGCTACCTGCATTCATATTTGGGTTCACTATAGAAGCCTGAATTCGAACATAGTGCATTTCAGGCAAATTTCCTAAAAAAATCTTCTTCTCCAGATCCAGGAGGTAGAATCTTTTGATATTTGGTATGCAACATTGTGGTGTAGATCTGATTCAAGTTTGTTCAAATCGGCCCCTGTATTTATATTTGGGCTCACTATAGAAGCCCGAATTCGAACTTTGTGCATTTCAGGGAAATTTCTTAAAAAATCTTCTTCTCCAGATCCAGCAGGCAGAATCTTTTGATATTTGGAATGCAACATTGTATGGTGAATCTGATTCACATTTGTTCAAATCGGCTCCCTGGGTTTACATTTGGGCTCATTAGAGAAGCTCGAATTCGAACCTATTGCATTTCGGGCAAATTTCTTAAAAAGTATTCTTCTCCAGATCCAGCAGGCAGAACCTTTTGATATTTGGTATGCAACATTGTGGCGGGGATATGATTCAAGTCTGTTCAAATCGGCCCCCTGGGTGTTCATTTGGGCTCAGTACTGAATCTCGAATTCGAACTTAGTGCATTTCAGGCAAATTTCTTCACAAATCTTCTTCTCCAGATCCAGCATGCAGAATCTTTTGATATTTGGTATGCAACATTGTGGTGTGGATCTGATTCAAGTTTGTTCAAATCGGGCCCTAGATTTATATTTGGACTCCCTATACAATCCCGAATTCGAACTTTGTGTATTTCAGGCAAATTTCTTAAAAAATCGTCTTCTCCAGATCCAGCAGGCAGAATCATTTGATATTTGGTATGCCGAATTGTGAGGTGGATCTGATTCAAGTTTGTTCAAATCGGCCCCCTGGGTTTATATTTGGGCTCATTATAGAATCTCGAATTCGAACTTAGTGCATTTCAGGCAAACTTCTTAAAAAATCTTCTTCTCCAGATCCTGCAGGCAGAATCTTTTGATATTTGTAATTCAACATTGTAGGGTGGATCTGATTCAAGTTTGTTCAAATCGGCTCCCTGGATTCATATTTGGGCTCACTATAGAAGCCCGAATTCGAACTTAGTGCATTTCAGGCAAATTTCTTCAAAAATCTTCTTCTCCAGATCCAGCAGGCAGAATCTTGTGATATTTGGTATGCATCATTGTGGGGGTTGATCTGATTTACGTTTGTTCCAATCATCCCCCTGGGTTTATATTTGGGCTCAGTGTAGAAGCTCGAATTCGAACTTAGTGCATTTCAGGCAAATTCTTAAACAATCTTCTTCTCCAGATGGAGCCGGCAGAATCTTTTGATATTTGGTATCCAACATTGTGGGGTTGATCTGATTCAAGTTTGTCAAATTGTGCCCCTGGGTTTATATACGTGCTCAGTATAGAAGCTCGAATTCGAACTTAGCACATTTCAGGCAAATTTAACAAAAATCTTTTTCTCCAGATCCAGGCGGCAGAATCTTTTGATATTTGGTATGCAACATTGTGGGGTGGATCTGATTCAAGTTTGTTCAAATCGGCTCCCTGGATTCATATTTGGGCTCACTATAGAAGCCTGAATTCGAACTAGGTGCATTTCGGGCAAATTTCTAAAAAAATCTTCTTCTCCAGATCCAGCAGGCAGAATCTTTTGATATTTGGTATGCAACATTGTGGTGTTGATCTGATTCATGTTTGTTCAAATCGGCCCCTGGGGTTATATTTGGGCTCAGTATAGAAGCTCGAATTCGAACTTAGAGCATTTCAGGCAAATTTCTTGAACAATCTTCTTCTCCAGATCCAGCAGGCAGACTCTTTTGATATTTCGTATGCAACATTGTGGGGTGGGTCTGATTCAAGTTTGTTCAAATCGGCCCCCTGGGTTTATATTTGGGCTCAGTATAGAAGCTCGAATTCGAACTTAGAGCATTTCAGGCAAATTTCTTAAAAAATCTTCTTCTCCAGATCCAGCGCGCAGAATGTTTTGATATATGGTATGCGACAGTGCCGGGTGGATCTGATTCAACTTTGTTCAAATCGACCCCCAGGGTTTATATTTGGGTTCAGTATAGAAGCCCGTATTCGAACTTAGTGCATTTCAAGCAAAGTTCTTAAAAAATCTTCTTCTCCATATCCAGCAGGCAGAATCTCTTGATATTTGGTATGCCACATTGTGAGGTGGATCTGATTCAAGTTTGTTCAAATCGTCCCCCTGGGTTTATATTTCGGCTCAGTATGGAAGCTCGAATTCGAACTTAGTACATTTCAGGCAAATTTCTTCAAAAATCTTCTTCTCCTGATCCAGCAGGCAGAATCTTTTGATATTTGGTATGTAACATTGTGGGGTGGATCTAACTCACGTTTGTTCAAATCGCCTCCCTGGATTCATATTTGAGGTCACTATAGAAGCCTGAATTCGAACTTTGTGCATTTCAGGCAAATTTCTTCAAAAATCTTCTTCTCCAGATCTAGCAGGCAGAATCATTTGATGTTTGGTATGCCGAATTGTGAGGTGGATCTGATTCAAGTTTGTTTAAATCGGCCTCCTGAGTTTATATTTGGGCTCATTATAGAAGCTCGAATTCGAACTTAGTGCATTTCAGGCAAATTTCTTCAAAAATCCTCTTCTCCAGATCCAGCAGGCAGAATCTTTTGATATTTGGTATGCAACATTGTGGGGTGGATCTGATTCAAGTTTGTTCAAATCGTCCCCCTGGGTTTATATTTGGGCCAGTATGGAAGCTCGAATTCGAACTTAGTACATTTCAGGCAAATTTCTTCAAAAATCTTCTTCTCCTGATCCAGCAGGCAGAATCTTTTGATATTTGGTATGTAACATTGTGGGTTTGGGATCTAACTCACGTTTGTTCAAATCGGCTCCCTGGATTCATATTTGAGGTCACTATAGAAGCCTTAATTCGAACTTTGTGCATTTCAGGCAAAGTTCTTAAAAAATCTTCTTCTCCATATCCAGCAAGCAGAATCTCTTGATATTTGGTATGCCACATTGTGAGGTGGATCTGATTCAAGTTTGTTCAAATCGTCCCCCTGGGTTTATATTTGGGCTCAGTATGGAAGCTCGAATTCGAACTTAGTACATTTCAGGCAAATTTCTTCAAAAATCCTCTTCTCCAGATCCAGCAGGCAGAATCTTTTGATATTTGGTATGCAACATTGTGGGGTGGATCTGATTCAAGTTTGTTCAAATCGGGCCCTAGATTTATATTTGGACTCCCTATACAATCCCGAATTCGAACTTTGTGCATTTCAGGCAAATTTCTTCAAAAATCTTCTTCTCCAGATCTAGCAGGCAGAATCATTTGATGTTTGGTATGCCGAATTGTGAGGTGGATCTGATTCAAGTTTGTTTAAATCGGCCTCCTGAGTTTATATTTGGGCTCATTATAGAAGCTCGAATTCGAACTTGGTGCATTTCAGGCAAATTTCTTCACAAATCTTCTTCTCCAGATCCAGCAGGCAGAATCTTTTGATATTTGGTATGCAACATTGTGGTTTGGATCTGATTCAAGTTTGTTCAAATCGGGCCCTAGATTTATATTTGTACTCCCTATACAATCCCGAATTCGAACTTTGTGCATTTCAGGCAAATTTCTTAAAAAATCTTCTTCTCCAGATCCAGCAGGCAGAATCATTTGATGTTTGGTATGCCGCATTGTGAGGTGGATGTGATTCAAGTTTGCTCAAATCGTCCCCCTGGTTTATATTTGGGCTCATTATAAAAGCTCGAATTCGAACTTAGTGCATTTCAGGCAAATTTATTAAAAAATCTTCTTCTCCGGATCCTGCAGACAGAATCTTTTGATATTTGGTATGCAACATTGCGGGGTGGATCTGGTTCAAGTTTGTTCAAATCGGCTCCCTGGATTCATATTTGGGCTCACTATAGAAGCCCGAATTCGAACTTAGTGCATTTCAGGCAAATTTTTTCAAAAATCTTCTTCTCCAGATTCAGCAGGCAGAATCTTGTGATATTTGGTATGCAACATTGTGGGGTTGATCGGATGCAGGTTTGTCTAATCATCCCCCTGGGTTAATATTTGGGCTCAGTATAGAAGGTCGAATTTGAACTTTGTGCATTTCAGGCAAATTTCTTAAAAAATCTTCTTCTCCAGATCCAGCAGGCAGAATCTTTTGATATTTGGTATGCCGCATTGTGGGGTGGATCTAATTCAGGTTTGTTCAAATCGGCTACCTGCATTCATATTTGGGTTCACTATAGAAGCCTGAATTCGAACATAGTGCATTTCAGGCAAATTTCCTAAAAAAATCTTCTTCTCCAGATCCAGGAGGCAGAATCTTTTGGTATTTGGTATCCAACATTGTGGTGTAGATCTGATTCAAGTTTGTACAAATCGGCCCCTGTATTTATATTTGGGCTCACTATAGAAGCCCGAATTCGAACTTTGTGCATTTCAGGGAAATTTCTTAAAAAATCTTCTTCTCCAGATCCAGCAGGCAGAATCTTTTGATATTTGGAATGCAACATTGTATGGTGAATCTGATTCACATTTGTTCAAATCGGCTCCCTGGGTTTACATTTGGGCTCATTAGAGAAGCTCGAATTCGAACCTATTGCATTTCAGGCAAATTTCTTAAAAAGTGTTCTTCTCCAGATCCAGCAGGCAGAACCTTTTGATATTTGGTATGCAACATTGTGGCGGGGATATGATTCAAGTCTGTTCAAATCGGCCCCCTGGGTGTTCATTTGGGCTCAGTACTGAATCTCGAATTCGAACTTAGTGCATTTCAGGCAAATTTCTTCACAAATCTTCATCTCCAGATCCAGCATGCAGAATCTTTTGATATTTGGTATGCAACATTGTGGTGTGGATCTGATTCAAGTTTGTTCAAATCGGGCCCTAGATTTATATTTGGACTCCCTATACAATCCCGAATTCGAACTTTGTGTATTTCAGGCAAATTTCTTAAAAAATCGTCTTCTCCAGATCCAGCAGGCAGAATCATTTGATATTTGGTATGCCGAATTGTGAGGTGGATCTGATTCAAGTTTGTTCAAATCGGCCCCCTGGGTTTATATTTGGGCTCATTATAGAATCTCGAATTCGAACTTAGTGCATTTCAGGCAAACTTCTTAAAAAATCTTCTTCTCCAGATCCTGCAGGCAGAATCTTTTGATATTTGTAATTCAACATTGTAGGGTGGATCTGATTCAAGTTTGTTCAAATCGGCTCCCTGGATTCATATTTGGGCTCACTATAGAAGCCCGAATTCGAACTTAGTGCATTTCAGGCAAATTTCTTCAAAAATCTTCTTCTCCAGATCCAGCAGGCAGAATCTTGTGATATTTGGTATGCATCATTGTGGGGGTTGATCTGATTTACGTTTGTTCCAATCATCCCCCTGGGTTTATATTTGGGCTCAGTGTAGAAGCTCGAATTCGAACTTAGTGCATTTCAGGCAAATTCTTGAAACAATCTTCTTCTCCAGATGGAGCCGGCAGAATCTTTTGATATTTGGTATCCAACATTGTGGGGTTGATCTGATTCAAGTTTGTCAAATTGTGCCCCTGGGTTTATATATGTGCTCAGTATAGAAGCTCGAATTCGAACTTAGCACATTTCAGGCAAATTTAACAAAAATCTTTTTCTCCAGATCCAGGCGGCAGAATCTTTTGATATTTGGTATGCAACATTGTGGGGTGGATCTGATTCAAGTTTGTTCAAATCGGCTCCCTGGATTCATATTTGGGCTCACTATAGAAGCCTGAATTCGAACTAGGTGCATTTCGGGCAAATTTCTAAAAAAATCTTCTTCTCCAGATCCAGCAGGCAGAATCTTTTGATATTTGGTATGCAACATTGTGGTGTTGATCTGATTCATGTTTGTTCAAATCGGCCCCTGGGGTTATATTTGGGCTCAGTATAGAAGCTCGAATTCGAACTTAGAGCATTTCAGGCAAATTTCTTGAACAATCTTCTTCTCCAGATCCAGCAGGCAGACTCTTTTGATATTTCGTATGCAACATTGTGGGGTGGGTCTGATTCAAGTTTGTTCAAATCGGCCCCCTGGGTTTATATTTGGGCTCAGTATAGAAGCTCGAATTCGAACTTAGAGCATTTCAGGCAAATTTCTTAAAAAATCTTCTTCTCCAGATCCAGCGCGCAGAATGTTTTGATATATGGTATGCGACAGTGCCGGGTGGATCTGATTCAACTTTGTTCAAATCGACCCCCAGGGTTTATATTTGGGTTCAGTATAGAAGCCCGTATTCGAACTTAGTGCATTTCAAGCAAAGTTCTTAAAAAATCTTCTTCTCCATATCCAGCAGGCAGAATCTCTTGATATTTGGTATGCCACATTGTGAGGTGGATCTGATTCAAGTTTGTTCAAATCGTCCCCCTGGGTTTATATTTCGGCTCAGTATGGAAGCTCGAATTCGAACTTAGTACATTTCAGGCAAATTTCTTCAAAAATCTTCTTCTCCTGATCCAGCAGGCAGAATCTTTTGATATTTGGTATGTAACATTGTGGGGTGGATCTAACTCACGTTTGTTCAAATCGCCTCCCTGGATTCATATTTGAGGTCACTATAGAAGCCTGAATTCGAACTTTGTGCATTTCAGGCAAATTTCTTCAAAAATCTTCTTCTCCAGATCTAGCAGGCAGAATCATTTGATGTTTGGTATGCCGAATTGTGAGGTGGATCTGATTCAAGTTTGTTTAAATCGGCCTCCTGAGTTTATATTTGGGCTCATTATAGAAGCTCGAATTCGAACTTAGTGCATTTCAGGCAAATTTCTTCAAAAATCCTCTTCTCCAGATCCAGCAGGCAGAATCTTTTGATATTTGGTATGCAACATTGTGGGGTGGATCTGATTCAAGTTTGTTCAAATCGTCCCCCTGGGTTTATATTTGGGCCAGTATGGAAGCTCGAATTCGAACTTAGTACATTTCAGGCAAATTTCTTCAAAAATCTTCTTCTCCTGATCCAGCAGGCAGAATCTTTTGATATTTGGTATGTAACATTGTGGGTTTTGGATCTAACTCACGTTTGTTCAAATCGGCTCCCTGGATTCATATTTGAGGTCACTATAGAAGCCTTAATTCGAACTTTGTGCATTTCAGGCAAAGTTCTTAAAAAATCTTCTTCTCCATATCCAGCAAGCAGAATCTCTTGATATTTGGTATGCCACATTGTGAGGTGGATCTGATTCAAGTTTGTTCAAATCGTCCCCCTGGGTTTATATTTGGGCTCAGTATGGAAGCTCGAATTCGAACTTAGTACATTTCAGGCAAATTTCTTCAAAAATCCTCTTCTCCAGATCCAGCAGGCAGAATCTTTTGATATTTGGTATGCAACATTGTGGGGTGGATCTGATTCAAGTTTGTTCAAATCGGGCCCTAGATTTATATTTGGACTCCCTATACAATCCCGAATTCGAACTTTGTGCATTTCAGGCAAATTTCTTCCAAAATCTTCTTCTCCAGATCTAGCAGGCAGAATCATTTGATGTTTGGTATGCCGAATTGTGAGGTGGATCTGATTCAAGTTTGTTTAAATCGGCCTCCTGAGTTTATATTTGGGCTCATTATAGAAGCTCGAATTCGAACTTGGTGCATTTCAGGCAAATTTCTTCACAAATCTTCTTCTCCAGATCCAGCAGGCAGAATCTTTTGATATTTGGTATGCAACATTGTGGTTTGGATCTGATTCAAGTTTGTTCAAATCGGGCCCTAGATTCATATTTGTACTCCCTATACAATCCCGAATTCGAACTTTGTGCATTTCAGGCAAATTTCTTAAAAAATCTTCTTCTCCAGATCCAGCAGGCAGAATCATTTGATGTTTGGTATGCCGCATTGTGAGGTGGATGTGATTCAAGTTTGCTCAAATCGTCCCCCTGGTTTATATTTGGGCTCATTATAAAAGCTCGAATTCGAACTTAGTGCATTTCAGGCAAATTTATTAAAAAATCTTCTTCTCCGGATCCTGCAGACAGAATCTTTTGATATTTGGTATGCAACATTGCGGGGTGGATCTGGTTCAAGTTTGTTCAAATCGGCTCCCTGGATTCATATTTGGGCTCACTATAGAAGCCCGAATTCGAACTTAGTGCATTTCAGGCAAATTTTTTCAAAAATCTTCTTCTCCAGATTCAGCAGGCAGAATCTTGTGATATTTGGTATGCAACATTGTGGGGTTGATCGGATGCAGGTTTGTCTAATCATCCCCCTGGGTTAATATTTGGGCTCAGTATAGAAGCTCGAATTTGAACTTTGTGCATTTCAGGCAAATTTCTTAAAAAATCTTCTTCTCCAGATCCAGCAGGCAGAATCTTTTGATATTTGGTATGCCGCATTGTGGGGTGGATCTAATTCAGGTTTGTTCAAATCGGCTACCTGCATTCATATTTGGGTTCACTATAGAAGCCTGAATTCGAACATAGTGCATTTCAGGCAAATTTCCTAAAAAAATCTTCTTCTCCAGATCCAGGAGGCAGAATCTTTTGGTATTTGGTATCCAACATTGTGGTGTAGATCTGATTCAAGTTTGTTCAAATCGGCCCCTGTATTTATATTTGGGCTCACTATAGAAGCCCGAATTCGAACTTTGTGCATTTCAGGGAAATTTCTTAAAAAATCTTCTTCTCCAGATCCAGCAGGCAGAATCTTTTGATATTTGGAATGCAACATTGTATGGTGAATCTGATTCACCTTTGTTCAAATCGGCTCCCTGGGTTTACATTTGGGCTCATTAGAGAAGCTCGAATTCGAACCTATTGCATTTCAGGCAAATTTCTTAAAAAGTGTTCTTCTCCAGATCCAGCAGGCAGAACCTTTTGATATTTGGTATGCAACATTGTGGCGGGGATATGATTCAAGTCTGTTCAAATCGGCCCCCTGGGTGTTCATTTGGGCTCAGTACTGAATCTCGAATTCGAACTTAGTGCATTTCAGGCAAATTTCTTCACAAATCTTCATCTCCAGATCCAGCATGCAGAATCTTTTGATATTTGGTATGCAACATTGTGGTGTGGATCTGATTCAAGTTTGTTCAAATCGGGCCCTAGATTTATATTTGGACTCCCTATACAATCCCGAATTCGAACTTTGTGTATTTCAGGCAAATTTCTTAAAAAATCGTCTTCTCCAGATCCAGCAGGCAGAATCATTTGATATTTGGTATGCCGAATTGTGAGGTGGATCTGATTCAAGTTTGTTCAAATCGGCCCCCTGGGTTTATATTTGGGCTCATTATAGAATCTCGAATTCGAACTTAGTGCATTTCAGGCAAACTTCTTAAAAAATCTTCTTCTCCAGATCCTGCAGGCAGAATCTTTTGATATTTGTAATTCAACATTGTAGGGTGGATCTGATTCAAGTTTGTTCAAATCGGCTCCCTGGATTCATATTTGGGCTCACTATAGAAGCCCGAATTCGAACTTAGTGCATTTCAGGCAAATTTCTTCAAAAATCTTCTTCTCCAGATCCAGCAGGCAGAATCTTGTGATATTTGGTATGCATCATTGTGGGGGTTGATCTGATTTACGTTTGTTCCAATCATCCCCCTGGGTTTATATTTGGGCTCAGTGTAGAAGCTCGAATTCGAACTTAGTGCATTTCAGGCAAATTCTTGAAACAATCTTCTTCTCCAGATGGAGCCGGCAGAATCTTTTGATATTTGGTATCCAACATTGTGGGGTTGATCTGATTCAAGTTTGTCAAATTGTGCCCCTGGGTTTATATATGTGCTCAGTATAGAAGCTCGAATTCGAACTTAGCACATTTCAGGCAAATTTAACAAAAATCTTTTTCTCCAGATCCAGCCGGCAGAATCTTTTGATATTTGGTATGCAACATTGTGGGGTGGATCTGATTCAAGTTTGTTCAAATCGGCTCCCTGGATTCATATTTGGGCTCACTATAGAAGCCTGAATTCGAACTAGGTGCATTTCGGGCAAATTTCTAAAAAAATCTTCTTCTCCAGATCCAGCAGGCAGAATCTTTTGATATTTGGTATGCAACATTGTGGTGTTGATCTGATTCATGTTTGTTCAAATCGGCCCCTGGGGTTATATTTGGGCTCAGTATAGAAGCTCGAATTCGAACTTAGAGCATTTCAGGCAAATTTCTTGAAAAATCTTCTTCTCCAGATCCAGCAGGCAGACTCTTTTGACATTTCGTATGCAACATTGTGGGGTGGATCTGATTCAAGTTTGTTCAAATCGGCCCCCTGGGTTTATATTTGGGCTCAGTATAGAAGCTCGAATTCGAACTTAGAGCATTTCAGGCAAATTTCTTAAAAAATCTTCTTCTCCAGATCCAGCGCGCAGAATGTTTTGATATATGGTATGCGACAGTGCCGGGTGGATCTGATTCAACTTTGTTCAAATCGACCCCCAGGGTTTATATTTGGGTTCAGTATAGAAGCCCGTATTCGAACTTAGTGCATTTCAAGCAAAGTTCTTAAAAAATCTTCTTCTCCATATCCAGCAGGCAGAATCTCTTGATATTTGGTATGCCACATTGTGAGGTGGATCTAATTCAAGTTTGTTCAAATCGTCCCCCTGGGTTTATATTTGGGCTCAGTATGGAAGCTCGAATTCGAACTTAGTACATTTCAGGCAAATTTCTTCAAAAATCTTCTTCTCCTGATCCAGCAGGCAGAATCTTTTGATATTTGGTATGTAACATTGTGGGGTGGATCTAACTCACGTTTGTTCAAATCGGCTCCCTGGATTCATATTTGAGGTCACTATAGAAGCCTGAATTCGAACTTTGTGCATTTCAGGCAAATTTCTTCAAAAATCTTCTTCTCCAGATCTAGCAGGCAGAATCATTTGATGTTTGGTATGCCGAATTGTGAGGTGGATCTGATTCAAGTTTGTTTAAATCGGCCTCCTGAGTTTATATTTGGGCTCATTATAGAAGCTCGAATTCGAACTTAGTGCATTTCAGGCAAATTTCTTCAAAAATCCTCTTCTCCAGATCCAGCAGGCAGAATCTTTTGATATTTGGTATGCAACATTGTGGGGTGGATCTGATTCAAGTTTGTTCAAATCGTCCCCCTGGGTTTATATTTGGGCTCAGTATGGAAGCTCGAATTCGAACTTAGTACATTTCAGGCAAATTTCTTCAAAAATCTTCTTCTCCTGATCCAGCAGGCAGAATCTTTTGATATTTGGTATGTAACATTGTGGGGTGGATCTAACTCACGTTTGTTCAAATCGGCTCCCTGGATTCATATTTGAGGTCACTATAGAAGCCTTAATTCGAACTTTGTGCATTTCAGGCAAAGTTCTTAAAAAATCTTCTTCTCCATATCCAGCAGGCAGAATCTCTTGATATTTGGTATGCCACATTGTGAGGTGGATCTGATTCAAGTTTGGTCAAATCGTCCCCCTGGGTTTATATTTGGGCTCAGTATGGAAGCTCGAATTCGAACTTAGTACATTTCAGGCAAATTTCTTCAAAAATCCTCTTCTCCAGATCCAGCAGGCAGAATCTTTTGATATTTGGTATGCAACATTGTGGGGTGGATCTGATTCAAGTTTGTTCAAATCGGGCCCTAGATTTATATTTGGACTCCCTATACAATCCCGAAATCGAACTTAGTGCATTTCAGGCAAATTTCTTCAAAAATCTTCTTCTTCAGATCTCGCCTGCAGAATCTTTAGATATTTGGTATGCAACATTGTGGTGTTGATCTGATTCACGTGTGTTCAAATCGGCCCCTGGGGTTATATTTGGGCTCAGTATAGAAGCTCGATTTCGAACTTAGAGCATTTCAGGCAAATTTCTTAAAAAATCTTCTTCTCCAGATCCAGCAGGCAGACTCTTTTGATATTTCGTATGCAACATTGTGCGGTGGGTCTGATTCAAGTTTGTTCAAATCGGCCCCCTGGGTTTATATTTGGGCTCAGTATAGAAGCCCGAATTCGAACTTAGTGCATTTAAGGCAAACTTCTTGAAAAATCTTCTTCTCCAGATTCAGCATACAGAATCTTTTGGTAATTGTTATGCAACATTGTGGGGTGGATCTGATTCAAGTTTGTTCAAATGGGCCTCCTGGGTTAATATTTGGGCTCATTATAGAAGCTCGAATTCGAACTTAGTGCATTTAAGGCAAACTTCTTGAAAAATCTTCTTCTCCAGATTCTGCAGGCAGAATCTTTTGATATTTGGTTTGCAACTTTGTGGGGTGGAACTGATTCAAGTGTGTACAAATCGGTGCCCTGGATTCATATTTGGGCTCACTATAGAAGCCCGAAATCGAACTTTCTTCAAAAATCTTCTTCTTCAGATCTCGCCTGCAGAATCTTTAGATATTTGGTATGCCACATTGTGGGGTTGATCTGATTCAGGTTTGTTCAAATCGTCCCCCTGGGTTTATATTTGGGATCAGTATAGAAGCTCCAATTCGAACTTAGTACATTTTAGGCAAATTTCTTCAAAAGTCTTCTTCTCCAGATCCAGCATGCAGAATGTTTTGTTATTTGGTATGCAACATTGTGGGGTGGATGTGATTCAAGTTTGCTCCAATAGGCTCCCTGGATTCATATTTGGGCTCACTATAGAAGACTGAATTCGAACTTAGTGCATTTCAGGCAAATTTCTTAAAAAATCTTCTCTTCCAGATCCAGCAGGCAGAATCTTTTGATATTTGGTATGCAACATTGTGGTGTGGATCTGGTTGAAGTTTGTTATAATCGGCCCACTGGATTTATATTTGGGCTCACTATAGAAGCCCGTATTCGGACTTTGTGCATTTCAGACAAATTTCTTGAAAAATCTTCTTCTCCAGATCCAGCAGGCAGAATCTTGTGATATTTGGTATGCGACATTGTGCTGTTGATTTGATTCACGTTTGTTCTAATCATCCTCCTGGGTTTATATTTGGGCTCAGTTTAGAAGGTCGAATTCGAACTTAGTGCATTTCAGGCATTTTTTTTCAAAATCTTCTTCTCCAGATCCAGCATACAGAATCTTTTGGTAATTGTTATGCAACATTGTGGGGTGGATCTGATTCAAGTTTGTTCAAATGGGCCTCCTGGGTTAATATTTGGGCTCATTATAGAAGCTCGAATTCGAACTTAGTGCATTTAAGGCAAACTTCTTGAAAAATCTTCTTCTCCAGATCCTGCAGGCAGAATCTTTTGATATTTGGTTTGCAACTTTGTGGGGTGGAACTGATTCAAGTGTGTACAAATCGGTGCCCTAGATTCATATTTGGGCTCACTATAGAAGCCCGAAATCGAACTTAGTGCATTTCAGGCAAATTTATTCAAAAATCTTCTTCTCCAGATACCGCTGGCAGAATCTTTAGATATTTGGTATGCAACATTGTGGCGTTGATCTGGTTCAAGTTTGTTCAAATCGTCCCCCTGAGTTTATATTTGGGATCAGTATAGAAGCTCGAATTCGAACTTAGTACATTTTAGGCAAATTTCTTCAAAAGTCTTCTTCTCCAGATCCAGCATGCAGAATCTTTTGATATTTGGTATGCAACATTGTGGGGTGGATCTGATTCAGGTTTGTTCCAATCGGCTCCCTGGATTCATATTTGGGCTCACTCATTTCAGGCAAATTTCTTTAAAAAAATCTTCTTATCCAGATCCAGCAGGCAGAATCTTTTGATATTTGGTATGCAACATTGTGGTGTTGATCTGATTCATGTTTGTTCAAATCGGCCCCCTGGGTTTATATTTGGGCTCATTATAGAAGCTCGAATTCGAACTTAGTGCATTTCAGGCAAATTTATTAAAAAATCTTCTTCTCCAGATCCTGCAAGCAAAATCTTTTGATATTTGGTATGCAACATTGTGGGGGTAGATCTGATTCAAGTTTGTTCAAATCGGCCCCCTGGGTTTATATTTGGGCTCAGGATAAAAGTTCCAATTCGAACTTAGTGCATTTCAGGCAAATTTCTTAAAAAATCTACTTCTCCAGATCCAGCAGGCAGAATCTTTTGATATTTGGTATGCAACATTGTGGTGTGGATCTAATTCAAGTTTGTTCAAATCGGCACCCTGGGCTTATATTTGGGCTCATTATAGAAGCTCGAATTAGAACTTAGTTCATTTCAGGCAAACTTCTTCAAAAATCTTCTTCTCCAGATCCAGCAGGCAGAATCTTTTGATATTTTGTATGCGACATTTTGGGGTGGATCTGACTGAAGTTTGTTCAAATCGGCCCCATGGGTTCATATTTGGGCTCAGTATAAGAGCCCGATTTCGAACTTAGTGCATTTCAGGCAAATTTCGTAAAACATCTTCTCCAGATCCAGCAGGCAGAATCTTTTGATATTTGGTATGCAACATTGTGGGGTGGATCTGATTCAAATTTGTTCAAATCGGCCCCCTGGGTTTGTACGTGGGCTCAGTACAGAAGCTTGAATTCGAACTTAGTGCATTTCAGGCAAATTTCTTCAAAAATTTCCTTCTCCAGATCCAGCAGGCAGAATCTTTTGATATTTGGTATTCAACATTGTAGGGTGGATCTGATTCAGGTTTGTTCAAATCGGCCCCCTGGGTTTACACTTGGACTCATTATAGAAGCTCGAATTCGAACCTATTGCATTTCAGGCAAATTTATTCAAAAATCTTCTTCTCCAGATACCGCTGGCAGAATCTTTAGATATTTGGTATGCCACATTGTGGCGTTGATCTGATTCAAGTTTGCTCAAATCGTCCCCCTGAGTTTATATTTGGGATCAGTATAGAAGCTCGAACTCGAACTTAGAGCATTTCAGGCAAATTTCTTAAAAAATCTTCTTCTCCAGATCCAGCAGGCAGACTCTTTTGATATTCCGTATGCAACATTGTGCGGTGGATCTGATTCAAGTTTGTTCAAATCGGCCCCCGGGGTTTATATTTGGGCTCAGTATAGAAGCCCGAATTCGAACTTTGTGCATTTCAGGCAAATTTCTTAAAAAATCTTCTTCTCCAGATCCAGCAGGCAGAATCTTTTGTTATTTGGTATGCCGCATTGTGGGGTGGATCTGATTTAGGTTTGTTCAAATCGGCCCACTGGGTTTATATTTGGGCTCATTATAGAAGCTTGAATGCGAACTTAGTGCATTTCAGGCAAATTTCTTCAAAAATATTCTTCTACAGATCCAGCTGGCAGAATCTTTCGATATTTGGAATGCAACATTGTATGGTGGATCTGATTCAGGTTTGTTCAAATCGGCCCACTGGGTTTACATTTGGGCTCATTATAGAAGCTCGAATTCGAACCTATTGCATTTCAGGCAAATTTCTTAAAAAGTCTTCTACTCCAGATCCAGCAGGCAGAATCTTTCGATATTTGGAATGCAACATTTCGAGGTGGATATGATTCAAGTCTGTTCAAATCGGCCCCCTGGGTGTATATTTGGGCTCAGTACTGAAGGTCGAATTCAAACTTAGTGTATTTCAGGCAAATTTCTTCACAAATCTTCTTCTCCACATCCAGCAGGCAGAATCTTTCGATATTTGGTATGCCACATTCTGGGGTGGATCTGATTCAAGTTTGTTCAAAGCGCCCACCTGGGTTCGTATGTGGGCTCACTATAGAAACCCGAATTCGAACTTTGTGCATTTCAGGCAAATTTCGTAAAAAAAACATCTTCTCCAGATCCAGCAGGCAGAATGTTTTGATATTTGGTATGCAACATTGTGGGGTTGATCTGATTCGTGTTTTTTTTTCAAATCGGCCCCCTGGGTTTGTATTTGGGCTCAGTATAGAAACTCGAATTCGAACTTAGTGCATTTCAGGCAAATGTCTAAAAATTTTCTTCTCCAGATCCAGCAGGCAGAATCTTTTCATATTTGGTATGCAACATTTTGGGGTGGATCTGATTCAAGTTTGTTCAAATCGGCCCCATGGATTCATATTTGGTCTCACTATAGAAGCCCAGATTCGAACGTTGTACATTTCAGGCAAATTTCTTAAAAAATCTTCTTCTCCAGATCCAGCAGGCAGAATCTTTTGATATTTGGTATGCAACATTGTGGGGTGGATCTGATTCAAGTTGTTCAAATCGGCCCCCTGGGTGTATATTTGGGCTCAGTACTGAATCTCGAATTCCAACTTAGTGCATTTCAGGCAAATTTCTTCACAAATCTTCTTCTCCAGATCCAGCAGGCAGAATCTTCTGATATTTGGTATGCAACATTGTGGTGTGGATCTGATTCAAGTTTGTTCAAATGGGCCTCCTGGGTTTATATTTGGGCTCATTATAGAAGCTCGAATTCAAACTTAGTGCATTTAAGGCAAACTTCCTAAAAAATGTTCTTCTCCAGATCCTGCTGGCAGAATCTTTTGATATTTGGTACGCAACTTTGTGGGGTGGATCTGATTCAAGTGTGTACAAATCGGTCCCCTGGATTCATATTTGGGCTCACTATAGAAGCCCGAAATCGAACTTAGTGCATTTCAGGCAAATTTCTTCAAAAATCTTCTTCTTCAGATCTCGCCTGCAGAATCTTTAGATATTTGGTATGCCACATTGTGGGGTTGATCTGATTCAGGTTTGTTCAAATCGTCCCCCTGGGTTTATATTTGGGATCAGTATAGAAGCTCCAATTCGAACTTAGTACATTTTAGGCAAATTTCTTCAAAAGTCTTCTTCTCCAGATCCAGCATGCAGAATGTTTTGTTATTTGGTATGCAACATTGTGGGGTGGATGTGATTCAAGTTTGCTCCAATAGGCTCCCTGGATTCATATTTGGGCTCACTATAGAAGACTGAATTCGAACTTAGTGCATTTCAGGCAAATTTCTTAAAAAATCTTCTCTTCCAGATCCAGCAGGCAGAATCTTTTGATATTTGGTATGCAACATTGTGGTGTGGATCTGGTTGAAGTTTGTTATAATCGGCCCACTGGATTTATATTTGGGCTCACTATAGAAGCCCGTATTCGGACTTTGTGCATTTCAGACAAATTTCTTGAAAAATCTTCTTCTCCAGATCCAGCAGGCAGAATCTTGTGATATTTGGTATGCGACATTGTGCTGTTGATCTGATTCACGTTTGTTCTAATCATCCTCCTGGGTTTATATTTGGGCTCAGTTTAGAAGGTCGAATTCGAACTTAGTGCATTTCAGGCAATTTTTTTCAAAATCTTCTTCTCCAGATCCAGCATACAGAATCTTTTGGTAATTGTTATGCAACATTGTGGGGTGGATCTGATTCAAGTTTGTTCAAATGGGCCTCCTGGGTTAATATTTGGGCTCATTATAGAAGCTCGAATTCGAACTTAGTGCATTTAAGGCAAATTTCTTCACAAATCTTCTTCTCCATATCCAGCAGGCAGAATCTTTTGATATTTGGTATGCAACATTGTGGTTTGGATCTGATTCAAGTTTGTTCAAATCGGGCCCTAGATTTATATTTGTACTCCCTATACAATCCCGAATTCGAACTTTGTGCATTTCAGGCAAATTTCTTAAAAAATCTTCTTCTCCAGATCCAGCAGGCAGAATCATTTGATATTTGGTATGCCGAATTGTGAGGTGGATCTGATTCAAGTTTGTTCAAATCGGCCCCCTGGTTTATATTTGGGCTCATTATAGAAGCTCGAATTCCAACTTAGTGCATTTCAGGCAAACTTCTTAAAAAATCTTCTTCTTCAGATCCTGCAGGCAGAATCTTTTGATATTTGGAATGCAACATTGTAGGGTGGATCTGATTCACGTTTGTTCAAATCGGCTCCCTGGATTCATATTTGGGCTCACTATAGAAGCCCGAATTCGAACTTAGTGCATTTCAGGCAAATTTCTTCAAAAATCTTCTTCTCCAGATCCAGCAGGCAGAATCTTGTGATATTTGGTATGCATCCTTGTGCGGGTTGATCTGATTTACGTTTGTTCCAATCATCCCTCTGGGTTTATATTTGGGCTCAGTATAGAAGCTCGAATTCGAACTTAGTACATTTCAGGCAAATTCTTAAACAATCTTCTTCTCCAGATCGAGCCGGCAGAATCTTTTGATATTTGGCATGCAGCATTGTGGGGTTGATCTGATTCAAGTTTGTCAAATTGTGCCCCTGGGTTTATATATGGGCTCAGTATAGAAGCTCGAATTCGAACTTAGCACATTTCAGGCAAATTTCTTCAAAAATCTTCTTCTCCAGATCCAGCCGGCAGAATCTTTTGATATTTGGTATGCAACATTGTGGGGTGGATCTGATTCAAGTTTGTTCAAATCGGCCCCATGGATTCATATTTGGTCTCACTATAGAAGCCCAGATTCGAACGTTGTACATTTCAGGCAAATTTCTTTAAAAATCTTCTTCTCCAGATCCAGCAGGCAGAATCTTTTGATATTTGGTATGCAACATTGTGGGGTGGATCTGATTCAAGTTTGTTCAAATCGGCCCCCTGGGTGTATATTTGGGCTGAGTACTGAATCTCGAATTCCAACTAAGTGCATTTCAGGCAAATTTCTTCACAAATCTTCTTCTCCAGATCCAGCAGGCAGAATCTTTTGATATTTGGTATGCAACATTGTGGTGTGGATCTGATTCAAGTTTGTTCAAATGGGCCTCCTGGGTTTATATTTGGGCTCATTATAGAAATTTGAATTCAAACTTTGTGCATTTAAGGCAAACTTCCTAAAAAATGTTCTTCTCCAGATCCTGCTGGCAGAATCTTTTGATATTTGGTACGCAACTTTGTGGGGTGGATCTGATTCAAGTGTGTACAAATCGGTCCCCTGGATTCATATTTGGGCTCACTATAGAAGCCCGAAATCGAACTTAGTGCATTTCAGGCAAATTTCTTCAAAAATCTTCTTCTCCAGATCTCGCCTGCAGAATCTTTAGATATTTGGTATGCCACATTGTGGGGTTGATCTGATTCAGGTTTGTTCAAATCGTCCCCCTGGGTTTATATTTGGGATCAGTATAGAAGCTCCAATTCGAACTTAGTACATTTTAGGCAAATTTCTTCAAAAGTCTTCTTCTCCAGATCCAGCATGCAGAATCTTTTGTTATTTGGTATGCAACATTGTGGGGTGGATGTCATTCAAGTTTGCTCCAATAGGCTCCCTGGATTCATATTTGGGCTCACTATAGAAGACTGAATTCGAACTTAGTGCATTTCAGGCAAATTTCTTAAAAAATCTTCTCCTCCAGATCCATCAGGCAGAATCTTTTGATATTTGGTATGCAACATTGTGGTGTGGATCTGGTTGAAGTTTGTTATAATCGGCCCACTGGATTTATATTTGTGCTCACTATAGAAGCCCGTATTCGGACTTTGTGCATTTCAGACAAATTTCTTGAAAAATCTTCTTCTCCAGATCCAGCAGGCAGAATCTTGTGATATTTGGTATGCGACATTGTGCTGTTGATCTGATTCACGTTTGTTCTAATCATCCCCCTGGGTTTATATTTGGGCTCAGTTTAGAAGGTCGAATTCGAACTTAGTGCATTTCAGGCAATTTTTTTCAAAAATCTTCTTCTCCAGATCCAGCATACAGAATCTTTTGGTAATTGTTATGCAACATTGTGGGGTGGATCTGATTCAAGTTTGTTCAAATGGGCCTCCTGTGTTAATATTTGGGCTCATTATAGAAGCTCGAATTCGAACTTAGTGCATTTAAGGCAAATTTCTTCACAAATCTTCTTCTCCAGATCCAGCAGGCAGAATCTTTTGATATTTGGTATGCAACATTGTGGTTTGGATCTGATTCAAGTTTGTTCAAATCGGGCCCTAGATTTATATTTGTACTCCCTATACAATCCCGAATTCGAACTTTGTGCATTTCAGGCAAATTTCTTAAAAAATCTTCTTCTCCAGATCCAGCAGGCAGAATCATTTGATATTTGGTATGCCGAATTGTGAGGTGGATCTGATTCAAGTTTGTTCAAATCGGCCCCCTGGTTTATATTTGGGCTCATTATAGAAGCTCGAATTCCAACTTAGTGCATTTCAGGCAAACTTCTTAAAAAATCATCTTCTTCAGATCCTGGAGGCAGAATCTTTTGATATTTGGAATGCAACATTGTAGGGTGGATCTGATTCACGTTTGTTCAAATCGGCTCCCTGGATTCATATTTGGGCTCACTATAGAAGCCCGAATTCGAACTTAGTGCATTTCAGGCAAATTTCTTCAAAAATCTTCTTCTCCAGATCCAGCAGGCAGAATCTTGTGATATTTGGTATGCATCCTTGTGCGGGTTGATCTGATTTACGTTTGTTCCAATCATCCCTCTGGGTTTATATTTGGGCTCAGTATAGAAGCTCGAATTCGAACTTAGTACATTTCAGGCAAATTCTTAAACAATCTTCTTCTCCAGATCGAGCCGGCAGAATCTTTTGATATTTGGCATGCAACATTGTGGGGTTGATCTGATTCAAGTTTGTCAAATTGTGCCCCTGGGTTTATATATGGGCTCAGTATAGAAGCTCGAATTCGAACTTAGCACATTTCAGGCAAATTTCTTCAAAAATCTTCTTCTCCAGATCCAGCCGGCAGAATCTTTTGATATTTGGTATGCAACATTGTGGGGTGGATCTGATTCAAATTTGTTCAAATCGGCCCCATGGATTCATATTTGGTCTCACTATAGAAGCCCAGATTCGAACGTTGTACATTTCAGGCAAATTTCTTAAAAAAATCTTCTTCTCTAGATCCAGCAGGCAGAATCTTTTGATATTTGGTATGCAACATTGTGGGGTGGATCTGATTCAAGTTTGTTCAAATCGGCCCCCTGGGTGTATATTTGGGCTCAGTACTGAATCTCGAATTCCAACTTAGTGCATTTCAGGCAAATATCTTCACAAATCTTCTTCTCCAGATCCAGCAGGCAGAATCTTTTCATATTTGGTATGCAACATTGTGGGGTGGATCTGATTCAAGTTTGTTCAAATCGGCCCCATGGATTCATATTTGGTCTCACTATAGAAGCCCAGATTCGAACGTTGTACATTTCAGGCAAATTTCTTAAAAAATCTTCTTCTCCAGATCCAGCAGGCAGAATCTTTTGATATTTGGTATGCAACATTGTGGGGTGGATCTGATTCAAGTTTGTTCAAATCGGCCGCCTGGGTGTAAATTTGGGCTCAGTACTGAATCTCGAATTCCAACTTAGTGCATTTCAGGCAAATTTCTTCACAAATCTTCTTCTCCAGATCCAGCAGGCAGAATCTTCTGATATTTGGTATGCAACATTGTGGTGTGGATCTGATTCAAGTTTGTTCAAATGGGCCTCCTGGGTTTATATTTGGGCTCATTATAGAAGCTCGAATTCAAACTTAGTGCATTTAAGGCAAACTTCCTAAAAAATGTTCTTCTCCAGATCCTGCTGGCAGAATCTTTTGATATTTGGTACGCAACTTTGTGGGGTGGATCTGATTCAAGTGTGTACAAATCGGTCCCCTGGATTCATATTTGGGCTCACTATAGAAGCCCGAAATCGAACTTAGTGCATTTCAGGCAAATTTCTTCAAAAATCTTCTTCTTCAGATCTCGCCTGCAGAATCTTTAGATATTTGGTATGCCACATTGTGGGGTTGATCTGATTCAGGTTTGTTCAAATCGTCCCCCTGGGTTTATATTTAGGATCAGTATATAAGCTCCAATTCGAACTTAGTACATTTTAGGCAAATTTCCAGCATGCAGAATGTTTTGTTATTTGGTATGCAACATTGTGGGGTGGATGTGATTCAAGTTTGCTCCAATAGGCTCCCTGGATTCATATTTGGGCTCACTATAGAAGACTGAATTCGAACTTAGTGCATTTCAGGCAAATTTCTTAAAAAATCTTCTCTTCCAGATCCAGCAGGCAGAATCTTTTGATATTTGGTATGCAACATTGTGGTGTGGATCTGGTTGAAGTTTGTTATAATCGGCCCACTGGATTTATATTTGGGCTCACTATAGAAGCCCGTATTCGGACTTTGTGCATTTCAGACAAATTTCTTGAAAAATCTTCTTCTCCAGATCCAGCAGGCAGAATCTTGTGATATTTGGTATGCGACATTGTGCTGTTGATCTGATTCACGTTTGTTCTAATCATCCTCCTGGGTTTATATTTGGGCTCAGTTTAGAAGGTCGAATTCGAACTTAGTGCATTTCAGGCAATTTTTTTCAAAATCTTCTTCTCCAGATCCAGCATACAGAATCTTTTGGTAATTGTTATGCAACATTGTGGGGTGGATCTGATTCAAGTTTGTTCAAATGGGCCTCCTGGGTTAATATTTGGGCTCATTATAGAAGCTCGAATTCGAACTTAGTGCATTTAAGGCAAATTTCTTCACAAATCTTCTTCTCCAGATCCAGCAGGCAGAATCTTTTGATATTTGGTATGCAACATTGTGGTTTGGATCTGATTCAAGTTTGTTCAAATCGGGCCCTAGATTTATATTTGTACTCCCTATACAATCCCGAATTCGAACTTTGTGCATTTCAGGCAAATTTCTTAAAAAATCTTCTTCTCCAGATCCAGCATTCAGAATCATTTGATATTTGGTATGCCGAATTGTGAGGTGGATCTGATTCAAGTTTGTTCAAATCGGCCCCCTGATTTATATTTGGGCTCATTATAGAAGCTCGAATTCCAACTAAGTGCATTTCAGGCCAACTTCTTACAAAAATCTTCTTCTTCAGATCCTGCAGGCAGAATCTTTTGATATTTGGAATGCAACATTGTAGGGTGAATCTGATTCACGTTTGTTCAAATCGGCTCCCTGGATTCATATTTGGGCTCACTATAGAAGCCGAATTCGAACTTAGTGCATTTCAGGCAAATTTCTTCAAAAATCTTCTTCTCCAGATCCAGCAGGCAGAATCTTGTGATATTTGGTATGCATCCTTGTGCGGGTTGATCTGATTTACGTTTGTTCCAATCATCCCTCTGGGTTTATATTTGGGCTCAGTATAGAAGCTCGAATTCGAACTTAGTACATTTCAGGCAAATTCTTAAACAATCTTCTTCTCCAGATCGAGCCGGCAGAATCTTTTGATATTTGGCATGCAACATTGTGGGGTTGATCTGATTCAAGTTTGTCAAATTGTGCCCCTGGGTTTATATATGGGCTCAGTATAGAAGCTCGAATTCGAACTTAGCACATTTCAAGCAAATTTCTTCAAAAATCTTCTTCTCCAGATCCAGCCGGCAGAATCTTTTGATATTTGGTATGCAACATTGTGGGGTGGATCTGATTCAAATTTGTTCAAATCGGCCCCATGGATTCATATTTGGTCTCACTATAGAAGCCCAGATTCGAACGTTGTACATTTCAGGCAAATTTCTTAAAAAATCTTCTTCTCCAGATCCAGCAGGCAGAATCTTTTGATATTTGGTATGCAACATTGTGGGGTGGATCTGATTCAAGTTTGTTCAAATCGGCCCCCTGGGTGTATATTTGGGCTCAGTACTGAATCTCGAATTCCAACTTAGTGCATTTCAGGCAAATTTCTTCACAAATCTTCTTCTCCAGATCCAGCAGGCAGAATCTTTTGATATTTGGTATGCAACATTGTGGTGTGGATCTGATTCAAGTTTGTTCAAATGGGCCTCCTGGGTTTATATTTGGGCTCATTATAGAAGCTCGAATTCAAACTTAGTGCATTTAAGGCAAACTTCCTAAAAAATGTTCTTCTCCAGATCCTGCTGGCAGAATCTTTTGATATTTGGTACGCAACTTTGTGGGGTGGATCTGATTCAAGTGTGTACAAATCGGTCCCCTGGATTCATATTTGGGCTCACTATAGAAGCCCGAAATCGAACTTAGTGCATTTCAGGCAAATTTCTTCAAAAATCTTCTTCTCCAGATCTCGCCTGCAGAATCTTTAGATATTTGGTATGCCACATTGTGGGGTTGATCTGATTCAGGTTTGTTCAAATCGTCCCCCTGTGTTTATATTTGGGATCAGTATAGAAGCTCCAATTCGAACTTAGTACATTTTAGGCAAATTTCTTCAAAAGTCTTCTTCTCCAGATCCCGCATGCAGAATGTTTTGTTATTTGGTATGCAACATTGTGGGGTGGATGTGATTCAAGTTTGCTCCAATAGGCTCCCTGGATTCATATTTGGGCTCACTATAGAAGACTGAATTCGAACTTAGTGCATTTCAGGCAAATTTCTTAAAAAATCTTCTCCTCCAGATCCAGCAGGCAGAATCTTTTGATATTTGGTATGCAACATTGTGGTGTGGATCTGGTTGAAGTTTGTTATAATCGGCCCACTGGATTTATATTTGTGCTCACTATAGAAGCCCGTATTCGGACTTTGTGCATTTCAGACAAATTTCTTGAAAAATCTTCTTCTCCAGATCCAGCAGGCAGAATCTTGTGATATTTGGTATGCGACATTGTGCTGTTGATCTGATTCACGTTTGTTCTAATCATCCTCCTGGGTTTATATTTGGGCTCAGTTTAGAAGGTCGAATTCGAACTTAGTGCATTTCAGGCAATTTTTTTCAAAAATCTTCTCCAGATCCAGCATACAGAATCTTTTGGTAATTGTTATGCAACATTGTGGGGTGGATCTGATTCAAGTTTGTTCAAATGGGCCTCCTGGGTTAATATTTGGGCTCATTATAGAAGCTCGAATTCGAACTTAGTGCATTTAAGGCAAATTTCTTCACAAATCTTCTTCTCCAGATCCAGCAGGCAGAATCTTTTGATATTTGGTATGCAACATTGTGGTTTGGATCTGATTCAAGTTTGTTCAAATCGGGCCCTAGATTTATATTTGTACTCCCTATACAATCCCGAATTCGAACTTTGTGCATTTCAGGCAAATTTCTTAAAAAATCTTCTTCTCCAGATCCAGCAGGCAGAATCATTTGATATTTGGTATGCCGAATTGTGAGGTGGATCTGATTCAAGTTTGTTCAAATCGGCCCCCTGGTTTATATTTGGGCTCATTATAGAAGCTCGAATTCCAACTTAGTGCATTTCAGGCAAACTTCTTAAAAAATCTTCTTCTTCAGATCCTGCAGGCAGAATCTTTTGATATTTGGAATGCAACATTGTAGGGTGGATCTGATTCACGTTTGTTCAAATCGGCTCCCTGGATTCATATTTGGGCTCACTATAGAAGCCCGAATTCGAACTTAGTGCATTTCAGGCAAATTTCTTCAAAAATCTTCTTCTCCAGATCCAGCAGGCAGAATCTTGTGATATTTGGTATGCATCCTTGTGCGGGTTGATCTGATTTACGTTTGTTCCAATCATCCCTCTGGGTTTATATTTGGGCTCAGTATAGAAGCTCGAATTCGAACTTAGTACATTTCAGGCAAATTCTTAAACAATCTTCTTCTCCAGATCGAGCCGGCAGAATCTTTTGATATTTGGCATGCAACATTGTGGGGTTGATCTGATTCAAGTTTGTCAAATTGTGCCCCTGGGTTTATATATGGGCTCAGTATAGAAGCTCGAATTCGAACTTAGCACATTTCAGGCAAATTTCTTCAAAAATCTTCTTCTCCAGATCCAGCCGGCAGAATCTTTTGATATTTGGTATGCAACATTGTGGGGTGGATCTGATTCAAATTTGTTCAAATCGGCCCCATGGATTCATATTTGGTCTCACTATAGAAGCCCAGATTCGAACGTTGTACATTTCAGGCAAATTTCTTTAAAAATCTTCTTCTCCAGATCCAGCAGGCAGAATCTTTTGATATTTGGTATGCAACATTGTGGGGTGGATCTGATTCAAGTTTGTTCCAATCGGCCCCCTGGGTGTATATTTGGGCTCAGTACTGAATCTCGAATTCCAACTTAGTGCATTTCAGGCAAATTTCTTCACAAATCTTCTTCTCCAGATCCAGCAGGCAGAATCTTTTGATATTTGGTATGCAACATTGTGGTGTGGATCTGATTCAAGTTTGTTCAAATGGGCCTCCTGGGTTTATATTTGGGCTCATTATAGAAGCTCGAATTCAAACTTAGTGCATTTAAGGCAAACTTCCTAAAAAATGTTCTTCTCCAGATCCTGCTGGCAGAATCTTTTGATATTTGGTACGCAACTTTGTGGGGTGGATCTGATTCAAGTGTGTACAAATCGGTCCCCTGGATTCATATTTGGGCTCACTATAGAAGCCCGAAATCGAACTTAGTGCATTTCAGGCAAATTTCTTCAAAAATCTTCTTCTCCAGATCTCGCCTGCAGAATCTTTAGATATTTGGTATGCCACATTGTGGGGTTGATCTCATTCAGGTTTGTTCAAATCGTCCCCCTGTGTTTATATTTGGGATCAGTATAGAAGCTCCAATTCGAACTTAGTACATTTTAGGCAAATTTCTTCAAAAGTCTTCTTCTCCAGATCCAGCATGCAGAATCTTTTGTTATTTGGTATGCAACATTGTGGGGTGGATGTGATTCAAGTTTGCTCCAATAGGCTCCCTGGATTCATATTTGGGCTCACTATAGAAGACTGAATTCGAACTTAGTGCATTTCAGGCAAATTTCTTAAAAAATCTTCTCCTCCAGATCCAGCAGGCAGAATCTTTTGATATTTGGTATGCAACATTGTGGTGTGGATCTGGTTGAAGTTTGTTATAATCGGCCCACTGGATTTATATTTGGGCTCACTATAGAAGCCCGTATTCGGACTTTGTGCATTTCAGACAAATTTCTTGAAAAATCTTCTTCTCCAGATCCAGCAGGCAGAATCTTGTGATATTTGGTTTGCGACATTGTGCTGTTGATCTGATTCACGTTTGTTCTAATCATCCTCCTGGGTTTATATTTGGGCTCAGTTTAGAAGGTCGAATTCGAACTTAGTGCATTTCAGGCAATTTTTTTCAAAAATCTTCTTCTCCAGATCCAGCGTACAGAATCTTTTGGTAATTGTTATGCAACATTGTGGGGTGGATCTGATTCAAGTTTGTTCAAATGGGCCTCCTGGGTTAATATTTGGGCTCATTATAGAAGCTCGAATTCGAACTTAGTGCATTTAAGGCAAACTTCTTGAAAAATCTTCTTCTCCAGATTCTGCAGGCAGAATCTTTTGATATTTGGTTTGCAACTTTGTGGGGTGGAACTGATTCAAGTGTGTACAAATCGGTGCCCTGGATTCATATTTGGGCTCACTATAGAAGCCCGAAATCGAACTTAGTGCATTTCAGGCAAATTTATTCAAAAATCTTCTTCTCCAGATACCGCTGGCAGAATCTTTAGATATTTGGTATGCCACATTGTGGCGTTGATCTGATTCAAGTTTGTTCAAATCGTCCCCCTGAGTTTATATTTGGGATCAGTATAGAAGCTCGAATTCGAACTTAGAGCATTTCAGGCAAATTTCTTAAAAAATCTTTTTCTCCAGATCCAGCAGGCAGACTCTTTTGATATTTCGTATGCAACATTGTGCGGTGGATCTGATTCAAGTTTGTTCAAATCGGCCCCCTGGGTTTATATTTGGGCTCAGTATAGAAGCCCGAATTCGAACTTTGTGCATTACAGGCAAATTTCTTAAAAAATCTTCTTCTCCAGATCCAGCAGGCAGAATCTTTTGTTATTTGGTATGCCGCATTGTGGGGTGGATCTGATTTAGGTTTGTTCAAATCGGCCCACTGGGTTTATATTTGGGCTCATTATAGAAGCTTGAATGCGAACTTAGTGCATTTCAGGCAAATTTCTTCAAAAATATTCTTCTACAGATCCAGCTGGCAGAATCTTTCGATATTTGGAATGCAACATTGTATGGTGGATCTGATTCAGGTTTGTTCAAATCGGCCCACTGGGTTTACATTTGGGCTCATTATAGAAGCTCGAATTCGAACCTATTGCATTTCAGGCAAATTTCTTAAAAAGTCTTCTACTCCAGATCCAGCAGGCAGAATCTTTCGATATTTGGAATGCAACATTTCGAGGTGGATATGATTCAAGTCTGTTCAAATCGGCCCCCTGGGTGTATATTTGGGCTCAGTACTGAAGGTCGAATTCAAACTTAGTGTATTTCAGAGAAATTTCTTCACAAATCTTCTTCTCCAGATCCAGCAGGCAGAATCTTTTGATATTTGGTATGCCACATTCTGGGGTGGATCTGATTCAAGTTTGTTCAAAGCGCCCACCTGGGTTCATATGTAGGCTCACTATAGAAACCCGAATTCGAACTTTGTGCATTTCAGGCAAATTTCGTAAAAAAAACATCTTCTCCAGATCCAGCAAGCAGAATGTTTTGATATTTGGTATGCAACATTGTGGGGTTGATCTGATTCGTGTTTTTTTTTTCAAATCGGCCCCCTGGGTTTGTATTTGGGCTCAGTATAGAAACTCGAATTCGAACTTAGTGCATTTCAGGCAAATGTCTAAAAATTTTCTTCTCCAGATCCAGCAGGCAGAATCTTTTCATATTTGGTATGCAACATTGTGGGGTGGATCTGATTCAAGTTTGTTCAAATCGGCCCCATGGATTCATATTTGGTCTCACTATAGAAGCCCAGATTCGAAAGTTGTACATTTCAGGCAAATTTCTTAAAAAATCTTCTTCTCCAGATCCAGCAGGCAGAATCTTTGGATATTTGGTATGCAACATTGTGGGGTGGATCTGATTCAAGTTTGTTCAAATCGGCCCCCTGGGTGTATATTTGGGCTCAGTACTGAATCTCGAATTCCAACTTAGTGCATTTCAGGCAAATTTCTTCACAAATCTTCTTCTCCAGATCCTGCCGACAGAATCTTTTGATATTTGGTATGCAACATTGTGGTGTGGATCTGATTCAAGTTTGTTCAAATGGGCCTCCTGGGTTTATATTTGGGCTCATTATAGAAGCTCGAATTCAAACTTAGTGCATTTAAGGCAAACTTCCTAAAAAATGTTCTTCTCCAGATCCTGCTGGCAGAATCTTTTGATATTTGGTACGCAACTTTGTGGGGTGGATCTGATTCAAGTGTGTACAAATCGGTCCCCTGGATTCATATTTGGGCTCACTATAGAAGCCCGAAATCGAACTTAGTGCATTTCAGGCAAATTTCTTCAAAAATCTTCTTCTTCAGATCTCGCCTGCAGAATCTTTAGATATTTGGTATGCCACATTGTGGGGTTGATCTGATTCAGGTTTGTTCAAATCATCCCCCTGGGTTTATATTTGGGATCAGTATAGAAGCTCCAATTCGAACTTAGTACATTTTAGGCAAATTTCTTCAAAAGTCTTCTTCTCCAGATCCAGCATGCAGAATCTTTTGTTATTTGGTATGCAACATTGTGGGGTGGATGTGATTCAAGTTTGCTCCAATAGGCTCCCTGGATTCATATTTGGGCTCACTATAGAAGACTGAATTCGAACTTAGTGCATTTCAGGCAAATTTCTTAAAAAATCTTCTCCTCCAGATCCAGCAGGCAGAATCTTTTGATATTTGGTATGCAACATTGTGGTGTGGATCTGGTTGAAGTTTGTTATAATCCGCCAACTGGATTTATATTTGGGCTCACTATAGAAGCCCGTATTCGGACTTTGTGCATTTCAGACAAATTTCTTGAAAAATCTTCTTCTCCAGATCCAGCAGGCAGAATCTTGTGATATTTGGTATGCGACATTGTGCTGTTGATCTGATTCACGTTTGTTCTAATCATCCTCCTGGGTTTATATTTGGGCTCAGTTTAGAAGGTCGAATTCGAACTTAGTGCATTTCAGGCAATTTTTTTCAAAAATCTTCTTCTCCAGATCCAGCATACAGAATCTTTTGGTAATTGTTATGCAACATTGTGGGGTGGATCTGATTCAAGTTTGTTCAAATGGGTCTCCTGGGTTAATATTTGGGCTCATTATAGAAGCTCGAATTCGAACTTAGTGCATTTAAGGCAAACTTCTTGAAAAATCTTTTTCTCCAGATCCTGCAGGCAGAATCTTTTGATATTTGGTTTGCAACTTTGTGGGGTGGAACTGATTCAAGTGTGTACAAATCGGTGCCCTGGATTCATATTTGGCTCACTATAGAAGCCCGAAATCGAACTTAGTGCATTTCAGGCAAATTTATTCAAAAATCTTCTTCTCCAGATACCGCTGGCAGAATCTTTAGATATTTGGTATGCCACATTGTGGCGTTGATCTGATTCAAGTTTGTTCAAATCGTCCCCCTGAGTTTATATTTGGGATCAGTATAAAAGCTCGAATTCGAACTTAGTACATTTTAGGCAAATTTCTTCAAAAGTCTTCTTCTCCAGATCCAGCATGCAGAATCTTTTGATATTTGGTATGCAACATTGTGGGGTGGATCTGATTCAGGTTTGTTCCAATCGGCTCCCTGGATTCATATTTGGGCTCATTCATTTCAGGCAAATTTCTTTAAAAAATTCTTCTTATCCAGATCCAGCAGGCAGAATCTTTTGATATTTGGTATGCAACATTGTGGTGTTGATCTGATTCATGTTTGTTCAAATCGGCCCCCTGGGTTTATATTTGGGCTCATTATAGAAGCTCGAATTCGAACTTAGTGCATTTCAGGCAAATTTATTAAAAAATCTTCTTCTCCAGATCCTGCAAGCAAAATCTTTTGATATTTGGTATGCAACATTGTGGGGGTAGATCTGATTCAAGTTTGTTCAAATCGGCCCCCTGGGTTTATATTTGGGCTCAGGATAAAAGTTCCAATTCGAACTTAGTGCATTTCAGGCAAATTTTCTTAAAAAATCTACTTCTCCAGATCCAGCTGGCAGAATCTTGTGATATTTGGTATGCAACATTGTGGGGTGGATCTGATTCAAGTTTGTTCAAATCGGCTCCCTGGGTTCATATTTGGGCTCAGTATAGAAGCCCGTATTCGAACTTAGTGCATTTCAGGCAAAGTTCTTAAAAAATCTTCCTCTCCACATCCAGCAGGCAGAATCTTTTGATATTTGGTATGCTACATTGTGGCGTGGATCTGATTCAACTTTGTTCAAATCGGCTCCCTGGATTCATATTTGAGCTCACTATAGAAGCCTGAATTCCAACTTAGTGCATTTCAGACAAATTTCTTGAAAAATCTTCTTCTCCAAATCGAGCAGGCAGTATCTTTTGATATTTGGTAAGCAACATTGTGGGGTTGATCTGATTCAAGTTTGTCAATTCGTGCCCCTGGGTTTATATTTGAGTTCAGTATAGAAGCTCGAATTCGAACTTAGTACATTTCAGGCAAATTTCTTAAAAAATCTTCTTCTCCAGATCCAGCAGGCAGAATCTTTTGATATTTGGTATGCAACATTGCAGTGTGGATCTGGTTGAGGTTTGTTCTAATCGGCCCCCTGAATTTATATTTCGGCTCACTATAGAAGACCGAATTCGAACTTTGTGCATTTCAGACAAATTTCTTAAAAAATCTTCTTCTCTAGATCCAGCAGGCAGAATCTTTTGATATTTGGTATGCCGCATTGTAAAGTGTATCTGAGTCAAGTTTGTTCAAATCGGCCCCCTGGGTTTATATTAGGGCTCATTATAGAAGCTCAAATTCGAACTTAGTGCTTTTCGGGCAAACTTCTTAAAAAAATCTTCTTTACCAGATCCTGCAGGCAGAATCTTTTGATATTAGGTATGCAACATTGTGGCGTGGATCTGATTCAAGTTTGTTCAAATCGGCTCCCTGGATTCATATTTGGGCTCACTATAGAAGCCCGAATTCGAACTTGGTGCATTTCAGGAAAATTTCTTCAAAAATCTTCTTCTACAGATCCAGCAGGCAGAATCTTTTTATATTTGGTATGCAACATTGTGGGGTGGACCTGATTCAAGTTTGTTCAAAGCGCCCACCTGGGTTCATATTTGGGCTCACTATACAGGCCCGAATTCGAACTTAGTGCATTTCTGGCAAATTTCGTAAAAAATCATCTTCTCCAGATCCAGCAGGCAGAATGTTTTGATATTTGGTATGCAGCATTGTGGGGTTGATCTCATTCATGTTTTTTTTTTTTTCAAATCGGCTCTCTGGGTTTGTATTTCGGCTCAGTATAGAAACTCGAATTCGAACTTAGAGCATTTCAGGCAAATGTCTTTAAAAATGTCCTTCTCCAGATCCAGCAGGCAGAATCTTTTGATATTTGGTATGCAACATTGTGGGGTGGATCTGATTCAAGTTTGTTCATATCGGCCCCATGGATTCATATTTGGGCTCACTATAGAAGCCCAGATTCGAACTTAGTACATTTCAGGCAAATTTCGAAAAAAATCTTCTTCTCCAGATCCAGCAGGCAGAATCTATTGATATTTGGTATGCGACATTGTGGGGTGGATCTGATTGAAGTTTGCTCAAATCGGCCCCCTGGGTTCATATTTGGGCTCAGTATAGGAGCCCGATTTCGAACTTAGTGCATTTCAGGCAAATTTCTTAAAAAATCTTCTAAACAGATCCAGCAGGCAGAATCTTTTGATATTCGGTATGCAACATTGTGGTGTGGATCTGATTCAAGTTTCCGCATATCGGCCCCCTGGGTTTATGTTTGGGCACAGTACAGACGCTTGAATTCGAACTTAGTGCATTTCAGGCAAATTTCTTCCAAAATCTTCTTCTCCAGATCCAGCAGGCAGAATCTTTTGATATTTGGTATGCAACATTGTGGGGTGGATCTGATTCAAGTTTCTTCAAATCGGTCCCCTGAGTTTATATTTGGGCTCAGTACAGAAGCTTGAATTCGAACTTAGTGCATTTCAGGCAAATTTTTTCAAAAATCTTCTTCTCCAGATCCTGCAGACAGAATCTTTTGGTAATTGTTATGCAGCATTGTGGGGTGGATTTGATTCAAGTTTGTTCAAATGGGCCTCCTGGGTTTATATTTGGGCTCATTATAGAAGCTCGAATTCGAACTTAGTGCATTTAAGGCAAACTTCCTAAAAAATGTTCTTCTCCAGATCCTGCTGGCAGAATCTTTTGATATTTGGTACGCAACTTTGTGGGGTAGATCTGATTCAGGTGTGCACAAATCCGTCCCCTGGATTCATATTTGGGCTCACTATAGAAGCCCGAAATCGAACTTAGTGCATTTCAGGCAAATTTCTTCAAAGATCTTCTTCTCCAGATCCCGCCTGCAGAATCTTTAGATATTTGGTATGCCACATTGTGGGGTTGATCTGATTCAGGTTTGTTCAAATCGTCCCCCTGGGTTTATATTTGGGATCAGTATAGAAGCTCCAATTCGAACTTAGTACATTTTAGGCAAATTTCTTCAAAAGTCTTCTTCTCCAGATCCAGCATGCAGAATCTTTTGATATTTGGTATGCAACATTGTGGGGTGGATGTGATTCAAGTTTGCTCCAATAGGCTCCCTGGATTCATATTTGGGCTCACTATAGAAGCCTGAATTCGAACTTAGTGCATTTCAGGCAAATTTCTTAAAAAATCTTCTCCTCCAGATCCAGCAGGCAGAATCTTTTGATATTTGGTATGCAACATTGTGGTGTGGATCTGGTTGAAGTTTGTTATAATCGGCCCCCTGGATTTATATTTGGGCTCACTATAGAAGCCCGTATTCGGACTTTGTGCATTTCAGACAAATTTCAGAAAAAATCTTCTTCTCCAGATCCAGCCGGCAGAATCTTGTGATATTTGGTATGCCACATTGTGCGGTTGATCTGATTCACGTTTGTTCTAATCATCCTCCTGGGTTTATATTTGGGCTCAGTATAGAAGCTCGAATTCGAACTTAGTACATTTCAGGCAAATTTCTTCAAAAGTCTTCTTCTCCAGATCCAGCAGGCAGAATCTTTTTATATTTTGTATGCAACATTGTGGGGTGGATCAGATTCAAGGTTGTTCAAACTGGCGACCTGAATTCATATTTGGGCTCACTATAGACGCCTGAATTCGAACTTAGTGCATTTCAGGCAAATGACTTAAAAAATCTTCTCCAGATCCAGCAGCCAGAATCTTTTGATATTTGGTATGCAACATTGTGGTGTTGATCTGATTCATGTTTCTTCAAATCTGCCCCCTGGGGTTATATTTGGGCTCAGTATAGAAGCTCGAATTCGAACTTAGTGCATTTCAGGCAAATTTCTTCAAAAGTCCTCTTCTCGAGATCCAGCAGGCAGAATCTTTTTATATTTTGTATGCAACATTGTGGGGTGGATCTGATTCAAGGTTGTTCAAATCGGCGACCTGGATTCATATTTGGGCTCACTATAGACGCCTGAATTCGAACTTAGTGCATTTCAGGCAAATTTCTTAAAAAATCTTCTCCAGATCCAGCAGGCAGAATCTTTTGATATTTGGTATGCAACATTGTGGGGTGGATATGATTCAAGTCTGTTCAAATCGGCCCCCTCGGTGTATATCTGGGCTCAGTACTGAAGCTCGAATTCGAACTTAGTGCATTTCAGGCAAATTTCTTCACAAATCTTCTTCTCCAGATCCAGCAGGGAGAATGTTTTGATATTTGGTATGAGACATTGTGGGGTTGATCTGATTCATGTTTTTTTCAAATCGGCCCCCTGGGTTTGTAATTTGGGCTCAGTATAGAAGCTCGAATTCGAACGTAGTACATTTCAGGCAAATTTCTTAAAAACTCTTCTTCTCCAGATCCAGCAGGCAGAATCATTTGATATTTGGTATGCAACATTGTGGTGTGGATCTGATTCAAGTTTGTTCAAATCGGCCCTCTGGATTTATATTTGGGCTCACTGTAGAAGCCCGAATTCGAACTTAGTGCATTTCAGGCAAATTTCTTGAAAAACTTCTTCTCCAAATCGAGCAGGCAGTATCTTTTGACATTTGGTAAGCAACATTGTGGGGTTGATCTGATTCAAGTTTGTCAAATTGTGCCCCTGGGTTTATATTTGGGCTCAGTATAGAAGCTCGAATTCGAACTTCGTGAATTTCAGGCAAATTTATTAAAAAATCTTCTTCTCCAGATCCTGCAGGCAAAATCTTTTGATATTTGGTATGCAACATTGTGGGGTGGATATGATTCAAGTCTGTTCAAATCGGCCCTCTGGGTGTATATTTGGGCTCAGTACTGAATCTCGAATTCGAACTTAGTGCATTTCAGGCAAATTTCTTCAAAAATATTCTTCTCCAGATTCAGCAGGCAGAATCTTGTGATATTTGGCTCACTATAGAAGCCCGAATTCGAACTTAGTGCATTTCAGGCAAATTTCTTCAAAAACCTTCTTCTCCAGATTCAGCAGGCAGAATCTTGTGATATTTCGTATGCAACATTGTGGGGTTGATCTGATTCAGGTTTGTTCTAATCATCCCCCTGGGTTTATATTTGGGCTCAGTATAGAAGCTCGAATTCGAACTTAGTACATTTCAGGCAAATTTCTTCAAAAGTCTTCTTCCCCAGATCCCGCAGGCAGAATCTTTTGATATTTGGTATGCGACATTGTGGGGTGGATCTGATTCAAGTTTCGTCAAATCGGCTACTGGATTCATATTTGGGCTCACTATAGAAGCCTGAATTCGAACTTACTGCATTTCACGCAAATTTCTTTAAATTCTTCTTCTCCAGATCCAGCAGGCAGAATCTTTTGATATTTGGTATGCAACATTGTGGTGTAGATGTGATTCAAGTTTGTTCAAATCGGCCCCCTGTATTTATATTTGGGCTCACTATAGAAGCCCGAATTCGAACATTGTACATTTCAGGCAAATTTCTTAACAAATCTTCTTCTCCAGAACCAGCATGCCGAATCTTTTGATATTTGGTATGCCGCATTGTGGGGTGGATCTAATTCAGGTTTGTTCAAATTTGGCCCCCTGGGTTTTTATCTGGGCTCATTATAGAAGCTTGAATGCGAACTTAGTGCATTTCAGGCAAATTTCTTCAAAAATATTCTTCTCCAGATCCAGCAGGCAGAATCTTTTGATATTTGGAATGCAATATTGTATGGTGGATCTGATTCACGTTTGTTCTTATCGGCCCCCTAGGTTTGCATTTGGGCTCATTGTAGAAGCTCGAATTCGAACCTATTGCATTTCAGGCAAATTTCTTAAAAAGTCGTCTTCTCCAGATCCAGCAGGCAGAACCTTTTGATATTTGGTATGCAACATTGTGGGGTGGATATGATTCAAGTCTGTTCAAATCGGCCCCCTGGGTGTATATTTGGGCTCAGTACTCAATCTCGAATTCGAACTTAGTGCATTTCAGGCAAATTTCTTCACAAATCTTCTTCTCCAGATCCAGCAGGCAGAATCTTTTGATATTTGGTATGCAACATTGTGGTGTGGATCTGATTCAAGTTTGTTCAAATCAGGCCCTAGATTTATATTTGGGCTCCCTATACAATCCCGAATTCGAACTTTGTGCATTTCAGGCAAATTTCTTAAAAAATCTTCTTCTCCAGATCCAGCAGGCAGAATCATTTGATATTTGGTATGCCGCATTGTGAGGTGTATCTGATTCAAGTTTGTTCAATTCGGCCCCCTGGATTTATTTTTGGGCTCATTATAGAAGCTCGAATTCGAAATTAGTGCATTTCAGGCAAACTTCTTAAAAAGTATTCTTCTCCAGATCCAGCAGGCAGAATCTTTTGATATTTGGTATGCAACATTGTGGGGTGGATCTGATTCAAGTTTGTTCAAATCGGCTCCCTGGATTCATATTTGGGCTCACTATAGAAGCCTGAATTCGAACTAAGTGCATTTCCGGCAAATTTCTTTAAAAAATCTTCTTCTCCAGATCCAGCAGGCAGAATCTTTTTATATTTGGTATGCAACATAGTGGTGTTGATTTGATTCATGTTTGTTCAAATAGGCCCCCTGGGGTTATATTTGGCCTCAGTATAGAACCTCGAATTCGACCTTAGAGCATTTCAGGCAAATTTCTGAATAAATCTTCTTCTCCAGATCCAGCAGGCAGAATCTTTTGATATTTGGTATGCAACATTGTAGGGTGGATCTGATTCAAGTTTGTTGAAAGCGCCCACCTGGGTTCATATGTTGGCTCACTATAGAAACCCGAATTCGAACTTAGTGCATTTCAGGCAAATTTCGTAAAAAATCATCTTCTCCAGATCCAGCAGGCAGAATCTTTTGATATTTGGTATGCAACATTGTAGGGTGGATCTGATTCAAGTTTGTTCAAAGCGCCCACCTGGGTTCATATGTTGGCTCAGTATGGAAACTCGAATTCGAACTTAGTGCATTTCAGGCAAATGTCTTTAAAAATTTTCTTCTCCAGATCCATCAGGCAGAATATTTTGATATTTGGTATGCAAGATTGTGGGGTGGATCTGATTCATGTTTGTTCAAATCGGCCCCATGGATTCATATTTGGGCTCACTATACAAGCCCAGATTCGAACTTAGTACATTTCAGGCAAATTTCTTAAAAAATCTTCTTCTCCAGATCCAGCAGGCAGAATCTTTGATATTTGGTATGCAACATTCTGGGGTGGATTTGATTCAAGTTTGTTCAAATCGGCCCCCCTGGGTGTATATGTGGGCTCAGTACTGAATCTCGAATTCGAACTTAGTGCATTTCAGGCAAATTTCTTCACAAATCTTCTTCTCCAGATCCAGCTGGCAGAATCTTTTGATATTTGGTATGCAACATTGTGGTGTGGATCTGATTCAAGTTTGTTCAAATCGGGCCCTAGATTTATATTTGAGCTCCCTATACAATCCCGAATTCGAACTTTGTGCATTTCAGGCAAATTTCTTAAAAAATCTTCTTCTCCAGATCCAGCAGGCAGAATCATTCGATATTTGGAATGCCGCATTATGAGGTGGATCTGATTCAAGTTTGTTCAAATCGGCCCCCTGGGTTTATATTTGGGTTCATTATAGAAGCTCGAATTCGAACTTAGTGCATTTCAGGCAAACTTCTTAAAAAATCTTCTTCTCCAGGTCCTGCAGGCAGAATCTTTTGGTATTTGGTATGCAACATTGTAGGGTGGATCTGATTCAAGTTTGTTCAAATCGGCTCCCTGGATTCATATTTGGGCTCACTATAGAAGCCCGAATTCGGACTTAGTGCATTTCAGGCAAATTTCTTCAAAAATCTTCTTCTCCAGATCCAACAGGCAGAATCTTAAGATATTTGGTATGTATCATTGCGGGGGTTGATCTGATTCACGTTTGTTCTAATCATCCCCCTGGGTTTATATTTGGGCTCAGTATAGAAGCTCGAATTCGAACTTAGTACATTTCAGGCAAATTTCTTCAAAAGTCTTCTTCTCCAGATCCAGCAGGCAGAATCTTTTGATATTTGGTATGCAACATTGTGGGGTGGATCTGATTCAAGTTTGTTCAAATCGGCTACCTGGATTCATATTTGGGCTCACTATAGAAGCCTGAATTCAAACGAAGTGCATTTCCGGCAAATTTCTTTAAAAAATCTTCTTCTCCAGATCCAGCTGGCAGAATCTTTTCATATTTGGTATGCAACATAGTGGTGTTGATCTGATTCATGTTTGTTCAAATCGGCCCCCTGGGGTTATATTTGGGCTCAGTATAGAAGCTCGAATTCGAACTTAGAGCATTTCAGGCAAATTTCTGAAAAAATCTTCTTTTCCAGATCCAGCAGGCATTCTCTTTTGATATTTGGAATGCAACATTGCGGGGTGGATCTGATTCAAGTTTCTTCAAATCGGCCCCCTGTATTTATATTTGGGCTCACTATAGAAGCCCGAATTCGAACTTTGTGCATTTCAGGCAAATTTCTTAAAAATCTTCTTCCCCAGATCCAGCAGGTAGAATCTTTTGTTATTTGGTATGTCGCATTGTGGGGTGGATCTGATTCAGGTTTGTTCAAATCGGACCCCTGGGTTTATATTTGGGCTCATTATACAAGCTTGAATGCGAACTTAGTGTATTTCAGGCAAATTTTTTCAAAAATATTCTTCTCCAGATCCAGCTGGCAGAATCTTTTGATATTTGGAATGCAACATCGTATGGTGGATCTGATTCACGTTTGTTCAAATCGGACCCCTGGGTTTACATTTCGGCTCATTATAGAAGCTCGAATTCGAACCTATTGCATTTCAGGCAAATTTCTTAAAAAGTATTCTACTCCAGATCCAGCCGGCAGAATCTTTTGATATTTGGTATGCAACATTTCGGGGTGGATATGATTCAAGTCTGTTCAAATCGGCCCCCTGGGTGTATATTTGGGCTCAGTACTGAAGCTCGAATTCGAACTTAGTGCATTTCAGGCATATTTCTTCGCAAATCTTATTCTCGAGATCCAGCAGGCAGAATCTTTTGATATTTGGTATGCCACATTCTGGGGTGGATCTGATTCAAGTTTGTTCAAAGCGCCCACCTGGGTTCATATGTGGGCTCACTATAGAAACCCGAATTCGAACTTAGTGCATTTCAGGCAAATTTCGTAAAAAATCATCTTCTCCAGATCCAGCAGGCATAATGTTTTGATATTTGGTATGCAACATTGTGGGGTTGATCTGATTCATGTTTTGTTTTCAAATTGGCCCCCTGGGTTTGTATTTGGGCTCAGTATAGAAACTCGAATTCGAACTTAGTGCATTTCAGGCAAATGTCTTTACAAATTTCCTTCTTCAGATCCAGCAGACAGAATCTTTTGATATTTGGTATCCTACATTGTGGGGTGGATCTGATTCAGGTTTGTTCAAATCGGCCCCATGGATTCCTATTTGGGCTCACTATAGATGCCCTGATTCGAACTTAGTACATTTCAGGCATATTTCTTAAAAAATTTTCTTCTCCAGATCCAGCAGGCAGAATCTTTTGATATTTGGTATGCAACATTGTGGGGTGGATCTGATTCAAGTTTGTTCAAATCGGCCCCCTGGGTTCATATTTGTGCTCAGAATAGGAGCCCGATTTCGAACTTAGTGCATTTCAGGCAAATTTCTTTAAAAATCTTCAAAACAGATCCAGCAGGCAGAATCTTTTGATATTCGGTATGCAACATTGTGGTGTGGATCTGATTCAAGTTTCTTCAAATCGGCCCCCTGAGTTTATATTTGGGCTCAGTACAGAAGCTTGAATTCGAACTTAGTGCATTTCAGGCAAATTTTTTCAAAAATCTTCTTCTCCAGATCCAGCGGACAGAATCTTTTGGTAATTGTTATGCAACATTGTGGGGTGGATCTGATTCAAGTTTGTTCAAATGGGCCTCCTGGGTTCATATTTGGCCTCATTATAGAAGCTCGAATTCGAACTTAGTGCATTTAAGGCTAACTTCTTAAAAAAACTTCTTATCCAGATCCTGCAGGCAGAATCTTTTGATATTTGGTATGCAACTTTGTGGGGTGGAACTGATTCAAATGTGTACAAATCGGTCCCCTGGATTCATATTTGGGCTCACTATAGAAGCCCGAAATCGAACTTAGTGCATTTCAGGCAAATTTCTTCAAAAATCTTCTTTTCCAGATCCCGCTGGCAGAATATTTGGTATGCCACATTGTGGGGTTGATCTGATTCAAGTTTGTTCCAATAGTCTCCCTGGGTTTATATTTGGGATCAGTATAGAAGCTCGAATTCGAACTTAGTACATTTTAGGCAAATTTCTTCAAAAGTCTTCTTCTCCAGATCCAGCCTGCACAATCTTTTGATATTTGGTATGCAACATTGTGGGGTGGATCTGATTCAAATTTGTTCCAATCGGCTCCCTGGATTCATATTTGGGCTCACTATAGAAGCCTGAATTCGAACTTAGTTCATTTCAGGCAAATTTCTTAAAAAAAACTTCTTATCCAGATCCAGCTGGCAGAATCTTTTGATATTTGGTATGCAACATTGTGGTGTTGATCTGATTCATATTTGTTCAAATCGGACCCTGGGTTTATATTTGGGCTCATTATAGAAGCTCGAATTCGAACTTATTGCATTTCAGGCAAACTTCTTGAAAAATCTTCTTCTCCAGATCCAGCAGGCAGAATCTTTTGATATTTGGTATGCAACATTGTGGGGTGGATCTGACTGAAGTTTGTTCAATTCGGCCCCCTGGGTTCATATTTGGGCTCAGTATAGGAACCCGATTTCGAACTTAGTGCATTTCAGGTAAATTTCATCAAACATCTTCTTCTCCAGATCCAGGAGGCAGAATCTTTTGATATTTGGTATGCCACTTTGTGGGGTGGGTCTGATTCAAGTTTGTTCAAATCGGACCCTGGGTTTATATTTGGGCTCAGTACAGAAGCTTGAATTCGAACTTAGTGCATTTCAGGCAAATTTCTTCAAAAATCTTCTCCAGATCCAGCAGGCAGAATCTTTTGATATTTGGTATGCAACATTGTAGGGTGGATCTGATTCACGTTTGTTCAAATCGGCCCCTGGGTTTACATTTGGGCTCATTATAGAAGCTCGAATTCGAACCTATTGCATTTCAAGCAAATTTCTTAAAAATCTTCTTCTCCAGATCCAGCAGGCTGAATCTTCTGATATTTGGAATGCAACATTGTGGGGTGGATCTGATTCAAGTTTGTTCAAATCGGCCCCCTGGGTTCATATTTGGGCTCAGTATAGAAGCCCGTATTCCAACTCAGTGCATTTCAGGCAAAGTTCTTAAAAAATCTTCTTCTCCACATCCAGCAGGCAGAATCTTTTGATATTTGGTATGCGACATTGTGGTGTGGATCTGATTCAACTTTGTTCAAATCGGCTCCCTGGATTCATATTTGAGTGCACTATAGATGCCTGAATTCCAACTTAGTGCATTTCAGGCAAATTACTTGAAAAATCTTCTTCTCCAAATCCAGCGGACAGAATCTTTTGGTAATTGTTATGCAACATTGTGGGGTGGATCTGATTCAAGTTTGTTCAAATGGGCCTCCTGGGTTCATGTTTGGCCTCATTATAGAAGCTCGAATTCGAACTTAGTGCATTTAAGGCTAACTTCTTAAAAAAACTTCTTATCCAGATCCTGCAGGCAGAATCTTTTGATATTTGGTATGCAACTTTGTGGGGTGGAACTGATTCAAATGTGTACAAATCGGTCCCCTGGATTCATATTTGGGCTCACTATAGAAGCCCGAAATCGAACTTAGTGCATTTCAGGCAAATTTCTTCAAAAATCTTCTTTTCCAGATCCCGCTGGCAGAATATTTGGTATGCCACATTGTGGGGTTGATCTGATTCAAGTTTGTTCCAATAGTCTCTCTGGGTTTATATTTGGGATCAGTATAGAAGCTCGAATTCGAACTTAGTACATTTTAGGCAAATTTCTTCAAAAGTCTTCTTCTCCAGATCCAGCCTGCACAATCTTTTGATATTTGGTATGCAACATTGTGGGGTGGATCTGATTCAAATTTGTTCCAATCGGCTCCCTGGATTCATATTTGGGCTCACTATAGAAGCCTGAATTCGAACTTAGTTCATTTCAGGCAAATTTCTTAAAAAAAACTTCTTATCCAGATCCAGCTGGCAGAATCTTTTGATATTTGGTATGCAACATTGTGGTGTTGATCTGATTCATATTTGTTCAAATCGGACCCTGGGTTTATATTTGGGCTCATTATAGAAGCTCGAATTCGAACTTATTGCATTTCAGGCAAACTTCTTGAAAAATCTTCTTCTCCAGATCCAGCAGGCAGAATCTTTTGATATTTGGTATGCAACATTGTGGGGTGGATCTGACTGAAGTTTGTTCAATTCGGCCCCCTGGGTTCATATTTGGGCTCAGTATAGGAACCCGATTTCGAACTTAGTGCATTTCAGGTAAATTTCATCAAACATCTTCTTCTCCAGATCCAGGAGGCAGAATCTTTTGATATTTGGTATGCCACTTTGTGGGGTGGGTCTGATTCAAGTTTGTTCAAATCGGACCCTGGGTTTATATTTGGGCTCAGTACAGAAGCTTGAATTCGAACTTAGTGCATTTCAGGCAAATTTCTTCAAAAATCTTCTCCAGATCCAGCAGGCAGAATCTTTTGATATTTGGTATGCAACATTGTAGGGTGGATCTGATTCACGTTTGTTCAAATCGGCCCCTGGGTTTACATTTGGGCTCATTATAGAAGCTCGAATTCGAACCTATTGCATTTCAAGCAAATTTCTTAAAAATCTTCTTCTCCAGATCCAGCAGGCTGAATCTTCTGATATTTGGAATGCAACATTGTGGGGTGGATCTGATTCAAGTTTGTTCAAATCGGCCCCCTGGGTTCATATTTGGGCTCAGTATAGAAGCCCGTATTCCAACTCAGTGCATTTCAGGCAAAGTTCTTAAAAAATCTTCTTCTCCACATCCAGCAGGCAGAATCTTTTGATATTTGGTATGCGACATTGTGGTGTGGATCTGATTCAACTTTGTTCAAATCGGCTCCCTGGATTCATATTTGAGTGCACTATAGATGCCTGAATTCCAACTTAGTGCATTTCAGGCAAATTACTTGAAAAATCTTCTTCTCCAAATCGAGCAGGCAGTATCTTTTGATATTTGGTAAGCAACATTGTGGGGTTGATCTGATTCAAGTTTGTCAATTCGTGCCCCTGGGTTTATATTTGGGCTCAGTATAGAAGCTCGAATTCGAACTTAGTACATTTCGGGCAAATTTCTTCAAAAATCTTCTTCTCCACATCCAGCAGGCAGAATCTTTTGATATTTGGTATGCAACATTGTGGGGTGGATCTGATTCAAGTTTGTTCAAATAGCCTCCCTGGATTCATCTTTGGGCTCACTATAGAGGCCTGAATTCGAACTTAGTGCATTTCAGGCAAATTTCTTAAAAAAATCTTCATCTTCAGATCCAGCAGGCAGAATCTTTTGATATCTTGTATGCAACATTGTGGGGTAGATCTGCTTCAAGTTTGTTCAAATCTGCCCACTGGGTTTATATTTGGGCTCAGTATAAATGTTCGAATTCGAACTTAGTGCAGTTCAGGCAAATTTCTTAAAAATCTTCTTCTCCAGATCCAGCAGGCAGAATCTTTTGATATTTGGTATGCAACATTGTAGTGTGGATCTGGTTGAGGTTTGTTCTAATCGGCCCCCTGAATTTATATTTGGGCTCACTATAGAAGCCCGAATTCGAACTTTGTGCATTTCAGACAAATTTCTTAAAAAATCTTCTTCTCCAGATCCAGCAGGCAGAATCTTTTGATATTTGGTATGCCGCATTGTGAAGTATATCTGAGTCAAGTTTGTTCAAATCGGCCCCCTGGGTTTATATTTGGGCTCATTATAGAAGCTCGAATTCGAACTTAGTGCTTTTCGGGCAAACTTCTTAAAAAATCTTCTTTTCCAGATCCTGCCGGCAGAATCTTTTGAAATTTGGTATGCAACATTGTGGCGTGGATCTGATTCAGGTTTGTTCAAATCGGCTCCCTGGATTCATATTTGGGCTCAGTATAGAAGCCCGAATTAGAACTTAGTGCATTTCATTCAAATTTCTTCAAAAATCTTATTCTACAGATACAGCGGGCAGAATCTTTTGATATTTGGTACGCAACATTGTGGGGTGGATCTGATTCAAGTTTGTTCAAAGCGCCCACCTGGGTTCATATTTGGGCTCACTATAGAAGCCCGAATTCGAACTTAGTGCATTTCAGGCAAATTTCGTAAAAAACTTCTTTTCCAGATCCAGCAGGCAGAATCTTTTGATATTTGGTATGCAACATTGTGGTGTGGATCTGATTCAAGTTTGTTCAAATCGGCCCCCTGGGTTTATATTTGGGCTCAGTATAAAAGTTCCAATTCGAACTTAGTGCATTTCAACCAAATTTCTTAAAAAAAATCTTCTTCTCCAGATCCAGCAGGCAGAATCTTTTGATATTTGGTATGCAACATTGTGGTGTGGATCTGATTCAAGTTTGTTCAAATCGGTATCCCGGGCTTATATTTGGGCTCATTATAGAAGCTCGAATTCGAACTTAGTGCATTTCAGGCAAACTTCTTGAAAAATCTTCTTCTCCAGATCCAGCAGGCAGAATCTTTTGATATTTGGTATGCAACATTGTGGGGTGGATCTGACTGAAGTTTGTTCAATTCGGCCCCCTGGGTTCATATTTGGGCTCAGTATAGGAACCCGATTTCGAACTTAGTGCATTTCAGGCAAATTTCATCAAACATCTTCTTCTCCAGATCCAGGAGGCAGAATCTTTTGATATTTGGTATGCCACTTTGTGGGGTGGGTCTGACTCAAGTTTGTTCAAATCGGACCCTGGGTTTATATTTGGGCTCAGTACAGAAGCTTGAATTCGAACTTAGTGCATTTCAGACAAATTTCTTCAAAAATCTTCTCCAGATCCAGCAGGCAGAATCTTTTGATATTTGGTATGCAACATTGTAGGGTGGATCTGATTCACGTTTGTTCAAATCGGCCCCTGGGTTTACATTTGGGCTCATTATAGAAGCTCGAATTCGAACCTATTGCATTTCAAGCAAATTTCTTAAAAATCTTCTTCTCCAGATCCAGCAGGCTGAATCTTCTGATATTTGGAATGCAACATTGTGGGGTGGATCTGATTCAAGTTTGTTGAAATCGGCCCCCTGGGTTCATATTTGGGCTCAGTATAGAAGCCCGTATTCCAACTCAGTGCATTTCAGGCAAAGTTCTTAAAAAATCTTCTTCTCCACATCCAGCAGGCAGAATCTTTTGATATTTGGTATGCGACATTGTGGCGTGGATCTGATTCAACTTTGTTCAAATCGGCTCCCTGGATTCATATTTGAGTGCACTATAGAAGCCTGAATTCCAACTTAGTGCATTTCAGGCAAATTACTTGAAAAATCTTCTTCTCCAAATCGAGCAGGCAGTATCTTTTGATATTTGGTAAGCAACATTGTGGGGTTGATCTGATTCAATATATGGGCTTATATTTGGGCTCATTATAGAAGCTCGAATTCAAACTTAGTGCATTTAAGGCAAACTTCTTAAAAAATCTTCATCTCCAGATCCTGCAGGCAGAATCTTTTGATATTTGGTATGCAACTTTGTGGGGTGGATCTGATTCAAGTGTTTACAAATCGGTCCACTGGATTCATATTTGGGCTCACTATAGAAGCCCGAAATCGAACTTAGTGCATTTCAGGCAAATTTTTTCAAAAATCTTCTTCTCCAGATCCCGCCGGCAGAATCTTTTGATATTTGGTATGCAACATTGTGGGGTTGATCTGATTCAAGTTTGTTCAAATCGTTCCCCTTGGTTTATATTTAGGCTCAGTATAACAATCTTTTTATATTTGTTATGCAACATTGTGGGGTGGATCTGATTCAAGTCAGTTCAAATCTGCCCCCTTGGGTGTATATTTGGGCTCAGTACTGAAGCTAGAATTCGAACTTAGTGCATTTCTGCCAAATTTCTTAAAAACCTTCTTCTCCAGATTCCGCATGTAGAATCTTCTGATATTTGGTATGCAACATTGTGGGGTGGATCTGATTCAAGTTTATTCAAATCGGCCCCCTGGGTTTATATTTGGGCTCAGTATAGGAGCTCGTATTCGAACTCAGTGCATTTCAGGCATAGTTCTTAAAAAATCTTCTTCTCCATATCCAGCAGGCAGAATCTTTTGATATTTGGTATGCGACATTGTGGCGTGGATCTGATTCAAGTTTGTTCAAATCGGCTCCCTGGATTCATATTTGAGCTCACTATAGAAGCCTGAATTCGAACTTAGTGCATTTCAGGCAAATTTCTTGAAAAATCTTCTTCTCCAAATCGAGCAGGCAGTATCTTTTGATATTTGGTAAGCAACATTGTGGGGTTGATCTGATTCAAATTTGTCAATTCGTGCCTCTGGGTTTATATTTGGGCTCCGTATTGAAGCTCGAATTCGAACTTAGTACATTTCAGGCAAATTTCTTCAAAAATCTTCTTCTGCAGATCCAGCAGGCAGAATCTTTTGATATTTGGTATTCAACCTTGTGGCGTGGATCTGATTCAGGTTTGTTCAAATCGGCTCCCTGGATTCATATTTGGGCTCACTATAGAAGCCCGAATTCGAACTTAGTGCTTTTCAGGCAAATTTCTTCAAAACTCTTCTTCTCCAGATCCAGCTGGCAGATTCTTTTGATATTTGGTATGCTACATTGTAGGGTTTATCTGATTCAAGTTTGTTCAAATCGTCCCTCTGCGTTTATATTTGGGCTCAGTATAGAAGCTCGAATTCGAACTTAGTACATTTCAGGCAAATTTCTTCAAAAGTCTTCTTCTCCAGATCCAGCAGGCAGAATCTTTTGAAATTTGGTATGCAACATTGTGGTGTGGATCTGATTCAAGTTTGTTCAAATCGGCTACCTGGATGCATATTTGGGCTCACTATAGAAGCCTAAATTCGATCTTAGTGCATTTCAGGCAAGTTTCTTTAAAAAAAATCTTCTTCTCCAGATGCAACAGGCAGAATCTTTTGATATTTGGTATGCAACATTGTGGGGTGGATCTGATTCAAGTTTGTTCTAATCGGCCCCCTGGATTCCCATTTGGGCTCGCTATAGAAATCCGAATTCCAACTTAGTGCATTTCAGGCAAAGTTCGTAAAAAATCATCTTCTCCAGACCCAGCAGGCAGAATCTTTTGATATTTGGAATGTAACATTGTGGGTGTTTATCTGATTCAAGTTTGTTCAAATCGTCCCCCTGGGTTTGTATTTGGGCTCTGTATAGAAGCTCGAATTCGAACTTCGTACATTTCAGCCAAATTTCTTCAAAGATCTCTTTCTCCCGATCCAGCAGGCAGCATCTTTTGATATTTGGTATGCTACATTGTGGGGTGGATCTGATTGAAGTTTGTTCAAATCGGCCCCCTGGGTTCATATTTGGGCTCAGTATAGGAGCCCGATTTCGAACTTAGTGCATTTCAGATAAATTTCTTAAAAAATCTTCTAAACAAATCCAGCAGGCAGAATCTTTTGATATTCGGTATGCAACATTGTGGGGTGGATCTGATTCAAGTTTCTTCAAATCGGTCCCCTGAGTCTATATTTGGGCTCAGTACAAAAGCTTGAATTCGAACTTAGGGCATTTCATGCAATTTTTTTCAAAAATCTTCTTCTCCAGATCCTTCAGACAGAATCTTTTCGTAATTGTTATGCAACATTGTGGGGTGGATCTGATTCAAGTTTGTTCAAATGGGCCTCCTGGGCTTATATTTGGGCTCATTATAGAAGCTCGAATTCAAACTTAGTGCATTTAAGGCAAATTTCTTAAAAAATCTTCTTCTCCAGATCCCGCAGGCAGAATCTTCTGATATTTGGTATGCAACATTGTGGGGTGAATCTGATTCAAGTTTGTTCAAATCGGCCCCCTGGGTTTATATTTGGGCTCTGTTTAGAAGCTCGAATTCGAACTTAGTACATTTCAGTCAAATGTCTTCAAAAATCTTCTTCGCCAGATCCACCATGCAGAATCTTTTGATATTTGGTTTGCAACATTGTGGGGTGGATCTGATTCAAGTTGGTTCAAATCGTCCCCCTGGGATTATATTTCGGCTCACTATAGAAGCCTGAATTCGAACTTAGTGCATTTCAGGCAAATTTCTTCTCAAATCTTCGTCTCCAGATCCAGCAGGCAGAATCTTTTGATATTTGGTTTTCCACATTATGGGATGGATCTGATTCAAGTTGGTTCAAATCGGCGCCCTGGGTTTATATTTGGGCTCAGTATAGAAGCCCGAATTCGAACTTTGTGCATTTCAGGCAAATTTCTTCAAAACTCTTCTTCTCCAGATCCAGCGGGCAGATTCTTTTGATATTTCTTACGCAACATTGTGGGGTTGATCTGATTCAAGTTTGTTCAAATCGTCCCTCTGCGTTTATATTTGGGCTCAGTATAGAAGCTCGAATTCGAACTTAGTACATCTCAGGCAAATTTCTTCAAAAGCCTTCTTCTCCAGATCCAGCAGGCAGAATTTTTTGAAATTTGGTATGCAACATTGTGGTGTGGATCTGATTCAAGTTTGTTCAAATCGGCTCCCTGCATGCATATTTGGGCTCACTATAGAAACCTATATTCGACCTTAGTGCATTTCAGGCAAATTTCTTTAAAAAAAATCTCCTTCTGCAGATCCAGCAGGCAGAATCTTTTGATATTTGGTATGTAACATTGTGGGGTGGATCTGATTCAAGTTTGTTCAAATCGGCCCCCTGGATTCATATTTGGGCTAACTATAGAAGCCCGAATTCGAACTTAGTGCATTTCAGGCAAATTTCTTCTTCTCCAGATCCAGCCGGCAGAATCTTTTGATATTTGGTATGCAACATTGTGGGGTTGATCTGATTCAAGTTTGTTCAAATCGTCCCCCTGGGTTTATATCTGGGCTCAGTATAACAATCTTTTTATATTTCGTTTGCAACATTGTGGGGTGGATCTGATTCAAGTCTGTCCAAATCGGCCCCCTGGGTGTATATTTGGGCTCAGTACTGAAGCTTGAATTCGCACTTAGTGCATTTCAGGCAAATTTCTTCAAAAAAATTCTTCTCCAGATCCAGCAGGCAGAATCTTTTGATATTTGGTATGCAACATTGTGGGGTGGATCTGGTTCAAGTTTGTTCTAATCGGCCCCCTGGATTCCCATTTGGGCTCACTTTAGAAACCCGAATTCGAACTTAGTGCATTTCAGGCAAAGTACGTAAAAAATCATCTTCTCCGGACCCAGCAGGCAGAATCTTTTGATATTTGGAATGTAACATTGTGGGTGTTTATATGATTCAAGTTTGTTCAATTCGACCCCCCTGGGTTTATATTTGGGCTCTGTATAGAAGCTCGAATTCGAACTTCGTACATTTCAGCCAAATTTCTTCAAAGATCTCTTTCTCCAGATCCAGCAGGCAGTATCTTTTGATATTTGGTATGCCACATTGTGGGGTGGATCTGATTCAAGTTTGTCCAAATCGTCCCCCTGGGTTTATATTTCGGCTCACTGTAGAAGCCTGAATTCGAACTTAGTGCATTTCAGTCAAATTTCTTAAAAAATCTTCTTCTCCAGATCCAGCATGCAGAATTTTTTGATATTTGGTATGCAACATTGTGGGGTTGATCTGATTCAAGTTTGTCCAAATCGTCCCCCTGGGTTTATATTTCGGCTCACTATAGAAGCCTGAATTCGAACTTAGTGCATTTCAGGCAAATTTCTTCTCAAATCTTCTTCCCCAGATCCAGTAGGCAGAATCTTTTGATATTTGGTTTGCCACATTGTAGGATGGATCTGATTCAAGTTGGTTCAAATCGGCGCCCTGGGTTTATATTTGGGCTCAGTATAGAAGCTCGAATTCGAACTTAGTGCATTTCAGCCAAATTTCTTCAAAAATCTTCTACTCCAGATCCAGCGGACAGAATCTTTTGATATTTGGTATGCAACATTGTGGGGTGGATCTGATTCATGTTTGTTCAAATCGGCTCCCTGAATTCATATTTGGGTTCACTATGGAAGCCTGAATTCGAACTTAGTGCATTTCAGGCAAATTCCTTAAAAAATCTTCTTCTCCAGATCCAGCAGGCAGAATCTTTTGATATTTGGTATGCAACATTGTGGGGTGGATCTGGTTCAAGTTTGTCCAAATCGTCCCCCTGGGTTTATATTTCGGCTCACTATAGAAGCTCGAATTCGAACTTAGTACATTTCAGTCAAATGTCTTCAAAAATCTTCTTCGCCAGATCCACCATGCAGAATCTTTTGATATTTGGTTTGCAACATTGTGGGGTGGATCTGATTCAAGTTGGTTCAAATCGTCCCCCTGGGTTTATATTTCGGCTCACTATAGAAGCCTGAATTCGAACTTAGTGGATTTCAGGCAAATTTCTTCTCAAATCTTCTTCCCCAGATCCAGTAGGCAGAATCTTTTGATATTTGGTTTTCCACATTGTGGGATGGATCTTATTCAAGTTGGTTCAAATCGGCGCCCTGGGTTTATATTTGGGCTCAGTATAGAAGCTCGAATTCGAACTTAGTGCATTTCAGCCAAATTTTTTCAAAAATCTTCTACTCCAGATACAGCAGACAGAATCTTTTAATATTTGGTATGCAACATTGTGGGGTGGATCTGATTCATGTTTGTTCAAATCGGCTCCCTGAATTTATATTTGGGCTCACTATGGAAGCCTGAATTCGAACTTAGTGCATTTCATTCAAATTCCTTAAAAAATCTTCTTCTCCAGATCCAGCAGGCAGAATCTTTCGATATTTGGTATGCAACATTGTGGGGTAGATCTGATTCAAGTTTGCTCAAATCGGCCCCCTGGATTCATATTTGGGCTCACTATAGAAGCCCGAATTCGAACTTTGTGCATTTCAGGCAAATTTCTTCTTCTCCAGATCCAGCGGGCAGAATCTTTTGATATTTGGTGTGCCACATTGTGGTGTTGATCTGATTCAAGTTTGATCAAATCGTCCCCCTGGGTTTATATTTGGGCTCAGTATAGAAGCTCGAATTCGAACTTAGTACATTTCAGTCAAATGTCTTCAAAAATCTTCTTCGCCAGATCCACCATGCAGAATCTTTTGATATTTGGTTTGCAACATTGTGGGGTGGATCTGATTCAAGTTGGTTCAAATCGGCCCCCTGAGTTTATATTTGGGCTCAGTATAGAAGCTCGAATTCGAACTTAGTGCATTTCAGGCAAATTTCTTTAAAAAAAAATCTTCTTCTCCAGATCCAGCAGGCAGAATCTTTTGATATTTGGTATGCAACATTGTGGGGTGGATCTGATTCAAGTTTGTTCAAATCGGCCCCCTGGATTCATATTTGGGCTCATTATAGAAGTCCGAATTCGAACTTAGTGCATTTCAGGCAAATTTCTTCTTCTCCAGATCCAGCCGGCAGAATCTTTTGATATTTGGTATGCAACATTGTGGGGTTGATCTGATTCAAGTTTGTTCAAATCGTCCCCCTGGGTTTATATCTGGGCTCAGTTTAACAATCTTTTTATATTTCGTATGCAGCATTGTGGGGCGGATCTGATTCAAGTCTGTTCAAATCGGCCCCCTAGGTGTATATTTGGGCTCAGTACTGAAGCTTGAATTCGAACTTAGTGCATTTCTGGCAAATTTCTTCAAAAATCTTCTTCTCCAGATCTAGCAGGCAGAATCTTTTGATATTTGGTATGCAACATTGTGGGGTGGATCTGGTTCAAGTTTGTTCTAATCGGCCCCCTGGATTCCCATTTGGGCTCGCTATAGAAATCCGAATTCCAACTTAGTGCATTTCAGGCAAAGTTCGTAAAAAATCATCTTCTCCAGACGCAGCAGGCAGAATCTTTTGATATTTGGAATGTAACATTGTGGGTGTTTATCTGATTCAAGTTTGTTCAAATCGCCCCCCTGGGTTTGTATTTGGGCTCTGTATAGAAGCTCGAATTCGAACTTCGTACATTTCAGCCAAATTTCTTCAAAGATCTCTTTCTCCCGATCCAGCAGGCAGCATCTTTTGATATTTGGTATGCTACATTGTGGGGTGGATCTGATTGAAGTTTGTTCAAATCGGCCCCCTGGGTTCATATTTGGGCTCAGTATAGGAGCCCGATTTCGAACTTAGTGCATTTCAGATAAATTTCTTAAAAAATCTTCTAAACAAATCCAGCAGGCAGAATCTTTTGATATTCGGTATGCAACATTGTGGGGTGGATCTGATTCAAGTTTCTTCAAATCGGTCCCCTGAGTTTATATTTGGGCTCAGTACAAAAGCTTGAATTCGAACTTTGTGCATTTCATGCAAATTTTTTCAAAAATCTTCTTCTCCAGATCCTTCAGACAGAATCTTTTCGTAATTGTTATGCAACATTGTGGGGTGGATCAGATTCAAGTTTGTTCAAATGGGCCTCCTGGGCTTATATTTGGGCTCATTATAGAAGCTCGAATTCAAACTTAGTGCATTTAAGGCAAACTTCTTAAAAAATCTTCTTCTCCAGATCCTGCAGGCAGAATCTTTTGATATTTGGTATGCAACATTGTGGGGTTGATCTGATTCAAGTTTGTTCAAATCGGCCCCCTTGGGTATATATTTGGGCTCAGTACTGAAGCTAGAATTCGCACTTAGTGCATTTCAGGCAAATTTCTTAAAAAATCTTCTTCTCCAGATCCCGCAGGCAGAATCTTCTGATATTTGGTATGCAACATTGTGGGGTGAATCTGATTCAAGTTTGTTCAAATCGGCCCCCTGGGTTTACATTTGGGCTCTGTATAGAAGCTCGAATTCGAACTTAGTACATTTCAGTCAAATGTCTTCAAAAATCTTCTTCGCCAGATCCACCATGCAGAATCTTTTGATATTTGGTTTGCAACATTGTGGGGTGGATCTGATTCAAGTTGGTTCAAATCGTCCCCCTGGGATTATATTTCGGCTCACTATAGAAGCCTGTATTCGAACTTAGTGCATTTCAGGCAAATTTCTTCTCAAATCTTCGTCTCCAGATCCAGCAGGCAGAATCTTTTGATATTTGGTTTTCCACATTATGGGATGGATCTGATTCAAGTTGGTTCAAATCGGCGCCCTGGGTTTATATTTGGGCTCAGTATAGAAGCCCGAATTCGAACTTTGTGCATTTTAGGCAAATTTCTTCAAAAGTCTTCTTCTCCAGATCCAGCGGGCAGATTCTTTTGATATTTCTTATGCAACATTGTGGGGCTGATCTGATTCAAGTTTGTTCAAATCGTCCCTCTGCGTTTATATTTGGGCTCAGTATAGAAGCTCGAATTCGAACTTAGTACATCTCAGGCAAATTTCTTCAAAAGCCATCTTCTCCAGATCCAGCAGGCAGAATTTTTTGAAATTTGGTATGCAACATTGTGGTGTGGATCTGATTCAAGTTTGTTCAAATCGGCTACCTGCATGCATATTTGGGCTCACTATAGAAGCCTAAATTCGATATTAGTGCATTTCAGGCAAATTTCTTTAAAGAAAATCTCCTTCTGCAGATCCAGCAGGCAGAATCTTTTGATATTTGGTATGTAACATTGTGGGGTGGATCTGATTCAAGTTTGTTCAAATCGGCCCCCTGGATTCATATTTGGGCTAACTATAGAAGCCCGAATTCGAACTTAGTGCATTTCAGGCAAATTTCTTCTTCTCCAGATCCAGCCGGCAGAATCTTTTGATATTTGGTATGCAACATTGTGGGGTTGATCTGATTCAAGTTTGTTCAAATCGTCCCCCTGGGTTAATATCTGGGCTCAGTTTAACAATCTTTTTATATTTCGTATGCAACATTGTGGGGTGGATCTGATTCAAGTCTGTTCAAATCGGCCCCCTGGGTGTATATTTGGGCTCAGTACTGAAGCTGGAATTCGAACTTAGTGCATTTCTGGCAAATTTCTTCAAAAATCTTCTTCTCCAGATCCTGCAGGCAGAATCTTTTGATATTTGGAATGCAACATTGTGGGGTTGATCTGATTCAAGTTTGTTCAAATCGTCCCCCTGGGTTTATATTTGGGCTCAGTATAACAATCTTTTTATATTTGGTATGCAACATTGTGGGGTGGATCTGATTCAAGTCTGTTCAAATCGGCCCCCTTGGGTATATATTTGGGCTCAGTACTGAAGCTAGAATACGAACTTAGTGCATTTCAGGCAAATTTCTTAAAAAATCTTCTTCTCCAGATCCCGCGGGCAGAATCTTCTGATATTTGGTATGTAACATTGCGGGGTGAATCTGATTCAAGTTTGTTCAAATCGGCCCCCTGGGTTTATATTTGGGCTCAGTATAAGAGCTCGTATTCGAACTCAGTGCATTTCAGGCAAAGTTCTTAAAAAATCTTCTTCTCCACATCCAGCAGGCAGAATCTTTTGATATTTGGTATGCGACATTGTGGCGTGGATCTGATTCAAGTTTGTTCAAATCGGCTTCCTGGATTCATATTTGAGCTCACTATAGAAGCCTGAATTCGAACTTAGTGCATTTCAGGCAAATTTCTTGAAAAATCTTCTTCTCCAAATCGAGCAGGCAGTATCTTTTGATATTTGGTAAGCAACATTGTGGGGTTGATCTGATTCAAGTTTGTCAATTCGTGCCCCTGGGTTTATATTTGGGCTCCGTATTGAAGCTCGAATTCGAACTTAGTACATTTCAGGCAAATTTCTTCAAAAATCTTCTTCTCCAGATCCAGCAGGCAGAATCTTTTGATATTTGGTATGCCAACTTGTGGCGTAGATCTGATTCAGGTTTGTTCAAATCGGCTCCCTGGATTCATATTTGGGCTCCCTATAGAAGCCCGAATTCGAACTTTGTGCATTTCAGGCAAATTTCTTCAAAACTCTTCTTCTCCAGATCCAGCGGGCAGATTCTTTTGATATTTCTTATGCAACATTGTGGGGTTGATCTGATTCAAGTTTGTTCAAATCGTCCCTCTGCGTTTATATTTGAGCTCAGTATAGAAACTCGAATTCGAACTTAGTACATCTCAGGCAAATTTCTTCAAAAGCCTTCTTCTCCAGATCCAGCAGGCAGAATTTTTTGAAATTTGGTATGCAACATTGTGGTGTGGATCTGATTCAAGTTTGTTCAAATCGGCTACCTGCATGCATATTTGGGCTCACTATAGAAGCCTAAATTCGATCTTAGTGCATTTCAGGCAAATTTCTTTGAAAAAATCTCCTTCTGCAGATCCAGCAGGCAGAATCTTTTGATATTTGGTATGTAACATTGTGGGGTGGATCTGATTCAAGTTTGTTCAAATCGGCCCCCTGGATTCATATTTGGGCTAACTATAGAAGCCCGAATTCGAACTTAGTGCATTTCAGGCAAATTTCTTCTTCTCCAGATCCAGCTGGCAGAATCTTTTGATATTTGGTATGCAACATTGTGGGGTTGATCTGATTCAAGTTTGTTCAAATCGTCCCCCTGGGTTTATATCTGGGCTCAGTATAACAATCTTTTTATATTTCGTATGCAACATTGTGGGGTGGATCTGATTCAAGTCTGTCCAAATCGGCCCCCTGGGTGTATATTTGGGCTCAGTACTGAAGCTTGAATTCGCACTTAGTGCATTTCAGGCAAATTTCTTCAAAAAAATTCTTCTCCAGATCCAGCAGGCAGAATCTTTTGATATTTGGTATGCAACATTGTGGGGTGGATCTGGTTCAAGTTTGTTCTAATCGGCCCCCTGGATTCCCATTTGGGCTCACTATAGAAACCCGAATTCGAACTTAGTGCATTTCAGGCAAAGTACGTAAAAAAATCATCTTCTCCGGACCCAGCAGGCAGAATCTTTTGATATTTGGAATGTAACATTGTGGGTGTTTATATGATTCAAGTTTGTTCAATTCGACCCCCTGGGTTTATATTTGGGCTCTGTATAGAAGCTCGAATTCGAACTTCGTACATTTCAGCCAAATTTCTTCAAAGATCTCTTTCTCCAGATCCAGCAGGCAGTGTCTTTTGATATTTGGTATGCCACATTGTGGGGTGGATCTGATTCAAGTTTGTCCAAATCGTCCCCCTGGGTTTATATTTCGGCTCACTATAGAAGCCTGAATTCGAACTTAGTGCATTTCAGTCAAATTTCTTAAAAAATCTTCTTCTCCAGATCCAGCATGCAGAATTTTTTTATATTTGGTATGCAACATTGTGGGGTTGATCTGATTCAAGATTGTCCAAATCGTCCCCCTGGGTTTATATTTCGGCTCACTATAGAAGCCTGAATTCGAACTTAGTGCATTTCAGGCAAATTTCTTCTCAAATCTTCTTCCCCAGATCCAGTGGGCAGAATCTTTTGATATTTGGTTTGCCACATTGTGGGATGTATCTGATTCAAGTTGGTTCAAATCGGCGCCCTGGGTTTATATTTGGGCTCAGTATAGAAGCTCGAATTCGAACTTAGTGCATTTCAGCCAAATTTCTTCAAAACTCTTCTACTCCAGATCCAGCGGACAGAATCTTTTGATATTTGGTATGCAACATTGTGGGGTGGATCTGATTCATGTTTGTTCAAATCGGCTTCCTGAATTCATATTTGGGCTCACTATGGAAGCCTGAATTCGAACTTAGTGCATTTCAGGCAAATTCCTTAAAAAATCTTCTTCTCCAGATCCAGCAGGCAGAATCTTTTGATATTTGGAATGCAACATTGTGGGGTGGATCTGGTTCAAGTTTGTTCTAATCGGCCCCCTGGATTCCCATTTGGGCTCGCTATAGAAACCCGAATTCGAACTTAGTGCATTTCAGGCAAAGTTCGTAAAAAATCATCTTCTCCAGACCCAGCAGGCAGAATCTTTTGATATTTGGAATATGACACTGTGGGTGATTATCTGATTCAAGTTTGTTCAAATCGTCCCCCTGGGTTTATATTTGGGCTCTGTATAGAAGCTCGAATTCGAACTTAGTACATTTCAGTCAAATGTCTTCAAAAATCTTCTTCGCCAGATCCACCATGCAGAATCTTTTGATATTTGGTTTGCAACATTGTGGGGTGGATCTGATTCAAGTTGGTTCAAATCGTCCCCCTGGGATTATATTTCGGCTCACTATAGAAGCCTGAATTCGAACTTAGTGCATTTCAGGCAAATTTCTTCTCAAATCTTCTTCTCCAGATCCAGCAGGCAGAATCTTTTGATATTTGGTTTTCCACATTGTGGGATGGATCTGATTCAAGTTGGTTCAAATCGGCGCCCTGGGTTTATATTTGGGCTCAGTATAGAAGCTCGAATTCGAACTTAGTGCATTTCAGCCAAATTTTTTCAAAAATCTTCTACTCCAGATACAGCAGACAGAATCTTTTAATATTTGGTATGCAACATTGTGGGGTGAATCTGATTCATGTTTGTTCAAATCGGCTCCCTGAATTCATATTTGGGCTCACTATGGAAGCCTGAATTCGAACTTAGTGCATTTCAGGCAAATTCCTTAAAAAATCTTCTTCTCCAGATCCAGCAGGCAGAATCTTTCGATATTTGGTATGCAACATTGTGGGGTAGATCTGATTCAAGTTTGCTCAAATCGGCCCCTTGGATTCATATTTGGGCTCACTATAGAAGCCCGAATTCGAACTTTGTGCATTTCAGGCAAATTTCTTCTTCTCCAGATCCAGCGGGCAGAATCTTTTGATATTTGGTATGCCACATTGTGGTGTTGATCTGATTCAAGTTTGATCAAATCGTCCCCCTGGGTTTATATTTGGGCTCAGTATAGAAGCTCGAATTCGAACTTAGTACATTTCAGTCAAATGTCTTCAAAAATCTTCTTCGCCAGATCCACCATGCAGAATCTTTTGATATTTGGTTTGCAACATTGTGGGGTGGATCTGATTCAAGTTGGTTAAAATCGGCCCCCTGAGTTTATATTTGGGCTCAGTATAGAAGATCGAATTCGAACTTAGTGCATTTCAGGCAAATTTCTTTAAAAAAATTTTCTTCTCCAGATCCAGCAGGCAGAATCTTTTGATATTTGGTATGCAACATTGTGGGGTGGATCTGATTCAAGTCTGTTCAAATCCGCCCCCTGGATTCATATTTGGGCTCATTATAGAAGCCCGAATTCGAACTTAGTGCATTTCAGGCAAATTTCTTCTTCTCCAGATCCAGCCGGCAGAATCTTTTGATATTTGGTATGCAACATTGTGGGGTTGATCTGATTCAAGTTTATTCAAACCGTCCACCTGGGTTTATATTTGGGCTCAGTATAGAAGCTCGAATTCGAACTTAGTACATTTCAGCCAAATTTCTTCAAAGATCTCTTTCTCCAGATCCATCCGGCAGAATCTTTGGATATTTCGTATGCTACATTTTGAGGTGGATCTCCAGTTTGTTCAACTCGGCTCCCTGGATTTATATTTGGGCTCACTATAGAAGCCTGAATTCGAACTTAGTGCATTTCAGTCAAATTTCTTAAAAAATCTTCTTCTGCAGATCCAGCATGCAGAATCTTTTGATACATGGTATGCTACAATGTGGGGTTGATCTGATTCAAGTTTGTTCAAATCGTCCCCTGGGTTTATATTTGGGCTCAGTATAGAAGCTCGAATTCGAACTTAGTACATTTCAGGCAAATTTCTTCAAACATCTTCTCCTCCAGATCCAGCAGACAGAATCTTTTGATATTTGGTTTGCAACATTGTGGGGTGGATCTGATTCAAGTTGGTTCAAATCGGCCCCCTGGGTTTATATTTGGGCTCAGTATAAAAGTTTGAATTCGAACTTAGTGCATGTCAGGCAAATTTCTTAAAAAAAATCTTCTTCTCCAGATCCAGCAGGCACAATCTCTTGTTGTTTGGTATGCAACATTGTGGTGTGGATCTGATTCAAGTTTGTTCAAATCGGCTCCCTGGGCTTATATTTGGGCTCATTATAGAATCTCGAATTAGAATTTACTGCTTTTCAGGCAAATTTCTTCAAAAATCTTCTTCTCCAGATCCAGAAGACAGAATCTTTTGATATTTGGTATGCAACATTGTGGGGTGGATCTGATTCAAGTTTGTTCAAATCGGCTCCCTGGATTCATATTTGGGCTCACTATAGAAGCCTGAATTCGAACTAAGTGCATTTCAGGAATATTTCTTAAAAAATCTTCTTCTCCAGATCCAGCAGGCAGAATCTTTTGACATTTGGTATGCAACATTGAGGGGTTGATCTGATTCAAGTTTGTTCAAATCGTCCTCCCCCCCCGGGTTTATATTTGGGGTCACTATAAGAATCTTTTGATATTTGGTATGCAACATTGTGGTGGGGGGGGGGGGGGGTAGGGATCTGATTCAAGTCTGTTCAAATCGGCCTCCTGGGTGTATATTTGGGCTCCCTACTGAAGCTTGAATTCGAACTTGGTGCATTTCAGGCAAGTTTCGTAAAAAAACATCTTTTCCAGATCCAGCAGGCAGAATCTTTTGATATTTGGAATGCAACATTGAAGGGTTGACCTGATTCAAGTTTCTTCAATTCGTCCCCCTGGGTTTATATTTGGGCTCAGTATAGAAGCTCGAATTCGAACTTAGTACATTTCAGCCAGATTTCTGTTTCTCCCGCTCCAGCAGGCAGAATCTTTGGATATTTCGTATGCTACATTGTGGGGTGGATCTGATTTAAGTTTGTTCAACTCGGCTCCCTGGATTTATATTTGGGTTCACTATAGAAGCCTGAATTCGAACTTACTGCATTTCAGTCAAATTTCTTAAAAATCTTCTTCTCCAGATCCAGCATGCAGAATCTTTTGATATTTGGTTAGATAGATAGATAGATAGATATACTTTATTCAACAATATATCACTGAATAACAAAACATAAGACACAACTATACAAAATTAAACACAACATGATATATTGTTAGGAGACAACATAGCAAATTTAGCTGTCTTCCTGTTGTCTCCTTGGTATGGTCGTACAAATTCAATAGTCATGCAGTAGACATCGTTAAAACATAATCACCACCGCCTTCAGTATAGGGTGTAGAGAGTTATAGCGAGGGCCACCGGCTGTCACATAAAATGATCTCATATGAGACATTAGTGGCCGTTTAGGATGAGATAACAGTTGACAAGTATATACCTGCCTTGGGGTGTGGGAGACAAACAAAGGGAGAGAGATATTTACCTGGTGAGTTGGATCCTAGGAAGATGCCTTCTCGAAGTATGAATGAGTGTTAAGCAATTAGTTACCGGTCCAGATTTTGCAAAGGGCAGTTCAGAAAGATAAAGGTAAGGCTTTATAAATTTATAAATTTGTTGCTTGAAATGACGACCGATTAAGAATTATTTAGTAAATTAGTGTGAGTCAGTGTAGGGGAAATGTCAGTGGAGTGCACATTCTCGTAAGAGAAGATGAATACCCATCATAAGGCATTATCCAATACGTTTCACAATACTAATATTAAAAAATAGTAATATTTAGATATTAGGGTGGCAGTCGGGACACATGCGATATGCGCATGATATGTTCGAAGAGTAGTTATGTATGTATTTCATAGCTAATTGTTTTTTAAATAGGCTTCTGGTGGGGAGACCTCGAATACCAGACTCAATTGCATTCCATATTTTTGGAAAGCTATGTCTCGACAGATTTGCAGAAAACTGCGTTCTTGGTTTATCAATCTGTATTAATCCTGCTTGTCTAGTAAGAGTTCCAGTGGATCTAACATTAAAAAACGTTTCAAACGATTGTGGTAGGTTCATATATTTCCAGTCATACATAAATAATGAAACGTTTAATTTGTAAAGGTCGTTAAATTTCAAAATATTGTTCATTTTGAATAAAGGATCTGTATGACTGTTAAGTCTTTTGCGATTGATTACTCTAATGGCTCGTTTCTGCAGAGTGTATATTTTACAACAAGAAGATGCGTGGCCCCATACTTAGATTGCGTATAATACCTGACTATGTATAAGTGCATAATATAACGACTTCATTGCTTTATGTGGTAGTATGTTTTTTACTTTGTTCAAACAATATATTATTTTCGATATTTTAGAACAAATAGTAGATACCTGGTGTTTAAAACTGAGATTTTCATCAAGATAAACTCCCAGGAATTTAGCCACCTTTTCAGACTGGGAGTTATCGACCGGTGAAAGCTTAGTGTTATTCAGAAAGATACGTAGCATATTTGCTTTGTTTGGGTTATTTGGTGGGTGCAGCATAATATATTTGCACTTATTAGCGTTTACTTGAAGTTTATTACAGCAACACCAGATAAAAATATTTGTAAGTTCTGCGTTTAATTCAGTTTCCAATCTCTCCAGATCATGCCCAGATGTAAAAGGGGTTGTATCATCAGCAAATGAAAGTAGATTTAGCCTTGTTGAGTTGCTCATATCATTGACATAGATCAAGAACAAGAGGGGTCCGAGAACGGAGCTCTGTGGGACACCACAGTTAACTGTTTGCGTTGAGGACTGGTGCGAGTTAACATCGACAAATTGTAACCTATTTGATAAGTAGCTTTTGAACCAATCGTTCGCCTTGCCTCTTATTCCGTAGAATTCTAGTTTGCTAAGCAATATGTCATGACTTATCGTATCAAAGGCTTTCGACAGATCTATGAATACTGCTAAGGTTGAGTCCTTTGTGGGTTTATCATTGCTATCCGCAACATACTGAAGAAGATGTAAGATGGGATGAATTGTGGAATGACTTTTGCGGAAGCCATATTGGTGTTTATATAGTATTTCGAAATTGTTTAAAAAACTGATGACTCTACGATACATTATTTTTTCTAGTACTTTTGAGAAAACTGGAAGTAAGCTTATGGGTCTATAATTTCCTAGCATCTGAGGGTTGCCACCTTTATGTATCGGTATCACTTTAGCTATTTTGAGTTTGTCGGGAAATTTTCCTTCTGTAAAGGAGAGGTTAAAAATGTGTGTCAGGGGTTTTGCCACTTGCAATATTGCCTCTTTCATAACTCTTGTTGATAAGTTATTGTAGTCTGAGCTCATTTTTCCTTTTAATTGATTTACTGTCAATATAATTTCTTGTTCATTTGTTGGGACAATAAAGAAGGTCTCGCTAAAATTGCCATTTAAGTATTCTCGGAAATTCTTAGTTGTATATGGAACATTCTCGTTTATTGTCTGACCAATCCCCACAAAGTAGTCATTAAAATTTGAGGCGATTTCACTGGGGTCAGTTATTTCTTCATTATTAACAGATATTCTCGATGGGAAGCTGGCAGTTGATTTAGATTTGGATATTATAGTGCGTAATATGTTCCATGTTTTTTTCATGTCGTGTTTATTTGTTTCTATTATATCATTATAATATAAGGCTTTGCTTTGTCTTTTTACTTGATTAAAAATTATACAAAATTTTTTATATTTGTTTATGTTAAATTCTGTTGGTTTTTTCATTTTTAGGTGAAAAAGTTTATTTTTATTGATCGATGATTGCAGAAGGCCGGTCGTCATCCAGGGCTTACGTTTCACATGTTTCTTATGTACCCTTAATTGTTTTAGGGGGAATGCGTTTTCAAATGCATTGAGGTATATATTTATAAAAGATTCGTATGCAGTTTCAACACATGTACCGTTGTATACCGAGTCAAAGGAACTGTTTTGGAGAATGTTTTTAAATAATTCCACATTTTCTCTTTTGAAAGACCTTCTATAAATGGATGATGTACTACTGGTAACGTGGGTGCCTTCTTGTACATAAAATGTCGCAAAATGGTCTGAGATATCTGTAATAATAATACCAGCATGATATTTATCGGTGACATTGTTGGAATAAATATGATCAATCAAGGTCGCTGAGTGTTCTGTTACTCTCGTTGGCTTTGTTATGACCGGCATGAATCCATGACTGAACATATTATCTACGAATGTATTAGTTTTTTGGTGTCTGTTGAAACTAAGTAGATCCACATTGAAGTCTCCCAGTAGAAAAGCTTTACTATGCTCAGAGCAAATTTTTGTTACAATATCTGTTACTGAGGAATGAAATGTATCAATGTTCGCCAGAGGAGGTGAATTCGGTCGATATATGCACCCGACGACGTAAGAGTTTTGACATCCCGGATTTACCTCAATGAAGATTGTTTCGATGACGTGTGGAATAAAAATCTCTAGGTCAGGTCTAACCTTAAACGAGAGTTTTTCTGAAACGAAGATGCCAACACCTCCTCTGCCATCATCGTCGCTAGGTCGGACCCTGTAAACAATCGGGTGATATCCTTCGATTTTATAATTCAAATTTTCATGGATATTAAATATTTCTGTCAAGCCAATCACTTCAAATAAATTTTCGTCGTTCTGAATGTCACACAAGAAGTTGGTGAGCGAGTCAAAGTTCGCATTCAGACTTCGACAGTTTAGGTTTAGTAAACTAGTTTTTATCTTTTTGTCGTAGAAATCTCTTTTAAAGTTTGAGGTTGAATAATAATTACATGAATGATTATGAATAGAGAATGGGGACACGTCAGGGCTGTAGTCGTCCGTGACGTTCGTTTTTTCGTTTACATAGAAACAAAATTGAAATGATCATTATTCTGTATCTCATCCAAAGTAGGGTTAAAATTCGCCATAACTGGGCTCACTATAAGACTGTGTTTGGTAAACTGAAGACAGTGGTAATTTTAGTGATAAAGATACAAGGTAGAATTTACGGCACAACAACACATAAGAAGTAAATTGTTTATATTGATGAGAAAAAATCATCAATGTATCTAAATAGGTATCTACGGGGATTATGTCACTGCGGAATCGAACGAAAGAATTATTAATCAGTCTTCGAGAGAAAGTGGACATCGAATGAAGGTTTCAGCGAGGAGGGCTAAACATGACATTATCAGCTTGTTAGCTTCTTGGTGTGGTTAACATTACATATATATTACCTTGGCTAATCATGGCACAACATGGAGATGAAGTCAGGAGTGGCCGATCGTTAATCCACATGTTGCTCATTTTAGCGTGTACAGGTTTTGTTATCTATATTTGGTTGTTGCATTCAATTGAAGCTATTCGTTTTGTTATTACAAAAACCGTTTGAAACTGTTTGAAAAAAACTTTGAAAATTAAAAACATATAAGTTGTCGTAGTAGCTTGGAAGGACTGATATGGAAGCGCAAAAATGAAAAGAGTGAAAAATCAATGCATGAGATGCAAACTGAAACTGATAAACAAAATTTAGTAACTGTTTCGGTGCTGAATTATTTTATGTTGGTTTTTGGCTAATAACTATTCATAATATTAAAATTCATCGGGGGGAACCCTAAGGCACTTTCCAATAAATTTTAATAAAACAGTGTACATAAACAAATCTCTGTTTTCGTTTTTCTGAATTGGACATTCAAGCGTAGACGGGTCCAAGTGTGTCATGTATATCCACATACCACACATTATTTTTTCCTCCAAAATGCATTTTGACCTCAGTAAATATGCAATAAAGATAGAACAGAGTGAAATATGATTTCTGATTTGGCTAATAACTATTCATAATTAAAATTCATCGGGGGGGGGGGGGGAGGTGGGTACCCAGAGGCACTCTCCAACAAATTTTAATAAAACAAGTGTACATAAACAAATCTCTGTGTGTCTGAAATTGTTCATTCAAGCGTTGACGGGTCAAGGTGTGTAATATATATCCACATGCCACTAAGTATTTTTTCCTCCAAAATGTATTTAGACCTCAGTACATATGCGGTAAAAATAGGACAAAGTGAGGTATGATTTCTGATTTGGCTGATAACTAATCATAATACCAAAATTCATCGGTGAGTACCAAAAGGCACTCTCCAATAAATTTTAGTAAAACAAGTGTACATAAACAAATCACTGTTTTCGTGTGTCTGAAATTGGACATTCAAGCGCAGATGGTTCCAAGTGTGTAATATATTTCCACATACCACTAACCACTAAATGTTTTTTTCATCCAAAATGCATTTTGACCTCAGTTTTTATGCAATAAAAATAGAACAAAATGAGTTATAATTTCTGATTTGGCTAATAACTATTCATAATATTAATATTCATCGGGGGTACCCAAAGGCATTCTCCAATAAATTTTAATAAAACAAGTGTGCATGAACAAATCACTGTTTTCGTGAGTCTTAATTGGACATTCATGCGTCGATGGATCCAAGTGTGTTAAATATATCCACATGCCGCTAAATATTTTTCCTCAAAAATCATTTTGACCTCAGTACATATGCAACAAAAATAAAACAGAATGAGGTATAATTTCTGAATTGGCTAGTAACTATTCAAAATATTAAAATTCATCGGGGGGGGGGGGGGAGGGGGGTACCCAAAGACACTCCCCAATAAATTCCAATAAAACAAGTGTACATAAACAAATCTCTGTTTTCGTATGCCTAAATTGGACGTTCAAGTTTAGACGGGTCCAAGTGTATAATATATATCCACACACCACAAAATATTTTTCCCTCCAAAATGCATTTGGCCTCAGTACATGTGCACTAAAAATAGAACAAAGTGAGGTATGATTTCTTATTTGGCTAATAACTATCCATAATATTAAAATTCAACGGGGGCGGGGGGTGGGGGGTTACCCTGAGACACTCTCCAATAAGTTTTAATAGAACATGTGTACATAAACAAATCTCAGTTTAAGTGTTTCTGAATTGGACATTCAAGCATGGACGGGTCCAAATGTGTAGTATATATCCACCTGCCACTAAATATTTTTTTCCCCCAAAATGCATTATGGCCTCAATACATATGCAATAACAATAGCACAAAGTGAAGTATGATTTCGGATTTGGCTAATAACTATTCATAATATCAAAATTCATCGGGGGCGGGGGAAGGGAGGGGTTACCCAGAGGCACTCTCCATTAAATTTTAATAAAACATGTGTACATTAACAAATCTCTGTTTTCGTGTGTCTGAATTGGACATTCAGCATGGACGGGTCCAGGTGTGTGATATATATCCACATGCCACTAAATATTTTTTCACCCAAAATGTAGTATGGTATCAAATATCTTAGTTGGTTGGAGTGACTAATATGGAAACACTAAGATGAAAAGAATGAAAAGTCAATGCATGAAATACAAACTAAAACATGTAAACGAGATTTAGTAACTGGATCGGTGTTGAATTATTTTATGTTGGTTTTTGGCTAATGAATGTTCAGTACACCAAAATATACCAAAATGTATCGGAGAGTACCCAAAGGCACTCTCCCATAAATTTTAATAAAACAAGTGTACATATACAATTCTCTATTTTCATGTGTCTAAATTGGCCGATCAGTTGGACACAGTGTTAACTTTGCCCATATTGTGTTTCACGTGTACAGGTTTTGCTATCTATATTTGGTTGTTGCATTCATTTGAAGCTATTCGTTCTGTTATAACAAAAACCATTTGATAAAATTACAATCTTTGAAAATTGAGAACATATAAGTTGTCGTAGTAGCTTGGAAGGACTGATATGGAAACACAAAAATGAAAAGGGTGAAAAATCGATGCATGAGATGCAAACTGAGACTGGTAAACAAAATTTAGTAACTGTTTCGGTGCCGAATTATTTTTTGTTGTTTTTTGACTAATAACTATTCATAATATTAAAATTTATCGAGGGGTACCCAAAGGCACTCTCCAATAAATTTTAATAAAACAAGTGTACATAAACAGATCTCTGTTTTCGTTTTCCTAAATTGGACATTCAAGCTTAGACGGGTCCAAGTGTGTAATATATATATCCACGTCCACGCATTATTTTTCCCCTCCAAAATGCATTTTAACCTCAGTAAATATGCAGTAAAAATAGAACAAAGTGAAATATGATTTCTGATTTGACTAATAACTATTCATAATTAACGTTCATCGGTGGGGGGGGGGGGGGGGAGGTGGGGTAGGTGGGGGTGGGTACCCAGAGGCACTCTCCAACAAATTTTAATAAAACAAGTGTACATAAACAAATCTCTGTGTGTCTGAATTGTACATTCAAGCGTAGACGGGTCAAAGTGTGTAATATATATCCACATGCCACTAAGTATTTTTTCCTCCAAAATGTATTTAGACCTCAGTACATATGCGGTAAAAATAGAACAAAGTGAGGTATGATTTCTGATTTGTCTAATAACTAATCATAATACCAAAATTCATCGGTGAGTACCCAAAGGCACTCTCCAATAAATTTTAGTAAAACAAGTGTACATAAACAAATCACTGTTTTCGTGTGTCTGAAATTGGACATTCAAGCGTAGATGGTTCCAAGTGTGTAATATATTTCCACATACCACTAAATATTTTTTCATCCAAAATGCATTTTGACCTCAGTTTTTATGCAATAAAAATAGGACAAAATGAGGTATAATTTCTGATTTGGCTAATAACTATTCATGATATTAATATTCATCAGGGGTACCCAAAAGGCACTCTCCAATAAATTTTAATAAAACAAGTGTGCATAAACAAATCACTGTTTTCGTGTGTCTGAATTGGACATTCAAGCGTCGATGGGTCCGAGTGTGTAAAATATGTCCACATGCCACTAAATATTTTTTCCTCAAAAATCATTTTGACCTCAGTACATATGCAATAAAAATAGAACGGAATGAGGTATAATTTCTGATTTGGCTAGTAACTATTCGTAATATTAAATTTCATCGAGGGGGGGGGGGGGGTTACCCAAAGACACTCCCCAATAAATTCCAATAAAACAAGTATACATAAACAAATCTCTGTTTTCGTGTACCTGAATTGGACATTCAAGCTTTGACGGGTCCAAGTGTATAATATATATCCACATACCACAAAATATTTTTTCCTCCAAAATGCAGTATGACCTTGGTTTGAAACATTGTGGGGTGGATCTGAGTCAGGTTGGTTCAAATCGACCCCCTGGGTTTATATTTGGGCTCAGTATAGAAGCTCGAATTCGAACTTAGTACATTTCAGCCAAATTTCTTCAAAGATCTCTTTCTCCAGTTCCAGCAGGCGGAATCTTTTGATATTTGGTATGCTACATTGTGGGGTAGATCTGATTCACGTTTGGTCAAATCGGCCCCCTCGATACATATTTGGGCTCACTATACAAGCCCGAATTCGAACTTAGTGCATTTCAGGCAAATTTCTTCTTCTCCAGATCCAGCAGGCAGAATCTTCTGATATTTGGTATGCAACATTCTGGTGTTGATCTGATGCAAGTTTGTTCAAATCGTCCCTCTGGGTTGATATTTTGGCTCAGTATAAGAATCTTTGGATATTTGGTATGCAACATTTTTGGGTTGATCTGATTCAAGTCTGTTCAAATCGGCCCCCCTGGGTGTATATTTGGGCTCAGTGCTGAAGCTTGAATTCGAACTTAGTGCATTTCAGGCAAATTTCTAAAAAAATCTTCTTCTCCAGATCCAGCAACCAGAGTCTTTTGATATTTGGTATGCAACATTGTGGGGTGGATCTGATTCATGTTTGGTCAAATCGGCCCCCTGGATTCATATTTGGACTCTCTATAGAAGCCCGAATTCGAACTTAGTGCATTTCAGGAAAATTTCTTAAAAAATCTTCTTCTCCAGATCCAGCAGGCAGAATCTTTTGATATTTGGTATCCAACGTTCTGGGGTGGATCTAATTCAAGTCTGTTCAAATCGGCCCCTCGGTGTATATTTGGGCTCGGTACTGAAGCTTGAATTCGAACTTAGTGCATTTCAGGCAAATATCTTCAAAAATCTTCTTCTCCAGATCCAGCAGGCAGAAGATTTTGATATTTGGGATGCAACATTGTGGGGTGGATCTGATTCAAGTTTATTCTAATCGGCACCCTGGATTCATATTTGAGCTCACTATAGAAACCCGAATTCGAACTTAGTGCATTTCAGGCATATTTCGTAAAAAATCATCTTCTCCAGATCCAGCAGGCAGAATATTTTGATATTTGGTATGCAACATTGTGGGGTTGATCTGATTCAAGTTTGTTCAAATCGTCCCCCTGGGTTTATATTTGGGCTCAGTATAGAAGCTCGAATTCGAACTTAGTACATTTCTGCCAAATTTCTTCAAAGATCTCTTTCTCCAGATCCAGGGGACAGAATCTTTTGATATTTGGTATGCAACATTGTGGGGTGGATCTGATTCAAGGTTGTTCAAATCGGCTCCCTAGATTCATATTTTGGCTCGCTATAGAAGCCTGAATTCGAACTTAGTGCCTTTCAGGCAAATTTCTTAAAAAAATCTTCTTCTCCTGATCCAGCAGGCAGAATCTTTTGATATTTGGTATGCAACATTGTGGGGTTCATCTCATTCAAGTTTGTTCAAATCGTCCCCCTGGGTTTATATTTGGGCGCAATATAGAAGCTCGAATTCGAAATTAGTACATTTCAGGCAAATTTCTTCAAAAATCTTCTTCTCCAGATCCAGCTGGCAGAATCTTTTGATATTTGGTATCCTACATTGCGGAGTTGATCTGATTAAAGTTTGTCAAATCGTGCCCCTGGATTTATATTTGGGTTAGAATAGAAGCTAGAATTCGAAGGTAGTGCATTTCAGGAAAGTTTATTAAAAACTCTTCTTCACCAGATACATCAGGCAGAATCTTTTGATATTTGGTATGCAACATTATGGGGTGGGTCTAATTCAGGTGTGTTCAAATCGGACCCCTGGATTCTTATTTCGGCTCACTATAGAAGCCCGAATTCGAACTTAGTGCATTTCAGGCAAATTTCTTCTTCTGCAGATCCAGCAGGCAGAATCTTTTGATATTTGGTATGCAACATTGTGGGTTTCATCTGATTGAAGTTTGTTCAAATCGTCCCCTTGGGTTTATATTTGGGCTCAGTATAAGAATCTTTTGATATTTGGTATGCAACATTGTTGGGTGGATCTGATTCAAGTTTGTTCAAATCGGCCCCCTGGGTGTATATTTGGGCTCGGTACTGAAGCTTGAATTCGAACTAAGTGCATTTAAGTCAAATTTCTTAAAAAATCTTCTTCTCCAGATCCAGCATGCAGAATTTTTTGATACTTGGTATGCAACTTTGTGGGGTTGATCTGATTCAAGTTTGTTCAAATCGTCCCCCTGGGTTTATATTTGGGTTCAGTATAAGAATCTTTTGATATTTGGTATGCAACATTGCGGGGTGGATCTAATTCAAGTCTGTTCAAATCGGACCCCTGTGTGTTTATTTGGGCTCGGTACTGAAGCTTGAATTCGAACTTAGTGCATTTCAGGCAAATATCTTCAAAAATCTTCTTCTCCAGATCCAGCAGGCAGAATCTTTTGATATTTGGTATGCAACATTGTGGGGTGGATTTGATTCAAGTTTGTTCAAATCGGCTCCCTGGGTTTATATTTGGGCTCAGCATAGAAGCTCGAATTCGAACGTAGTACATTTCAGGCAAGTTTCTTAAAAAATCTTCTTCTCCAGATCCAGCTGGCAGAATCTTTTGATATTTGGTATGCAACATTGTGGGGTGAATCTGATTCAAGTTTGTTCAAATCAGCGCCCTGGATTCACATTTGGGCTCACTATAGAAGCCCGAATTTAAACTTAGTGCATTTCAGGCAAATGTCTTCTTCTCCACATCCAGCAGGCAGAATCTTTTGATATTTGGTATGCATCATTGTTGGGTTCATCTGATTCAAGTTTGTTCAAATCGTCACCCTGGGTTTATATTTGGGCTAAGTATAAGAATCTTTTGATATTTGGTATGCAACATTGTAGGGTGGGTCTGATTCAAGTCTGTTCAAATCGGCCCCATGGGTATTTGGGCTCAGTACTGAGTCTTGAATTCGAACTTAGTGCATTTCAGGCAAATTTCTTCAAAAATCTTCTTCTCCAGATCCAGCAGGTAGAATTTTTTGATATTTGGTATGCAACATTGAGGGGTTGATCTGATTCAAGTTTGCTGAAATCGTCCCCCTGGGTTTATATTTGGGGTCAGTATAAGAATCTTTTGATATTTGGTATGCAACATTGTGGGGGGGATCTGATTCAAGTTCAAATCGACCCCCTGGGTGTATATTTGGGCTCAGTACTGAAGCTTGAATTCGAACTTGGTGCATTTCAGGCAAATTTCGTAAAAAAAAAATCTTCTCCAGATCCAGCTGGCAGAATCTTTTGATATTTGGTTTGCAACATTGTGGGGTGGATTTGATTCAAGTTGGTTCAGATCGGCCCCCCTGGGTTTGTATTTGTGCTCAGTATAGAAGCTCGAATTCGAACTTAGCGCATTTCAGGCAAATTTTTTCAAAAATCTTCTTCTCCAGATCCAGCAGGCAAAATCTTTTGATATTTGGTATTTAACATTGTGGGGTGGATCTGATTCAAGTTTATTCTAATCGGCACCCTGGATTCATATTTGAGCTCACTATAGAAACCCGAATTCGAACTTAATGCATTTCAGGCATATTTCGTAAAAAATCATCTTCTCCTGATCCAGCAGGCAGAATCTTTTGATTTTGGTATGCAACATTGTGGGGTTGATCTGATTCATGTTTGTTCAAATCTGCCCCTTGGGTTTATATTTGGGCTCAGTATAGAAGCTAGAATTCGAACTTAGTGCATTTCAGGCAAATTTCTTAAAAAATCTTCTTCTCCAGATCCAGCAGGCAGAATCTTTTGATATTTGGTATGCAACATTGTGGGGTGGATCTGATACAGGTTTGTTCAAGTCGGCCCCCTGAATTCATATTTGGGCTAACTATAGAAGCCCGAATTCGAACTTAGTGCATTTCAGGCAAATTTCTTCAAAAATCTTCTTCTCCAGATCCCGCAGGCAGAATCTTTTGATATTTGGTATGCAACATTGTGGGGTTGATCTGATTCAAGTTTGTTCAAATCGTCCCCCTGGGTTTATATTTAAGCTCAGTATAGAAGCTCGAATTCGAACTTAGTACATTTCAGCCAAATTTCTTCAAAGATCTCTTTCTCCAGAACCAGGGGACAGAATCTTTTGATATTTGGTATGCAACATTGTGGGGTGGATCTGATTCAAGTTTGTTCAAATCCGCTCCCCAGATTCATATTTTGGCTCGCTATAGAAGCCTGAATTCGAACTTAGTGCCTTTCAGGCAAATTTCTTAAAAAAATCTTCTTCTCCTGATCCAGCAGGCAGAATCTTTTGATATTTGGTATGCAACATTGTGGGGTTCATCTCATTCAAGTTTGTTCAAATCGTCCCCCTGGGTTTATATTTGGGCGCAATATAGAAGCTCGAATTCGAAATTAGTACATTTCAGGCAAATTTCTTCAAAAATCTTCTTCTCCAGATCCAGCAGGCAGAATCTTTTGATATTTGGTATCCTACATTGCGGAGTTGATCTGATTAAAGTTTGTCAAATCGTGCCCCTGGATTTATATTTGGGTTAGAATAGAAGCTCGAATTCGAACGTAGTGCATTTCAGGCAAGTTTATTAAAAACTCTTCTTCACCAGATCCATCAGGCAGAATCTTTTGATATTTGGTATGCAACATTATGGGGTGGGTCTAATTCAGGTTTGTTCAAATCGGCCCCCTGTATTCTTATTTGGGCTCACTATAGAAGCCCGAATTCGAACTTAGTGCATTTCAGGCAAATTTCTTCTTCTGCAGATCCAGCAGGCAGAATCTTTTGATATTTGGTATGCAACATTGTGGGTTTCATCTGATTGAAGTTTGTTCAAATCGTCCCCTTGGGTTTATATTTGGGCTTAGTATAAGAATCTTTTGATATTTGGTATGCAACATTGTGGGGTGGATCTGATTCAAGTATGTTCAAATCGGCCCCCTGGCTGTATATTTGGGCTCAGTACTGAAGCTTGAATTCGATCTTAGTGCATTTCAGGCAAATTTCTTCAAAAATCTTCTTCTCCATATCCAGCAGGCAGAATCTTTTGATATTTGGTATGCAACATTGTGGGGTGGATCTGATTCAAGTTTATTCTAATCGGCCCCCTGGATTCATATTTGGGCTCACTATAGAAACCCGAATTCGAACTTCGTGCATTTCCGGCAAATTTCGTAAAAAATCGTCTTCTCCAGATCCAGTAGGCAGAATCTTTTGATATTTGGTATACAACATTGTGGGGTTGATCTGATTCAAGTTTGTTCAAATCATCTCCCTGGGTTTATATTTGGGCTCAGTATAGAAGCTCGAATTCGAACTTAGTACATTTCAGCCAAATTTCTTCAAAGATCTCTTTCTCCAGATGCAGCAGACAGAATCTTTTGATATTTGGTATGCAACATTGTGGGGTGGATCTGATTCAAGGTTGTTCAAATCGGCTCCCTAGATTCATATTTTGGCTCGCTATAGAAGCCTGAATTCGCACTTTCTGCATTTCAGGCAAATTTCTTAAAAAATCTTCTTCTCCTGATCCAGCAGTAGGAATCTTTTGATATTTGGTATGCAACATTGTGGGGTTGAACAGATTCAAGTTTGTTCAAATCGTCCCCCTGGGTGTATATTTGGGCGCAGTATAGTAGCTCGAATTCGAACTTAGTACATTTCAGGCAAATTTCTTCAAAAATCTTCTTCTCCAGATCCAGCAGGCAGAATCTTTTGATATTTGGTATCCTACATTGTAGAGTTGATCTGATTAAAGTTTGTCAAATCGTGCCCCTCGGTTTATATTTGGGTTCAGTAGAGAAGCTCGAATTCGAACGTAGAGCATTTCAGGCAAGTTTCTTAAAAAATCTTCTTCACCAGATCCAGCAGGCAGAATCTTTTGATATTTGGTATGCAACATTGTGGGGTGGATCTGATTCAAGTTTGTTCAAATCGGCCCCCTGGATTCATATTTGGGCTCACTATAGAAGCCCGAATTCGAACTTAGTGCATTTCAGGCAAATTTCTTCTTCTCCAGATCCAGCAGGCAGAATCTTTTTAAATTTGTTATGCAACATTGTGGGGTGGATCTGATTCAAGTTTGTTCAAATCGTCCACCTGAGTTTATATTTGTGCTCAGAATAAGAATCTTTTGATATTTGGTATGCAACATTGTGGGGTGGATCTGATTCAAGTCTGCTCAAATCGGCCCCCAGGCTGTTTATTTGGGCTGAGTACTGAAGCTTGAATTCGAACTTAGTGCACTTCAGGCAAATTTCTTCAAAAATCTTCTTCTCCAGATCCAGCAGGCAGAATCTTTTGATATTTGGTATGCAACATTGTGAGGTTTATCTGATTCAAGTTTGTTCAAATCGTCCCCCTGGGTTTATATTTGGGCTCAGTATAGAAGCTCGAATTCGAACTTAGTACATTTCAGCCAAATTTCTTCAAAGATCTCTTTCTCCAGATCCAACCGGCAGAATCTTTGAATATTTCGTTCGCTACATTGTGAGGTGGATCTGATTCAAGTTTGTTCAACTCGGCTCCCTGGATTTATATTTGGGCTCACTATAGAAGCCGGAATTCGAACTTAGTGCATTTCAGTCAAATTTCTTAAAAAATCTTCTTCTCCAGATCCAGCATGCAGAATCTTTTGATATTTGGTATGCAACATTGTGGGGTTGATCTGATTCAAGTTTATTCAAATCGTCCCCCTGGGTTTATATTTGGGCTCAGTATAGAAGCTCGAATTCGAACTTATTACTTTTCAGCGAAATTTCTTCAAAGATCTCTTTCTCCAGTTCCAGCTGGCGGAATCTTTTGATATTTGGTATGCTGCATTGTGGGGTGGATCTGATTCAAGTTTGTTAAAATCGTCCCCCTGGGTTTATATTTCGGCTCAGTATAGAAGCTCGAATTCGATCTTATTCCATTTCAGGCAAATTTGTTAAAAAATCATCTCCAGATCGAGCAGGCAGAATCTTTTGATATTTGGTATGCAACATTGTGGTGTGGATCTGTTTCAAGGTTGTTCAAATCGGCTCCCTAGATTCGTATTTTCGCTCGTTATAGAAGCCTGAATTCGAACTTAGTACATTTCAGCCAAATTTCTTCAAAGATCTCTTTCTCCAGATCCAGCAGGCAGAATCTTTTGATATTTGGTATGCTACATTGCGGAGTGGATCTGATTCAAGTTTGTTCAAATAGGCTCCCTGAATTCATCTTTGGGCTCACTATAGAAGCCTGAATTCGAACTTAGTGCATTTCAGGAAAATTTCTTAAAAAATCTTCCTCTCCAGATCCAGCTGGCAGAATCTTTTGATAATTGGTATACAACATTGTGGGGTAGATCTGATTCAAGTTTCTTCAAATCGGCCCCGGGATTTATATTTGGGCTCAGTATAAGAATCTTTTGATATTTGGTGTGCAACATTGTGGGGTGGATCTAATTCAAGTCTGTTCAAATCGGCACCCTGGGTGTATTTTGGGCTCAGTACTGAAGCTTAAATTCGAACTTAGTGCATTTCAGGCAAATATCTTCAAAAGTCTTCTTCTCCAGATCCTGCAGGCAGAATCTTTGATATTTGGTATGCAACATTGTGGGGTGGATCTGATTCAAGTTTGTTCAAATCGGCCCCCTGTGTTTATATTTGGGCTCAGTATAGAAGCTCGAATTCGAAAGTAGTGCATTTCAGGCATGTTTCTTAAAAAATCTTCTTCTCCAGATCCAGCAGTAGAATCTTTTGATATTTGGTATGAAACATTGTGGGGTGGATCTGATCCAGGTTGGTTCAAATTGGCCCCCTGGGTTTATATTTGGGCTCAGTATAGAAGCTCGAATTCGAACTTAGTTCATTTCACGCAAATTTCTTCTTCTCCAGATCCAGCAGGCAGAATCTTTTGATATTTGGTATGCAACATTGTGGGGTTCATCTGATTCAAGTTTGTTCAAATCGTCCCCCTGGGTTTATATTTGGGCTCAGTATAAGAATCTTTTGATATTTGGTATGCAGCATTGTTGGGTGGATCTGATTCAAGTCTGTTCAAATCGGCCCCCTGGGTGTATATTTGGGCCCAGTACTGAAGCTTGAATTCGAACTTAGTGCATTTCAATCAAATTTCGTAAAAAAAAACATCTTCTCCAGATCCAGCAGGCAGAATCTTTTGATATTTGATATGCTACATTGTGGGGTGGATCTGATTCAAGTTTGTTCAACTCGGCTCCCTGGGTTCATGTTTGGGCTCAGTATAGAGACCTGAATTCGAACATAGTGCATTTCAGTCAAATTTCTTAAAAAATCTTATTCTCCAGATCCAGCAGACAGAATCTTTTGTTATTTGGTATGCAACGTTATGGCGTTGATCTGATTCAAGTTTGTTCGAATCGTCCCCCTGGGTTTATATTTGGGCGCAGTACAGAAGCTCAAATTCGAACTTACTACATTTCAGGCAAGTTTCTTCAAAAATGTTCTTCTCCGGATCCAGCAGGCAGAAGCTTTTGATATTTGGTATTCCGCATTGTGGGGTGGGTCTGATTCAAGTTTGTTCAAATCGGCCCCCTGGGTTTATATTTGGGCTCATTATAGAAGCTCGAATTCGAACTTAGTGCAATTCAGGCAAACTTCTTAAAAAATCTTTTTCTCCAGATCCTGCAGGCAGAATCTTTTGATATTTGGTATGCAACATTGTGGGGTGGATCTGATTCATGTTTGCTCAAATCGGCTCCCATGGTTTTTATTTGGGCTCAGTACAGAAACTTGAATTCGAACATAGTGCATTTCAGGCAAGTTTTTTCAAAAATGTTCTTCTCCGGATCCAGCAGGCAGAAGCTTTTGATATTTGGTATTCCGCATTGTGGGGTGGATCTGATTCAAGTTTCCTCAATTCGGCACCCTGGGTTTATATTTGGGCTCATTTTAGAAGCTCGAATTCGAACTTAGTGCATTTCAGGCAAACTTCTTAAAAAATCTTCTTCTCCAGATCCTGTGGCAGAATCTTTTGATATTTGGTGTGCAACATTGTGGGGTTTATCTGATTCAGGTTTGTTCAAATCGGTTGCCTGCGTTTATATTTGGGCTCTGTATAGAAGCTCGAATTCGAAGTTAGTGCATTTCAGGCAAGTTTCTTAAAAAATCTGCTTCTCCAGATCCAGCAGGCAGAATCTTTTGATATTTGGTATGCAACATTGTGGGGTGGATCTGATTTAAGTTTGTTCAAATCGGCCCTCTGGATTCATATTTGGGTTCACTATAGTAGCCCGAATTCGAACTTAGTGCATTTCAGGCAACTTCTTCTTCTCCAGATCCAGCAGGCAGAATCTTTTGATATTTGGTATTCAACATTGTGGGGTTGATCTGATTCAAGTTTGTTCAAATCGTCCCCCTGGGTTTTTATTTGGGCTCAGTATAAGAATCTTTTGATATTTGGTATGCAACATTGTGGGGTGGATCTGATTCAAGTGTGTTCAAATCGGCCCCCTCGGTGTATATTTGGGCTCAGTATGGGAGCCCGATTTCAAACTTAGTGCATTTCAGGCAAATTGTTTCGAAAGTCTTCTTCTCCAGATCCAGCGGGCAGAATCTTCTGATATTTGGTATGCAACATTGTGGGGGTTGATCTGATTCAAGTTTGTTTAAATCTTCTCCCTGGATTTATATTTGCGCTCAGTATAAGAATCTTTTGATATTTGGTATGCAACATTGTGGGGTGGATCTGATTCAAGTCTGTTCAAATCGGCCCCCTGGGTGTATATTTGGGCTCAGTATAGGAGCCCGATTTCGAACTTAGTGAATTTGAGGCAAATTTCGTAAAAAATCATCTTTTCCAGATCCAGCATGCAGAATTATTCGACACTTGGTATGCAACATTGTGGGGTTGATCTGATTCAAGTTGGTTCAAATCGCCCCCCCCCCCCCCCCCCCCTGGGTTTATATTTGGGCTCAGTATAGAAGCTCGAATCCGAACATAGTGCATTTCAGCCAAATTTCTTCAAAAATCTTATTCTCCAGATCCAGCAGACAGAATCTTTTGATATTTGGTATGCAATATTGTGTGGTGGATCTGATTCAAGTTTGTTCAAATCGGCTCTCTGGATTCATGTTTGGGCTCACTATAGAAGCCTGAATTCGAACTTAGTGCATTTCAGGCAAATTTCTTAAATAATCTTCTTCTCCAGATCCAGCAGGCAGAATCTTTTGATATTTGGTATGCAACATTGTGGGGTTGATCTGACTGAAGTTTGTTCAAATCGTCCCCCTGGGTTTATATTTGGGCTGAGTATAGAAGCTCGAATTCGAACTTAGTACATTTGAAGCAAATTTCTTCAAACGTCTTCTTCTCCAGATCCAGCAGGCTGAATCTTTTGATATTTGATATGCAACATTGTGGGGTGGATCTTATTCAAGTTTGTTCAAATCGTCTCCCTGGATTCATATTTGGGCTCACTATAGAAGGCTGAATTCGAACTTAGTTCATTTCAGGCAAATTTCTTAAAAAAAACTTCTTCTCCAGATCCAGCAGGCAGAATCTTTTGATATTTGGTATGCAACATTGTGGTGTTGATCTGATTCATGTTTGTTCAAATCTGCCCCCTGGGTTTATATTTGGGCTCAGTATAGAAGCTAGAATTCGAACTTAGTGCATTTCAGGCAAATTTCTTAAAAAATCTTCTTCTCCAGATCCAGCAGGCAGAATCTTTTGATATTTGGTATGCAACATTGTTGGGTGGATCTGATTCAAGTTTGTTCAAATCGGCTCCCTGGTTTCATGTTTGGGCTCACTACAGAAGCCTGAATTCGAACTTAGTGCATTTCAGGCAAATTTCTTAAATAATCTTCTTCTCCAGATCCAGCAGGCAGAATCTTTTGATATTTGGTATGCAACATTGAGGGGTGGATTTGATACAAGTTTGTTCAAATCGGCCGCCTGAATTCATATTTGGGCTCACTATAGAAGCCCGAATTCGAACTTAGTGCATTTCGGGCAAATTTCTTCAAAACTCTTCTTCTCCAGATCCAGCAGGCTGAATCTTTTGATATTTGGTATGCAACATTGTGGGGTGGATCTTATTCAAGTTGGTTCAAATCGTTTCCCTGGATTCATATTTGGGCTCACTATAGAAGCCTGCATTCGAACTTAGTTCATTTCAGGCAAATTTCTTAAAAAAAACTTCTTCTCCAGATCCAGCAGGCAGAATCTTTTGATATATGGTATGCAACATTGTGGTGTTGATCTGATTCACGTTTGTTCAAATCTGCCCCCTGGGTTTATATTTGGGCTCAGTATAGAAGCTAGAATTCGAACTTAGTGCATTTCAGGCAAATTTCTTAAAAAATCTTCTTCTCTAGATCCAGCGGGCAGAATCTTTAGATATTTGGCATGCAACATTGTGGGGTGGATCTGATACAAGTTTGTTCAAATCGGCCCCCTGAATTCATATTTCGGCTCACTATAGAAGCCTGAATTCGAACTTAGTTCATTTCAGGCAAATTTCTTTAAAAAAAACTTCTTCTCCAGATCCAGCAGGCAGAATCTTTTGATATTTGGTATGCCACATTGTGGGGTGGATCTGATTCAAGTTTGTTCAAATCGTCCCCCTGGGTTTATATTTGGGCTCAGTATAGAAGCTCGAATTCGAACTTAATACATTTCAGGCAAATATCTTCAAAAATCTTCTTCTCCAGATCCAGCATGCAGAATCTTTTGATATTTGGAATGCCACATTGTGGGGTGAATCTGATTCAGGTTTGTTCAAATCGGTCCCTTGGATTCTTATTTGGGCTCACTATAGAAGCTTAGTACATTTCAGGCAAATATCTTCAAAAATCTTCTTCTCCAGATCCTGCAGGCAGAATATTTTGATATTTGGTATGCAACATTGTGGTGTTGATCTGATTCATGTTTGTTCAAATCTGCCCCCTGGGTTTATATTTGGGCTCAGTATAGAAGCTACAATTCGAACTTAGTGCATTTCAGGCAAATTTCTTTTAAAAAACTTCTTCTCCAGATCCAGCAGGCAGAATCTTTTGATATTTGGTATGCAACATTGTGGTGTTGATCTGATTCATGTTTGTTCAAATCTGCCCCCTGGGTTTATATTTGGGCTCAGTATAGAAGCTAGAATTCGAACTTAGTGCATTTCAGGCAAATTTCTTAAAAAATCTTCTTCTCCAGATCCAGCAGGCAGAATCTTTTGATATTTGGTATGCAACATTGAGGGGTGGATCTGATACAAGTTTGTTCAAATCGGCCGCCTGCATTCATATTTGGGCTCACTATAGAAGCCCGAATTCGAACTCAGTGCATTTCAGGAAAATTTCTTCAAAACTCTTCTTCTCCAGACCCAGCAGGCAGAATCTTTTGATATTTGGTATGCAACATTGTGGGGTTGATTTGATTGAAGTTTGTTCAAATCGTCCCCCTGGGTTTATATTTGGGCTGAGTATAGAAGTTCGAATTCGAACTTAGTACATTTGAGGCAAAGTTCTTCAAACGTCTTCTTCTCCAGATCCAGCAGGCTGAATCTTTTGATATTTGGTATGCAACATTGTGGGGTGGATCTTATTCAAGTTTGTTCAAATCGTCTCCCTGGATTCATATTTGCGCTCACTATAGAAGCCTGCATTCGAACTTAGTTCATTTCAGGCAAATTTCTTAAAAAAACTTCTTCTCCAGATCCAGCAGGCAGAATCTTTTGATATATGGTATGCAACATTGTGGTGTTGATCTGATTCATGTTTGTTCAAATCTGCCCCCTAGGTTTATATTTGGGCTCAGTATAGAAGCTAGAATTCGAACTTAGTGCATTTCAGGCAAATTTCTTAAAAAATCTTCTTCTCCAGATCCAGCAGGCAGAATCTTTTGATATTTGGTATGCAACATTGAGGGGTGGATCTGATACAAGTTTGTTCAAATCGGCCGCCTGAATTCATATTTGGGCTCACTATAGAAGCCCGAATTCGAACTCAGTGCATTTCAGGAAAATTTCTTCAAAACTCTTCTTCTCCAGACCCAGCAGGCAGAATCTTTTGATATTTGGTATGCAACATTGTGGGGTTGATCTGATTGAAGTTTGTTCAAAGCGTCCCCCTGGGTTTATATTTGTGCTGAGTATAGAAGTTCGAATTCGAACTTAGTACATTTGAGGCAAATTTCTTCAAACGTCCTCTTCTCCAGATTCAGCAGGCTGAATCTTTTGATATTTGGTATGCAACATTGTGGGGTGGATCTTATTCAAGTTTGTTCAAATCGTCTCCCTGGATTTATATTTGCACTCACTATAGAATCCTGCATTCGAACTTAGTTCATTTCAGGCAAATTTCTTAAAAAAAACTTCTTCTCCAGATCCAGCAGGCAGAATCTTTTGATATATGGTATGCAACATTGTGGTGTTGATCTGATTCATGTTTGTTCAAATCTGCCCCCTAGGTTTATATTTGGGCTCAGTATAGAAGCTAGAATTCGAACTTAGTGCATTTCAGGCAAATTTCTTAAAAAATCTTCTTCTCCAGATCCAGCAGGCAGAATCTTTTGATATTTGGTATGCAACATTGTGGGGTGGATCTGATACAAGTTTGTTCAAATCGGCCCCCTGAATTCATATTTGGGCTCACTATAGAAACCCGAATTCGAACTTAGTGCATTTCAGGCAAATTTCTTAAAAAAATCTTCTTCTCCACATCCATCAGGCACAATCTTTTGATATTTGGTATACAACATTGTGGTGTGGATCTGAATCAATTTTGTTCAAATCGGCCCCCTGGGTTTATATTTGGGCTCAGTATGGAAGCACGAATTCGAACTTAGTGCATTTCAGGCAAATTTCTTCAAAAATCATCTTCTCTAGATCCAGCCGGCAGAATCTATTGATATTTGGTATGCAACATTGTGGGATGGATCTGAATGAAGTTTGTTCAAGTCACCCCCTGTGTTCATATTTGGGCTCAGTACTGAAGCTCGAATTCGAACTTAGTGCATTTCATGCAAATTTCTTAAAAAAATCTTCTTCTCCACACCCAGCAGGCAGAATCTTTTGATATTTGGTATGCAGTATTGTGGGGTGGATCTGAGTCAAGTTTGTTCAAATCGTCCCCCTGGGTTTATATTTCGGCTCACTATAGAAGCTCGAATTCGATCTTAGTACATTTCAGGCAAATTTCTTGAAAAATCTTCTTCTCCAGATCCAGCAGGCAGAATCTTTTGATATTTGATTTGCAACATTGTGGGGTGGATCTGATTCCAGTTCTTTCAATTCGGCCCCCTGGGTTTATGTTTGGGCTCAGTATAGAAGCTCTAATTCGAAGTTAGTGCATTTCAGGCAAATTTCTTAAAAAATCTTTTTCACCAGATCCAGCAGGCAGAATCTTTTGATATTTGCTATGCACCATTGTGGGGTGGATCTGATTCAAGTTTTGTTCAAATCGGCACCCTGGGTTTATATTTTGGCGCAGTATAGAAGCACGAATTCGAACTTAGTGCATTTCAGGCAAATTTCTTTAAAAATCTTCCCCAGATCCAGCAGGCAGAATCTTTTGATATGTGGTATTCAACATTGTGGGGTGGATCTGATTGAAGTTTGTTCAAATCGGCCCCCTGGGTTCATATTTGGGCTCAGTAGAGGAGCCCGATTTTGAACTTAGTGCATTTCAGGCAAATTTCTTTAAAATATTCTCCTCCAGATCCAGCAGGCACAATCTTTTGATATTTGGCATGCAACATTGTGGGGTGGATCAGATTCAAGTTTGTTCAAATCGGCCCCCTGGATTGTTATTTGGGCTCACTATAGAAGCCCGAATACGAACTTTGTGCATTTCAGGCAAATTTCTTAAAAAATCTTCTTCTCTTGATCCAGCTGGAAGAATCTTTTGTATTTGGTATGCAACATTGTGGGGTGGATCTGATTCAAGTTTGTTCAAATCGTTCCCCTGGGCTTATATTTGGGCTCAGTATAGAAGCTCGAATTCGAAATTAGTACATGTCAGGCAAATTTCTTCAAAAACCTTCTCCTCCAGATCCAGCAGGCAGAATCATTTGATATTTGGTATGCAACATTGTGGGGGTGAATCTGATTCAAGTTTGTTCAAATCGGCCCCCTGGGTACATGTTTGGGCTGAGTATAGGAGCCCGATTTCGAACTTAGTGCATTTCAGGCAAATTTCTTTAAAAATCTTCTCCAGATCCAACATGCAGAATCTTTTGATATATGGTATGCAACATTGTGGGGTGGATCTGATTCAAGTGTGTTCAAATCGGCCCCCTGGGTTGTTTATTTGGGCTCAGTACAGAAGCTTGAATTCGATCTTAGTGCATTTCAGGCAAATTTCCTAAAAAATCTTCTTCTCCAGATCCAGCAGGCAGAATCTTTTGATATTTGGTATGCAACATTGTGAAGTGGAACTGATTCAAGTTGGTTCAAATCGGCCCCCTGGGTTTATATTTGGGCTCAGTATAGAAGGTATTGAAGCTTGAATTCGAACTTAGTGGATTTCAGACAAATTTCTTAAAAAATCTTCTTCTCCAATTCCAGCAGGCAGAATCTTTTGATATTAGGTATGCAACATTGTGGGGAGGATCTGATCCAAGTGTGTTCAAATCGGCACCCTGTGTTGTTTATTTGGGCTCAGTACAGAAGCTTCAATTCGAACTTAGTGCATTTCAAGCAAATTTCTTCAAAAATCATATTCTCCAGATACAGCAGGCAGAATGTTTTGATATTTGGTATGCGACATTGTGGAGTGGAACTGATTCAAGTTGGTTCAAATCGGCCCAGGCAGGCAGAATCTTTTGATATTTGGTATGCAACATTGTGGGGTTGATCGGATTCAAGTTTGTTCTAACTGGCCTCCTGGGTTTATATTTAGGCTCAGTATAGAAACACGAATTCCAACTTAGTGCATTTCAGGCAAATTTCGTCAAAAATCTTCTTCTCCAGATCCAGGAGGCAGAATATTTTGATACTTGGTACGCAGCATTGTGGGTTGGATATGATTGATGTTTGTTGAAATCGGCCCCCTATCTTCATATTTGGGCTCAGTACAGAGGCTCAAATTCGAACTTAGTACATTTCAGCCAAATTTCTTCAAAAATCCTCTTCTCCAGATCCAGCAGACAGAATCTTTTAATGTTCGGTATGCAGCATTGTGGGGTGGATCTGATTCAAGGTTGTTCAAATCGGCTCCCTGGATTCATATTTAGGCTCACTATAGAAGCCTGAATTCGAACTTAGTGCATTTCAGGCAAATTTGTTAAAAAATCGTCTTCTCCAGATCCAACAGGCAGAATCGTTTGATATTTGGTACGCAATGTTGTGGGGTTGATCTGATTTAAGTTTGTTCAAATCGTCCCCCTGGGTTTATATTTGGTCTCAGTATAGATGCTCGAATTCGAATTTAGTACATTTCAGCCAAATTTCTTCAAAAGTCTTCTCCAGATCCAGCAGGCAGAATCTTTTGATATTTGGTATTCAACATTATGGAGTGGATCTGATTCAAGTTTGTTCAAATCGGCCCCCTGGGTTTATATTTGGGCTCAGTATAGAAGCTCGAATTCGACCGCAGTGCATTTCAGGCAAATTTCTTAAAAAATCTTCTTCTCCAGATCCAGCAGGTAGAATCTTTTGATATTTGGTATTCAACATTATGGAGTGGATCTGATTCAAGTTTGTTCAAATCGGCCCCTGGATTCATATTTGGGCTCACTATTGATGCCCGAATTCGAACGTAGTGCATTTCAAGCAAATTTCTTCTTCTCCAGATCCAGCAGGCAGAATCTTTTGATATTTGGTATGCAACATTGTGGGGGTTGATATGATTCAAGTTTGTTCAAATCGTTCCTCTGTGTTTATATTTGGGCTCAGTATAAGAATCTTTTGATATTTGGTATGCAACATTGAGGGGTGGATATGATTCAAGTTTGTTCAAATCGTCCCCCTGGGTTTATATTTGGGCTCAGTATAGAGGCTCGAATTCGAAATTAGTACATGTCAGGCAAATTTCTTCAAAAACCTTCTACTCCAGATCCAGCAGGCAGAATCTTTTGATATTTGGAATGCAACATTGTGGGGTGAATCTGATTCAAGTTTGTTCAAATCGGCCCCCTGGGTACATGTTTGGGCTGAGTATAGGAGCCCAATTTCGAACTTAGTGCATTTCAGGCAAATTTCTTAAAAATCTTCTTCTCCAGATCCAACATGCAGAATCTTTTGATATTTGGTATGCAACATTGTGGGAGGATCTCATTCAAGTGTGTTCAAATCGGCCCCCTGGGTTGTTTATTTGGGCTCAGTACAGAAGCTTGAATTCGAACATAGTGCATTTCAGGCAAATTTCTTAAAAAATCTTCTTCTCCTGATCCAGCAGGCAGAATCTTTTGATATTAGGTATGCAACATTGTGGGGTGGATCTGATTCAAGTTTGTTCAAATCGGCCCCCCAGGTTTCTATTTGGGCAAAGTACAGAAGCTTGAATTCGAACTTAGTGCATTTCCGGCAAATTTTTTCAAAAATCTTTTTCTCCAGATCCAGCTGGCAGAATCTTTTGATATTTCGTATGCAACCTTGTGGGGTGCATCTGATTCAAGTTTGTCAAATCGTCCCCCTGGTTTATATTTGCGCTCAGTATAGAAGCTTGAATTCGAACTTAGTGCATTTCAGGCAAATTTCTTCAAAGATCTTCTTCTCCAGATCCAGCGGGCAGAATCTTCTGATATTTTGTATGCACCATTGTGGGGTGGATCTTATTCACGTTTGTTCAAATGGTCCCCCTGGGTTTATATTTGGGCTCAGTACAGAAGCTTAAATTCACACTTAGTGTATTTCAGGCAAATTTCTTCAAAAAAATTCTTCTCCAGATCCAGCAGGCAGAATCTTTTGATATTAGGTATGCAACATTGTGGGGTGGATCTGATTCAAGTGTGTTCAAATCGGCCCCCTGTGTTGTTTATTTGGGCTCAGTACAGAAGCCTGAATTCGAACGTAGTGCATTTCAAACAAATTTTTTCAAAAATCATCTTCTCAAGATACATCAGGCAGAATCTGTTGATATTTGGTATGCGACATTGTGGGGTTGATCTGTTTCAAGTTTGCTCAAATCGCCCCCCCCCCCCCCCCCCTGGGTGTATATTTGGGCTCAGTATAGACGCTCGAATTCGAACTTAGTACATTTCAGGCAAATTTCTTCAAAAATCTTCTTCTCCATATCCAGCAGGCAGAATCTTTTGATATTTGGTATGCAACATTGTGGAGTGGAACTGATTCAAGTGTGTTCAAATCGGCCCCCTGGGTTAATATTTGGGCTCAGTATAGAAGCTCGAATTCGAACTTAGTGCATTTCAGGCAAATTTCTTAAACAAAATCTTCTTCTCCAGATCCAGCAGGCAGAATTTTTTGATATTTGGTATGCAACATTGTGGGGTGGGTCGGATTCAAGTTTATTCAAATTGGCCTCCTGGGTTTATATTTGGGCTCATTATAGATGCACGATATCGAACTTAGTGCATTTCAGGCAAATTTTTTAAAAAATCTTCTTCTCCAGATCCAGCAGGAAGAATCTTTTGATATTTGGTACGCAACATTGTGGGTTGGATGTGATTGAAGTTTGTTGAAATCGGCCCCCTGGGTTTATATTTGGGCTCAGTATTGAAGCTCTAATTCGAACTTAGTACATTTCAGCCAAATTTCTTCAAAAGTCTTCTGCAGATCAGCAGGCAGAATCTTTTGATATTTGGTATACAACATTCTGGAGTGGATCTGATTCAAGTTTGTTCAAATCGGCCCCCTGGGTTTATATTTGTGCTCAGTATAGAAGCTCGAATTCGAACGTAGTGCATTTCAGGCAAATTTCTTCAAAAATCTTCTCCAGATCCAGCAGGCAGAATCTTACGATATTAGGTATGTTACATTGTGGGGTGGATCTGATTCAAGTTTGTTCAAATCGGCCCGTGGATTCATATTTGGGCTCACTATTGAAGCCCGAATTCGAACGTAGTGCATTTCAAGCAAATTTCTTCTTCTCCACATCCAGCAGGCAGAATCTTTTGATATTTGGTGTGCAACATTGTGGGGTTGATATGATTCAAGTTTGTTCAAATCGTCCCCCTGGGTTTATATTTGGACTCAGTATAAGAATCTTTTGATATTTGGTATGCAACATTGTGGGGTGGATCTGATTCAAGTCTGTTCAACTCGGCCCCCTGGGTGTATGTTTGGGCTCAGTACTGAAGCTTGAAATCGACCTTAGTGCATTTAAGGCAAATTTCTTCAAAAATCTTCTTCTCCAGATCCATCAGGCAGAATCTTTTGATATTTGGTATGCAACATTTTGGGGTGGATCTGATTCAAGTTTGTTCTAACCGGCCCCCTGGATCCATATTTGGGCTCACTATAGAAACCCGAATTCGAACTTAGTGCATTGCAGGCAAATTTCGTAAAAAATCTTTTTCTCCAGATCCAGCAGGCAGAATCTTTTGATATTTGGTATGCAACATTGTGGCGTGGATCTGATTCAAGTGTGTTCAAATCGGCTCCCGGCGTTCATATTTAGGCTCACTATGGAAGCCTGAATTCGAACTTAGTGCATTTCAGGCAAATTTCTTAAAAAAACTTCTTCTCCAGATCCAGCAGGCAGAATCTTTTGATATATGGTATGCAACATTGTGGTGTTGATCTGATTCATGTTTGTTCAAATCTGCCCCCTAGGTTTATATTTGGGCTCAGTATAGAAGCTAGAATTCGTACTTAGTGCATTTCAGGCAAATTTCTTAAAAAATCTTCTTCTCCAGATCCAGCAGGCAGAATCTTTTGATATTTGGTATGCAACATTGAGGGGTGGATCTGATACAAGTTTGTTCAAATCGGCCGCCTGAATTCATATTTGGGCTCACTATAGAAGCCCGAATTCGAACTCAGTGCATTTCAGGAAAATTTCTTCAAAACTCTTCTTCTCCAGACCCAGCAGGCAGAATCTTTTGATATTTGGTATGCAACATTGTGGGGTTGATCTGATTGAAGTTTGTTCAAAGCGTCCCCCTTGGTTTATATTTGGGCTGAGTATAGAAGTTCGAATTCGAACTTAGTAGATTTGAGGCAAATTTCTTCAAACGTCTTCTTCTCCAGATCCAGCAGGCTGAATCTTTTGATATTTGGTATGCAACATTGTGGGGTGGATCTTATTCAAGTTTGTTCAAATCGTCTCCCTGGATTTATATTTGCGCTCACTATAGAAGCCTGCATTCGAACTTAGTTCATTTCAGGCAAATTTCTTAAAAAAAACTTCTTCTCCAGATCCAGCAGGCAGAATCTTTTGATATATGGTATGCAACATTGTGGTGTTGATCTGATTCATGTTTGTTCAAATCTGCCCCCTAGGTTTATATTTGGGCTCAGTATAGAAGCTAGAATTCGAACTTAGTGCATTTCAGGCAAATTTCTTAAAAAATCTTCTTCTCCAGATCCAGCAGGCAGAATCTTTTGATATTTGGTATGCAACATTGTGGGGTGGATCTGATACAAGTTTGTTCAAAACGGCCCCCTGAATTCATATTTGGGCTCACTATAGAAACCCGAATTCGAACTTAGTGCATTTCAGGCAAATTTCTTAAAAAAATCTTCTTCTCCACATCCATCAGGCACAATCTATTGATATTTGGTATACAACATTGTGGTGTGGATCTGAATCAATTTTGTTCAAATCGGCCCCCTGGGTTTATATTTGGGCTCAGTATAGAAGCACGAATTCGAACTTAGTGCATTTCAGGCAAATTTCTTCAAAAATCATCTTCTCTAGATCCAGCCGGCAGAATCTATTGATATTTGGTATGCAACCTTGTGGGATGGATCTGAATGAAGTTTGTTCAAGTCACCCCCTGTGTTCATATTTGGGCTCAGTACTGAAGCTCGAATTCGAACTTAGTGCATTTCATGCAAATTTCTTAAAAAAATCTTCTTCTCCACATCCAGCAGGCAGAATCTTTTGATATTTGCTATGCACCATTGTGGGGTGGATCTGATTCAAGTTTGTTCAAATCGGCACCCTGGGTTTATATTTTGGCTCAGTATAGAAGCACGAATTCGAACTTAGTGCATTTCAGGCAAATTTCTTTAAAAATCTTCCCCAGATCCAGCAGGCAGAATCTTTTGATATGTGGTATTCAACATTGTGGGGTGGATCTGATTGAAGTTTGTTCAAATCGGCCCCCTGGGTTCATATTTGGGCTCAGTAGAGGAGCCCAATTTTGAACTTAGTGCATTTCAGGCAAATTTCTTTAAAAAATCTTCTCCTCCAGATCCAGCAGGCACAATCTTTTGATATTTGGCATGCAACATTGTGGGGTGGATCAGATTCAAGTTTGTTCAAATCGGCCCCCTGGATTGTTATTTGGGCTCACTATAGAAGCCCGAATACGAACTTTGTGCATTTCAGGCAAATTTCTTAAAAAATCTTCTTCTCTTGATCCAGCTGGAAGAATGTTTTGTATTTGGTATGCAACATTGTGGGGTGGATCTGATTCAAGTTTGTTCAAATCGTCCCCCTGGGCTTATATTTGGGCTCAGTATAGAAGCTCGAATTCGAAATTAGTACATGTCAGGCAAATTTCTTCAAAAACCTTCTCCTCCAGATCCAGCAGGCAGAATCATTTGATATTTGGTATGCAACATTGTGGGGGTGAATCTGATTCAAGTTTGTTCAAATCGGCCCCCTGGGTACATGTTTGGGCTGAGTATAGGAGCCCGATTTTGAACTTAGTGCATTTCAGGCAAATTTCTTTAAAAATCTTCTCCAGATCCAACATGCTGAATCTTTTGATATATGGTATGCAACATTGTGGGGTGGATCTGATTCAAGTGTGTTCAAATCGGCCCCCTGGGTTGTTTATTTGGGCTCAGTACAGAAGCTTGAATTCGATCTTAGTGCATTTCAGGCAAATTTCCTAAAAAATCTTCTTCTCCAGATCCAGCAGGCAGAATCTTTTGATATTTGGTATGCAACATTGTGAAGTGGAACTGATTCAAGTTGGCTCAAATCGGCCCCCTGGGTTTATATTTGGGCTCAGTATAGAAGGTATTGAAGCTTGAATTCGAAAAAATCTTCTTCTCCAGATCCAGCAGGCAGAATCTTTTGATATTTGGTATGCAACATTGTGGTGTTGATCTGATTCATGTTTGTTCAAATCTGCCCCCTAGGTTTATATTTGGGCTCAGTATAGAAGCTAGAATTCGAACTTAGTGCATTTCAGACAAATTTCTTAAAAAATCTTCTTCTCCAATTCCAGCAGGCAGAATCTTTTGATATTAGGTATGCAACATTGTGGGGAGGATCTGATCCAAGTGTGTTCAAATCGGCCCCCTGTGTTGTTTATTTGGGCTCAGTACAGAAGCTTCAATTCGAACTTAGTGCATTTCAAGCAAATTTCTTCAAAAATCATCTTCTCCAGATACAGCAGGCAGAATGTTTTGATATTTGGTATGCGACATTGTGGAGTGGAACTGATTCAAGTTGGTTCAAATCGGCCCAGGCAGGCAGAATCTTTTGATATTTGGTATGCAACATTGTGGGGTTGATCGGATTCAAGTTTGTTCTAACTGGCCTCCTGGGTTTATATTTAGGCTCAGTATAGAAACACGAATTCCAACTTAGTGCATTTCAGGCAAATTTCGTCAAAAATCTTCTTCTCCAGATCCAGGAGGCAGAATCTTTTGATACTTGGTACGCAGCATTGTGGGTTGGATATGATTGATGTTTGTTGAAATCGGCCCCCTATCTTTATATTTGGGCTCAGTACAGAGGCTCAAATTCGAACTTAGTACATTTCAGCCAAATTTCTTCAAAAATCCTCTTCTCCAGATCCAGCAGACAGAATCTTTTAATGTTCGGTATGCAGCATTGTGGGGTGGATCTGATTCAAGGTTGTTCAAATCGGCTCCCTGGATTCATATTTAGGCTCACTATAGAAGCCTGAATTCGAACTTAGTGCATTTCAGGCAAATTTGTTAAAAAATCGTCTTCTCCAGATCCAACAGGCAGAATCGTTTGATATTTGGTACGCAATATTGTGGGGTTGATCTGATTTAAGTTTGTTCAAATCGTCCCCCTGGGTTTATATTTGGTCTCAGTATAGATGCTCGAATTCGAATTTAGTACATTTCAGCCAAATTTCTTCAAAAGTCTTCTCCAGATCCTGCAGGCAGAATCTTTTGATATTTGGTATTCAACATTATGGAGTGGATCTGATTCAAGTTTGTTTAAATCGGCCCCCTGGGTTTATATTTGGGCTCAGTATAGAAGCTCGAATTCGAACGCAGTGCATTTCAGGCAAATTTCTTAAAAAATCTTCTTCTCCAGATCCAGCAGGTAGAATCTTTTGATATTTGGTATTCAACATTATGGAGTGGATCTGATTCAAGTTTGTTCAAATCGGCCCCTGGATTCATATTTGGGCTCACTATTGATGCCCGAATTCGAACGTAGTGCATTTCAAGCAAATTTCTTCTTCTCCAGATCCAGCAGGCAGAATCTTTTGATATTTGGTATGCAACATTGTGGGGGTTGATATGATTCAAGTTTGTTCAAATCGTTCCTCTGTGTTTATATTTGGGCTCAGTATAAGAATCTTTTGATATTTGGTATGCAACATTGAGGGGTGGATATGATTCAAGTTTGTTCAAATCGTCCCCCTGGGTTTATATTTGGGCTCAGTATAGAGGCTCGAATTCGAAATTAGTACATGTCAGGCAAATTTCGTCAAAAACCTTCTACTCCAGATCCAGCAGGCAGAATCTTTTGATATTTGGAATGCAACATTGTGGGGTGAATCTGATTCAAGTTTGTTCAAATCGGCCCCCTGGGTACATGTTTGGGCTGAGTATAGGAGCCCAATTTCGAACTTAGTGCATTTCAGGCAAATTTCTTAAAAATCTTCTTCTCCAGATCCAACATGCAGAATCTTTTGATATTTGGTATGCAACATTGTGGGAGGATCTCATTCAAGTGTGTTCAAATCGGCCCCCTGGGTTGTTTATTTGGGCTCAGTACAGAAGCTTGAATTCGAACATAGTGCATTTCAGGCAAATTTCTTAAAAAATCTTCTTCTCCTGATCCAGCAGGCAGAATCTTTTGATATTAGGTATGCAACATTGTGGGGTGGATCTGATTCAAGTTTGTTCAAATCGGCCCCCCCCCCCCCCCCCCCAGGTTTCTATTTGGGCAAAGTACAGAAGCTTGAATTCGAACTTAGTGCATTTCCGGCAAATTTTTTCAAAAATCTTTTTCTCCAGATCCAGCTGGCAGAATCTTTTGATATTTCGTATGCAACCTCTTGGGGTGCATCTGATTCAAGTTTGTCAAATCGTCCCCCTGGTTTATATTTGCGCTCAGTATAGAAGCTTGAATTCGAACTTAGTGCATTTCAGGCAAATTTCTTCAAAGATCTTCTTCTCCAGATCCAGCAGGCAGAATCTTCTGATATTTTGTATGCACCATTGTGGGGTGGATCTTATTCACGTTTGTTCAAATGGTCCCCCTGGGTTTATATTTGGGCTCAGTACAGAAGCTTAAATTCACACTTAGTGTATTTCAGGCAAATTTCTTTAAAAATCTTCTTCTCCAGATCCAGCAGGCAGAATCTTTTGATATTAGGTATGCAACATTGTGGGGTGGATCTGATTCAAGTGTGTTCAAATCGGCCCCCTGTGTTGTTTATTTGGGCTCAGTACAGAAGCCTGAATTCGAACGTAGTGCATTTCAAACAAATTTCTTCAAAAATCATCTTCTCAAGATACATCAGGCAGAATCTGTTGATATTTGGTATGCGACATTGTGGGGTTGATCTGTTTCAAGTTTGCTCAAATCGCCCCCCCCCCCCCCTCCCCCCTGGGTGTATATTTGGGCTCAGTATAGACGCTCGAATTCGAACTTAGTACATTTCAGGCAAATTTCTTCAAAAATCTTCTTCTCCATATCCAGCAGGCAGAATCTTTTGATATTTGGTATGCAACATTGTGGAGTGGAACTGATTCAAGTGTGTTCAAATCGGCCCCCTGGGTTAATATTTGGGCTCAGTATAGAAGCTCGAATTCGAACTTAGTGCATTTCAGGCAAATTTCTTAAACAAAATCTTCTTCTCCAGATCCAGCAGGCAGAATCTTTTGATATTTGGTATGCAACATTGTGGGGTGGGTCGGATTCAAGTTTATTCAAATTGGCCTCCTGGGTTTATATTTGGGCTCATTATAGATGCACGATATCGAACTTAGTGCATTTCAGGCAAATTTTTTAAAAAATCTTCTTCTCCAGATCCAGCAGGAAGAATCTTTTGATATTTGGTACGCAACATTGTGGGTTGGATGTGATTGAAGTTTGTTGAAATCGGCCCCCTGGGTTTATATTTGGGCTCAGTATTGAAGCTCTAATTCGAACTTAGTACATTTCAGCCAAATTTCTTCAAAAGTCTTCTGCAGATCAGCAGGCAGAATCTTTTGATATTTGGTATACAACATTCTGGAGTGGATCTGATTCAAATTTGTTCAAATCGGCCCCCTGGGTTTATATTTGTGCTCAGTATAGAAGCTCGAATTCGAACGTAGTGCATTTCAGGCAAATTTCTTCAAAAATCTTCTCCAGATCCAGCAGGCAGAATCTTACGATATTTGGTATGTTGCATTGTGGGGTGGATCTGATTCAAGTTTGTTCAAATCGGCCCGTGGATTCATATTTGGGCTCACTATTGAAGCCCGAATTCGAACGTAGTGCATTTCAAGCAAATTTCTTCTTCTCCAGATCCAGCAGGCAGAATCTTTTGATATTTGGTGTGCAACATTGTGGGGTTGATATGATTCAAGTTTGTTCAAATCGTCCCCCTGGGTTTATATTTGGACTCAGTATAAGAATCTTTTGATATTCGGTATGCAACATTGTGGGGTGGATCTGATTCAAGTCTGTTCAACTCGGCCCCCTGGGTGTATGTTTGGGCTCAGTACTGAAGCTTGAAATCGACCTTAGTGCATTTAAGGCAAATTTCTTCAAAAATCTTCTTCTCCAGATCCATCAGGCAGAATCTTTTGATATTTGGTATGCAACATTTTGGGGTGGATCTGATTCAAGTTTGTTCTAACCGGCCCCCTGGATTCATATTTGGGCTCACTATAGAAACCCGAATTCGAACTTAGTGCATTGCAGGCAAATTTCGTAAAAAATCTTTTTCTCCAGATCCAGCAGGCAGAATCTTTAGATATTTGGTATGCAACATTGTGGCGTGGATCTGATTCAAGTGTGTTCAAATCGGCTCCCGGCGTTCATATTTAGGCTCACTATGGAAGCCTGAATTCGAACTTAGTGCATTTCAGGCAAATTTCTTAAAAAATCTTCTTCTCCACATCCAGCAGGCAGAATCTTTCGATATTTGGTATGCAATATTGTGGGGTTGATCTGATTTAAGTTTGTTCACATCATCCCCCTGGGTTTATATTTGGGCTCAGTAGAGAAGCTCGAATTCGAACTTAGTACATTTCAGCCAAATTTCTTCAAAAGTCTTCTCCACATCCATCAGGCAGAATCTATTGATATTTGGTATACAACATTATGGGGTGGATCTGATTAAAGTTTGTTGAAATCGGCTTCCTGGGTTTATATTTGGGCTCAGTATAGAAGCTCGAATTCGAACGTAGTGCGTTTCAGGCAAATTTCTTAAAAAATCTTCTTCTCCAGATCCAGCAGGCAAAATCTTTTGATATTTGGTATGCAACATTGTGGGATGAATCTGATTCAAGTTTGTTCAAATCGCCCCCCTGGGTACATGTTTGGCCTGAGTATAGGAGCCCGATGTCGAACTTAGTGTATTTCAGGCAAATTTCTTTAAAAATCTTCTTCTCCAGATCCAAAATGCAGAATCTTTTGATATTTGGTATGCAACATTGTGGGGTGGATCTGATTCAAGTGTGTTCAAATCGGCCCCCTCGGTTGTTTATTTGGGCTCAGTATAGAAGCTTGAATTCGAACTTTGTGCATTTCAGGCAAATTTCTTCAAAAATCTTCTCTCCAGATCCAGCAGGCCGAATCTTTTGATATTTGGTATGCAACATTGTGGGGTGGATCTGATTCAAGTTGGTTAAAATCAGCCCCCTGGGTTTATATTTGGGCTCAGTATAGAAACTCGAATTCGAACTTAGTGCATTTCAGGCAAATTTCTTAAAAAATCTTCTTCTACAGATCCAGCATGCAGAATCTTTTGATATTTGGTATGCTACATTGCGGGATGTATCTGATTCAAGTTTGTTCAAATCGGCCCCTGGATTCATATTTGGGCTCACTATCGAAGCCCGAATTCGAACGTAGTGCATTTCAGGCAAATTTCTTCTTCTCCAGATCCAGCAACCAGAATCTTTTGATATTTGGTATGCTACATTGTGGGGTTGACCTGATTCAAGTTTGTTCAAATCGTCCCCCTGGGTTTATATTTGGGCTCAGTATAAGAATATTTTCATATTTGGTATGCAACATTGTGGATTGGATCTGATCCAAGTCTGTTCAAATCGGCCCCCCGGGTGTATGCTTGGGCTCAGTACTGAAGTTTGAATTCGACCTTAGTGCATTTAAGGCAAATTTCTTCAAAAATCTTCTTCTCCAGATCCAGCGGGCAGAATCTTTTGATATTTGGTATGCAACATTTTGGGGTGGATCTGATTCTAGTTTGTTTTAAATCGTCTCCCTGGATTTATATTTAGGCTCACTATAGAAGCCTGAATTCGAATTTAGTGCATTTCAGGCAAATTTCTTAAAAAATCTTCTTCTCCAGATCCAGCTGGCAGAACCTTTTGATATTTGGTATGCAATATTGTGGGGTTGATCTGATTCAAGTTTGTTCAAATCGTCCCCCAGGGTTTATATTTGGGCTCAGTATAGAAGCTCGAATTCGATCTTAGTACATTTCAGCGAAATTTCTTCAAATGTCTTCTCCAGATCCAGCAGGCAGAATCTTTCGATATTTGGTATACAACATTATGGAGTGGATCTAATTCGATTTTCTTCAAATCGGCCTCCTGGGTTTATATTTGGGCTCAGTATAGAAGCTGGAATTCGAACGTAGTGCATTTCAGGCAAATTTCTTCTTCTCCAGATCCAGCAGGCAGAATCTTTTGATATTTGGTATACTACATTGTGGGGTTGATCTGATTCAAGTTTTTTCAAATCGCCCCCTGGGTTTATATTTGGGCTCGGTATAAGAATCTTTTGATTTTTGGTATGCAACATTGTGGGGTGGATCTGATTCAAGGCCGTTCAAATCGGCCCCCTGGGTGCATGTTTGGGCTCAGTACTGAAGCTTGAATTCGACCTTAGTGCATTTAAGGCAAATTTCTTAAAAAATCTTCTTCTCCAGATCCAGCAGGCAGAATCTTTTGATATTTGGTATGCAACATTTTGGGGTGGATCTGGTTCAAGTTTGTTCAACTCGGCTCCCTGGGTTTATATTTGGGCTCAGTATAGAAGCTCGAATTCGAAATTAGTACATGTCAGGCAAATTTCTTCAAAAACCTTCTTCTCCAGATCCAGCAGGCAAAATCTTTTGATATTGGGTATGCAACATTGTGGGGTGAATCTGATTCAAGTTTGTTCAAATCGGCCCCCTGGGTACATGTTTGGGCTGAGTATAGGAGCCCGATGTCGAACTTAGTGTATTTCAGGCAAATTTCTTTAAAAATCTTCTTCTCCAGATCCAACATGCAGAATCTTTTGATATTTCGTATGCAACAGTGTGGGGTGGATCTGATTCAAGTTTGTTCAAATCGGCCCCCCGGGTTTATATTTGGGCTCAGTATAGAAGCTTGAATTCGAACTTAGTGCATTTCAGGCAAATTTCCTCAAAAATCTTCTCTCCAGATCCAGCAGGCCGAATCTTTTGATATTTGGTATGCAACATTGTGGGGTGGATCTGATTCAAGTTGGTTAAAATCGGCCCCCTGTGTTTATATTTGGGCTCAGTATAGAAACTCGAATTCGAACTTAGTGCATTTCAGGCAAATTTCTTAAAAAATCTTCTTCTACAGATCCAGCAGGCAGAATCTTTTGATATTTGGTATGCTACATTGCGGGGTGGATCTGATTCATGTTTGTTCAACTCGGCTCCCTGGATTAATATTTGGGCTCACTCTAGCAGCCTGAATTCGAAGTTAGTGCATTTCAGTCAAATTTTTATAAAAAATCTTCTTCTCCAGATCCAGCAGGCAGAATCTTTTGATATTTGGTATGCAATATTGTGGGGTTGATCTGATTTAAGTTTGTTCACATCGCCCCCCTCGGTTTATAATTGGGCTCAGTGTAGAAGCTCGAATTCGAACTTAGTGCATTTCAGCCAAATTTCTTCAAAAGTCTTCTCCAGATCCAGCAGGCAGAATCTTTTGATATTTGGTATGCGACATTGTGGGGTTGATCTGATTCAAGTTTGTTCAAATCGTACCCCTGGGTTTATATTTGGGCTCAGTATAGAAGCTTGATTTCGAACTTAGTGGATTTCAGACAAATTTCTTAAAAAATCTTCCTCTCCAGATCCAGCAGGACGAATCTTTTGATATTAGGTATGCAACTTTGTGGGGTGGATCGGATTCAAGTGTAATGAAATCGGCCCCCTGTGTTGTTTATTTGGGCTCAGCACAGAAGCTTGAATTCGAACTTCGTGCATTTCAAGCAAATGTCTTCAAAAATCATCTTCTCCAGATACAGCAGGCAGAATGTTTTGATATTTGGTATGCGACATTGTGGAGTGGAACTGATTCAAGTTGGTTCAAATCGGCCCAGGCAGGCAGAATCTTTTGATATTTGGTATGCAACATTGTGGGGTGGATCTGATTCAAGTTTGTTCAAATTGGCCCCCTGGGTTTATATTTGGGCTCAGTATAGAAACACGAATTCGAACTTAGTGCATTTCATGCAAATTTCTTAAAAAATCTTCTTCTCCAGATCCAGGAGGCAGAATCTTTTGATATTTGGTACGCAACATTGTGGGTTGGATATGATTGAAGTTTGTTGAAATCGGCCCCCTGGGTTCTTATTTGGGCTCAGTACAGAGGCTCAAATTCGAACTTAGTACATTTCAGCCAAATTTCTTAAAAATTCTTCTTCTCCAGATCCAGCAGACAGAATGTTTTGATATTTGGTATGCAACATCGGCTTCCTAGATTCATATTTAGGCTCACTATAGAAGCCTCAATTTGAACTTAGTGCATTTCAGGCAAATTTGTTAAAAAATCGTCTTCTCCAGATCCAGCAGGCAGAATCTTTTGATATTTGGTATACAACATTATGCAGTGGATCTGATTCAAGTTTGTTCACATCGTCCCCCTGGGTTTATAATTGGGCTTAGTGTTGAAGCTCGAATTCGAACTTAGTACATTTCAGCCAAATTTCTTCAAAAGTCTTCTCCAGATCCAGCAGGCAGAATCTTTTGATATTTGGTATACCAGTGGATATGATTCAAGTTTGTTCAAATCGGGCCCCTGTGTTGTTTATTTGGGCTGAGTACAGAATCTTGAATTCGAACTTAGTGCATTTCAGGCAAATTTCTTCAAAAATCATCTTCTCCAGATACAGCAGGCAGAATCTTTTGATATTTGGTGTGCGACATTCTGGGGTTGATGTGATTCAAGTTTGTTCAAATCGTCCCCCTGGGTTTATATTTGGGCTCAGTATAGAAGCTTGAATTCGAACTTAGTAGATTGCAGACAAATTTCTTAAAAAATCTTCTTCTCCAGATCCAGCAGGAAGAATCTTTTGATATTAGGTATACAACATTATGGAGAGGATCTGATTCAAGTTTGTTCAAATCGGCCCCCTGGGTTTATATTTGGACTCAGTACAGAAGCTTAAATTCACACTTAGTGCATTTCAGGCAAATTCTTAAAAAATCTTCTTCTCCAGATCCAGCAGGCAGAAGCTTTTGATATTTGGTATGCAACATTGTGGGGTGGATCTGATTCAAGTTTGTTCAAATCGGCCCCCTGGGTACATGTTTGGGCTGAGTATAGGAGCCCGATGTCGAACTTAGTGTATTTCAGGCAAATTTCTTGGGGTTGATCTGATTCAAGTTTGTTCAAATCGCCCCCTGGGTTTATATTTGGGCTCGGTATAAGAATCTTTTGATTTTTGGTATGCAACATTGTGGGGTGGATCTGATTCAACGCTTTTCAAATCGGCCCCCTGGGTGCATGTTTGGGCTCAGTACTGAAGCTTGAATTCGACCTTAGTGCATTTAAGGCAAATTTCTTAAAAAATCCTCTTCTCCAGATCCAACATGCAGGATCTTTTGATATTTCGTATGCAACAGTGTGGGGTGGATCTGATTCAAGTGTGTTCAAATTGGCCCCCTGGGTTGTTTATTTGGGCTCAGTATAGAAACTCGAATTCGAACTTAGTAGATTGCAGACAAATTTCTTAAAAAATCTTCTTCTCCAGATCCAGCAGGCAGAATCTTTTGATATTAGGTATACAACATTATGGAGAGGATCTGATTCAAGTTTGTTCAAATCGGCCCCCTGGGTTTATATTTGGGCTCAGTACAGAAGCTTAAATTCACACTTAGTGCATTTCAGGCAAATTTCTTAAAAAATCTTTTTCTCCAGATCCAGCAGGCAGAAGCTTTTGGTATTTGGTATGCAACATTGTGGGGTGGATCTGATTCATGTGTGTACAAATCGGCCCCTAGGTTGTTTATTTGGGCTCCGTACAGAAGCTTAAATTCACACTTAGTGCATTTCAGTCAAATTTCTTTAAAAATCTTCTTCTCCAGATCCAGCAGGCAGAATCTTTTGATATTTGGTATGCAACATTGTGGGTTGGAACTGATTCAAGTTTGTTCAAATTGGCTCCCTGCGTTCATATTTGGCCTCAGTATAGAAGCACGAATTCGAACTTAGTGCATTTCAGGCAAATATCTTAAAATCTTCTTCTCCAGATCCAGCAGGTAGAATCTTATGATATATGGTACGCAACATTGTGGGGTGGATCTGATTGAAGTTTGTTGAAATCGACCCCCTGGGTCCATATTTGGGCTCAGTACGCAGGCTCGAATTCGAACATAGTACATTTCAGCCAAATTTCTTCAAAAATCTTCTTCTCCAGATCTAGCAGACAGAATCTTTTGATATTTGGTATGCAACATTGCGGGGTGGATCTGATTCAAGTTTGTTCAAATCGGCTCCCTGGATTCATATTTAGGCTCACTATAGAAGCCTGAATTCGAACTTAGTGCATTTCAGGCAAATTTCTTGAAAAATCTTCTTTTCCAGATCCAGCAGGCAGAATCTTTTGATATTTGGTATGCAATATTGTGGGGTTGATCTGATTTAAGTTTGTTCAAATCGTCCCCCTGGGTTTATATTTGGGCTCAGTATAGAAGCTCGAATTCGAACTTAGTACATTTCAGTCAAATTTCTTCAAATGTCTTCTCCAGATCCAGCAGGCAGAATCTTTTGATATTTGGTATGCAATATTGTGGGGTTGATCTGTTTCAGGTTTGTTCAAATCGGCCTCCTGGGTTTATATTTGGGCTCAGTATAGAAGCTGGAATTCGAACGTAGTGCATTTCAGGCAAATTTCTTCTTCTCCAGATCCAGCAGGCAGAATCTTTGGATATTTCGTATACTACATTGTGGGGTTGATCTGATTCAAGTTTGTTCAAATCGCCCCCCTGAGTTTATATTTGGGCTCGGTATAAGAATCTTTTGATTTTTGGTATGCAACATTGTGGGGTGGATCTGATTCAAGGCTGTTCAAATCGGCCCCCTGGGTGCATGTTTGGGCTCAGTACTGAAGCTTGAATTCGACCTTAGTGCATTTAAGGAAAATTTCGTCAAAAATCTTCTTCTCCAGATCCAGCAGGCAGATTCTTTTGATATTTGGTATGCAACATTTTGGGGTGGATCTGATTCAAGTTTGTTCAACTCGGCTCCCTGGGTTTATATTTGGGCTCAGTATGGAAGCTCGAATTCGATATTAGTACATGTCAGGCAAATTTCTTCAAAAACCTTCTTCTCCAGATCCAGAGGGCAAAATCTTTTGATATTGGGTATGCAACATTGTGGGGTGAATCTGATTCAAGTTTGTTCAAATCGGCCCCCTTGGTACATGTTTGGGCTGAGTATAGGAGCCCGATGTCGAACTTAGTGTATTTCAGGCAAATTTCTTTAAAAATCTTCTTCTCCAGATCCAACATGCAGAATCTTTTGAAATTTGGTATGCAGCATTGTGGGGTGGATCTGATTCAAGTGTGTTCAAATCGGTCCCCTGGGTTGTTTATTTGGGCTCAGTATAGAAGCTTGAATTCGAACTTAGTGCATTCCAGGCAAATTTCTTCAAAAATCTTCTCTCCAGATCCTGCAGGCCGAATCTTTTCATATTTCGTATACTACATTGTGGGGTTGATCTGATTCAAGTTTGTTCAAATCGCCCCCCTGGGTTTATATTTGGGCTCGGTATAAGAATCTTTTGATTTTTGGTATGCAACATTGTGGGGTGGATCTGATTCAAGGCTGTTCAAATCGGCCCCCTGGGTGCATGTTTGGGCTCAGTACTGAAGCTTGAATTCCACCTTAGTGCATTTCAGGCAAATTTCTTAAAAAATCTTCTTCTACAGATCCAGCATGCAGAATCTTTTGATATTTGGTATGCTACATTGCGGGGTGGATCTGATTCAAGTTTGTTCAACTCGGCTCCCTGGATTCATATTTGGGCTCACTATAGCAGCCTGAATTCGAAGTTAGTGCATTTCAGTCAATTTTTTATAAAAAATCTTCTTCTCCAGATCCAGCAGGCAGAATCTTTTGATATTTGGTATGCAATATTGTGGGGTTGATCTGATTTAAGTTTCTTCACATCGCCCCACCCCCCCCCCCCCCCCCTCGGTTTATTATTGGGCTCAGTGTAGAAGCTCGAATTCGAACTTAGTACATTTCAGCCAAATTTCTTCAAAAGTCTTCTCCAGATCCAGCAGACAGAATCTTTTGATATTTGGTATTCCACATTATGGAGTGGATCTGATTCAAGTTTGTTCAAATCGGCCTCCTGTGTTGTTTATTTGGGCTGAGTACAGAATCTTGAATTCGAACTTAGTGCATTTCAGGCAAATTTCTTCAAAAATCATCTTCTCCAGATACAGCAGGCCGAATCTTTTGATATTTGGTATGCGACATTGTGGGGTTGATCTGATTCAAGTTTGTTCAAATCGTCCCCCTGGGTTTATATTTGGGCTCAGTATAGAAGCTTGAATTCGAACTTAGTGGATTTCAGACAAATTTCTTAAAAAATCTTCTTCTCCAGATCCAGCAGGCAGATTCTTTGATATTAGGTATGCAACATTGTGGGGTGGATCTGATTCAAGTGAGTTCAAATCGGCCCCCTGTGTTGTTTATTTTGGCTCAGCACAGAAGCTTGAATTCGAACTTAGTGCATTTCAAGCAAATTTCTTCAAAAATCATCTTCTTCAGATACAGCAGGCAGAATGTTTTGATATTTGGTATGCGACATTACGGAGTGGAACTGATTCAAGTTGGTTCAAATCGGCCCAGGCAGGCAGAATCTTTTGATATTTGGTATGCAACATTGTGGGGTAGATCTGATTCAAGTTTGTTCAAATTGGCCCCCTGGGTTTATATTTGGGCTCAGTATAGAAACACGAATTCGAACTTAGTGCATTTCAGGCAAATTTCTTAAAAAATCTTCTTCTCCAGATCCAGGAGGCAGAATCTTTTGATATTTGGTACGCAACATTGTAGGTTGGATATGATTGAAGTTTGTTGAAATCGGCCCCCTTGGTTCATATTTGGGCTCAGTACAGAGGCTCAAATTCGAACTTAGTACATTTCAGCAAAATTTCTGAAAAAATCTTCTTCTCCAGATCCAGCAGACAGAATCTTTTATGTTTGGTATGCAACATTGTGGGGTGGATCTGATACAAGCTTGTTCAAAGCGGCTCCCTGGATTCATATTTAGGCTCACTATAGAAGCCTGAATTCGAACTTAGTGCATTTCAGGCAAATTTGTTAAAAAATCGTCTTCTCCAGATCCAGCAGGCAGAATCTTTTGATATTTGGTATGCAATATTGTGGGGTTGATCTGATTTAAGTTTGTTCACATCGTCCCCCTGGGTTTATATTTGGGCTCAGTATAGAAGCTCGAATTCGAACTTAGTACATTTCAGCCAAATTTCTTCAATAGTCTTCTCCAGATCCAGCAGGCAGAATCTTTTGATATTTGGTATACAACATTATGGAGTGGATCTGATTCATGTTTGTTCACATCGTTCCCTGGGTTTATAATTGGGCTCAGTGTTGAAATTCGAATTCGAACTTAGTACATTTCAGCCAAATTTCTTCAAAAGTCTTCTCCAGATCCAGCAGGCAGAATCTTTTGATATTTGGTATACCACATTATGGAGTGGATATGATTCAAGTTTGTTCAAATCGGCCCCCTGTGTTGTTTATTTGGGCTGAGTACAGAATCTTGAATTCGAACTTAGTGCATTTCAGGCAAATTTCTTCAAAAATCATCTTCTCCAGATACAGCATGCAGAATCTTTTGATATTTGGTATGCTACATTGTGGGGTTGATCTGATTCAAGTTTGTTCAAATCGTCCCCCTGGGTTTGTATTTGGGCTCAGTATAGAAGCTCGAATTCGAACTTAGTACATTTCAGCCAAATTTCTTCAATAGTCTTCTCCAGATCCAGCAGGCAGAATCTTTTGATATTTGGTATGCAACATTGTGGAGTGGAACTGATTCAAGTTGGTTCAAATCGGCCCCCCTGGGTTTATATTTGGGCTCAGTATAGAAGATTGAATTCGAACTTAGTAGATTGCAGACAAATTTCTTAAAAAATCTTCTTCTCCAGATCCAGCAGGCAGAATCTTTTGATATTAGGTATACAACATTATAGAGTGGATCTGATTCAAGTTTGTTCAAATCGGCCCCCTGGGTTTATATTTGGGCTCAGTATAGAAGCTCGAATTCGAACGTAGTGCATTTCAGGCAAATTTCTCAAAAAATCATCTTCTCCAGATACAGCAGGCAGAATGTTTTGATATTTGGTATGCGACATTGCGGAGTGGAACTGATTCAAGTTGGTTCAAATCGGCCCAGGCAGGCAGAATCTTTTGATATTTCGTATGCAACATTGTGGGATGTATCTGATTCAAGTTTGTTCAAATTGGCCCCCTGGGTTTATATTTGGGCTCAGTATAGAAACACGAATTCGAACGTAGTGCATTTCAGGCAAATTTCTTAAAAAATCTTCTTCTCCAGATCCAGCAGGCAGAATCTTTTGATAGTTGGTATGCTACATTGTGGGGTGGATCTGATTCAAGTTTGTTCAAATCGACCCCTGGATTCATATTTGGGATCACTATTGAAGCCCGAATTCGAACGTGGTGCATTTCAAGCAAATTTCTTCTTCTCCAGATCCAGCAGGCAGAATCTTTTGATATTTGGTATGCAACATTGTGGGGTTGATATGATTCAAGTTTGCTCAAATCGTCCCCCAGGGTTTATATTTGGGCTCATTATAAGAATCTTTTGATATTTGGTATGCAACATTGTGGGGTGGATCTGATTCAACTTTGTTCAATTCGGCCCCCTGGGTTGTTATTTGGGCACAGAATAGAAGCCCGAATTCGAACTTTGTGCATTTCAGGCAAATTTCTTAAAAAATCTTCTTCTCTAGATCCAGCTGGCAGAATCTTTTGATATTTGATATGCAACATAGTGAGGTGGATATGATTCAAGGTTGTTCAAATCGCCCCCCTGGGTTTATATTTGGGCTCAGTATAGAAGCTCGAATTCGAAATTAGTACATGTCAGGAAAATTTCTTCAAAAACCTTCTTCTCCAGATCCAGCAGGCAGAATCTTTTGATATTTGGAATGCAACATTGTGGGGTGAATCTGATTCAAGTTTGTTCAAATCGGCCCCCTGGGTTCATGTTTGGGCTGAGTATAGGAGCCCCATTTGGAACTTAGTGCATTTCAGGCAAATTTCTTTAAAAGTCTTCTTCTCCAGATCCAACATGAAGAATCTTTTGATATTTGGTATTCTACATTGTGGGGTGGATCTGATTCAAGTGTGTTCAAATCGGCCCACTGTGTTGTATATTTGGGCTCTGTACAGAAGCTTGAATTCGAACTTAGTGCATTTCAAACAAATTTCTTCAAAAATCATCTTCTCAAGATACAGCAAGCAGAATCTTTTGATATTTGGTATGCGACATTGAGGGGTTGATCTGATTCAAGTTTGTTCAAATCATCCACTTGGGTTTATATTTGGGCTCAGTATAGAAGCTCGAATTCGAACTTAGTGCATTTCAGGCAAATTTCTTCAAAAATCTTCTTCTCCAGATCCAGCAGGCAGAAATATTTGGTATGCAACATTGTGGGGTGGATCTGATTCATGTTTGTTCAAATCGGCTCCCTGGGTTTATATTTTGCTCAGTATAGTAGCTCGAATTCGAACTAAGTACATTTCAGGAAAATTTCTTCAAAAATCTTCTTCTCCAGAGCCAACATGCAGAATCTTTTGATATTTGGTATGCAACATTGTGGGGTGAATCTTATTCAAGTTTGTTCAAACCGTCCCCCCTGTGTTTATATTTGGGCTCAGTATAGAAGCTCGAATTCGAACTTCGTACATTTCAGCCAAATTTCTTCAAAAGTCTTCTCCAGATCCAACAGACAGAATCTTTTGATGTTTGGTATACAACATTATGGAGTGGATCTGATTCAAGTTTGTTCCAATCGGCTCCCTGGGTTTATATTTGGGCTCAGTATAGAAGCTCGAATTCGAACGTACAGCATTTCAGGCAAGTTTCTTAAAAAATCTTCTTCTCCAGATCCAGCAGGCAGAATTTCTGATATTTGGTATGGTACATTGTGGTGTGGATCTGATTACTGTTGTTCAAATCGGCCCCCTGGATTCATATTTGGGCTCACTATCGAAGCCCGAATTCGAACGCAGTGCATTTTAGGCAAATTTCTTCTTCTCCAGATCCAGCAGGCAGAATCCTTTGATATTTGGTATGCAACATTGTGGGGTTGATCTGATTCAAGTTTGTTCAAATCGTCCCCCTGGGTTTATATTTTGGCTCGGTATAAGAATCTTTTGATATTTGGTATGCAACATTGTGGGGTGGATCTGATTCAAGTCTGTTCAAATCGGCACCCTGGGTGTATGTTTGGGCTCAGTACTGAAGCTTGAATTCGACCTTAGTGCATTTAAGGCAAATTTCTTCAAAAATCTTCTTCTCCAGATCCAGCATGCAGAATCTTTTGATATTTGGTATGCAACATTTTGGGGTGGATCTGATTCAGGTTTGTTTTAATCGGCCCCCTGAATTCATATTTGGGCTCACTATAGAAACTCGAATTCGAACTTAGTGCATTTCAGGCAAATTTCGTAAAGAATCATCTTTTCCAGATCCAGCAGGCAGAATCTTTTGATATTTGGTATGCAACATTGTGGGGTTAATCTGATTCAAGTTTGTTCAAATCGACACCCTGGGTTTATATTTGGGCTCAGTATAGAAGCTCGAATTCGAACTTAGTACATTTCAGACAAATTTCTTTAAAGATCTCTTTCTCTAGATCCAGAAGGCGGAATATTTTGATATTTGGTATGCGACATTGCGGTGAGGATGTGATTCAAGTTTGTTCAAATCGGCCCCCTGGGTTTATATTTGGGCTCAGCACAGAAGGTTGAATTCGAACTTAGTGCATTTCAGGCAAACTTCTTCAAAAATCTTCTTCTCCAGATCCAGTAGGCAGAATCTTTTGATATTTGATATGCAACATTGTGGTGTAGATCTGATACAAGTTTGTTCAAATCGGCCCCCTGCGTTTATATTTGGGCTCCGAATTGACACGAATTCGAACTTAGTGCATTTCAGGCAAATTTCTTAAAAAAATCTTCTTCTCCAGATCCAGCAGGCAGAATCTTTTGATATTTGGTATGCAACATTGTGGGGTGGATCTGATTGACTTTTGTTCAAATCGGCCCCCTGGGTTCATATTTGGGCTTAGTATATGAGCCCGATTTCGAACTTAGTGCATTTCCGGCAAATTTCTACAAAAATCTTCTTCTCCAGATCCAGCTGGCAGAATCTTTTGATATTTGGTATCCAGCATTGCGGGGTGGATCTGATTGACATTTGTTCAAATCGCCCCCTGGGTTTATATTTGGGCTCAGTATAGGAGCCCGATTTCGAACTTAGTGCGTTTCAGGCAAATTTCGTAAAAAATCTTCTTCTCCAGATCCAGCAGGCTGAATCTTTTGATATTTGATATGCAACATTGTGGGGTGGATCTGATTCAAGCCTGTTCAAATCTGCCCCCTGGGTTTATATTTTGGCTCAGTATAGAAGCACGAATTCGATCTTATTGCATTTCAGGCAAATTTCTTCAAAAATCTTCTTCTCCAGATCCAGCAGGCAGAATCTTTTGATATTTGATATGCAACATAGTGGTGTGGATCTGATTCAAGTTTGTTCAAATCGGCCCCCTGGGTTTATATTTGGATTCAGTATAAAAGTTCGAATTCGAACTTAGTGCATTTCAGGCAAATTTCTTACAAAATCTTCTTCTCCAGATCCAGCAGGGAGAATCTTTTGATATTTGGTATGCTACATTGTGGAGTGGCTCTGATTCAAGTCTGTTCAAATCGTCCCCCTGGGTTTATATTTGGGCTCAGTATAGAAGCTCGAATTTGAGCTTAGTACATTTCAGGCAAATGTCTTCAAAAATCTTCTCCAGATCCAGAAGGCAGAATCTTTTGATATTTTGTATGCAACATTGTGGGGTTGATCTGATTCAAGTTTGTTCAAATCACCCCCTGGGTTTATATTTGGGCTCAGTATAGAAGCTCGAATTCGAACTTTGTACATTTCACGCAAATTTCTTCTAAAATTTTCTTCTCCAGATTCAGCACGCAGAATCTTTTGATATTTGGTATGCAACATTGTGGGGTGGATCTGATTCAAGTTGGTTAAAATCGGCCCCCTGGGTTTATATTTGGGCTCAGTATAGAAACTCGAATTCGAACTTAGAGCATTTCAGGCAAATTTCTTTAAAAATCTTCTTTTACAGATCCAGCAGGCAGAATCTTTTGATATTTGGTATGCAACATTGTGGTGTTGATCTAATTCAAGTTTGTTCAAATCGTCCCACTGGGTTTATATTTCGGCTGAGTACAGAAGCTCAAATTCGGACTTAGTACATTTCAGGCAAATTTCTTAAAAACTCTTCTTCTCCAGATCCAGCAGGCAGAATCTTTTGATATTTGGTATGCAACATTGTGGCGTGGGTCTGATTCAAGGTTGTTCAAATCGCCTCCCTAGATTCATATTTCGGCTCGCTGTAGAAGCCTGAATTCGAACTTAGTGCATTTCAGGCAAATTTCTTTAAAATTCTTCTTCTCCAGATTCAGCAGGCAGAATCTTTTGATATTTGGTATGCAACATTGTGGGGTTGATCTGATTCAAGTTTGTTCAAATCGTCCCCTGGGTTTATATTTGGGCGCAGTATCGAAGCTCAAATTCGAATTTGGTACATTTCAGGCAAATTTCTTGATAAATCTTCTTCTCCAGATCTAGCCTGCAGAATCTTCTAATGTTTTGTATGCAATACTGTGGGGTGGATCTGATTGAAGTTTGTTCAAATCGGCCCCATGGGTTCATATTTGGGCTCAGTATACGAGCCCGATTTCGAACTTAGTGCATTTCAAGCAAATTTCTTCAAAAATCTTCTTCTCCAGATCCAGCCGGCAGAATTTTTTGATATTTGGTATGCAACATTGTGGGTGGATCTGATTGAAGTTTGTTCAAATCGGCCCCCTGGGTACATATTTGGGCTCAGTATAGGAGCCCGATTTCGAACTTGGTGCATTTCTAGCAAATTTCTTAAAAAATCTTCTTTTCCAGATCCAGCTAGCAGAATTTTTTGATATTTGAAATGCAACATTGTGGGGTGGATCTGATTCAAGTTTGTTCAAATCGGCCCCCTGGGTTTATATTTGGGCTCAGTATAGAAGCACGAATTCGAACTTATTGCATTTCAGGCAAATTTTTTAACAATCCTCTTCTCCAGACCCAGCTGGCAGAATCTTTTGATATTTGGAATGCTACATTGTGGTGTGGATGTGATTCAAGTTTGTTCAAATCGGCCCCCTGGGTATATATTTGGCCTCAGTACAGAAGGTTGAATTCGAACTTAATGCATTTCAGGCAAATTTCTTCAAAAATCTTCTTTTCCAGATCCAGCAGGCAGAATATTTTGATATTTGATATGCAACATTGTGGGGTAGATCTGATACAAGTTTGTTCAAATCGGCCCCCTGCGTTTATATTTGGGCTCCGAATTGAAGCACGAATTCGAACTTAGTGCATTTCAGGTAAATTTCTTAAAAAATCTTCTTCTCCAGATCCAGCAGGCAGAATCTTTTGATATGTGGTATGCGACATTGTGGGGTGGATCTGATTGATGTTTGTTCAAATCGGCCCCCTGGGTTCATATTTGGGCTCAGTATATGAGCCCGATTTCGAACTTAGTGCATTTCCGGCAAATTTCGTCAAAAATCTTCTTCTCCAGATCCAGCAGGCAGAATCTTTTGATATTTCGTATCCAGCATTGCGGGGTGGATCTGACTGAAGTTCGTTCAAATCGGCCCCCTGGGTTCATATTTGGGCTCAGTATAGGAGCCCGATTTCGAACTTAGTGCATTTCAGGCAAATTTCTTAAAAGATCTTCTTCTCCAGATCCAGCAGGCAGAATCTTCTGATATTTGATATGCAACATTGTGGGGTGGATCTGATTCAAGGTTGTTCAAATCGGCCCCCTTGGTTTATATTTTGGCTCAGTATAGAAGCACGAATTCGATCTTATTGCATTTCAGGCAAATTTCTTAAAAAATCTTCTTCTCCAGACCCAGCAGGCAGAATCTTTTGACGTTTGGTATGCAACATTGTGGTGTGGATGTGATTCAAGTTTGTTCAAATCGGCCCCCTGGTTATATATTTGGGCTCAGTACAGAAAGTTGAATTCGAACTTAGAGCATTTCAGGCAAATTTCTTCAAACATCTTCTTCTCCAGATCCAGCAGGCAGAATCTTTTGATATTTGACATGCAACATTGCGGGGTGGATCTGATTCAAGTTTGTTCAAATCGGCCCCCTGGGTTTATATTTGGGTTCAGGATAAAAGTTCGAATTCGAACTTAGTGCATTTCAGGAAAATTTCTTAAAAAATCTTCTTCTCCAGATCCAGCAGGCAGAATCTTTCGATATTTGGTATGCTACATTGTGGGGTGGCTCTGATTCATGTCTGTTCAAATCGTCCCCCTGGGTTTATATTTGGGCTCAGTATAGAAGCTCGAATTTGAGCTTAGTACATTTCAGGCAAATTTCTTCAAAAATCTTCTCCTCCAGATCCAGCAGTCAGAATCTTTTGATATTTTGTATGCAACATTGTGCTGTTGATCTGATTCAAGTTTGTTCAAATCGCCCCCCTGGGTTTATATTTGGGCTCAGTATAGAAGCTCGAATTCGAACTTTGTACATTTCAGGCAAATTTCTTCAAAAATCTTCTTCTCCAGATCCAGCAGGCAGAATCTTTTGATATTTGGTATACAACATTGTGGGGTGGATCTGATTCTAGTTTGTTCAAATCGACTCCCTGGATCCATATTTGGGCTCACTATAGAAGCCCGAATTCGAACTTAGTGCATTTCAGGGAAATTTCTTAAAACTCTTCTCCTCCAGATCCAGCAGGCAGAATCTTTTGATATTTGGTATGCAACATTGTGGCGTGGGTCTGATTCAAGGTTGTTCAAATCGGCTCCCTAGATTCATATTTGGGCTCACTATAGAAGCCTGAACTCGAACTTAGTGCATTTCAGGCAAATTTCTTAAAAAATCTTCTTCTCCAGATTCAGCACGCAGAATCTTTTGATATTTGGTATGCAACATTGTGGGGTTGATCTGATTCAAGTTTGTTCAAATCGTCCCCCTGGGTTTATATTTGGGCGCAGTATCGAAGCTCGAATTCGAACTTGGTATATTTCAGCAAATGTCTTCAAAAATCTTCTTTTCAAGATCCAGCAGGCAGAATCTTTTGATATTTGGTATGCAACATTGCGGCGTGGATCTGATTCAAGTTTGTTCTAATCGGCCCCTCGGTTTATATTTGGGCTCAGTATAGAAGCTCGAATTCGAACTTAGTGCATTTCATGCAAATTTCTTCAAAAATCTTCTTCTCCAGATCCAGCAGGCACAATCTTTTGATATTTGGTATGCAACATTTTGGGGTGGATCTGATTCAATTTTGTTCTAATCGGCCCCCTGGATTCATATTTGGGCTCACTATAGATACCCGAATTCGAACTTAGAGCATTTCAGTCAAATTTCTTAAAACATCTTCTTCTCCAGATCCAGCAGGCAGAATCTTTTGATATTTGGTATGCAACATTGTGGGGTGGATCTGATTGAAGTTTGTTCAAATCGGCCCCCTGGGTTCATATTTGGGCTCAGTATAGGAGCCCGATTTCAAACTTAGTACATTTCAGGCAAATTTCTTAAAAAATCTTCTTATCCAGATCCAGCAGGCAGAATCTTTTGATAATTGGTATGCAACATTATGGGGTGGATCTGATTCAGGTTTGTTCAATTCGGCCCCCTGGGTTTATATTTCGGCTTAGTACAGAAGCATGAATTCGAATTCCTTCAAAAATCTTCTTCTCCAGATCCAGCTGGCAGAATCTTTTGATATTTGGTATGCAACATTGTGGGATTGATCTGATTCGTGTTTGTTCAAATCGCCTCCCTGGGTTTATATTTTGCTCAGTATAGTAGCTCGAATTCGAACTTAGTACATTTCAGGAAAATTTCTTCAAAAATCTTCTTCTCCAGATCCAACATGCAGAATCTTTTGATATTTGGTATGCAACATTGTGGGGTGAATCTTATTCAAGTTTGTTCAAAACGTCCCCCCTGTGTTTATATTTGGGCTCAGTATAGAAGCTTGAATTCGAACTTCGTACATTTCAGCCAAATTTCTTCAAAAGTCTTCTCCAGATCCAACAAACAGAATCTTTTGATATTTGGTATAAAACATTATGGAGTGGATCTGATTCAAGTTTGTTCAAATCGGCTCCCTGGTTTATATTTGGGCTCAGTATAGAAGCTCGAATTCGAACGTACTGCATTTCAGGCAAGTTTCTTAAAAAATCTTCTTCTCCAGATCCAGCAGGCAGAATTTCTGATATTTGGTATGGTACATTGTGGTGTGGATCTGATTCAAGTTGTTCAAATCGGCCCCCTGGATTCATATTTGGGCTCACTATCGAAGCCCGAATTCGAACGTAGTGCATTTCAGGCAAATTTCTTCTTCTCCAGATCCAGCAGGCAGAATCCTTTGATATTTGGTATGCAACATTGTGGGGTTGATCTGATTCAAGTTTGTTCAAATCGTCCCCCTGGGTTTATATTTTGGCTCAGTATAAGAATCTTTTGATATTTGGTATGGAACATTGTGGGGTGGATCTGATTCAAGTCTGTTCAAATCGGCACACTGGGTTTATGTTTGGGCTCAGTACTGAAGCTTGAATTCGACCTTAGTGCATTTAAGGCAAATTTCTTCAAAAATCTTCTTCTCCAGATCCAGCATGCAGAATCTTTTGATATTTGGTATGCAACATTTTGGGGTGGATCTGATTCATGTTTGTTCTAATCGGCTCCCTGAATTCATATTTGGGCTCACTATAGAAACTCGAATTCGAACTTAGTGCATTTCAAGCAAATTTCGTAAAGAATCATCTTCTCAAGATCCAGCAGGCAGAATCTTTTGATATTTGGTATGCAACATTGTGAGGTTAATCTGATTCAAGTTTGTTCAAATCGACACCCTGGGTTTATATTTAGGCTCAGTATAGTAGCTCGAATTCGAACTTAGTACATTTCAGACAAATTTCTTGAAAGATCTCTTTCTCTAGATCCTGAAGGCGGAATCTTTTGATATTTGGTATGCGACATTGTGGTGAGGATGTGATTCAAGTTTGTTCAAATCGGCCCCCTGGGTTTATATTTGGGCTCAGTACAGAAGGTTGAATTCGAACTTAGTGCATTTCAGGCAAACTTCTTCAAAAATCTTCTTCTCCAGATCCAGTAGGCAGAATCTTTTGATATTTGATATGCAACATTGTGGGGTAGATCTGATACAAGTTTGTTCAAATCGGCCCCCTGCGTTTATATTTGGGCTCCAAATTGACACGAATTCGAACTTAGTGCATTTCAGGCAAATTTCATAAAAAAATCTTCTTCTCCAGATCCAGCAGGCAGAATCTTTTGATATTTGGTATGCAACATTGTGGGGTGGATCTGATTGACGTTTGTTCAAATCGGCCCCCTGGGTTCATATTTGGGCTTAGTATATGAGCCCGATTTCGAACTTAGTGCATTTCCGGCAAATTTCTTCAAAAATCTTCTTCTCCAGATCCAGCTGGCAGAATCTTTTGATATTTGGTGTCCAGCATTGCGGGGTGGATCTGATTGACATTTGTTCAAATCGCCCCCTGGGTTCATATTTGGGCTCAGTATAGGAGCCCGATTTCGAACTTAGTGCGTTTCAGGCAAATTTCGTAAAAAATCTTTTTCTCCAGATCCAGCAGGCAGAATCTTTTGATATTTGATATGCAACATAGTGGTGTGGATCTGATTCAGGTTTGTTCAAATCGGCCCCCTGGGTTTATATTTGGATTCAGTATAAAAGTTCGAATTCGAACTTAGTGCATTTCAGGCAAATTTCTTACAAAATCTTCTTCTCCAGATCCAGCAGGGAGAATCTTTTGATATTTGGTATGCTACATTGTGGAGTGGCTCTGATTCAAGTCTGTTCAAATCGTCCCCCTGGGTTTATATTTGGGCTCAGTATAGAAGCTCGAATTTTAGCTTAGTACATTTCAGGCAAATGTCTTCAAAAATCTTCTTCTCCAGATCCAGAAGGCAGAATCTTTTGATATTTTGTATGCAACATTGTGGGGTTGATCTGATTCAAGTTTGTTCAAATCACCCCCCCTGGGTTTATATTTGGGCTCAGTATGGAAGCTCGAATTCGAACTTTGTACATTTCACGCAAATTTCTTCTAAAATCTTCTTCTCCAGATCCAGCTGGCAGAATCTTTTGATATTTGGTATACAACATTGTGGGGTGGATCTGATTCTAGGTTCTTCAAATCGGCCCCCTGGATCCATGTTTGGGCTCACTATAGAAGCCAGAATTCAAACTTAGTGCATTTCAGGCAAATTTCTTAAAACTCTTCTTCTCCAGATCCAGCAGGCAGAATCTTTTGATATTTGGTATGCTACATTAGGGCGTGGGTCTGATTCAATGTTGTTCAAATCGGCCCCCTGAATTCATATTTGGGCTCACTATAGAAACTCGAAATCGAACTTAGTGCATTTCAGGCAAATTTCGTAAAGAATCATCTTCTCCAGATCCAGCAGGCAGAATCTTTTGATATTTGGTATGCTACATTGTGGGGTTTATCTGATTCAAGTTTGTTCAAATCGACACCCTGGGTATATATTTGGGCTCAGTATAGAAGCTCGAATTCGAACTTAGTACATTTCAGACAAATTTCTTTAAAGATCTCTTTCTCTAGATCCAGAAGGCGGAATCTTTTGATATTTGGTATGCGACATTGTGGTGAGGATGTGATTCAAGATTGTTCAAATCGGCCCCCTGGGTTTATATTTGGGCTCAGTACAGAAGGTTGAATTCGAACTTAGTGCATTTCAGGCAAACTTCTTCAAAAATCTTCTTCTCCAGATCCAGTAGGCAGAATCTTTTGATATTTGATATGCAACATTCTGGTGTAGATCTGATACAAGTTTGTTCAAATCGGCCCCCTGCGTTTATATTTGGGCTCCGAATTGACACGAATTCGAACTTAGTGCATTTCAGGCAAATTTCTTAAAAAAATCTTCTTCTCCAGATCCAGCAGGCAGAATCTTTTGATATTTGGTATGCAACATTGTGGCATTGTGGGGTGGATCTGATTGACTTTTGTTCAAATCGGCCCCCTGGGTTCATATTTGGGCTTAGTATATGAGCCCGATTTCGAACTTAGTGCATTTCCGGCAAATTTCTACAAAAATCTTCTTCTCCAGATCCAGCTGGCAGAATCTTTTGATATTTGGTGTCCAGCATTGCGGGGTGGATCTGATTGACATTTGTTCAAATCGCCCCCTGGGTTCATATTTGGGCTCAGTATAGGAGCCCGATTTCGAACTTAGTGCGTTTCAGGAAAATTTCGTAAAAAATCTTCTTCTCCAGATCCAGCAGGCTGAATCTTTTGATATTTGATATGCAACATTGTGGGGGAGGATCTGATTCAAGTCTGTTCAAATCTGCCCCCTGGGTTTATATTTTGGCTCAGTATAGAAGCACGAATTCGATCTTATTGCATTTCAGGCAAATTTCTTAAAAAAATCTTCTTCTCCAGATCCAGCAGGCAGAATCTTTTGATATTTGGTATGCAACATTGTGGCATTGTGGGGTGGATCTGATTGACTTTTGTTCAAATCGGCCCCCTGGGTTCATATTTGGGCTTAGTATATGAGCCCGATTTCGAACTTAGTGCATTTCCGGCAAATTTCTACAAAAATCTTCTTCTCCAGATCCAGCTGGCAGAATCTTTTGATATTTGGTGTCCAGCATTGAGGGGTGGATCTGATTGACATTTGTTCAAATCGCCCCCTGGGTTCATATTTGGGCTCAGTATAGGAGCCCGATTTCGAACTTAGTGCGTTTCAGGCAAATTTCGTAAAAAATCTTCTTCTCCAGATCCAGCAGGCTGAATCTTTTGATATTTGATATGCAACATTGTGGGGGAGGATCTGATTCAAGTCTGTTCAAATCTGCCCCCTGGGTTTATATTTTGGCTCAGTATAGAAGCACGAATTCGATCTTATTGCATTTCAGGCAAATTTCTTCAAAAATCTTCTTCACCAGATCCAGCAGGCAGAATCTTTTGATATTTGATATGCAACATAGTGGTGTGGATCTGATTCAAGTTTGTTCAAATCGGCCCCCTGGGTTTATATTTGGATTCAGTATAAAAGTTCGAATTCGAACTTAGTGCATTTCAGGCAAATTTCTTACAAAATCTTCTTCTCCAGATCCAACAGGGAGAATCTTTTGATATTTGGTATGCTACATTGTGGAGTGGCTCTGATTCAAGTCTGTTCAAATCGTCCCCCTGGGTTTATATTTGGGCTCAATATAGAAGCTCGAATTTGAGCTTAGTACATTTCAGGCAAATGTCTTCAAAAATCTTCTTCTCCAGATCCAGAAGGCAGAATCTTTTGATATTTTGTATGCAACATTGTGGGGTTGATCTGATTCAAGTTTGTTCAAATCACCCCCGGGGTTTATATTTGGGCTCAGTATAGAAGCTCGAATTCGAACTTTGTACATTTCACGCAAATTTCTTCTAAAATCTTCTTCTCCAGATCCAGCTGGCAGAATCTTTTGATATTTGGTATACAACATTGTGGGGTGGATCTGATTCTAGGTTCTTCAAATCGGCCCCCTGGATCCATGTTTGGGCTCACTATAAAAGCCAAAATTCGAACTTAGTGCATTTAAGGCAAATGTCTTCAAAAATCTTCTTCTCCAGATCCAGCATGCAGAATCTTTTGATATTTGGTATGCAACATTTTGGGGTGGATCTGATTCATGTTTGTTCTAATCGGCCCCCTGAATTCATATTTGGGCTCACTATAGAAACTCGAATTCGAACTTAGTGCATTTCAGGCAAATTTCGTAAAGAATCATCTTCTCCAGATCCAGCAGGCAGAATCTTTTGATATTTGGTATGCAACATTGTGGGGTTAATCTGATTCAAGTTTGTTCAAATCGACACCCTGGGTTTATATTTGGGCTCAGTATAGAAGCTCGAATTCGAACTTAGTACATTTCAGACAAATTTCTTTAAAGATCTCTTTCTCTAGATCCTGAAGGCGGAATCTTTTGATATTTGGTATGCGACATTGTGGTGAGGATGTGATTCAAGTTTGTTCAAATCGCCCCCCTGGGTTTATATTTGGGCTCAGTACAGAAGGTTGAATTCGAACTTAGTGCATTTCAGGCAAACTTCTTCAAAAATCTTCTTCTCCAGATCCAGTAGGCAGAATCTTTTGATATTTGATATGCAACATTGTGGTGTAGATCTGATACAAGTTTGTTCAAATCGGTCCCCTGCGTTTATATTTGGGCTCCGAATTGACACGAATTCGAACTTAGTGCATTTCAGGCAAATTTCTTAAAAAAATCTTCTTCTCCAGATCCAGCAGGCAGAATCTTTTGATATTTGGTATGCAACATTGTGGGGTGGATCTGATTGACTTTTGTTCAAATCGGCCCCCTGGGTTCATATTTGGGCTTAGTATATGAGCCCGATTTCGAACTTAGTGCATTTCCGGCAAATTTCTACAAAAATCTTCTTCTCCAGATCCAGCTGGCAGAATCTTTTGATATTTGGTATCCAGCATTGCGGGGTGGATCTGATTGACATTTGTTCAAATCGCCCCCTGGGTTCATATTTGGGCTCAGTATAGGAGCCCGATTTCGAACTTAGTGCGTTTCAGGCAAATTTCGTAAAGAATCTTCTTCTCCAGATCCAGCAGGCTGAATCTTTTGATATTTGATATGCAACATTGTGGGGTGGATCTGATTCAAGTCTGTTCAAATCTGCCCCCTGGGTTTATATTTTGGCTCAGTATAGAAGCACGAATTCGATCTTATTGCATTTCAGGCAAATTTCTTAAAAAAATCTTCTTCTCCAGATCCAGCAGGCAGAATCTTTTGATATTTGGTATGCAACATTGTGGCATTGTGGGGTGGATCTGATTGACTTTTGTTCAAATCGGCCCCCTGGGTTCATATTTGGGCTTAGTATATGAGCCCGATTTCGAACTTAGTGCATTTCCGGCAAATTTCTACAAAAATCTTTTTCTCCAGATCCAGCTGGCAGAATCTTTTGATATTTGGTGTCCAGCATTGAGGGGTGGATCTGATTGACATTTGTTCAAATCGCCCCCTGGGTTCATATTTGGGCTCAGTATAGGAGCCCGATTTCGAACTTAGTGCGTTTCAGGCAAATTTCGTAAAAAATCTTCTTCTCCAGATCCAGCAGGCTGAATCTTTTGATATTTGATATGCAACATTGTGGGGGAGGATCTGATTCAAGTCTGTTCAAATCTGCCCCCTGGGTTTATATTTTGGCTCAGTATAGAAGCACGAATTCGATCTTATTGCATTTCAGGCAAATTTCTTCAAAAATCTTCTTCACCAGATCCAGCAGGCAGAATCTTTTGATATTTGATATGCAACATAGTGGTGTGGATCTGATTCAAGTTTGTTCAAATCGGCCCCCTGGGTTTATATTTGGATTCAGTATAAAAGTTCGAATTCGAACTTAGTGCATTTCAGGCAAATTTCTTACAAAATCTTCTTCTCCAGATCCAACAGGGAGAATCTTTTGATATTTGGTATGCTACATTGTGGAGTGGCTCTGATTCAAGTCTGTTCAAATCGTCCCCCTGGGTTTATATTTGGGCTCAATATAGAAGCTCGAATTTGAGCTTAGTACATTTCAGGCAAATGTCTTCAAAAATCTTCTTCTCCAGATCCAGAAGGCAGAATCTTTTGATATTTTGTATGCAACATTGTGGGGTTGATCTGATTCAAGTTTGTTCAAATCACCCCCGGGGTTTATATTTGGGCTCAGTATAGAAGCTCGAATTCGAACTTTGTACATTTCACGCAAATTTCTTCTAAAATCTTCTTCTCCAGATCCAGCTGGCAGAATCTTTTGATATTTGGTATACAACATTGTGGGGTGGATCTGATTCTAGGTTCTTCAAATCGGCCCCCTGGATCCATGTTTGGGCTCACTATAAAAGCCAAAATTCGAACTTAGTGCATTTAAGGCAAATGTCTTCAAAAATCTTCTTCTCCAGATCCAGCATGCAGAATCTTTTGATATTTGGTATGCAACATTTTGGGGTGGATCTGATTCATGTTTGTTCTAATCGGCCCCCTGAATTCATATTTGGGCTCACTATAGAAACTCGAATTCGAACTTAGTGCATTTCAGGCAAATTTCGTAAAGAATCATCTTCTCCAGATCCAGCAGGCAGAATCTTTTGATATTTGGTATGCAACATTGTGGGGTTAATCTGATTCAAGTTTGTTCAAATCGACACCCTGGGTTTATATTTGGGCTCAGTATAGAAGCTCGAATTCGAACTTAGTACATTTCAGACAAATTTCTTTAAAGATCTCTTTCTCTAGATCCTGAAGGCGGAATCTTTTGATATTTGGTATGCGACATTGTGGTGAGGATGTGATTCAAGTTTGTTCAAATCGCCCCCCTGGGTTTATATTTGGGCTCAGTACAGAAGGTTGAATTCGAACTTAGTGCATTTCAGGCAAACTTCTTCAAAAATCTTCTTCTCCAGATCCAGTAGGCAGAATCTTTTGATATTTGATATGCAACATTGTGGTGTAGATCTGATACAAGTTTGTTCAAATCGGTCCCCTGCGTTTATATTTGGGCTCCGAATTGACACGAATTCGAACTTAGTGCATTTCAGGCAAATTTCTTAAAAAAATCTTCTTCTCCAGATCCAGCAGGCAGAATCTTTTGATATTTGGTATGCAACATTGTGGGGTGGATCTGATTTACTTTTGTTCAAATTGGCCCCCTGGGTTCATATTTGGGCTTAGTATATGAGCCCGATTTCGAACTTAGTGCATTTCCGGCAAATTTCTACAAAAATCTTCTTCTCCAGATCCAGCTGGCAGAATCTTTTGATATTTGGTATCCAGCATTGCGGGGTGGATCTGATTGACATTTGTTCAAGTCGCCCCCTGGGTTCATATTTGGGCTCAGTATAGGAGCCCGATTTCGAACTTAGTGCGTTTCAGGCAAATTTCGTAAAGAATCTTCTTCTCCAGATCCAGCAGGCTGAATCTTTTGATATTTGATATGCAACATTGTGGGGTGGATCTGATTCAAGTCTGTTCAAATCTGCCCCCTGGGTTTATATTTTGGCTCAGTATAGAAGCACGAATTCGATCTTATTGCATTTCAGGCAAATTTCTTCAAAAATCTTCTTCTCCAGATCCAGCAGGCAGAATCTTTTGATATTTGATATGCAACATAGTGGTGTGGATCTGATTCAAGTTTGTTCAAATCGGTCCCCTGGGTTTATATTTGGATTCAGTATAGAAGTTCGAATTCGAACTTAGTGCATTTCAGGCAAATTTCTTACAAAATCTTCTTCTCCAGATCCAGCAGGGAGAATCTTTTGATATTTGGTATGCTACATTGTGGAGTGGCTCTGATTCAAGTCTGTTCAAATCGTCCCCCTGGGTTTATATTTGGGCTCAGTATAGAAGCTCGAATTCGAACTTTGTACATTTCACGCAAATTTCTTCTAAAATCTTCTTCTCCAGATCCAGCTGGCAGAATCTTTTGATATTTGGTATACAACATTGTGGGGTGGATCTGATTCTAGGTTCTTCAAATCGGCCCCCTGGATCCATGTTTGGGCTCACTATAAAAGCCAGAATTCGAACTTAGTGCATTTCAGGCAAATTTCTTAAAACTCTTCTTCTCCAGATCCAGCAGGCAGAATCTTTTGATATTTGGTATGCTACATTAGGGCGTGGGTCTGATTCAATGTTGTTCAAATCGGCTCCCTATATTCATATTTGGGCTCGCTATAGAAGCCTGAATTCGAACTTAGTGCATTTCAGGCAAATTTCTTAAGAAATCTTCTTCTCCAGATTCAGCACGCAGAATCTTTTGATGTTTGGTATGCAACATTGTGGGGTGGATCTGATTCAAGTTGGTTAAAATCGGCCCCCTGGGTTTATATTTGGGCTCAGTATAGAAACTCGAATTCGAACTTAGTGCATTTCAGGCAAATTTCTTTAAAAATCTTCTTTTACAGATCCAGCAGGCAGAATATTTTGATATTTGGTATGCCACATTGTGGTGTTGATCTGATTCAAGTTTGTTCAAATCGTCCCACTGGGTTTATATTTCGGCTGAGTACAGAAGCTCAAATTCGGACTTAGTACATTTCAGGCAAATTTCTTAAAAACTCTTCTTCTCCAGATCCAGCAGGCAGAATCTTTTGATATTTGGTATGCAACATTGTGGCGTGGGTCTGGTTCAAGGTTGTTCAAATCGCCTCCCTAGATTCATATTTCGGCTCGCTATAGAAGCCTGAATTCGAACTTAGTGCATTTCAGGCAAATTTCTTAAAAAATCTTCTTCTCCAGATTCAGCAGGCAGAATCTTTTGATATATGCTATGCAACATTGTGGGGTTGATCTGATTCAGATTTGTTCAAATCGTCCCCCTGGGTTTATATTTGGGCGCAGTATTAAAGCTCAAATTCGAATTTGGTACATTTCAGGCAAATTTCTTCATAAATCTTCTTCTCCAGATCTAGCCTGCAGAATCTTCTAATATTTTGTATGCAATACTGTGGGGTGGATCTGATTGAAGTTTGTTCAAATCGGCCCCATGGGTTCATATTTGGGCTCAGTATACGAGCCCGATTTCGAACTTAGTGCATTTCAAGCAAATTTCTTCAAAAATCTTCTTCTCCAGATCCAGCCGGCAGAATTTTTTGATATTTGGTATGCAACATTGTGGGCTGGATCTGATTGAAGTTTGTTCAAATCGGCCCCCTGGGTACATATTTGGGCTCAGTATACGAGCCCGATTTCGAACTTGGTGCATTTCAGGCAAATTTCTTAAAAGATCTTCTTCTTCAGATCCAGCTAGCAGAATTTTTTGATATTTGAAATGCAACATTGTGGGGTGGATCTGATTCAAGTTTGTTCAAATCGGCCCCCTGGGTTTATATTTGGGCTCAGTATAGAAGCACGAATTCGAACTTATTGCATTTCAGGCAAATTTTTTAACAATCCTCTTCTCCAGACCCAGCAGGCAGAATCTTTTGATATTTGGAATGCTACATTGTGGTGTGGATGTGATTCAAGTTTGTTCAAATCGGCTCCCTGGGTATATATTTGGGCTCATTACAAAAGGTTGAATTCGAACTTCATGCATTTCAGGCAAATTTCTTCAAAAATCTTCTTTTCCAGATCCAGCAGGTAGAATATTTTGATATTTGATATGCAACATTGTGGGGTAGATCTGATACAAGTTTGTTCAAATCGGCCCCCTGCGTTTATATTTGGGCTCCGAATTGAAGCACGAATTCGAACTTAGTGCATTTCAGGTAAATTTCTTAAAAAATCTTCTTCTCCAGATCCAGCAGGCAGAATCTTTTGATATGTGGTATGCAACATTGTGGGGTGGATCTGATTGACGTTTGTTCAAATCGGCTCCCTGGGTTCATATTTGGGCTCAGTATATGAGCCCGATTTCGAACTTAGTGCATTTCCGGCAAATTTCGTCAAAAATCTTCTTCTCCAGATCCAGCAGGCAGAATCTTTTGATATTTGGTATCCAGCATTGCGGGGTGGATCTGATTGAAGTTCGTTCAAATCGGCCCCCTGGGTTCATATTTGGGCTCAGTATAGGAGCCCGATTCCGAACTTAGTGCATTTCAGGCAAATTTCTTAAAAGATCTTCTTCTCCAGATCCAGCAGGCAGAATCTTTTGATATTTGATATGCAACATTGTGGGGTGGATCTGATTCAAGTTTGTTCAAATCGGCCCCCTGGGTTTATATTTTGGCTCAGTATAGAAGCACGAATTCGATCTTATTGCATTTCAGGCAAATTTCTTAAAAAATCTTCTTCTCCAGAACCAGCAGGCAGAATCTTTTGACGTTTGGTATGCAACATTGTGGTGTGGATGTGATTCAAGTTTGTTCAAATCGGCCCCCTGGATATATATTTGGGCTCAGTACAGAAAGTTGAATTCGAACTTAGAGCATTTCAGGCAAATTTCTTCAAAAATCTTCTTCTCCAGATCCAGCAGGCAGAATCTTTTGATATTTGATATGCGACATTGTGGGGTGGATCTGATTCAAGTTTGTTCAAATCGGCCCCCTGGGTTTATATTTGGGTTCAGGATAAAAGTTCGAATTCGAACTTAGTGCATTTCAGGCAAATTTCTTAAAGAATCTTCTTCTCCAGATCCAGCAGGCAGAATTTCGATATTTGGTATGCAACATTGTGGGGTGGCTCTGATTCATGTCTGTTCAAGTCGTCCCCCTGGGTTTATATTTGGGCTCAGTATAGAAGCTCGAATTTGAGCTTAGTACATTTCAGGCAAATTTCTCCAAAAATCTTCTCCTCCAGATCCAGCCGTCAGAATCGTTTGATATTTTGTATGCAACATTGTGCTGTTGATCTGATTCAAGTTTGTTCAAATCGCCCCCTGGGTTTATATTTGGGCTCAGTATAGAAGCTCGAATTCGAACTTTGTACATTTCAGGCAAATTTCTTCAAAAATCTTCTTCTCCAGATCCAGCAGGCAGAATTCTTTGATATTTGGTATACAACATTGTGGGGTGGATCTGATTCTAGTTTGTTCAAATCGGCTCCCTGGATCCATATTTGGGCTCACTATAGAAGCCCGAATTCGAACTTAGTGCATTTCAGGCAAATTTCTTAAAACTCTTCTTCTCCAGATCCAGCAGGCAGAATCTTTTGATATTTGGTATGCAACATTGTGGCGTGGGTCTGATTCACGGTTGTTCACATCGGCTCCCCAGATTTATATTTGGGCTCACTATAGAAGCCTGAACTCGAACTTAGTGCATTTCAGGCAAATTTCTTAAAAAATCTTCTTCTCCAGATTCAGCACGCAGAATCTTTTGATATTTGGTATGCAACATTGTGGGGTTGATCCGATTCAAGTTTGTTCAAATCGTCCCCCTGGGTTTATATTTGGGCGCAGTATCGAAGCTCGAATTCGAACTTGGTACATTTCAGGCAAATGTCTTCAAAAATCTTCTTTTCAAGATCCAGCAGGCAGAATCTTTTGATAATTGGTGTGCAACATTGCGGCGTGGATCTGATTCAAGTTTGTTCAAATCGGCCCCTCGGTTTATATTTGGGCTCAGTATAGAAGCTCGAATTCGAACTTAGTGCATTTCATGCAAATATCTTAAAAAATCTTCTTCTCTAGATCCAGCAGACAGAATCTTTTGACATTTGGGATGCAACATTGTGGGGTTGATCTGATTCAAGTTTGTTCAAATCGCTCCCCTGGGTTTATATTTGGGCTCAGTATTGAAGCTCGAATTCGAACTTAGTGCATTTCAGGCAAATTTCTTAAAAAATCTTCTTCTCCAGATCCAGCAGGCAGAATCTTTTGATATTTGGTATGCAACATTGTGGATTGGATCTGATTGAAGTTTGTTCAAACCGGCCCCCTGGGTTCATATTTGGGCTCAGTATATGAGCCCGATTTCGAACTGAGTGCATTTCAGGCAAATTTCTTCAAAAATCTTCTTTTCAAGATCCAGCAGGCAGAATCTTTTGATATTTGGTATGCAGCATTGTGGAGTGGATTTCATTGAAGTTTTTTCAAATCGGCCCCCTGGGTTCATATTTGGGCTCAGTACAGGAGCCCGATTTCGAACTTAGTGCATTTCAGGCAAATTTCGTAAAAGATCTTCTTCTCCAGATCCAGCAGGCAGAATCTTTTGATATTTGATATGCAACATTGTGGCGTGGATCTGATTCAAGTTTGTTCAAATTGGCTCCCTGGGTTTATATTTGGGTCAGTACAGAAGCACGAATTCGAGCTTATTGCATTTCAGGCAAATTTTGTTAAAAAATCTTCTTCTCCAGACCCAGCAGGCAGAATCTTTTGATATTTGGTATGCAACATTGTGGTGTGGATGTGATTCAAGTTTGTTCAAATCGGCCCTCTGGGTATATATTTGGGCTCAGTACAGAAGGTTGAATTCGAACTTAGTGCATTTCAGGCAAATTTCTTCAAAAATCTTCTTCTCCAGATCCAGCAGGCAGAATCTTTTGATATTTGGTATGCAGCATTGCGGCGTGGATCTGATTCAAGATTGTTCAAATCGGCCCCCTGGGTTTATATTTGGGCTCAGTATAGAAGCTCGAATTCGAAATTAGTGCATTTCAGGCAAATTTCTTTAAAAATCTTCTTCTCCAGATCCAGCAGGCAGAATCTTTTGACATTTGGGATGCAACATTGTGGGGTTGATCTGATTCAGATTTGTTCAAATCGCCCCCCTGGGTTTATATTTGGGCTCAGTATAGAAATTCGAATTCGAACTTAGTACTTTTCAGGCAAATTTCTTCAAAAATCTTCTTCTCCAGATCCAGCAGGCAGAATCTTTTGATATTTGGTATGCAACATTGTCGTGGATCTGATACAAGTTTGTTTAAATCGGCCCCCTGCGTTTATATTTGGGCTCCGAATTGAAGCACGAATTCGAACTTCGTGCATTTCAGGAAAATTTCTTAAAAAATCTTCTTCTCCAGATCCAGCAGGCAGAATCTTTTGATATGTGATATGCAACATTGTGGCGTGGATCTGATTAAAGTTTGTTCAAACCGGCCTCCTGGGTTTATATTTTGGCTCAGTATAGAAGCACGAATTGGAGCTTATTGCATTTCAGGCAAATTTTGTTAAAAAATCTTCTTCTCCAGACCCAGCAGGCAGAATCTTTTGATATTTGGTATGCAACATTGTGGTGTGGATGTGATTCATGTTTGTTCAAATCGGCCCCCTGGGTATATATTTGGGCTCAGTACAGAAGCTTGAATTCGAACTTAGTGCATTTCAGGCAAATTTCTTCAAAAATCTTCTTCTCCAGATCCAGCAGGCAGAATATTTTGATATTTGATATGCAACATTGTGGGGTGGATCTGATTCAAGTTTGTTCAAATCGGCCCCCTGGGTATATATTTGGCTCAGTATAAAAGTTCGAATTCGAACTTAGTGCATTTCAGGCAAATTTCTTCAAAAATCTTCTTCTCCAGATCCTGCAGGCAGAATCTTTTGATATTTGATATGCAACATTGTGGGGTGGATCTGATTCAAGTTTGTTCAAATCGGCCCCCTGGGTTTATATTTGGGTTCAGTATAAAAGTTCGAATTCGAACTTAGTGCATTTCCGGCAAATTTCTTTAAAAATCTTCTTTTCCAGATCCAGCAGGCAGAATCTTTTGATATTTGGTATGCAACATTTTGGTGTGGATCTGATTCAAGTTTGTTCAAATCGGCCCTCTGGATTCATATTTGGGCTCACTATAGAAGCTCGAATTCGAACTTACTGCATTTCAGGCAAATTTCTTTGAAAATTTTCTTCTCAAGATCCAGCACACAGAATCTGTTCATATTGGGTATGCTTAGGGGAGTGAGATTCAAGTTTGTTCAAGACAAGTCCCTGGATTCATATTTGGATTCACTGTGGTAGCCCGAATTATAACTTAGTTCAAAATGGGGAATTTTCTTTAACAATCTTCTTCAGATCCAGCAGTTTGAATGTTTTGGTATTTGACATGCGGCATCCTTAGGGGGTGAGATTCACGTTTGTTCAGGCCATGTCCCTAGGTCCATATTTTGACTCACTGTGGGGGCTTGAATTGTAACTTAGTTCAAAATGAGGAATTTTCTTTATAAATCTTCTTCAGATCCAGCAGTCGGAATGTTTTGATATTTGGTGTGCAGCATCCTTAGGGGTGTGAGATTCATGTCTGTTAAAGCCAAGTCCCTCGGTTCATATATGGGCTCCCTTTGGGATCCCGAATTGTAACTTAGTTCAATATGAGGAATATTCTTTAAAAATCTTCTTTTTTTTTTAGATCCACAAGTCAGAATCTTTGGATATTTGGTATAAGCTTTTCTTAGGAGGAGCAGATGCAACTTGTTGAAATCAATTCTCTGGGTTGATATGTAGGCTACCTTGTCAGGTGAGCGCCTTCAGGCCCATTGGGGCCTCTTGTTAATGAAATATGTCGTAAATAGACTAAATTTTGAGGTGACGTAAAAACGTCAAAATGGTGCCAAATCGAAAGAATAATCTGACGTATTTTAGTTTGTGACCATATGATCCTCTATGACGTCACCTCAGCATTCGGGTATAAAGTTTGAGAATTTCCCAGGACAACACCACATTTTTAGCTCAACTTTGGCGAAGCCAAATTTGAGCTTATGCCGTGGCCAGTCGTCCGTCGTCCGTCTGTCCGTCAACAATTCAATACGGCTCGGGCTAGAGGCCGTATTTATGAACCGATCTTTACGAAACTTCTTGGGTACCTTTGTTATGACCGTGGGGTCCGATCCGAAATTTAAGTTTGCCGCTGGCGGCCATTTTGTACAGACTTAGGTGAAATCAGATTTTTGCGCAGAACTTCCATATGAAAGCGCTGATTTGAATAATGTTTTGTATGAATGTTTAGAACCATGGAATACATCACATATAATACGGGGGTTTTTTTTCTCGTACGTAAATTATGCAAATTAGACTAACTTTGATGTATTTAGTGCTAATTGCAGCATTGTAAGTGCAAATGCCAATACGGCTCGGGCTAGAGGCCGTATTTATAAACCGACCTTTACGAAACTTCTTGGGTACCTTTGGTATCACCGTGGGACGAGAACGAGTGTTTTGGGGTGCGGTGCGAAATTCAAGATGGCCGATGGCAGCCATTTTGTTCAAAATTAGGTGCAATCAGATTTTTGCATAGAACTTCCGTATGAAAGCGCTGATTTGAAAAAATTTTTGTGTGAATGTTTAGTACCATGGGATACATCACATATAATACGGGTTTTTTTTTCTCGTGCAGAAATTATGCAAATTAGATGAACATTGATTTTTTCAGTGCTACTCACACATAGTAAATACACATGTCAATACGGCTCGGGCTAGAGGCTGTATTTATCAACCGATCTTCACGAAACTTCTTGGGTACCTCTGTTATCACCTTGGGACGAGAACGAGTGTTTCTGAGTGCGGTCCGAAATTCAAGATGGCTGCCAGTAGCCATTTTGTACCGAAATTCGGTCAAATCAGTTTTTTGTATACAACTTCTATACGGCTCAGGCGAGAGGCCGTATTTATGAACCGATCTTTACGAAACTTCTTGGGTACCTTTGTTATCACCGTGGGATGAGAACGAGTGTTTTTAGGTGTGGTCCAAAATTCAAGATGGCCACCACAGCCATTTTGTACCAAAATTAGCGCAGTCAGTCTTTTGTACAGAACTTCTGTATGAATGTTCTGATTTGAATAAATTTTTGTATGAATGTTTAGTAAAATGGAATACATCATATACAGTACGGGTTTTTTTCTCGTGCAGAAATTATGCAAATTAGATGAATTTTGATTTATTTAGTGCTACTTATACACTGTAAGTGCACATGTCAATACGGCTCGGGCTAGAGTCTGTATTTATCAACCGATCTTCACGAAACTTCTTGGGTACCTTTGTTATCACCTTGGAACGAGAACGAGTGTTTCCGGGTGCGGTCCAAAATTCAAGATGGCTGCCTGTGGCCATTTTGTACCGAAATTAGATCCAATCAGGTTTTTGTCACAACTTCTATACAGCTCGTATTTATGAACTGATCTTCGTGAAACTTCTTGGGTACCTTTGTTTTCACCTTGGGACAGGAATGAGTGTGGTTTTGGGTGCCTTTGTTATCACTGTGCTATTAGAACAAATATTTGGGGTTCAGTCAGACCCTCTCTGGGATTCAAAGATTTCTTTTCTAGTTTAGCATCTGACTGTCACCCACCTTTACAATACTTTACCTATACATTTGTTACAGGCTACGGTCAGTATTTATGTACAGACCGTTACAATACTTTATATGTACCTTTGTTACCAGGTCATTATCTAGATCTTTGTCATTGCTGTGTCACATACTGTACATGTACATGTCTTGACAAGTTGAGCTACAGTGCCATTGACACTTTCATTAGATATGTTTTTTGCGGAGATTATATTCCCGAAAATTTGAACGGCTAAGGCTCAAAATGAGGTTGTAAATAAAAGGTACAGAGAAGAATATAAAATTGGCATCGCAGGCATCGGGTCTCACGATTTGAAATGAACAAAAAATTAAACTGCACATTTGCGAATCACCATAAATCTATGTGACAAGTTCCATAACTGTATCCCGGATAAATTTCTGGAATAAATCGTACTTCCAGCATTGGGCTTTTAATTAAGAATGTGGAAAAAGGCTAAACTTCAATTTGACGTAAAAACCGTCAAAATGGGGTTAGTAGGTAATAAAGGCCGATGCCAGGACACGTTGTACATGTACCGTACACGTACATGGTGCGTTTACCTTCATAGGATTCAGTGTTAAATCGCGTTCACGTTCACAAAAAAATGTCGTTTTTTCATGGTGTCCCAGAATCGGCTATTGTTTTTGAGGCTCACAGATCGCACTTTTCACGTTCAAATACCCGTTGGCGAACGCGTAGATTCAACACGTCGCTCACAAAAGTGAAAAATGTACGAAATTGTACATGTACATTTTCTTTAAAAAAATTTTCGATGTTCCCATCGTGGATTAGACCTTCAATCTATCGTTGGTGAATGCGAGCAAAAAACGCTTTGCCGATTCTAAGACAGCATCAGAAAGGTGGTTTACCGATTCTGGGCCAGTGTCCCAGAATCGGCAAACAGCTTTTGAGGCTCACAACAGAGTCGACTATAAGATTGAATTCGATAAATTCTATCATAATAGACACTCATGTTTTTGTTTCGGTGTGAATGAAAGGTTTTCGTTCAAAAGAGTCGACTATAAAATTGAATCTGTTATAATAGACATTCATGTTTTGTTTCAGTGTGAATGAAAGGTTTTCGTTTCAAACAGATGACATTGAAAAAATTGAGTTTTAGAAAATTAGAAATCGATGGGGAAATCGTTTGTTTACGTTTTGTCACTGCGAATTTTGTGAAATAAAATCTTAATAAAACACTATGTAGAATTTGTTTCATTCAAATAAAAATAGTTCGTAGAATTGTTTCATTCAAATAAAAATTCTGTTATAAAACCTTTTTCACTTAGATGAATTTTTAAGAGATAAAACTGACACTCATGTTTTTGTTCTGGTGTGAATGAAAGGTTTTCGTTCAAAAGAGTCGACTATAAAATTGAATCTGTTATAATAGACATTCATGTTTTGTTTGGGCGTGAATGAAAGGTTTTCGTTTCAACAGATGACATTGAAAAAAAAAATTGAGATTTAGAAAATTAGAATCGATGGAAAATCGTTTGTTTACGTTTTGTCACTGTGAATTTTGTGAAATAAATTTTAATAAAACACTTTATAGAATTGTTTCATTCAAATAAAAATAGTTCGTAGAATTGTTTCTTTCAAATACAAATTCTATTATAAAACCTTTTTCACTTAGATGAATTTTTAAGAGATAAAACTGACACTCATGTTTTTGTTCTGGTGTGAATGAAGGTTTTCGTTTAATGGGTCGTTTTAATAAGAGACAATAAAAGCGCGTTTCCACTCAATTAGGTTTAAGTGGTAAATAAATTTTTAATATGTTCGTGATAATGTTCGGAGATATGAATGAACCCTTTTAACGGATGTAATTATTCTCAAATGCCTTAAATCAGAAATCCGTTTCTTATGCGCTAAAACTTTCAAACTTTTCAAAATTCTCCAGTTCGTCACTGAGTGAATAATCTGTGATGTGATTTTTAATGCGTTCAGAGGCAAAACGCATTTATAGAGGTTTTATAATGTAAAATGTTTTTCCGCAACTGGTTTTTAGTTATTATATTAAAGACAGAAGATTTTCATTTACTTAAAACATAAAAATAATTATACATTTAATTTTGAAAATAATATATAACTCACATTAGCATACTCAAAGGAAATATTAATAATTTAAAAACGAAAAAAATGTTTTTACAGATGGATGCCAAACGTCGAGATCAGCTTTTAAACGAATATGAACGTGCCAAGAAGAGCATTCAATCGGCTGACAGAAACAAACGCCTTGGAGAGATGGAACTTAGACGCGAAGCCACAAAAATATTTAAACCCTTGACGGAGGTTCAGGAACGAAGCAGGAAGGAGATAGTTGAAGAATTGAGACCCATAAAAGAGAGTTCTTTGAGAATGGGTTCGTTGCCCGGTAGTTTTACAAAACAGTATTCCTTTCAATCTACACCGGATTACGTTCCCATGAGAATCGAAACCGACGTGAGCGAGAGCGGCGATACAGCTTCGACTATCACCACTGATAGCGTCGTGTCGTCCGAGGATGGTGGTAAGAGAGATCTGTTGTATGGAATTTATAAGGATTTGGACGGTAGAACTTTTGTGGGCAACACAGAAGTGGAAATGGATGATGATAATTTAATCGTCGGTTCGAATAAGTATAAAATAACTGATGGACTGCACAAATTGCTCCTTTTCGACAAGCCTAGTGATTACATGGAACAGAATTTCGACAATTATGGCAACATTCTGGTTCAGACTCACGCCATGAAGAGAAATAATGATGCCAGAGAGACGAGACCCAAAGCCAACGGAGGTTACAAGTGGACGAAAGTGGTGAAACCCATATGGGATATGAATAAGAAGTTCGTCGAATCGGTGACTGGCAAAGGGGTGAAAACCACTTTTCTTCCGAGCGATTCTGACGCTCTGTCTCAGAGATTGAGTTTGTTGATTGCAAGTAGACGTGCTGGTAACACAGGATTAGATAATGAAATAGTTAGTATATGCGACGAATTGTTAAGACAGAAGGTTTTGAATAAAAACCATTATAAAAGGCTGATGAACGAATTGAAGGATTAATGTATATAATAAGTAGAGAGAAACAAACAAACAAAATATATAAAATTAAAACAGTAAATTTTACACTAGAATAATAAAAGTATTTAAACAACAAACGATTTACCAGTGAAAACAAAATATATATTATAAAATAAAACTATGTTGGTGATAAAGAACAGGGGATCCGTTAGAACTTACGTTCAAGGCAGTCCTGGCATCGTCGATTCTATAATGCGAGCGTTCACGAGTGATGCAGGTAGAAAACTCGCATCGACCATGTTTGAGGTTGGTAAGAAGACGGCTTTGGATGCTGGTAAGAAAGCCGCTTCCGAAGCCAGTGGTAGGATAGCTTCTGTGGCTGGCAAGAAGGCAGGCGACGCGTTGATCGACAAGTTGATCAGTCCACCGGCAAAGCGAGCTACGTTAGAGCGAATGCCGAAAAGTTGGAAAGATTTTAAGGATGCTGTGGTACCCATACAAGATTTAGCCAAAATGACGAGTGGATCTGGATTGAAGAGAACTCGCGACGGTGTAATATAAATAAATAATAATATTAAAAAACAGAGTTTGATAAACATAAAATTGTGTTTGAAAAAATCTAAAATAACAACAACAAAAGAATAAACAAAGATGAACATTAAAGATATGTCTTGGAACGACGCCGCGACTAAGAGGTCGAATAATGAGTTCTTTCCCAAAAGCATAAGAGGCTTGATAGTGGGAAAATCGAATTGTGGAAAGACCAATCTGTTGATGAATCTGTTGTCTCGACCCGACTGGTTGGATTACTACAGATTGTTTATGTTTGGCAAGAGCTTGTTTCAACCCGAATACAGATTGCTTCGAGAGTGCATGGATCGTAGATTGCCTAAGGACGTCATAGCCAGAATCTTTGACAGTAGGGAGGAATTCGACAAAAGTGAAGCTTCTCTTTTGACCATTTTGGATGGTGCGGCGATGGAATTGATGAAGAGAAATGCATCTTCGAACGTTGAGTGTCGATTTTATGAGAACGCTAGCGACGTTCCGGATCCTACAGAAATGAAATCGGAAGATAAGAATCTCATGATTTTCGACAATCTGCTTTTGGAGAGACAGAACTGATGCGAATCGTACTACGTTAGGGGTCGTCACAGCAACGTGGACTGTTTCTACCTGTCGCAGAATTATTTTCGATTGCCCAGACAGACGATAAGGGAGAACGCTAATTTTCTATGTCTCTTTCACCAAGATCTCAAGAATCTCGATCACATCTACAGCGATCACGTCACAAACGACATGAGCGCGGCGGAATTCAGGAGATTCTGCAAGAGGGTTTGGGATGGAGGACTTTACAATTTCGTCGTGATCGATTTGACTAGCGAATTTAATCATGGAAAATATCGGTGTGGATTCGACAAGTTTTATGTTTCTGATGATAATAAGACAGAGAGTGAAAATAAAATTAGAAAATATTAAATCATCCAATAATTTAGTTTTGAAAAAATAAAATAAAAAATTAAAATATAATGTTCGAACAAGCAGAATTGTTAGAACGGATAGCCGAGAATACGGCTGCAAAACAATCCATTCAAATCGTGGTGAGTGGCGATTCGACTCGATTCGCGACGAAATTCGAACCTTTCATCGAATTGAATAGAGAGAAAAGATACGAGATGACGTTAGTGAATCTGGAGACTTATTATTCCTTTCCCAACGTCACCTAAAAGAATAACTCGTTTAAGTATTCCGATGGAGTGGATTGGTTGGAGATTCGAATTCCCAAAGGAAGTTACGACATAGACGATTTGAACAATTACATTCAGACACGAATGAAGACAGATGGAAAGGGAAGCAACAAGATCAGACTCACTCCCAACCCTAATACCTTGCAGATGATGTTGGATTTGGAAGATAATTTTCGAGTGGATTTCAACACGGACGATTCTATAGGCAAGATGCTGGGATTTGATCGAAAGATGTATCAAGGCCACGCAGCATCTGAAAATACGGTTGACATTCTCGCAGGCAATAGCATTCTGGTGAACGTGGATGTGATTGCTGGAAGCTACGTGAATGGTAGCACTCAATCGACGATCTATTCCTTCTTTCCAAGCGTGTCGCCGGGTTATAAGATCGTGGAACGACCTCGAAATTTAGTTTATTTACCAGTGGTTTTAGACACGTTGTATAGTCTCAAAACCACGTTGACGGATCAAAATGGTGAACTGTTAGATCTTCGTGGAGAGAGGGTGACGATACGATTTCACATAAGAGAAATATAAAAGCAAAAAAAAAAAATATTGTGTATATATAAATAACAAAATAAAATAAACACAATATTAATTTACAAAAATTATTTAATATATATAATTATCATCAAAACAAAAAAAACAATTGAAGAAAATAAATTTAAAAAAAGAATTGACACAATACGTGGTTAAAAACGTGAACATATCTGCAGGACAGAGGAAGAAACTTAAGACAGCGTTAACAACTCAAGGCGAGGCGGTGAGATTGAAATTCACTCATGAAGATCTGACGAGTGGCAGTCAGGATTCGATCACCTGGACCAGAAGTCAAATCAAAAGGAAGGAGAAAGCGATTCGTGATGGAAGAGGGTTGATGGTGAGATTGAGTCCCGCTCAATTGAGGTACAATTTGAGAATGAAAGGCGGTTTTCTACCACTATTGGCAGGAATCGCTGCAAAATCATTACCCTTTGCCACAAAAGCATTACTCTTTCTCGGAAAGACTCTCGGCGTGGGAGCTCTCTCGGGACTCGCGAGTTCGGCAGTTGAGAAATTAATGGGTGGCAGTGGACTGTTTTTGAAGAAGGGAGGAGCCATGTGTCGTGTCCACGTAGATTACAGCAGTAAAGGATTATATCTAGAACCCGTTAGAGGTGACAACTCTTTGAGTGGAAACGGTCTCTATCTAAAGAGTGGACGGAACGTTGAATGACTTGGCAAGGGTTTGTTGTTTAGTGAGAATTCGCCATTTAAGAATATACCGATTTTGAGTATGTTATTATAATGTAAAAATTATATAATTATATAAAATATAAACCATAGAAAGTATAAAATAATATAAAATGGATAAAAAGGTGGAAAAACAATTAGACGATAATGATGAATATCGCAAGATAGAGTGCGAAAAAGATGTGGAAAAACGATTAGACGCTAATGATGGATATCTTAGGAAAGAACTGATAAAAGAGTTAAATAAAGATCCGGATAAGTGGTTGAAATTTAAAAGAATGAGACGTTTTCCACCGTCACCACTACCTTCTGAAGAGAATGGTAATGATGCGAGTGTTTCCAAGAGATGCACAACATTCGTTCATAATTATGATTCAGATAAACAAATGTGTTTTTATAAAAACGTAACATATCACAAAAAAAAAAGAAAAGAAGAATCGATGCTGAAATTTGAGAAAAAAGGAAACGTTATTATAATATATGGGTGATAGTGAAGAAGGAAAACAAAAACAAAAAAAAATAAAGTAATGAGATCTAGAGATGATCAACTTCTCTAGATCTCATTACTTTTTTTTTCCTCCTTCTTCACTAAAAATCAATCTCTCTATTGTTTTTTTATTTTTCCAAGTCCGTTATTAGCATGCTGACGGTCGTGTCTTCTCCTTTTTCGCAAATGTGTTGAATGTTTATCTTTACTTTTGAGAGTTTTTTTTACTTCGGTCAACGTGCTCTCACCACCCGATTTGTTTACGAGTTCAAGAGAGATTTTTGGATATATGTAACTTCCGTAGGGCAACGACAAATCGCTCTTGTCGAATTCTCTGTCTTCGGCGACGATGATATTCTGCAGATCGCTTTCGTACTCATAAAACAAATTGAGCATGGCTTCGTCCAATTTCAAAGGCATGCTATATTTGTTGTATTTGTGCTGTAAGCTCTTCATCTCGACCTCATTCAATTCGATGGTGTCATGTCGTTGCAAACTATAGATTTTACAACCGAGTTTCTTACACGTTTTGACTCGTTTCAATTTCAATTCGCATCTTTTGGGTGTTGTTGTCATGATCGATTATTTGTTTTTTTTTGTTTTATGAATTCTTGCAAATAATGTATATTTTAAATTTTGTATTTAATAATTTGTTAAAAAAGTTTGTTTTTTTTTTACTCTTTATATATATATAAAAAAAAAAAAATTTAATTTTAATTTTCTTTAATGTGAAAATTTTTTTTTGTAAAAGTGTTTTTTCTCTTTATATATATAAATAAAAAGTTAAATTTTAACATCCTTTTTTCTCGTATTAATTCAATTTTTTCACGTTAAGGAACATAAAAAAATTGATTAATTTCATCCCAAAAAATTTTTTTGAAGGAATTAAAACCTATATATATAAAAACAATTTTAAAACTTTTTAACAAATTATTTAAATACAAAATTCGAAGAAAAAAAATATTCTTACAAATAGAGCAAACAAATAAAAAAATGGAAAATTTAAATGAGAAAACCGTACCTCAGTTAAATGAGATTTGTAAACTATTAAAAATTCCACATTTCAGAAATCATAGAACCAAATCAAAAAAAATTGAAGTCATACAGGAATATTATTTGCGAAACGATGGAAAGAAAAAAATCGAAAGATCGGAGGTGGATAAACTTAAACAGTCAAATAATGCATTGATTGTGAAAAATAAGAAAATGACTAAATGAAAAGCCATTGAAGAACTTCAAGTTTCAAAAGAAAAGAAAAAAAAAACTAAAATGAAAACGAGTGATGCACTTCTGAATCTAGACAAACGAGATATATCGAGCGAAATTCGACAAGCAATTGACGAAGGGAAAGGAGAAGAATATGTAGCATGACTTGTCACAGAAATATTCCAATCGAAGCCTGTAGAACGGGAGAGTGCGATCAAAGGCGTTTTTAAAACTTTTGACGTGGTTCCCTCGTTCAAGAATATTGATCCAAAATTGTTCATGAAACGGGTGAAGAAAAAAGTATTGGATTTGTTTCATGAACACATGAATGTGGGACGAAAAATTAAGGTGATACTCCATTGCGTGATGAATAAAATCGATGTGAAGTCTGGTGAGAGCATCGTGAAAAATGCATATTTCAGATCTAACGTCGAACCCGTACTTCGAGGTTCAGATTTATTGGACATTTTCGAAAAGATGAAAGACAAGATGTTGACGTCTCTCACAAATTATCAACATGAAGGTAGTAACTGGACGTTCAATGAGGTGTTGAAACTCGAAATTCATATAACTGAAAACGATTCGTTGAAAGGGTCTTCCTATGTGGAATTACTGTATTTCTTAGCTAAAAAAAATGCTGTGATCAACGTGAGAAATAAAGATGATCAGTGTTTTAAATGGGCAGTCACCTCCGCTTTATACCCTGTCAAAATCCATCCTGAGAGAGTTTTTCATTACGAGGAAACTTCTAAAAATCTCGATTGGACCAGAGCGACTTTTCCAATGCAGTTAAAACACATGGAACCTTTCGAGGCTCAAAATCCCACCATAGCGGTGAACGTCTTGGGATACGATGATGAAAAACGAACGATCTATCCTCTCAGACAGACTTCATATCTCGAAAGAGAAAAGACGATGATTTTATTATTGATTTCAAATGGTGACCTTCGTCATTATTGTTGGGTTAAAAATCCGAGCCGATTACTGTCGAGACAAAATAATAAACATGAACATAAGATATGTTTATGTTATCGAAATGCCCAAACCCAACACCATCGTGGAGTTTGAAAATCGGAATAGAAGGTTAAAAGTACCATTCATCGTGTACGCCGATTTCGAATGCTTCACCATGAAAATGAGTTCCTGCCAACCTGACGCTCTTTGAAGTTATGTCGAAAGATATCAAAAACACACGCCTTCGGGTTATTGCATTTACATGAAATGCACTTTTGACTCGCAACACGACATGGGTCTCTTCATCTACATGAAACAGAGCGAAGACGACGACGTGGCTCAAAGGTTCGTGGAAGAGTTAGAATCGAAAATTCAAATGTTATACGATAAAATTCAAAACTCCGGCGAAAATGATCATCACGCGAGAGCAGCAGGACGAAAATAACAGAGCCACCAAATGTCACATATGCAGACAATTGTTGGACGAGAATTCAGAGGAAAATAAGAAGGTCAGAGACCACGATCATTACACGGGTCTGTATCGTGGTCCAGCTCACAGCAAGTGTAATTTAAAATATCGAGATGCCATTTTCTATCCAGTGATATTTCACAATCTCTCGGGTTATAACAGTCATCTGTTTGTGAAAAATCTCGGCACCTCCCACAAAGAATTAAATTGCATCGTGAACATCGAAGAAAGAGACATTTCATTCACAAATGGAAGGTCATGGAGAAGAAAAGAGTAATCGACGGAGAGGCGTTGAAAGAAAAAACGAAATCCATTCATAGAAGCATACATTTCATCGACAGTTTTAAATTCATGTCGACCGCTCTGGAAAAATTAGTTGATAACATGAGCAAGGATAAATTTAAAATCATGAGTGAACATTTTGGAGAATGAGTAGACGTCATGTTGAGGAAAGGAGTCTATCCTTACGATTACATGAGCGATCTAAAGAGATTCGACGACACCGCACTACCTTCGAAAGAAGATTTTTATTCAAAATTATATGAATCCGACATTTCCGATGAGAGTTACGAATATGCCAAAAACGTGTGGAAATCATTCAATATGAAAACCATGTAAGATTATCATGATCTCTATCTGAAGACTGACGTTCTGCTCTTGGCAGACGTGTTCGAAAATTTTCGAGACGTCTGTCATCGAAACTACGATCTGGATCCGGCTTGGTATTTCACCGCACCTGGTCTGGCGTGGGATGCTCTGTTGAAGACCACCGAAGTCCAATTGGAATTATTATCCGACGTGGACATGTTGCTCATGTTCGAAAGAGCTACGAGAGGTGGTGTCTTGATGATCTCCCACAGATATTCTGAAGCTAACAATCCCTACATGAAAGAAGGTTTCGATTCGAAACGGTCGAATAAATACATAGAGTATTGGGACGCTAATAATCTGTATGGTTGGGCTATGAGTCATCCTTTACCAATTGGAAATTTTGAATGGGTAATGGAACAGGAAGAGATGCAAAAATGGAGAGACTATCCTTGCATTTTAGAAGTCGATTTGAACTATCCGGAAGAATTACACGATCTACACAACGATTATCCGCTGGCTCCCGAATGAATGGAACCGAATGAAAGAGACGAGAAAAATCTCTTTCCCAATTTATTTAACAAATGTAACTACGTCATCTACAGTGAGAATTTGAAACAATACGTTGATTACGGGATGAAATTAGTCAACATACATCGCGTCATTCGATTCGACGAAGAGCCTTGGATGAAAAATACATTGATCTCAGCACGAATCTCAGAATTCGAGCTGAGAACGATTTCGAAAAAGATTTCTTCAAACTCATGAACAACTGCGTGTATGGTAAATCGATGGAAAACATCAGGAAGAGAACCGACGTTCGACTCGTCACGTCTGAAAAAAGAGCTAAAAAATTAGTACAAACACCGAACCATATTCAACAAAAATCTAGTGGCCATTCACATGCAAAAGACGCACCTGAAGTTCGACAAACCGTATTATCTCGGACCGATCATCTTAGATATCAGCAAGCGATTGATGTATGAGTTTCACTACGATTACGTCAAACGAAAATTTGGTGATAAAGCCAAACTACTGTTCACCGACATGGACAGTTTAGTTTACGAGATAGAGACGAAAGATGTCTACCGAGATATATCTCCAGACATGGCCACGTGGTTCGACACGAGCAATTATCCCGTCGATCACCCGTCCAACATTCAATCGAATGACAACAAGAAGGTGTTGGGTAAATTTAAGGACGAGAGCCGCGGTAAACAAATCCTCGAATTCGTGGGCTTGAGACCCAAACTGTATGCTTATCCTCTAGAAGATGAAGAGATCAAGAAGTGCAAAGGGGTTAAAGCGTGCGTGGTGAAGAAAAACATCTCTTTCCGAGAGTATAAAGATTGTCTGTTAGGAAGTGGTCCGGTGTATAAGACTATGAAATTGATTCGAAGCGAGAATCACGACTTGTATACCAAAATAGTCAACAAGATTTCGCTGACGGCCGACGACGATAAGAGATTCGTGTTAGACAATGAAATAAGCACTTTAGCACTCGGACATTGGACTTTGGATCTAATTTTAGACGATAGGATTTCAGATATGATTGAGGATGATAGGATTCCAGATATGATTAAGGATGATAGGATTCCAGAAAATCAAGAGTTATTAGACGGATTCCCAATTATGGAAGTCGAGGAATTAGACGGATTCAAGATTATGGAAGTCGATAGAGTTAGTTTAAAAAGAAAAAGAAAAAAAGAAAAAAATAATGTCATTTTAGTGAAATATAATAAAATAAATAAATTTTCAAAAAAAATATATGCATTTATGAATAAGAAAATAGAGATATCCATAGAAGGTGTCATCTTACCTAACGAACCCTTATCCAACATCGATCTGTCGTATGTGGCGAAGGATTTGAAAATCAAAGATTTTCTAGGCGTGTTTTCCAGAGATGCCTTGACGAAGAGAAGACCTCGACAATCGGAATGTGGAATTTTAAATCTAGACGATTTATCGGGTGAAGGCACTCACTTGGTGGCATGGTTCAAGAACGGGAAGAAGAAGAATTATTATTTCGCCAGCTACGGAATCTCACCGCCGAAAGAAATATTTCAACAAATCGATGGTTCGTTACAACACGGAACGAGTGCAATTGCCAGATCAAGTGTTTTGCGGTCACCAGTGTCTCTACGTTCTCAAGAGATGGTCTGAAGGAGATCGCTTTCAAGACATTCTCAATGATTTACATTATAGAGAGATGTGTTTTTTATATTATATATATAAAGGTAAAAAAATTATTTAAAAAATTTTAATCGAATAAAAACGAAAAATAAAAATAAGTGAAATAATTCATTTTTAATAAACTGCGTTCGAAATATATTTTTAAAACAAAAATCTCAAAACAACATGTCAGTTGATAAATTTGGTAGAAGTGACGACGAAAGTCAACCCAAAAAGAAGAGGAAGACGCTCCAAGTCAGTGATGGTTACAATGTTACTAACTTGGACGAATGTTACAGTCGGAGATACGAACCTCGAGAGGAACCTTTGAACATGAATGATAAGAAGCTCTACAATCTTCCTGAGCTAATAGATCTCGCAGATGCTGCGACTAAAAAATACATCGACAGGGGAAACGCAGATTTCGAAGGAATCATGCTAGATAATTATGTGGATAAAGCCATGACCGACGATCTCGATCTGAAATCTAAACGTTTGGTGAACGTCGTGAATCCCATAGATCCTACTGATGCCGCAACCAAGAAATACACTGACGACTCTCATGCGCGATTCAGCGAACATCTGAGAAATAGATACGTTCAGAAAATGATGCACTTGGAATTGAACACCAATTCTAACAAGATAACGAACGTAGCCACTCCCACGAATCCCAAGGACGTGGCGACCAAACACTATGTAGATCTGGAACAGAGAAAGTCTGACAAACGAGAAATGAAATCGGATCTGAATGCGGGATTCAACAAGATGTTGAATCTGTCGAAGGTCGATGACATGGATGCGGACTCAACCACAGTCAACAAGGGCTACGTAGATTCTGCTGTGATACGATCACAAGAATACGTAGAATCACAAGTGGATGATCTCTACCTGAACAAACAATCTGGCGGAACCATGGAGGGTGGTATCAACATGAACAGTGAGAATTTATTCAGTCTCAATCACGATCCCGAATTCGATTCCAGCGCAGTCAGCAGGAAGTACGTAGATGACAACTCGGTCTGGAGAAAGGGCGACATCATGGAAGGTAAACTAGACATGTGTGGACACGCACTCACGAATCTACCGGATCCCTTGAACATGACGGATGCCTGCACCCTGATTTCGGTGGTGGAAAGAGTCAAATATACTAGACAATTGATCACCGTGTGGGCTGAGGAGGCCGGCACATTAGAGGAGGGAAAAACCCAGTGGTCTTTCGGAAATGGAGGTAGTGGATCAAAACATGGTCAGGTGGGATATTCCATGCCGTTAGGAGGTGAAATCATTCGAATGAGTCTGGCTTCCTCGGATTTGAATAACAGAGCGTTCGTCAATCTCGTGGTGAATGGAGTAGAGAGTGATAAGAAATACAGTGTCGAAAAGACTGAGAATCAACACGCGAATGTTAGCACGTTCGGCACGCCTCTCAAAGTGAATGCCGGAGACAGGATTAATTTCGTTACGAAAACCAATAATCCCGAGGCCGTTACTTCCATGGTGAGTCTACTGATCAAACTAGATCCCTTTAACAAACAGTGAATGCGTGGAAATAATTAATTTAAAAAAACAATGTGTGATTATTAAAAACAAAAAAAAAAGTAATGAGATTTAGAAAGATGTTCAGTCTCTCTAGATCTCATTACTTTTATTTTTTTTTTGTTTTTAATAATTACTCATTACTTTTTTTATTTTGTTTTTATTTTTTTTTTCACACACGTCTCTCATCGAATGATCTATATTGTAATCGAATTGTAATTCTCTGTCTGACAGGACCAGAGTGAAAGCTTCGGTTTTTCTCAGCACGATCGAATTGCATCTTGATCTGAATGTCTAAGAAGCTACTCTTGAGTCGTTCACTCTGTTTACTGACGTCGAATACGAACATGGGATACATCGACTTGTATTCGCCGGGAGATATGTTAGGGTTGCTCATCAATTCGTCTAGACCGTGATACTTTTTTCTAAAATCAGCGGCGTCGCCGTACAGTCTGCAGAAATCGTTCTTGTCGAACGACGCATTGTAATCGATTGCTGGATATCTCGTGGCGTTCAGAAAAACTTGCATGTTTCTCAAATTGCAGTGATCGAACTGCGACGCATTCTTTTCCTGATACCCGTCCCTATCGGTCTGAAACGCAACCATGATGAAACGCGGTCTCTCAGAAGTGGATTTCACCATCAATCTCCAATCGAAGTGATTCGTGGAGAGTGGAATGCTAGCCATGTCGCACTGTCTCATTCTAAATCCCACGGGTAATTTACTCTTGGATTCTACGATCTTGTAGAGATGCGCTTTTTCCACGATCGAAGGCTCCACGTGCGGAACGAACCACAATATCTTGTGTAGAGTTATCTTACCCGCATCGGTCACGGGAGTCTCACTATCCCGTCATCATTTCCCTTTCGAATCAACGTCAGATTGTGTTTGAATCCATACATGATCTTGTTGTAATCGTCCGCGAATCCAAAGATGTGTTTCAAAGGTATCCTGAACAAAAACGTTCCTTTAGGTCTGGACGTCTTGATGACGTAGTCGAATATCGCGGCGGCGCCGGCGTTAGCAGGGCCGACGGTGTCTTTTACCCACAACTGATTAAGTCCTCTGGATTTCGAAAAATCATCCAGATACGTCAAGAGTCCGAACATCATGGTGGCCTGACCGGGATGAAACACAGATTCTATCTCTTGTCCGGATAGCATGTATTTTATATTACTGAATAGATGCATGATGCCATTATTGGCTAGAGTAACCCTGTCATCGTCGGCGTAGTTGCTCCCATCTTCCTTGCTGAGACGTCCCTGCACCACTATGTAACTCTCGCTAGGATGGACAAATAGATCTTGAGTTTCGATGTTGATTCTTATCTCCCCCGCATTGTTCAAACTCGTTCCGGTTACCGGTTCGTATTCATGAACCTCATATTCTTGAATACTTTCATCTTCCACTATGCTTTGTGCTATATCTAGTATATTTGCCATTTTTGAAGGGTTTTTGTTTTTTGTTTATTAATTAGCTTGCTTTTTTTTAAAAATAGTCTTAATTATTTTTTATTATTATTTTTCTCTCCTATATATATATGTGTAAACAAGAAAATGTTAAAGAGAGTAAATAAAAAAAATTTTGTTTTCTTTATCAAAATTTTGTCTTCTGTAATTGTTGTTCGTAAAACTTTCCGATGATCTCTTCTCCATCCAAAGCTTCGATTTCGTAAGTCACCTGATCGGTGTGAAATATTTTGATTATCAGGAAGATTTCCGAGGTCCATCGAGGAGTATAACCCTTTTCAAAGTGCTTCTTATAAGCGTAGATTCTCACTCGATCACCGACCGCAAATTTCGGCGTTCTAGACTTTTTCCTAATCTTAGATCTCTTAGGATATAGATTCGCATAGACCCGTTTTTCATTTCGAGGATCTCTAGCTTCCACGGGAGCCATCTTGATCGATCTGTGTCGTGTGTTGTTGTAATCTTAGACCAGACCATTCAGAGCGTATATGTATTTCTTGGTCGAATTCGCCGTGAAGTATCTATGCATCTTTTCCTTCATCATTCGATTCCAGTGTTCCACCACCCTGGCTTTCTCTTCGTTTTCGATCGAGTAGAGGTCGACCAATCGATGAACGTGCTTGTTGTAGAATTCCTTCCCCTTATCCACCCACAATTTATTCGGTTTTCGAGAAGACGAGTCTAACACGCTCTTCAGAGCCGCGGTGACGCAAGGTCCCGATTTATTCTTCAAAGCTCTGATCCAACTGTATTTGGAAAACACGTCGATGACCGTCAATAGATATTTGACACCCTCGTTCCACCTCGAAAACGATCTCATGTCGACCAAGTCGGCAGACCAAATATCATCCAAACCCTTCACAAACACCCTTACACACGATGGGTTTGTGTAAATCCTCGGCTAATTCGCTCATCGATAATCGTTTCTTCTTCATTTCAGATGTGCTTTTTTTTTGAACGCCTCATCCGAATTGACGTTTTGCACCGATCAAATTACCGACCAGCGAACATTCTATCTTCTCTCTCCTGGTCGGATTCGATATACCTCTCAATTTCGCCAACATGCTTTTATCGCAGACGTCGTTGCGAGTCTTGGTGTCGGGATGTCCGGCATAGCATAGATCGTGATCATACGTGGCCACGTCCACCCTATTCACAGGTTTGCTCCAAGATTTAGGAGTCAGAGCGGCATTGAGTCTCTTGTTCAATTTCGTTCCAGGTCCCGTGAAACTGTGACCAGGCAGATGCATTTCGAAAGGTAGATTATTGTTCATTTTATTCACGATGCCATTACCTTTGCTCGCGTTCTTTTTTTTGACGAATCGAGTCTTGATAGAACCACACATGTCGCAAATTCCGCGAAGCATCTGTCTGTCGTTTTTAGTTCGTACTTCTTGAAAATAACTCGTCTCGGTAACTCTCTTACACTTTACGCAATACATTTTTTGAGAGTTATTTAAATTAATTTCGTTTTTATTTTATATATAAATTTAATATTTCTTTTTTAAAATTCTGTTCTTATTATATATATTTTTTTTTTCAATCCCTGCTTTTGAGTTCTATCATCCTACTGAATTCCTCCCTGGCCTCTTTCCTCCCCTTTTCCACGAGAGAATCCTTCATCTCTTCCTTCATGATCTGACGAGTCTTGATTCTCACAGCTTCTTTCGTGGCTTCATATTTCGTTTTCTCACCCAATATCGTGAAGTATTCTCCGTCCGATATCCTACCGTCTTTCAATGCCATCGAGATCATGTCAATCTTGGAGTCGGCAAAGACGCGAATCTTGTCGTGTTTCCTCGCCTTCAGATATAATTTCCTACTCAAAAAGTTTCCGAGCGTGCTAAGCAATCCAGCGGCGAGAGCCACTCCTTCTATGGTTAACACGATTGGAATACCGACCGCAGTCGACAACAATCCGATGCCGGCTGCGTGTAAACCCATGGAAATCGTGAAACGCGAATACTTCTTCTTGAGAAAATGACGAGAATCTCTCTCTTCAGTTAGATACGATTGGATTCTACTGATTTGATCGATGCGATACATCTCTCCTCTTTCTTTTTCTTCTAGCGACGGTGCCATCGGCAAAACGCCGTTCGGCTTCTCATCCTCGTCGTCATCTAACGTCGGATACAATTTATTTCTGGTTCTCATTTTTGTGTTTTTTCTTTCTTTCTAATATTAGATAAAAAATGTATGTGTGTATTTATTTTCATTTTCTATTCTCCCTTATTTATATCAACGAGAAAAACTTAGACGTATGCTTCATTGAACAATAATTTCATGATGCATCCCTTGTCTTCTAAAGTCAAACTTCTACGCGCCAATTTCAGTTCTTCCGAAACTGTGGGCTTGTCTCGACCCTTACAGAAGAGTAATCTCTTCCAAAACGTGATCACTTCGTCGATTTGAACGCGTTCGAACGCCGGTTCGAAATACTTGATGACCATCCCTTTCCATCGTCAGACACGAATGATTCTCATGATCGAGGTCTAGGTGATCCCGACATCCGACGCATCGTTCTAACAAGAGGCGACATAGCTGTTCGTCCACGCAGAATGCGTAAGCTCTCATCAGCGTTTTTAAAAGAAACCTTGCTCTAAAAGTCTGGGAAGCGTTCATGATTTACGTATTTTTTATTATCTATTCGATTTTATATATTTATTTTTTTTAAATAAACTACTTATTTATTTTTTTCTCTCCTATATATATCAGTCACTTTTTTTTATTTCCTTACTATTTTTATTTGAATGAAACAAATTCTACAAAGTGTTTTATTAAGATTTTATTTCACAAAATTCGCAGTGACAAAACATAAACGAACGATTTCCCCAGCGATTTCTTATTTTCTAAAACTCAATTTTTTCAATGTCATTCGTTTGAAACGAAAACCTTTCATTCACACCGAAACAAAACATGAATGTCTGTTATAACAGATTCAATTTTATAGTCGACTCTTTTGAACGAAAACCTTTCATTCACACCAAAACAAAAACATGAGTGTCTATTATGATAGAATTTATCGAATTCAATCTTATAGTCGACTCTATTGTGAGCCTCAAAAGCTGTTTGCCGATTCTGGGCCAGTGTCCCAGAATCGGCAAACCACCTTTCTGATGCTGTCTTAGAATCGGCAAAGCGTTTTTTCTCGCATTCACCAACGATAGATTGAAGGTCTAATCCACGATGGGAACGTCGAAAAAATTTTTTAAGAAAATGTACATGTACAATTTCGTACATTTTTCACTTTTTTGAGCGACGTGTTGAATCTACGCGTTCGCCAACGGATATTTGAACGTGAAAAGTGCGATCTGTGAGCCCCAAAAACAATAGCCGATTCTGGGACACCATGAAAAAAACGACATTTTTGTGAACGTGAAGGCGATTTAACACTGAATCCTATGAAGGTAAACGCACCATGTACGTGTACGTGTACGGTACATGTACAACGTGTCCTGGAATCGGCCTTTATTACCTACTGGGGTTAAATCGAAAAATTAAAAAAACAGGTATCTCCTAATTGTTTAAGCTCTATAACATACTAAAAAAATTTTAAAATCGGAAGAATTTTAATTTTTGACCCTATAACCCTCTATGACGATATCCAGAGTTCGACCATAACGGTTGGGAGTTTCCTGGGGTGGCACAACATTTTTTGATATGTTTTTTTTTGTGGAGATTATATTCCCACAATTTCGAAAGGCAAAGGTTATCCAACGCCGACGATATTAAAATTTATTATTTGAAATATCATTTTTTTTAATTTTTCAAAAAAATTCAACAAAACCATATCACGTGACCCCTCATTGAGCTCGTTCCAATGCGGGGTCACATGATATGGCTTTGTTGAAATATTTTGAAAAATTTAATATCTTCAACTGCTCAATTTGCATATTACACGGGCGGATGCGGGCGATTCGTTAGGTAAACGGTTATTTAAAATCAAGTTGAAAATAAAAGGTTTCGAAAAATATGTAAAATTGACATCGCTGGCACCGGGTCTCACAATTTGAAATGAGAAAAAGAAACTTCAAAATTACGAATAACCATAAATATGTATGGGAAGTTTCATAACTAGATCCTGTATAAATTCTTGAAAAACCATAGGCTACCACAAGCGTTGGGCTTTAAATTAAGAATGTGGGAAATGAGCTTAACTTCAAAGTGACCGAAAAAGCATCAAAATGGCGTTAAATCGAAAAATAATAAACAGCTCTCGCCTAATTTTTAGTGCTGTACAACACACGAAAACCTGCAAAAATCCTATGCATTTTAATTTTTTACCCTATGGCTCCTTTGACGTCACCTCCAAGTTCAACCATAAAGGTTGTGAATTTACTAGGACGGCCCCAAATTTTTAGCTTAACTTGACAAAGTCAAGATAAGCCATTGCCATCACGCGTGCGGAAGTCTGTAAGTCTGTGAGTTTATCAGTCTGTTCACATTTTCTTTAGTACAGGCTTCACAGCGTAGTTCTTGTCCAATCATCACGAAATTTCTAGATTTGTTTAGCACAGTCTACAGTTTGTATTTATAAAGCGATTTCATTGTAACTTGGAATGATAACTCGGTATGATGTCTAGATGACACTTTCGTATTTTGGTCACAATCGGTCAGCCGTTACCGCCGCCTTGTCACGTGATCTAGATTCCTTTAGCACTGTCCACAGGTTGTTTTTATGAAAGGATTTCATTGTAACTTGGTAGGATAACTTGGTATGATATCTAGATGAGAGTCCCATTTTGGTCGCGATCGGTCAACCGTGACTGCCGGACCGGCACATCACCTGGATTCCTTTAGCAAAGTCTACGAGTCATATTTATGAAGGGATTTCATTGTAACTTGATAAGATGACTTGTTTTGGAATGATTTTACTGTAATTTGGTTAGGTTAAACATATTTTTATTTGCTAAAAATAGTTTGCAAATTGGGATAGGGGGGCAGTTGTTTTCCACTTAGTGTAACCTCCGCTCCCTTAACATGATACAAAAAATCAATACAATGGGTAAACAAACAAATAGGAGAAATGTAAAAAAAATATATACAAGAAAATCTAACTTCGAAATAAAAGAGAGTCTGAGAGAGAGAGAGAGAGAGAGAGAGAGAGAGAGAGAGAGAGAGAGAAGAGAGAGAGAGAGAGAGAGAGAGAGAGAGAGGAGATAGAGAGAGAGAGAGAGAGAGAGAGAGAGAGAGAGAGAGAAATGTGATTGATTGATTGTTAATTGACTGATGTCCCTTTCGCACCTTGAGTCTGTCCCTGTCAATTTGATTTTCCACGCCGAGGGTCGCCCAGGCGCTGCACTGAGTGGTTGCACTTCCCATAACACTAAACTTCCGTTTCTACTATAGCTACCACTACTATTACTGCTACTACCACCATCATCACTGCTACTACTATAGATAATACTTTTCCTATCGCGCTCAAGTCTTACCACCGACATAGCACTCCTGCGGCGAATAAAAAAAAAAAATAATAATAATATATTAATTTCTGTAATCATCCATTGGTTACACTCTCGCCGCCACAAGGAGTCACAATGAATTGCATGTGTTAAACAGTACCTAGGATGGAAACTCATTATCGAATCTTCGAGTGTTACGAAGAAATTTTTGAACAAATTTTAAAAAGTGAGGTATTAGTTTTATGTTCTAAAAAGTGATCGCCGTGCAGTGAAATATCAACGGAGTTCAAATTAACATTAATTTCTAATAGTTTACCAATGGGAGCGTTGCGAGAGTCTGAATAAAAGGAACAAAAGAAATAGCGCTCTGCGCCCTCAGCAACAGCTGGACAATGGGGACAGTATGGAGATTCGGAGCTGTAACTGAGAAACTTATCAACTGTTCAAATCGCTACAGCCAGTTAGAATTCTGCTATGAATAATGTTGTATTTTCTGACACCACATGAGAAGTATCCTGGAGGTCTCCCTTCAGGCGATGATATGAGTTTTTTTAAATTGATTTAAGTGCACTGCTGTTTCATATGGACTCTGGTAGACTATTCCATGTTCCTGTACACGAGGGGGAAAATGATCGTTTGACTAGCTCTGTTCGCATGCAATAAGGCATACATTTTTCCGAATTTCGATGGTTATAGCCACAAACTCTTGGTAGTAGTAATTCGTGGAGATAATCGGGCATATCGTTGTTTACGATTTTGTAGAAGGTACACATCTTTTGCACGTCTCTTCTTGTTTCGAGACTGTCTCACCCAGCTTCAGTCAAAAGGCGATCTCGCGATACTGTTCTCGTCAGGCCTGATACGATTTGTGCGGCATCACAGTGAATATCCTCTAGACGCTTCATCAAATATTCAGGAGCACTGCACCACACCGAACTCCCATATTCCAATATTGGAAAAGAAGGCATTATACATCTCACTCAAAATCTGTCGATTGAAAATATGCTTTAGTTTTCTTAACTATGAAAGTTTAACACAGGCTTTTGACAAATGTCGTCAATATGAGCTTCCCAGCCCAAGTTGGATTGGATGGATAACTCCAAGTGTTTGTGGACGGCAACGAAGTGAAGTGTTTCGCTGTCGAACAAAACACTTGGAATAATGACATCCCTATTGAGTGTAAACAACACAGCGTTGGTTTTTTAGCATTAAATGTTAAATCGGCCCATTTATGGATTCTTTGGAGTTCGATGTTCCTTTTTGACTCAATACTCTGAATGTCAATAGATGATTCGGTCAGACAGGTAAATTGGTAGACATACGTTAACTGTGAGGGCCACATAAACCCACGCCTCAGTTCTTTAGTACATTAATTATTCTTATTGAAAACATAGCATGTAGGGAACAGAAATTAACATATTCCCAATTATCACAATTCTTGTCTTATTTCAAAATCCTTTCATAAACACTGAACATTATCCTTTTCATCAAACACTAAACACAGTCAAGTTAAGCCACAGTGTCATTGACACTTCCATTAGACATAGTTTTTGTTGCAGATGAGATATACAAAAGTTGAAAGAGGGAGGCTTGATTTAGGCGTTGATATTAAAATATGAAAGAAAAAAAATTGGGTATTTTGTTGGCTGAAGGTGGAAAATAGAAAATCGGGCTATTACATTAAACGGAAAATCGTCGTTAACAAGTGTCTGAAATTTCGTGAGTGTAGATTAGAAACTCTGGAAATGACAGTTTGAATAAAAAAGCAAAACCAAAAATTGTGTAGTAAAAAAATTGGAAAAGAAAAACTTGAAAAAAAAAGTTGGCAATGAGCGACTTCAATTATTCCCTTAAGCGTCTGTGATATAAATTTAGTGTTATGATTTGTAGTCTTGGGAACAGGGCTGCCAGGAAATGAGATGGATGTACCCCGGCGTTGTTCACGCCATATCTCCGGTATCTGACGTCGGGTGTTCAAAATGTTTCCAACTGTGTGTTCAGGACCATGAATACTAAATGGTGACATGGTAAAACGTTCAGAAATTGGACTTAAATGTTCACGTTTTTTTGCATATCCATCACATTTGATGTCCTGGCGTTCAGTTTGTTGCGTCAATGAGCATACGGAATTTTCTTAAAAATCATTTTGGTCATCTACAGGGATGTGTGTTTAGTTTCTATATGGGTATCTTTTGTCGTAGGAATGATACAAAATTAGGCGGGGTATAAAAAAAGATAAAGTGACGTAAAAACATATAACATAAGTTATTGTGATGAGTTGACGGTAACATGGTCTGAGGTTTGCGGCTCGGAGCTTATGTCCAACCAAGACGCGAAGCGTCGAGGTTGAACATACGCCCCGAGCCGCAAACCTCAAACCAATTTTACCGTCAACTTATCACAATAACGTATATGTTGCAATAAGACACTACCCATAGCCCAAAATCTACATTGTGAAACACGAGAGGTTTATTTACTAAACCTGTGATCGTTAAAAGTTGCCGTCTGCAAGGCAACTTTTAACGATCACAGGTTTAGTAAATAAACCTCTCGTGAACCCACGACGGCACTGGCTAAATGATCAATAAACCAGATAAACTCATTCCTTCTTAGTTCAAATCGTAAATCGGTTTGTAATTTAAACAACACTTTATCCGGAACACCGTTTGCTGCACGTGTGAAAAATCCAGAAAAATGAAGCGACTTGCTGGTCACTCCATTGATGAAGCAATTACGAACCGGGCGACGTCGTTTGACATATTTCGCGTTGTGACGTCAGACGGTAACATTTGTCACTTGAGCCGTAAACATAGAATATACTACGTGAGCTCTTGTCCAATCAGTGGAGGAGGGTTTTAGTCTAATTGGAACATGACGTTAAATCAAAAAAATAAAAAAAACAGCTACCTCTTTATTTTTTTAACTCGACAACATACTGGAATTTCATGTAAATGAGAAAAAGTGTAATATTTTCGACGTTGACGTCCTACCGTCATCCCAACGGCAGCCCAAGATGAATTGCTCGTCTGGTAAAAAGTAATTGCATTTTTAGATATGTTTTTTATACAGAATGCGGCAGCTATGTAACGTTCATATGTTCATTAAAAAACGTCAAATTGATGTTATTTTAGATAAAGGCCTAAAGGGCTAACATTGAAATTGTAACATATGCATTTAACAGAACCACTATGAAAGTAAACATGCGTGAAATGTCATAGCTGTGTCTTTTATTTATATGGAGCTGTGCATTATTGAAAACGGTGTTTCCTATGAAAAAATGTGCAATATATCCCCTAAATTTGAAGTGATGTAAATACGTCACAGAAAAACCAAACAATAGCTATATCCTATTTTTCGAGCTTGATTTTAATTTTGTACCTTATGACATACCTCTCACCCACCCCACCCCTGTCCTATCACGTCACCTCTCTCTAAGTTCGACCATAATGGTTGTGGATTTCCTAGGACGGCACCACATTTTCAGATATGGTTTTTGTTGCAGATGAGATAGACAAAGGTTGAAAGAGGGAGGCTTGATACAGGTGCTGATATTAAAAAAATGAAAAAAAAATAAATAAATTGGATCTTGTGTTGGATAAATGTGAAAAATCGAAAAAATTGGGCTTCATTACAGTAAAAGAAAAATCGTCGTTTACAAATGTCCTAAATTTCGTGAGTGTAGGTTGAAAAAAATTAAAAAAATAAAAGTAAAAAGGCTAACAATAGCTAGAAGGCATTTCAGCTTCGTGGAATGACTTGACGATACAATCCACCATTTATCCATTGACTTCACTGCCTTCGGTCTTTCAAGTTTCGAAACATACCACACGTTTTCTATTACACCCTGGTGTTGAGCGCTCTAAATACAAACGGAAAATACAAAAGCCCCACCCTATCACAAGTATGAACTATAAAATAATGTTTTGGTGGTTGACAAAGTAACCATCCGATGAGTGGGGGATCCCCTGCACGTGAAATAACCACAAAGGAAATGGAAAGATTAATATATTCAGTTATTCGTCTGTGAGGTATATACCATTTGACCAACCTAACGCCAAAACCGGCCAGCGCTATTCGCCAAAATCTTCATTATTTTTTTTTTTTTTTTTTTTTGGGGGGGGGGGGGGCTGTCTCAAACATATAGCTTAATACCCACATTGGAACGAGCTCTTTGAGCTCGTTCCAATGAGGGGGCATAAGCTATATTTTTGACACAATGAAAAAAATAGTTATTCAAGAATTTTGTTAGCAAGTGTTGTCTACCTTTCGTGTTGGGTAAAGGCTTTAGGTTTCAATATCCTCTTCCATTTATTAATGCACACCATTTATTACGTTTCGTAACAAATGGTCTTGAATTAAATGAGTTATGTCATTTTGCATTTTGCCTGAAGTATAAACTGAGATGGCTGGATCATTTACATAATTTTTGCACGAGAGAAGAAAACATTTAGTACGTTATGTGAGCCTTAACCAAAAAAAAATCAAATCTGAATCAATATTTGACGTGTTTATTTATTAGCTCGCCGAAGGGAGCTAAACTTATCACTTGCCGCCCGTCGTTCGTTGTCTGTCGTCCGTCGTCGTCCGTCTGGCGTCGTGAACATTTTTCATACGACTTCTCCTCTGAAACCGCTAGGTCGATTTGCTCGAAACTTGGTATGGATGTTCATTACCATATGTCAATTCAAGTTTGTTCAAATGACATGGACATGCCCACTTGGGGCTCCATGGGGGCATAACTCCGGTAGCACCCTTTGTATATTACAGAAATTACTAAAAAAATGATATTTGGTATACAGCATCATGGGGTGGATCTGATTCAAGTTTGTTCAAATCGGCCCCCTGGATTCATATTTGGGCTCACTATAGAAGCCCAAATTCGAACTTAGTGCATTTGAGGCAAATTTCTTAAAAAATCTTCTTCTCCAGATCCAGCAGGCAGAATCTTTTGATATTTGGTATGCAACATTGTGGGGTGGTTCTGATTCACGTTTGTTGAAATCGGCCCCCTGGGTTCGTATTTGGGCTCACTATAGAAGCCCAAATTCGAACTTAGTGCATTTGAGGCAAATTTCTTCAAAAATCTTCTTCTCCAGATCCAGTAGGCAGAATCTTTTGATATTTGGTAAGCAACATTGTGGGGTGGATCTGATTCACGTTTGTTGAAATCGGCCCCCTGGGTTCGTATTTGGGCTCAGTATAGGAGCCCAAATTTGAACTTAGTAAATTTCAGGCAAATTTCTTTAAAAATCTTCTTCTCAAGATTCAGCAGGCAGAATCTTTTGATATTGGGTGTGCAGCATGCTTAGTGGGTTAGATTCAAGTCTGTTCAAGCCAAGTCCCTGGGTTCATATTTGGGCTCACTGTGGTAGCCCGAATTATAACTTAGTTCAAAATGAGGAATTTTCTTTAAAAATCTTCTTCTTCAGATCCAGCAGTCAAAATGTTTTGATATTTGGTATGCAGCATCCTTAGGGGGTGAGATTCAAGTTTGTTCAAGCCATGTCCCTAGGTCCATATTTGGGCTCACTGTGGGAGCTTGAATTGTAACTTAGTTCGAAATGAGGAATTTTCTTAAAAAATCTTCTTCTTCAGATCCAGTAGTCGGAATGTTTTGATATGTGGTGTGTAGCATCCTTAGGGGGTGAGATTCAAGTTTGTTAAAGCCAATTCCCTGGGTCCATATTTGGGCTCCCTGTGCGAGCCCGAATTATAACTTAGTCAATATGAGGAATTTTTCTTTAAAAATCTTCTTTTCCAGATCCAGCAGATGAATGCTTTTGATATTTGGTATGCAGCATCCTTAGGGGGGTAAGATTCAAGTTTGTTCAAGCCATGTCCCTTGATACATAAAATTTGTCTCTAATGACTTCATTCCTTTGTAGTGTTGATGAACCATGTCTAGCTGAATGTGACCCCAAATACTTCTTTGAACCACTTTGGTCGGTTAGCGATTAAGGCTCCTTGGGGCCTCTTGTTTACTTATTTATTTATTGGAGTTTAACGACACTTTCGACAACCAGGGTCCCCTCATGTAGGACAGTTTTACGGGTGGTGAAAGCCGGAGTACCCGGAGAGAACCACCGAGCAATGGTGAGCTACTGTCAGACTCCCCAACGTACTAACTCCACACAATCCGGGTTATCATTGGTTGAAGACAGGTGCACCATCGTGCAGTAGAGGGCGCCACCGTACCCCCACGTGGGCACTCGAGATTAAGTGCCTTGCCCAAGGACACAACACAGTTACCGGGGTTGAACCGTGGACCTCTCAGTTTGAAGTTCAGTGCCGTAACCACTAATCTCCCGATAAATATGCACTATTTTATTAAGCTTCATAACAACTGAGTTTGAATTAATTGGGGTTTTTTTTAAATGATTTTTTCTCTCTTAAACAGTATTATTGCCATTTGTGGAACAAATTGTCCGTCTACGACCATTTTTTATAGCTGACAAATACCAAAATGTTAAACTCTTTTCTGCTTGTCATAAAGTCATTGTATTAAGTTTCATAACAATTAACCTTTTATTGAGATATGGTGAGTGTGGTTGCTCAGTGGTAGACTGTTGGGCTTCTATGCTAGAGTTCCCGAGTTCGACCCCCATCCGGGACGACCCGCATTGTGTCCTTGGGCAAGGCACTTTATCCCGGTTGCCTACACGGGGGCATGATGACGAGGTGTGCTAAGGTGTATTGCACGTCGATGGTGCACATGTCTTCAACTGCTGTAATCCTGCTTGAGCGGAGCTTGATCAGGGTTAGAATGTTGAGGAGCTGACAGTTGCTCGTCGATGCTCGATGATTCTCTCCGAGTACGCTGGCTTCCTCCACCCGTAAAACTGTCACTGTCACAAGTATGTGCATAAGTATGTGACCTTAAACCCAATAAATAAATTAACCTTTTATTGAGATATGGTAATATCCTCTGTTTGTCCTCTGCAGGTGGACAGTTTTAAAAACCATGATGTCTCTAGTATGTTAGTCGCTGCCTTTTTTTCCATACCAACAAAGAAAATCTGAAGTCAAATCACTGTTTTGGCGGTTCTTGCTTAGAAAGTGTTATTGCTAGGAATCGCGGTGGCTCATTGGTCAGAGCATTGGGCTTGAAAAAGAAAGACTATTCGATCCTGACATGCGCAATCTACATCGTGTCCTTATGCAAGACACTTCAACTCGATTGTCCACTCGCTGGCGCTATGTCCTGAGATGGTGGGCACGACACTGGGGCACTGACCTTCTCTCGGTTTTAACCCTGCTCTTTACTGATCAACAATTTGGGAAGTCCGGACATTACCCGCCGCTGTTCCATGGTTCTACCTATCCTGGTATTCCGGCTTGCTCCACCCGCACAACAGCTCGACACGATTTGACCCTGACTGATAAAAAGGTCATTAAACCTCTTTAAGCCTTTAGCGAACATGAAAGGCAGACAACACTTGCAAACAAAATTCTTGAATAACTATTTTATTTCATTCTTTTGCGTCAAAAAGATACATTATGACCCCTCATTGGAACGATCTCGACGAGCTCATTTCAATGAGGGGCCATAAGCTACGTTGTTAGACAAAAAATTAAAAAATATCGAAAATTGAATGGCGATTTTTGTTAATTTATATATGTATTGGGGTTTTAACGACACTTTCGATAGCCAGGGTCACCTCGTGTCGGACCACTTTACGGGTGGAGGAAGCCAGAGTACTCAGAGAGAATTGCCGAGCTACGGCGAGCAGCTATCAGACCCACAACGTACTAACTCACATGCAGGGTTAGCATTGGTTGAATACAAGTGCACCATCGACGTTCAATACGCATTAGTGCACAGCGAAGCCTTGCCCCCATGTGGGCATTCGGAATAAGTGCCTTGCCCAAGGACACAATGCATTTACCCCTGGCGGGGATCGAACCGTGGACCTTTTCGGTTTGAAATTCAATGCCGAAACCACCACACACCCGATTTTTGTGACAAGTGCTGTTTTCTGTCTATGGAGGGCGCTTTTGAAAATTAAAATTGCTGGCTATTTTGCATAATTTATGTATAAGAGAAAAACATGTTGAGTATGTTAGGTACATTAAGCTAGTTATTTTCCTTAGCAAAAGTATTCCAAATTCAAATCACCATTTGGAAGTTCTTGCTTGAAGAGTGTGATTTCTATTTTTGGAACAAAATGGTCGATTGAGACCATTTTAGCTTACTTGACTGAAAGTCAATTGGAGCGTAATTGATGGGTGTTTAAAGTCACATATTTATGCACAATGGCTAATCATGACCGTGACAGTTTTACGGGTGGAGGAAGCCGGAGTACCCGGAGAGAACCACCGAGCAACGGCGAGCAACTGCCAGCTCCCCAGCATACTAACTCCACACATGCAGGGTTAGCATTGGTTGAAGACAAGTGCACCATCGACGTGCAGTGCGCCTTAGTACACAACGCCACCGTGCCCCACGCGGACAATGGAGACGAAGTGTCTTGCCCAAGGACACAACGCGGTTGTCGCAGGTGGGATTCGAACCGAGGCCCTCTCGGCTTGCAGCCTGCACCACTCCCTACTGAGCCACCGCGCACCCCAATTGGAGCGTAAGTGATCACTTTCAGTTCATCGCCCGTCCGGCATGAACTTTTCATTATTGACTTCTCATCATAATCACTGGGCCAAATTGAACCAAACTTTATATGCATGTTCCTTATCATATGTCACGTTTGTTCGCATAATGTTGCCACGCTCACAGGGGACACCAGAAGGGGCATAATTCTGTTAGCACCCCGCATTTTTTTTTTTAAACTAACAAATCTTCAAAACCACCAATCATAATCTTTTGATACTTCGTACACAACATCTTTGGAAGGGACAGATTCAGGTTTGTTCGATACAAGTACCCGGGATCATATTTGGGCTCCATTGCAAGGTTCAGACTCCAGTTTGTTCAAATCAAGTCCCTAGTTTCATATTTGGGCTCCTTATGGGTAACCAGATTTTAACTTCGTGCAATATGAAGTAATTTATCTAAAAGTCTTTTTCTTTTGATCTACCAGTCAAAATCTCTTGATATTTGGTATACTGCCTCTTTGGAGGTTCCAGCTTGAAGTTTCTTCGAATCAAGTCACTGGAATGATATTTGGGCTCCCTGTAGAGGCCCAAATTTTAACTGAGTAATATGAGAAAAAGTTTAGAAAATCTTCCTCAGATCCACCAGTCAGAATCTTTTGATGATTGGTATAGAATACCCCTAGGTTCACAATTGTTCAAATCAAGTCCCGTGGTCCTATCTGGGCTCTCTATAGAAACTCGGAACTTTAACTTTGTGCAATATGAGGAATATTCTTTATAAATCATAATTTTCAGATCTACCAGTCAGAATGTTTTGATATCTGATATGCAGCATCCTGATGAGGTTCAAATTCAAATTTGTCCAAATCAAGTCCCTAGCTTTATATTTGGTATCCGTGCGGAAACCTGAATTTAACTTGGTGCAAAAGGAAGAAATGTATTTAAAAACTTTTTTCTTCTGATCTACCAGTCAAAATCTCTTGATATTTGGTATACACCATCTTTAGGGGTGGGGCACCTTGAAGGCTGATCAAATTAAGCCCCTGGAGTGCTATTTGGGCTCCCGTGGGAGCCCTTAATTTTAACTTAGTGTAATATGAGAAAAAATATTTTTAAATCTCCTCCAGATTCAACAGTCAGAATCTTCTGATGATTGGTATGTAGCATCCTGATTCAAGTTTGTTCAAATCATGTGCCTAAGGTCATATGTGGGGACGGAAATTCAAATTACTGCAATATGAGGAATATTCATTAACAATCATCTTCCTCAGATCTACCAGTCAGAATGATTTGATGTGCAGTATAGTTAGGAGGTTCAGATTGAAGTCATATGAGATTTCTTTGTGGGTGCCTGAATTTTAACTTGCAATATAAGGAGTATTCTTTAAAAACCTTTTTCAGATCTCCCAGTCAGAATCTTTTGATACTTGGTTTGTAGAATTCTAAGTGGAGTCCGATTCCAGTTTGTTCCAACAAAGTCCTTGAGTTCATTTTTGGGCTTCCTATGGCAACTTAAATTTTAACTTAGTGCAATATGGGGAAATGCCTTTCAAAATCTCCTTTAGATCCACCAGTCAAAATCTGTTAATATTTGAGATGCATCAACCTTGGGTGGTTCAGATTTTAGTTTGTTCAGCCAAGTCCCTTGGTTCATATTGAGCTTCGTGTGGGGTCCCAATTTTTAACTTAGTGCAATATAAGGACTATTCTTTTTAAAATCTTCATTTCATTTCATTTCATTTATTCACTTTTAACCATTTACATGGCGTAAAGCAAGTGTTAACACAGAGAAATTTTAATACATTACATGTCCGGGCAGTCCGTATATATACATGTGCTATACGTGTAACCTCTCCAGCGCTGTATGTCGATTGTTCATTGCATACGAAGTTCGAAATTAACGGGTACCGTGGAGTGTTGTCAACAGTACTCTCCCACAACCTCTTGGGGTTATGTGACCGTACTGTTGACACCCCCCCCCCCCCCTGCCTTGGACGAAAAGGTTCTTAATTTTCAGTGGGGAAGGCTGGAGGGGCCACACGAATGAGGTTTGCCGGAGAAGGTGTGTAAACTCCAGTCGTCTGATATATCGGGCTATGATATTTTATGTGTTCGGTGTGTGGGTTCGGTCAGTATTGCCTTGTGGTCAAGAACTTCGGTCGGCCGTATCATGCACGACGGCACTCAGTGAGCTCCCCCGTGCATGATACAATCGATTGCGTTCCAGTCCTACTAATAATTTTTAATTTCATTTATGGGTGTTATCGGAGATGGGCTGTAACGATGAGTAAAACAGGCATAATGATGCATGCAGGGCCGGGTCTCAAAATAAAATTTATTTGCTATTTTCTGACATTTCAGCATACAAAATATGTCCAATGTAAATTGTAGACACATAACATTTACCCGAGATCTCACCCTCGTGCACTACACACTTTTTACGAAATATGACCTGGAGAATTATCCTGGTCGCGAAAGGTTAGGTGTGTGCACGCATGCAGGAGGGTGAGCTCAGGGATGTTAGGTGTTTGATAATTAAGATTGATCTTTAGCCATACATGGCGCACACGAAAAGCAAACACGTATAAATATCTCAACATACATGTACACACGCGCGCACGTACACATGTATGCACGTGCACCCGCGCATGCGCATACGAGCACATCAGAGACATATATGTGTGCATGACAGTATACTTCCGTATACACCCATATCACGCATGTACCATACATTCACCTACACATAATCTAGGGTCACATTGAAATTGCTCTAGACCTTTGCGTGCGAATTTGCTCGTACTGGAGGGGGGGGGGGGGTCTGTTATTACTCTTAAGTAGGCGTTAAAAATGATTTCAGGTTTTTTACAAATTTGGAGAGGTTACAGATTTGCTTGATGTTTGTACTTGCAAATAGAGATTGGGCTTTATACATTCTCGGGTGTCGTCTATAATATGGTTTAATATATTTATTCCTCAGTTCCGTTAACTCGTCACAGACAAGGTCATAATGATATTCGTCACCAATATCGGACTGACACAGATTACATTTTCTTTGTGACATTTCAACTGCTGTCCAACTCCCTGTTTTAATCGGGAGTCGGTGGTTCTTGGTTCTAAACTGGGCGAGAGGGATAGCCAAAGATAGTGGTAATTTTCGGAGGTAATCTTCAAAGCCGAAGTTAATTTTTATCACCTTATAAAACATATACTTGTTTGACTTACACATGCTTGCTCGCCACTCCTGTAAGAAAATATCTTGTGATATTTCTTTAACGATATAATTAAATAATTTCCTGTTACTTATGCTCTGACTGATCCATATGTGGGTCATTCCTAACTTGTCTAGAAGGGAGGAGATATATCGTATCCAGGGGCTCGTGTAAAACCCGTGCAAGTGGTTTAGGTACAGGATTGAATAAAGGGAGGTGGAAAATTTGTTTTCTTTTCCGGACACTAATTGGGCCCAGAAATTCAGCATCCGAATTTTAGTCTTCACGTCGATGGGTATCAACCCCAGTTCGCCATATATAAAATTATTTCCAGTTGATTTTTTCAGTTTTAAAATAAATTTAAAGAACCATAGTTCGAGTTTCTGTAACGGTGCAATATTTTCACAGCCCCAAATTTCACAACCGTAAGTTAAGATCGGAAGTATTGATTTTTCATACATTTCACAGACAACGTCGACAGTCAGTTGATTTTGTCGGACTTTACTTATTAAAGAGAACATTGCCCTTTTCGCTTCAGCGCATCTAATTTTTATTTCATCAGAAAATTTGCCTGTTTTAGAAAAAGTTACCCCTAAATATTTAAAATTTTTAAACATTTCGATTGCAGCTCCTCCTAAATAAAATTTATCATTTTTCCCAGCCCGAGCCCCGAATTTTATTATTTTTGTTTTGCTTAGGTTAACCTCAAGTTTCCATTTTAAACAGTATTCGTAAAATATATCCAATGTATATTGTAGATCCTTACTATTTGTGGATAAAAGAACAGTGTCGTCATCATATAATAGCACGAGGAGCTCTAGGTAAAATTGGGCACTGTCATGGGGAGTGGGGTGTGCAATTTTTAACCCATTACAGCTGTTGTCGTACAGGAATTTTTCCAAGTCATTTAGGAACAGGGAAAAAAGTATCGGCGATAAATTTTCGCCTTGCCTTACCCCTACGAGGCTTGGAATATATTCACTTATTTGTCCACCAATCATAACAGTAGACTTAATATCGCTGTACATGTTTTTAATTTTTCGTAGTATTTTTCCTTCTATGTGTAAGTCGGTTAGTTTTTTCCATAGTGCCGCACGCCAGACCATATCGAAAGCCTTTGAGAAGTCTATAAAAGCACAGTAAAGGTTTTTTTTATTCAGGCGTAGTAGCTCCCGTATAGCTCTCAGTGAAAATATGTGATCAATTGTGGAGTATTCTTTTCTGAATCCTGCTTGTGATTCGCTTAAAATATTGTTTTCTTCAAGGAAAATATTTACTCGTGTAGTTAGAATACTTGTGAATAACTTTGATATGTTGCTCAGTAACGTAATTTTACGGTAATTTTCAGGGTGAAGGGGGGTGCCTTTCTTTTTGTATATTGGTTTAATAATCCCAATTGTCCAGTCAAATGGAAGAATTCCTGTGTTCAAAATTAAATTGAAAAACCTCACATAAATTTTCCTAAATTTAGAGAACGTTGATTTAATGTACTCGTTACTTACTCAATCATACCCAGGGGCTTTTCCATTTTTAAGTCTTTTGACAACATTTTCGATCTCTTCCTCTGTAATATTGTCGTTAAGTACGGTTCTATCAATGCTGTCTAATGGGTTTAAGGTGAGGCGAACCGTATCTTCCTCTTCCGCGGGAGTAATAGCGATATCGTTTTCTAGCGTTTTATAATAGTTATAGAACTCACCTATAGAAGGTATTTTATCCTCACATTTCCTATCGTGTAAATTTTTAATTATGCTCCAGAATTCCTTACTGTTATGTTTCTGAGTACGACGCAGTTTATTTCTTATTTGGCTGTTAAGTAGTAGTTTACTTTTTCGAAGCGCAATTTTATATTTTTGTCTGCACTGGAGTAACATATTTTTGTTATTCACACATGGGTACATCCTATAGTTTTTCCTCGCTCTCCTTAAATCTGTTCTTGCCCTAACACAGTCGTTATAAAACCATAGTTTCTTTTTAGGGCTAGTCTTTTGGGCTTTATTTCGAGTGAGGTCTCTTTTTTCTTTCACGCCAAATGTTTCCCTGCCAGTTGCCAAATATATATTACATAGGTCTTTGTTTACTTCCTCCACTTCGCGTCGGTTGGGATTTTCGGTCATTTCAAGGGCCGCCAGTTTAGTTTCTAATTTTTCGATATCTGATTCTTTTACATTTTCTTGAAATTCGGTTATTCTGTTGGGATCCCATTTAGGCAAGTTCATATCCTTGTCTGTGACACATGAATTGACTTGATATTCACCCGTGTTGTTTCTTATTTCGCTATGCGGAACTAAGGTACCGTTATCACATGTCGCTGATTGTTCTGTATCGTAAACACATTTTGGATGCGTAAATGCGATACCGTTATCCCGTGTCACTGATTGTTTTGCATCGTAAACACAATAATTTGTTTGTACAGCGGGGCAATCAATTGTGAAAACAACTGGGCAGTGGATATCTGAAAACAATTCGTTAAAGTCTTCCACCATAAAATCGGTCCAGCATTCCGTGAACTCAGGGGTACAGAGTAAGTAATCAACAATACTAACTCCCTTACAAGTGGTTGCACCTACATTTTTATCCCCTCCAAATCTACCATTAACAATGAGGAGATTATTGCTTCTGCATAAATCAAGTAGTCTTCTACCATGGTTGTTTGTGGTTTCATCCGTGGATATTCTGTCAACGGACCAAAGGGGGAGATGGGCGATTTTCTCTTTCGCGTCATCGGACAGGTCATCGAGGTTTCCAATTCGTGAATTAAAATCGCCCATCAACGCTATGATAGTTGTTCTGTTAAATTTGTCCAATATGGATACATGTAATTTGTCATGTTGGTCCCCAGAATCATACTTTGATCCTTCGAAGGGTAAGTAAATATTTCCAAATATAGCCTCAAATTTTCCTACAGAGAATTTCAACCACTGGATATTTTCGTCGTCTTCAGGGATAATCGAGAAAAAAAAATTTGAATTGTTTCTTTACTGCTGTACATTCACAATTCTTTTGTAACATAGTACTGACACCCTTAGTATGGTGAGATTCAAGTTTGTTCAATTCAAATCCCTGGGCTCATGTTTGAACTCCCTATGGAAACTCGAATTTTAATTTAATGCAGCATGAGGAATATTCTTCAAAAATCTTCTTTAGATCCACCAGACAGAATATTTTAATATTTGGCATTTAACATTACTGTGACTCCAAGATTAAAGTTTGTTCAAAGTATTACTCTTGGCTGATTTTGATGGGCAACAGAGGGGTTTGAATTTAACACAGAACCCGGTGGAGAATTTACTATTTGTTTAAATGAACTGTGGCAAGAACGACTGAGCTTGTAAACTTGAGTTGAATGTAAATGTGAGTACATAAGATTAATGTTTTTTTTTCAAATGGAGCTCTGCGAGTTCACTTGAGGCCTGAAGAGGGGGAGGAGGAAGCGGGTCCATTGCACAATTTTGTTTGCCTGAGAACAAGATTAGGAGGATTTCGATTGATTTAAATACAAAAACTTTCACCCTTGGTTGGGGGGGGGGGGGGGGTGGTGGGGGTGTAATGATTGGGGATGAATCAACTGGGTGATTCTTTTTGTTTTTGCTTCCTAATGAGTTTTGAAGGGGTTTGAGTGATTTTATGCAAAAAAGGGGAAAATCCAATTCACCAAACAGGCCCTTCTCCCGCCACCCACTCCCCTAGCTAAATAGATTAATTATATTAACATGTAGATGCTGAATGTGACCATAAATCCTTCTATAAACAATTTTATCAGGTTAGCGGTTAAGGTCTCTTTGGGGGCCTCTTGTTTCCTCTATTAAGTTGCATAATAATTGGCCCCGAATAAATTAAAATTGAATTTTGGTGATTTTTTTCAACTAAAGTCAAATGTTGTATGTCAACACAAGTACACCCTTTATAATTTGCAATAAAAACAATTGCAGCTACCGGTAATATTAACCTTCTACGACGGTGGCTGAAATACGAAATTTAGGTTCTTTTTCCAAGACATAATCCGATTTTTTAGAAATTTTAGTAGAACTCATGAATAGTTAAAAACACATATAATTGATTTTGAATAACTTACATTTTGTTTTCTGGAAAAAGGATGAACAAATGGAATTTTGCCGTGGGAGTCTAAATGGAATTTTGCCATTAGAGTATTAACCCTACAGTCTGGCTACTGAATTTTGTACTTTGTTGGACACAAACGGAGAGATGCATTCCTCGAAAATAATGACCGTACCTGTGAGTCTTCTCTTGTGGTGTTCATTTCATGTTTTTCTGGGGCTTTTTCGCGAATTTCATTTTTCTGTTGTTTTGGACCTGGAACGTCAGTAAACAAAAATCCTCTAGCACTCAAAGTTGACTAAAAACGATGCGTTCAGTGTTTTTGACGTCATCAACCAAAAAGTGCAAAATGCTGTGGTCATTCCGTGTTGATGTAATTTGCAATGCAGATGGATCTCAGATTTCTCGACAAGAAGTGTGATGATATTTTCCAAATATCTCTAACTGTTTCCGAAGTACGGGCACTTGGAATTTTGTGGTAACATCACTCCCGAAAAGTGTCCCGTTTTTCACTCTGCCTACAAGGTTCTCCCTGATAACCGATTTAAGTAATTTTTTTTTATTTTGAATGACAATTTGGTTATTTAACCCTTTACCTAACATGAAAAGCAGACGACACTTGCAAAAAAAATTCTTGAATAACTAATTTTTTTCATTTTTTGTCTCAAAAACATAGGTTATGACCCCTCGTTGGAACGAGCTCGACGAGCTCGTTCCAACGAGGGGTCATAACCTATGTTTTTGAGACAAAAAATGAAAAAAATAATGAAAAATAATTGGCGATTTTTGAGAATAGCGCTGGCCGGTTTTGGCCGTTACGTTAGGTAAAGGGTTAAATAGCGCTAAAGATATTTCCATTACGGTAGGTAAAGGGTTAAGGTGGCCAGCTAAAGCATTTGATTAATGAGTACAAATAGTTTTGAATTTAACAAATATATTTCTTTTAATACAGATTTCAGAAAAAGTCGTCTATTTAATGACATACCACAAAATGTGCTGCACATACTTCAATCACAAAATGTTACACAGAATGAGCATTCATACAGTATACTGGTGAAGGTAAGTCAGAGTTTTCTCTTTGCATAAAATATCTTGAGATCATGTTGATTGTTTTGTTAACTGACATCGCATTTTGACTATGTTCAAATCAAGTTACCCAACCCCGTAGAGAGTTGATGGGGGAAATGCCCTTAAATTTTGAAAAAAATGTATTAATAAACCGATACGTACAATGACTTGGTATTTGGGACTGAGCTTCCTTTTTGAGATGAAGAATAAAAAATGTTCAAAGTTCGCAGGGCAATATTTTCCTTTGTAATGGGAGGAGCAAGATTTTGGCCCGGCCCTATTTAACCAAATTTGAACTTGATTCGTGCCAAAAAAATTGTTGCTTCCCTGTGCGAACCTCAAAACTAAAACTACAAAAATATGTTCAATTTCCTTTTTATTTCTTCAGCCACAGGGAACAGAGAACTGTTATTAGGCCACCTGGGTGTAGCTTTAGGGGCCTTAAGTTAGCACTTTCCGTGCTTCGTCCGCCTGTGCGTTGTCCGACGTGAAATTTGCATTATCCTCATCTCATAAACTACTGGACCGAATTGAAGTAAATTTGATATGCGTGTTCCCTATCATATGGCAATTCAAGTTTGTTCAAATAAAGTTGCCATGCCAACGAGGGCTCCACAAGGGGCCTAACACTGTTAACACACAAAAAAATGTTATTTAAATACAAAAATCGTCTTCTCCAGAACTACCAATCAGTATTATTTTATAGTTGGTAAATTTGCTCAAAACACAAGAGTAGTCAGAACCCCTGCTTGTATATGCATGAACAGCGAAAAACGACACCACCATGGACGTCACAAACATGGTTACTAATATATATAATATCAAGAAGCCGTTTAACTCACTATTTTCCAACAATGCCAGCAAATTAGACGAGTTTAGATGTGAATATCGGAAATTCATCGCTTCGATGGCAATTTTTTTCCAATTAAAAACTGCAACTGTGCGCTGCAACAGTGAATACAAACCCCTTATTCAATTTTCCAAAAAATTCGGACAAGAAAAATGTATTATTGTTTTGAGAAAGCGAAGGAAATCAGGGGAAAGTAGGATATTCCGGTTCTCTGTCGAGCGATTCAGGTGCTCTACCGAGTGCATCTTGCCAATTCCGGTGCTCTCCCAAGAAAACAAAACCCTGATACTTGAACGAAATGAGCAATTGTGCGGCGCAATCCTCATCTAATTTATGAGTTTTTAGAATGCAATTTGTTCAGCGACGTTGTTGAAGACCTTCAATTCTGTTTTCATGCAGATATATTTCTTTGAAAGGCATTATCTTTATTTATAGAGCAGGAATCAAATTTAAATTGACCTTTGGCTAAAGGTGTCAGTATTTTCTTGCATGTTTAAGTAATGGGTAAAGAACGAGTCTGAGTTGAATGGTTTGTAGAAGCCATTCCGCCGAGGGCTGAAAGGCCCAAGACGGGTGGTTTCTCTAAGCGATTCAACGAAAGTAGTAGGCCACGTGGTTTTGAACCCCCATTTGCATGTTCTCATTGCATGTTGTCATCGTGGTGTGCATGCCCGGAACTGACGTCATGGGAAGTGATGTATTAGGGGTATGGCGCGTGACCGGCCATCTTGTCACATCAGAATTATAGCGCTACGTGGTCTCTAGTGCGCATGCGCACACGTGATTCTGAGGTGTTTAATTCTCCCGTAATCTCTGGAGATTTCTTTCCCGAACCATGCGGACCGACATTTTGTTTCAGGGAAATGCTTTTTGCACTCATCGAACAAGACGGGGTAGTTATGGCTGCAACAGTACTCTCTCCTGCTCGGAGGGCATTTTTGGTGCCAATTTTCCCCCATTTTCCATCGAATTAACAAAAAAAACTAAAATTGCCCAAAATCGCCCATTTAGGGCCGTTAAGCCATAGGTTCGTCCATGTGTGTAGCCATGAAACAAGCCAGTACCCATTCCTGATAACTGGCTATAAGGCCTTGCACGATGCCTCGATTACCCAAAGAGTCCTGAGAATTGTCCAAAATCGTCACGGGAACGACCATAACCGCAGGTTTGTAGCATCTCAAATGTATATTTCTATGTCCTTTCCCGCAAATATCAGTAAAATTAATGAGCTTCATCAGCACATGGACACATACCACCTGAAGCAATAGTCACACTACCACTGCACCTACGTCGATCCTACGCATCTACGTGAAAGGGCTACAGCTCGCATACACTTCCCTCAAACGCACACCCGACGAGAGGTCAAGTTCGAAGGTGACATCATGGATATTGGTGTGTTATAGGTATAACTTATATACTGATTTTTTTTCTGTGTTACGCAGGGGGAGTGTGCGGGGGGGGGGGGGGGGGGTCGTTAATTTTTTTTCCGGACACAAGGCGGGGGTGGGTCAGCGACTCTGCCTTGAAAGTTTTTCCTATGAGCTCTTATCTTCAAAATAAGTGATGCAAATCGATCAGGGAATGTGCAGTCATTTTACCACCACTCCATCTTCTCTGGGTTAATGGGGGAGGGGGCAGGGGGAGGGGGGTGTTAGCAGTACAGGATGGGGCTAGCAACATGGGTATGTGGTCAGACAGTCACCGTTCCTCATCACACCATCAGTGGTTCACGATTTTGAAAAAAAAGTTAAAGCAACTTAAATGAATTATCATTTATGTAATCTAAGATAAATGTAAAAAAATCTGATAATAAAAGGACTCTGCTCATAGACAGATTTCTCACCATGAATAGTAGATACCATATAGTGGCATTATGCATTTCCCAATGCGAAGGACTATTTTCACGGACTCTCATTGTGTAATTATGAATTTCAGTCATACACATTTATGAGCAAAATGCAAGATTGTTATTGTTCATTGAAGCCCTAGTCTTAGTGGGTAGCCTTCAAGCCAATTTCCTTCAATTTGTGATATACTGTCAGAAAAGGCTGAATTATCAAATATGCATGACATTATATCTTATTGATAAAGAGTTTATTGACAGTAGAACCTCTCTATCTTTATTGATAGAGAATTTATTAACAGGGATAATGATTTCCTGTTGACAAACTGTTTACACGATGGTTTAAACAATTTGTTAACAGGGAATCAGTTTTAGTTAATATGAATATCGGCCAGTTACCCCTGGACCATAGAGTATAGCACATGTTGAGGAAGATACTGGATGTCTGGAGAGAAACCTGGCATATGAGATCTGAAAACTATGCAAACACATATAAGACATCTGGCCGGGTTATTATCTTACAATAGAAATAAAAAATTAACTCCTTTTAAAATACACTAAAGCAATCTGCTGTAACAAAAAATAAAATTAAATCATAGAATAATGTGAGCTGGGATCATCTGAGCCAGAAAGGACATGCATGTGTATTATGTTTCAGTTAGATCAAGCTGAATGTTGCAGAAAACTACTAGGAAAGTGACTGTCCTGTCACTGGTCCTGTAACATACTTTAAGCAAATAGGTTTTGAGTCTCTGAGTTGAATGAACAGTCTCCAATATATTGCAGGATAACACTGACATTCATTGAGTAAAAGGTAATATTATATAAATCTGAAGTGCGTCACTCGACACATCAGAGCCCCAAAATACCAAGATATGGTAGACCTTTTCAACTCACATGATCACCATTTCTTTCTCGCTTTCTCATCTGACTTGCTGAGATGAAACAACTTTGTGGAATTATTGATAGTATATGAAACACGTCCTCAGACTGGGAAGCCAGATTGACTACATTTGAAACTAAGGGTGATTCTTTGGCAATGTGTGTGACACAAAACAAAAAAGCCACACCCCATAACCTCTTCGCCGTTTTACCCTAGCCGATATGAGTAGCGCTTCATTTGACTTTGGTGATGCAGTAAGAGAGAATTCCAACCATGTGGCCCATTTACTACCGAGGAGAAACCATTTGACTTTGGTGATGCAGTAAGAGAGAATCCCAACCATGTGGCCCATTTACTACCGAGGGGGAAAAACACCTGTAACGTGTGTGCCTTAAAGTATCATTTTATGTCACAAACATTACCCGTGGTTTTTCTCCTCGGTAGTAGTAAATGCGCCACATGGTTGGAATTTTTCTCTTACTGTCTGACCAAAGCTTACGAGCCGCTCCATCAAATGAAGCAATAGTCATATCAGCCAAGGTGCAACGGTGGAGACATCAAGAGGGATGGATTTCCTGTATCAAAGAACCACCCCTCATCACAATGACTATGGACAGGTTAACTGCCTCTACGATTTCTGCACTGGATAATGGATGGAAAGAAATCAGTAGAAATAGCAGCCAATACAGGGGTGAAACCAGGTAAAACATAAAAAATGTCAACATATTTCACACCTGTTCCCGCAGCACTTGTCTTAACACTGTTCGGGTAGAATTCCAGTATATGCTGTATACTCTCCTGATTGCCCATGTAGACACTGATTACCAGTTTCTGTGTGAAAGTTTGAATATATTCATAAACTTGCCATGAAATGGGACCAAATTCCAGTTGGCTGGTTGTGGGTAGATTAAATGTCGGGAGTGGTTACTGGGACAATACAAACCATGTTCCAGTAAAAATACCTGTTGAAATTGCCAATGAAAAACAGTTTTTAGGAGATTTACTTTAATTTCTTTTTTTCTTTTTTTTTTTGGGGGGGGGGGGGGGTACAAATTTTAATATGGCAAAACATTTTTTTTCCTTCAAAAAGGGGTGGATGGGTGCCCAAGAGTCGGAAAAAACGTGTTGCGCCTTGTGTCCGAATTTTTTTTCCTGATCCATTCCCCCCCCCCCCCCCCCCCCCCATGTTATGGCGTAGATTTGCGTCAGTTCCCAGCTTGAATGTACTTAAGGTAAGATACAAAATGACGTTCTAATCCATATGTATCATAGTATTATATTCACGACGAACTGTTTATTACCATTTTCTTGAATTTGGTATCAAATCAAATCATAGCTGATGTAATAGCCACGACCAGATTTCATGCCAAACTCAACAAAATGTGAAGCGCGTGCGTGCGTGCGTGCGTGCGTGCGTGCGTGCGGTTAAAAGATCGCACTGGCACAGAAATTTAATACTGAAACGTTTTTTTCTTTTAATATGCCGCCGAAAAATTGTTTTCATTTACTGAACCCTGATGGGTTTCAAACATGACAAAAAATTACATAAAATTGATTTAAACTAAGTGATGAGCTTAGGAACTGGTTAAACTGACTGGCAATAATTGATGTTATTCACTGATGGGCTCTAATTTAGTCCTTACAAGGATGTTACGCAAGCATTTGTTTTTCTTATAGGCGATGACAGGTCGAAGATTCAAAGGTTCATTTAATTTAGCATTGGTAAAATTGAATTCATCTTTTAACATTTTTGCTATTTCGATATTCATTCTGTTGTACGTTAAAGTGAAAGGAATGATGGACCTCCTTTCGCATTCGCCCTCTGATATGTTCATAACCAAATGGCCAGAGTGTTTGAAGCGTAATGATCCAAAAAGCTTCACGTTTTTTTTTAAATTCATCCGTTTCTTCTAATGTGTCTTTAATTGGTGGTTGTTCAATAGGATGGATTTCGAAATCGTTCAAAGAATGGCCAGGAAGGTTAAAATGTTGTGCTACTGGGGCATCAGCATTATGTTTTATATCCTGTTTGTATCTAGTAGCACGTTCTCGGAAAGGATTTTGACTTTGACCAACATACTGTTTCCGACAGCGCGTACATGTGATAAGGTAAATAATGTTTGGTGAATCACAAGGGAGGAGTTACGGATCTGATAATGATTTTACGTTTGTTCGGAGGAAAATTCCTCTTTCTGATCAGGCATAATAGTATGCAATCTATATCGAGGCTTTTTGCGGTTAAATACCGCGCCACTACCATTCTGCAACGGTCTGTTGTGTTCAATCTTCAGTGGTTAGAAATCGGTAGTTTCAGCTGGACTTTCGAGCTTTTTCAGGGTTTGGGATTTCAGGCCTCGCAAAAGGCGCAGCGAGTACCCTCTCGATCTGAGGGCGCCAAATAGGGTAGAACAAGCCTCATTGAAATTTACCTTATCACTTGAATTACGGTGGAAACGAATGAGTTGTGATTTGATGATACCTTTAAATGTATGTTGAGGATGAAATGATTTTGTGTGCAACAATTGATGTGAATCAGTTGGTTTAAAATATACTTTATAATCTAAATGACCGGACGCCTGAAATTGCTTGCCTTTTTACACGGTCACATCGAGAAAATCAACAGAATTTTCACTGATAGTAGCTTTCAATTTAATATTTGGATCATGATTGTTCAAAATTTCTAAAAATTCATCCAACTCTTCTTTTGAATGTTCCCAAATAATAAAAATGTCATCTAAATACCTGAGATATACGAGAGGATGCTTTGCACATTTGCTTAAGGCATTTTCCTCCCATTCCGCTAGATAAATGCTTGCAAAATTAGGACTGAATCTTTTGCCCATAGGACAACCCATTATTTGTAGAAAATATTCTCCATTGAATTGAAAGTCATTACCTTTTAAGCTCAGCTCTAAAAGATCCAGAATGTGTTCATCCGGGCGTTTCGCATCCGGATATTTTTCAAATGCATTTTTAACTGATTTAACACCTTTATCAATATCAATGTTCGTATACATACTGTCGATATCCAAAGTAGCCAGAATTGCATTTTTCGATATTTTCAATTTCGAAATTTTTGACAGGAAATCCTGTGTATTTTTTAGATAGCTCGGATGTCTATTTGCTATAGGTTTCAGATGATAATCAATTAATTCCGAGATCGCATAAGAGATTCCGAATTACAATCTGATACAATTGGCCTCCCGGGTGGAGTTAAGCCATCCGTCCATGAAGAACGGTCCTTGTGGATCTTTGGTAGGATATAAAATTGTCTTGTTTGAGCACTGAGCTTAGCTGTTAAATATTTCAAATGTTTTTTGGTAATGTGACCTTCGTCGAGGAGAAATTTTAAGATCTTATTGAATTTTTCGATATTACTAGGCCAAATAAGTGAATCTATTTTCTTATAATGTTTAGTATTGCTGAGTTGTCTCATGGCTTCCTTTATATAATTATCCCGAGATAGAACAACTACCGACCCACCTTTGTCGGCTGGTTTAATTACTAATTTCTTATTTTTTCGAAGTTTCGTGAGGACTCTCCGTCCACCAGCTGTTAAATTGTCTTTATCGGAGAATATGTTCATGCTGAACATCCTTTTGGATGATTCGTTTGCTAGCCTCAATAATTTCGGGATCTACTTCACTGGAGGTGACCAACCAGATGATTCTGTAAAAGGAAGTTTCCGACCGCTGGAGTTTCTAAAGCGGTCTGCTAATTTCATTTGCTTAAGAAAATTACAGTTGTATGATGGTAAATTTGTTTGGTTATCAGTTTTAGGCTTTGGTGCTGGTACAAAAGTTAAACCGCGATATAAAAGCGATTTCTCTTGGGTTGTTAGGTCATTGGTGCCAGACAGGTTAACCACATTAGTTCCTAATCCCACATCTGTCAGGCGGCTGTTACCTTTGCCTTTACTTAGTTTAAATTTAGGTGGTTCAACCAGTGATCGCACATAATATTGGCGGTTCTCGTGGTCCAATGGATTAAATCCTGAGCAACATCAAACTTCGCGTCATCAATTTCAGGTATAACGTTAACGCCCTTCACTTTCGGAATGGTTTCGTTGATGATGCTCAGGGTTCTCCTCTCAGCCTGGGGGAGTTTTTTCGAAAAGTTTAGTTCAGCGAAATAAATTTTTGCTGATCTAAACTTGACCCAGATATCGCTAAGCATATTCCGCAACTGCTTAACTACGAGATCAGAATTATCGTTTCGAGAATTCACGCCAATATTTAATAATATTTTTTGGGGACTGGACTGCCCCCTGTGCCCTTTAAACATAGAGCGCAGATGATTGAATTTGGCGCCGGGGTAACACTCCACCTGGATGTCCGGATGGGGATTTCGATCAATGCGTCCTAAATTTGAACTTCCAATCATAAGGATGTTTTTACAAACATCGGGGAGGCTCCAATTCCTTTTGTCAAAATTAACTCCGCTTTTATGCCGAAACTGGGAGAATTTAGAATCAAATGAGCGGCCCGAGTTGCGGCTCGGTGATTTGACTTTCTCTGAGTACGATATACTTGGATGAACCACACTAGAGGCAGGAGAAGGGGGAGAAGAAACAGAAGCAGGAGAGGAAACAGAAACAGAAGGAGGAGTTCTAGTGAGAGCACTAGGAGAACCAGAGAAGAAAGGCTGAGGAGGAGTAGGAGGTAGAGGAGCAAGACGAGGCGAGACAGCGTTACTCAATTTGCGAGCATCTTCAGTCACAATAATAATAACTCTTTGGCCAGCCGCTGATTTGTCGCGGTCCTCATAAGAGAAGGCCATCATTCCCCCTGCACCCCACCCCTCTTCCCCTCCTCTCCTCCCAGCATTCAGGACAGATATAAACTGCTTAATAGTGTCCCTCACTTCCTCTTTTTCAATTTCTTCAATAAGCATTCCTACCCTCTCCCTCGTGTCCCCCTTCAGCCATCTATCCTTTGTTTCTTCACCCCACTTCTGCATTATTCTTCCAGTAAATTTTATTCTATGAGGTATATACTGTGGGCATTCCAAGAGAAAATGTTCCAGGGTCTCCACTACTCCAGAGTGGCACATTTGGCATCCCTTTTCCCCATCTCTCCCAATTTTTCCCCGAAGCTCCAGTGATCTTGATCTCAGTTTGAACAGCAGTGACCCTCCAAAGGTGCCATCTAGGTACTTCTCAAAAGCTGGCTTTTCTTTATATTGTAACCCCTGCAGTGATCTTTTCACGCTAACCCCTGCTCGCCAGTTTCGATTGCAATCTTCCATGACTCTCTCTTTGACAAACCTTTTGCCTTCTTTCATTCCTACTTCTATGTTTGTGACCACTATAGAGTAATTGTCCATTAGTTCCCTCACATGTTTTGACCACCCCGTTTCTATATTAGAATTCCAAATGGTATCGAGCATCAATTTGCACCACCGGTTGTCAGGCAGGTTTCTCAAGTAGTTAAAGTAACACAGTTTTCCCAAATCTACCCTGTCCTTGACTTTCATCCACCCAAGCTCCCCCTTACTGCTTCCAAAGCTGCAGCTGCAGTAGTGATAAGGTAAATAATGTTTGGTGAATCACAATGAGGGGGTTACGGATCTGATAATGGTTTTTCGTTTGTTCGGAGGAAAAATCCTCTTTCTGATCAGGCATAAAAGTATGCAGTCTACAACGAGGCTTTTTGCAATTAAATACCGCGCCACTACCATTTTGCAGCGGTCTGTTGTGTTCAGTCTTCAGTGGTTAGAAATCGGTAGTTTCAGCTGGACTTTCGAGCTTTTTCAGGGTTTGGGATTTCAGGCTACGCAAAAGGCGCAGCGAGTACCCTCTCGATCTGAGGGCGCCAAATAGAGTAGAACAAGCCTCATTGAAATTCACCTTATCACTTGAATTGCGGTGGAAACGAATGAGCTGTGATTTGATGATACCTTTAAATGTATGTTGAGGATGAAATGATTTTGTGTGCAACAATTGATGTGAATCAGTTGGTTTAAAATATACTTTATAATCTAAATGACCGGGCGCCTGAAATTGCTTGCCTTTATACACGGTCACATCGAGAAAATCAACAGAATTTTCACTGATAGTAGCTTTCAATTTAATATTTGGATCGTGATTGTTCAAAATTTCTAAAAATTCATCAAAATCTTCTTTTGAATGTTCCCAAATAATAAAAATGTCATCTAAATACCTGAGATATACGAGAGGATGCTTTGCACATTTGCTTAAGGCATTTTCCTCCCATTCCGCTACATAAATGCTTGCAAAATTAGGACTGAATCTTTTGCCCATAGGACAACCCATTATTTGTAGAAAATATTCTCCATTGAATTGAAAGTCATTACCTTTTAAACTCAGCTCTAAAAGATCTAAAATTTGTTCATCCGGGCGTTTCGCATCCGGATATTTTTCAAATGCATTTTTAACTGATTTAACACCTTTATCAATATCAATGTTCGTATACATACTGTCGATATCCAAAGTACCCAGAATTGCATTTTTCGATATTTTCAATTTCGAAATTTTTGACAGGAAATCCTGTGTATTTTTTAGATAGCTCGGATGTCTATTTGCTATAGGTTTCAGATGATAATCAATTAATTCCGAGATCGCATAAGATTCCGAATTACAATCTGATACAATTGGCCTCCCGGGTGGAGTTAAGTCATCCGTCCATGAAGAACGGTCCTTGTGGATCTTTGGTAGGATATAAAATTGTTTTGTTTGAGCATTGAGCTTAGCTGTTAAATATTTCAATTGTTTTTTGGTAATGTGACCTTCGTCGAGGAGAAATTTTAAGATCTTATTGAATTTTTCGATATTACTAGGCCAAATAAGTGAATCTATTTTTTATAATGTTTAGTATTGCTGAGTTGTCTCATGGCTTCCTTTATATAATTATCCCGAGATAGAACAACTACCGACCCACCTTTGTCGGCTGGTTTAATTACTAATTTCTTATTTTTTCGAAGTTTCGTGAGGGCTCTCCCTTCACCAGCTGTTAAATTGTCTTTATCGGAGAGTATGTTTATGCTGAACACCTTTTGGAGGATTCGTTTGCTAGCCTCAATAATTTCGGGATCTACTTCACTATCTGAAGGTGACCAACCAGATGATTCTGTAAAAGGAAGTGCGTGCGTGCGTGCGTGCGTGCGTGCGTGCGTGCGTGCGTGCGTGCGTGCGTGCGTGCGTGCGTGCGTTGCGTGCGTGCGTGCGTGCGTGCGTGCGTGCGTGGTGCGTGCGTGCGTGCGTGCGTGCGTGCGTGCGTGCGTGCGTGCGTGCGTGCGTGCGTGCGTGCGTGCGTGCGTGCGTGCGTGCGTGCGTGCGTGCGTGCGTGCGTGCGTGCGTGCGTGCGTGAGAGAGAGAGAGAGAGAGAGAGAGAGGGGTGCTGATGTGGGCTTCAGCTTCGTGAACCGCCCCAGCAATAGTCATAACATTTTTTCAACATTTCGTGTGATGTCACGAATTTTGGATTGTCACAAATTTATTTCGCGAGGATCGAGGTAGTCCATTTGATATATCACAGGAATTTTAAGCTATGCCTAGGTATAGGCATGATCATAGCGGTGGTCCGAAATTGAGTAGCGACAAGGCAAAGTCCTGTGGGTGTATGGTTAAAGAGGCGAGGGTAATTTGAAATTTTCGCATTTGTTTTTTTGTATAAATTGTCTGATAATTAATGAAAAAAACACCTGTCTAAATTGGTATAGAACAGATCAGTAATTCCAAGTAAATAGCACACACAGACGAAAAAAGTAGAAATGTAACAGGTTTAGTAATAATTATTTTCAACGGATTTCACTGAAAATATGAGCACGAATGATGCAATGACTCAATTCTGTCACTGCGTGTACACAATAACTCCATATCACGGATCCCCCAAGAATCAGCACTTTACTCGGGAAGCCAAAGCGTATTGGGCTTGCAAACATCAAATTGGTCTTCCTAGAGAACCATTATCTGGCCAGTAATGTGATAATAATAACACTTTGGCCAGCCGCTGATTTGTCGCGGTTCTCGGACGAGAAGGCCATGGTCACCCCTGTACTCCCCACTGCCTCCCTATTCCCACGCTTCTCCTCTCCTCCCAACACTCGGAGACGAACTGCTTGATAATATCCCTTGTCCCATTCTTCCCAATCTCTCCGATTAGCATACTAACCCTCTCCTTTGAGTCTCCCCCTAACCACATGTCCTTCATTCTCCCATCCCACTTCCCCATTATACTCCCAGTGAATCTCATTCTTTTAGGCTGATACTGGGACTCAAAGACTCTGGGACTCAAAGATTTCTTTTCTAGTTTAGCATCTGACTGTCACCCACCTTTACAATACTTTACCTATACATTTGTTACAGGCAACGCTCAGTATTTATGTACAGACCGTTACAATACTTTATATGTACCTTTGTTATCAGGTCATTACCTAGATGTTTGTCATTGCTGTGTCACATACTATACATGTACATGTCTTTGTCTTGACAAGTTGAGCTACAGTGTCATTGGCACTTTCATTTTACCCTGGTTTGCCCCAACGTCCAGGTCCGAGATCTCCAATGAGTAGTTCTCTACTAGCTCCCTCACTTGGACCATCCATCCCGTTTTGATATTCGAGTTGAAAATTCTCAGGAACATTGCTTTACACCATCGGCTGTCGGGGAGATTTACCAAGTAATTAAGATAACCGAGCTTCAACAGGTCTATCCTGTCCTTAATCATCATCCACCCAAGCTCACCCCTGATTGCTTCTAGCGCTGCGGCATTACTCGACCCCATTATCCATCGGCCTGCATCGTTCTGCAGGATTTCCAAGCTCTTTACGGCCGTCTGGTTTAGGGGTACGACTTCCGTACCGTATGTTATACTTTGCAGCCCCACCATTTCCCAAATGGTTTTCCCCACGAAAACCTTATTGAAACTGTTTCTCCCTATAAGTTTCATTTGGTTAAGGATTCGCTTCCCCTTCAGAATCAATTTATTTGTGTGGTTCCGGTAGATGCCTCTTCCTGTAATGTTTATATTTACCCCCAAATACTCGTAATCACCTGTCTCTCCCACACTGAGAAGTTTGCTGCTCCCTTCCGGAATGCTGAACTCACCCACTCTCCACCTTCGAGTGGGGTCCACTTTGCGGCCCACAGGTATAATTTTGCTCTTGCTTTCATTAAGTTCGAGTCTCCATTTGCTCCCATATTTCCCAACAATTTCCAGCATTTTCGTTAGCCCCTCTTCGCTTTCTGACACTAGAACCATATCGTCTGCAAAAAATAGCCCTGGGATCTTCAAGTCCCCAACTGCTACCCCATCCTCGCTACGCAGGAGTTCATCTCCTAAACTTTTGATGTACAATTCAAACAGGATCGGCGAAAGGATACACCCCTGTTTTAGGCCTATCTCCATAGGCACACGTTTTGTTGTAATGTTCCCCAGACTAAGTTCACTCTGTACATCTTTATATAATGCTTTCATAATTCCAACAAACTCGCCTCCTAAGCCCATAGCCTCCAGCTTGCGCCACATACCTTCCCTCCATACTCTATCGTATGCCTTTTTGATATCCAAAAAGGCCATAAACATCTTTTTCTTTTTTGCTTTCGCGGATTCTATCATTTGGGATAGTGTGAAAAGATGGTCAGTAACTCTCCTTCCCTTCCTGAAGCCATTCTGGATTTCTCCTAAAAAAACCCTCTCCTCAATCACCTCCTCTGGTCTCCCATACAGGACTTTACAGAAAACCTTTCAAATGTTGCTACTGACAGAGATCCCTCGATAGTTATCCAAAACGTCTTTTTCCCCCTTTTTGTGAATAAATGTCACTTTACTTTCTCTCCACTCCTTTGGGACCTCTTGATTTTCTATGGCTAGATTGAATAGGGCAGTTAGGCTTTTCACGAGTTCCTCTCCCCCTTTTTGATAAACCTGTTAGGAATTTCATCCACTCCTCCCGCTTTTCCATCCCTTAATTTTGATATCACCTTTCGCACCTCCTCCGTTTTAATTTCGCTGCACACGAAGCTCGATAGGTTTTCCTCGACCTGATTCGGACACTCTGGTGGGCTCCCCATACCCCATCGCTTATCGTTTACCCTTTCCCAGTGCTTGATTAGTTCTGATGCGACTTGATCTTGCTCGTCTGTAACTCTGCCATCTACTTTAATACTCTGTGGGTTACTTCCTTTGTTACGTTTATTCACCCATTTCCAAAATACGTTCGAACTCGACCCCCTGTCGTTCTTATCGTCCTAATAAGACTGCTATTTCGTACTCTCCGATTATCGTCTTTAATCTTATTTACTTTATTTCGTGCTTGGTGGTATTCTTCCTTAGCAACTGTGGCTTCATTGCTTTCCGCCCCCTTAAGTTTTCTACTTCTCCCGTATGCAGCACATTTAGCTTTTCTTCCCTTTATGGCCCTTTTCAGTTCTTCGTTCACTCTGTACCCAAGTTCATGTGTTGGCACCCTGACCTTTCCTACACTTTCCTTCCCTGCCTCCACCAGACTCGCAACTATGACGTCGGCCATCTTCTGGACACTGCCCCTCTTGGGTACGTTTGCAAGCTTTGGTTTCAGTTTTTCATTGAACTTCGCCCAGTCAGCATCTTTTTTGAGTTCCCAAATCTCCTTAGAGCTTCCTTTGCTTTTTACTGGAGTTTTGGCCCTGGTCGTCACTGTAATCAAGTTGTGATCACTATCCACCTCCATTTTACCCTCATCATCCACTTCTACCCCTATCACCTCCCTCCATAAATTAATATCTGTGAGGATGTAGTCGATTATTGATTTTCTGTCGTTCCTCTCCCAGGTCCATTTCCCCTTACACCTCGCGTCCCTGTTCAGAATCTTCAGACCGAGCTCGTTTGTGAAGTTCAACAGCTTCCTTCCATTCCTGTTGACTTTATTGTGCCCACCCTCTATGCCTTCTTCATCATTACCTATGTGGCCATTAAAGTCACCCATCAGAATTATACCGAGCCCCTTGTTTTGTAATTCGGTGATATTGGACCTCAGTGTTGAGTATATCGAATCATTCCATTCGGGTTTGCTTCCCTCCACCGCACAATACACAACTCCAAGGGCAATACTTTTGTTTTTCAGACTGATTCTTACCCATCCACTTTCTTTCGATACCTCAGCCGGGGTGCTGATGTTTTCCAGGTCTGTGATCAGCGATGGTTTTAAATCCTCTTTAATGTACATGCCTACCCCTCCCCCTTTTTTCTGGCCTTCCGTTCGCCCTACACCTATCCATATGTACCCCCTTACTTGGTCTACCCGCTCCTCGTGTCTTACCCACGTTTCGCTTAAGCCCATGACGTCAAACTCCTCTGCCTCAATCAATGTAGTAATTTCACTTACTTTCCGGTGGAGACCCTGGATGTTGCTATAACCCACTTTCAGGGTGTCAAGGTTCATTGGCTTCCGCCTACTGGTCCCTTTATTATCTAGTCCCTGTATGTTTGTATATCCCACTTTGTGTACCTGTTCTTTCCTTGGGAAGCTATTCCTATTGATTTGGATTTTTGGTCCCTTTTCCTTATCCCCCTTGTCCCATTTTTTACACCTATGGTTCGTGACACAATTTCTGTGATTATTCCCCCCTTCACTGCCCCCCTCCCCTCCCTATACCAAAAAAGGCTCCACCACCTGCAACATATTTCTTCCTAAAACCTCTGTACCCCTTGGGCTAAGATGGAGACCATCCCTTCCATATAGGTCATTTCTGCCCCAAAACGATCCCCAATTGTCTACAAAGGGTATCCCAAGTTCCTTACAATACTCCCCCAGTTCCTCGTTGGTCCCAATGATCCGCGAATTACGCTCGCCCCCACCACCTAGTACTGGGAGAAGCCCCGAAACCACTACCTGTGCATTCTTGGCATTCAGTTGAGTTATTAAGTCCTTGTAAGTCTCAATAAGCTGAACTGATTTTCTCTCCCTGATATTGTTGGTCCCCACGTGTACAACAACCACCGGGTCTGGGCCTGACCCCTTTACTAATCCATCCACTCTGTCCCTTAGGTCCTCCACCCTAGCCCCAGGAAAGCACAAATTGGTCCTGCTGACACTGTCGGGCCCACACACCACCCTGTCCAACCCCCGCACTATACTACTCCCTGCAACCACCAACTGCCTCTTCCTGTCCTTTCCTGTCCTCTTTCCCGTCCTACTACCCCTGTTACCACCTCTGTCCCCACTGGGCCGGCTCGCAATCTTGCACTTCGCCACACTAACCCCCATGCCTACCGCCACCTCCACCTCTTCGGACCCAACCTGCTCCTCAGAATCCTCGAAATTACCTAATACATTGAATCTATTTTGGACACTGCACCCCACCTTCTGCCCACCCCCACTACAAGCTACCTTGTCCTCGTTTACCACCTTCCTAACCTTCCCTCTAACTCCTGCCCTGACAGACTCCACATGGTCATCGCTATCTCCCTCACTGTCCGATTCTATAAGAATACGCCTTTTCGCCCCCCGACTCACACTACTAGCCTGGGAATTTGACACTCTAGCCCCTACTTCTCCTCTACCCTCAACCCGACGCACCTTCCTATTCCCAAACGACCCACTATCCACGTCAAAAGTCCGTTTCCTACCACCCACCACCTTCCATCCCCCATCGAATGCCACCCTAACTGGGGTAACACCAGACTTTCCTGCCCTCCCCAGTTTCCCCCTCACCACCTGCACCTCTTCCTCCAACTTTACATGTGCTTCTAACAGCTGCATTAGCTCTACGCAGATGGCACACATCCCCAACTCCCCCAGCTCACACCCATCCACATACACCATATGGCAGTGCCTACACACATCCGACCGCTGGCCGTCCGTTGGTAACTCACTAGCAGTAGCACCCCCTGTGCTGGCCTCAACCATTCCCCCCACCTGGACACCTATACTAACAGTCTATGCCCTGCTGGTCTGAGCTTCTCGCGTCACGAAACACTTACCATCCATAGTCAAAATTAGAATGAGAAGCTTGAATGTTAAAAAGCGGTCGAACTCGTAAACAAAACAAACAAAACACCGAAAATGACCCGCGCGAAGATAGGGAACGCGCCACTGATATCCGATAAAGAAACTAAACAAAACACTAATATAACTATCTTTTATTAAAAATCACATCTACACAGCCCTAAAACAATATATATATATCTACAGAGCACCTGGAAGAAAAATATAGATACTTGAGCTAACTTTTGACAACTGAATCGAAATACTCCCTGTTGGTATGGATATGGACATCCACCAATGTGTTTTGATGATTTTCGAAAATTTTGTGGGTGATATAATACAATGGCGTATCTCGGGTGAGAGCACAGAGTTTTTCGGTGAACACTGAGCGCTCGAGAGAGAATCGAGTCCACTCGAGAGAGCACCGAAATAAAATCACAAAATGCCCAATTTTGTGCAGTTCTGCTTGTTATTTTTCGTGTTATCGACACATCTTTGTGCCACTTAATAGTAGGCCTAGTACATAATAATCCAAATTCACCGACCCCAAGCCCCTAAGCTGACCAGGGTAATGCAATATCACCATGCTGATATTTCTTTTTGAGAGAGCCTCTGCAGTTGCGTTTGGCCGTGAGGCGATTGCTTATATCGCAGAGTTCTTAGATGCGGTAACTATTCCCTTCGTCACTCAGTTCTGGATTTATATCCATTTATGCTTTAGCCATTATAAGCCACATCGAAGTACCTCTCAATAATCGTTGGCACATTGTAGTTTAGTACACAGCAAACGTTTAAACTTTATTGGTCCGATGTGAATGGTATTGGTAGTGTAGTGGTATCCAACGTGATAATGTCACTTACATTGAAGACCCAGGTCTCTGCAAAGCAGATTAGTCAAAAGTATCGAGTTGCGATGTCAGCAGTTTGGATTCCTCACTATAAGTGCGCTAAATAAACAAAGGGATTGAAGTCATTTCCCAAGCCGCTTGAGGGACATAAGGGTTGTCTACTGAAGACCGCCTGGTACCACATTCCTCCTCGTCTTGTAGAATAAAAAGTGAAAATAACAGTCAAGAGCCCCAAAATAATCTAAAACCATCCTTTGTGTCCAACATTAGTCAGTATAAAATTTGAAATAAACTAAAATCATATTTGGCAAAGAAATCAGTGTTGATCTAATCGTCACTGATATATGAATTTAATAAGATGCATTTTTATTCTGACGTTGCCAAATCGGACAAGGTCTGTGGTGACCTAAAGCTATAACCTCCAATCCCCACTGATAGAAATATTTACAAGTGTACTTCTTGCACCACCACTAAAAGCAGAATGCCAGGTTTTGAGAAAGATCATTACAAATTGTGCACATTTGCTTGCTCTGAAAAATGTGAACACAATGGTGTTATTTCTCCACTTGTAAATGTTGATGTTTAAGGCAAGTATCTAGAAGGGTTTGACCGAATACACCGAATAATTAAAATTGTTAAGAGACTTAAAAGTCTATTTACATTTTTACATTTTGATAATTACACTTAAAACGTTTGTATTCATTGCAAATTGAGAGTTACTAGCTTGTTAAAACCTGTTTAAAATGGTTTTCATCAGATTATAACTCTTCGATCCCCATTCATCAACGGTAATTTTCAATTTGAAAAAGTAATCGAAATCATCTAGTTTATTCCTTTTCCTGTATGTTTGTCTAGGGCCCTGCGAATCGGGAAATTTATGTTCGAATCGAATCTCGAATCGAATCGGGACTGATGTCGACATCGAATCGAATCTCGAATCGAATCGGGATAAACTCGAGAAATAATTATAACTGGCATTATCTTGTGCAGAGATGTCCGGAAAGCACTGCGAGAAGAGATCGTTGACATAACTTGACAACTTGGCGTTGTTTTAATTTTCTTTCTCGTTGAATGGCCATCCAGATGTTCACTTGGCCCGACAATAAATTCAAGACATAAATATGGACAAATTAAGGTGTTACTGCCCAGAGACATTTAAGACAAACCACTAAATTGAAACATGAGACTTAAAAGCACAAATGTAATACAAGTGGCACATTAATTCCCATGGGTTGAAGTCAGCTACAGCCGCTAACTTCAGGTACGTTAGCATGTCTAAATACATTATTGTTATGTTTGGTTGTTTTTGTATTATCAGAATTTGGGTCTTGTAGATTTCGGTCCGTTCTCAACTCAGTAACACAGTATACATCAAAAGCAGCGAAGGCGTTAAACTGTGTTAGTTTCTGCATTAGTTAACTCGAATAGTGACGCAGTGCTCATTCACACAAATTGCTTTTACTTCATTCCAACTTCCAAGTACCAACTCCGAACAATGCAAAGAAACTACAGAGGTTTTCCTCCCACAGTTTTCTAACATAATAATGGGAGCGCTCCAGGCGACATGTCTCCATTATTGTGTTAGAAGATTCCGGGACTGGGAGCAGGCCTTAGGCCCATAGCTGGATATTTCGGTTGTATAGATGGGCGTGAACAGGTTACAACTTGGACAGAGCCGCTGAGCAAACGGGATTCCGCGAATAACTCTCACACGAATTCCTGGAAATCTATAAATAGCGAATTTGCGGTGTGTGGTTTTCTGGGAATCTGAAACTGAAAGTGAAACGACAGAATTTTGCAATGAATTTGACTATTTTCCTGATAGAAACATTAAAACTAGAAGAGTTCGCTCCTTATTTCAACTGATGTCGACATTGTCGAACACTGATTCATTTTCCTCGAAGCTTCGTTTGACTAACGAATCGGCAAACTATTCGAGATCGATATACGAATACCAAAGCGATGTCGACATCGAATCGAATACTCGAAGCTTCGCAGGGCCCTATGTTTGTCTTTTTTCACTTCCATATATGTTTCCTTAGGCAAATCATTCTGGCTTTTATTTATTCCTTCGGCAAGTTAATTTATTTGTTGAGCCAAAGTAGCAATAGGTTTTGCTGCATAATCCAGTAATCCTCACCCCCCCCCCCCCCCCCCAACCACCCTACCATTCAATTTTGAAAAGTCCCATGATTCTTTTGTCGAAGGCTCCCCTGTCCCTGTAGCATTGAAATTGTATTCAGTTGTCTCCTCTTAATTTTGTTTGTGCATACTCATCCCGACAGGCGTCACAAACTTCAGAGGGTATCGATTGATGGGCTTGGCGATAGAATAGTTCCTTTGTCTGACTACTTCAAGGGAGAGTTTGGAAAGGGCTGTGCAAAGGCTGCACGTGTCCGATTCACAAAGTTCAAAATCCTTATTAAAATAAAAATTATCTAACAACCCACAGGAAAACTGGAGCATACGTAACTTTGTATATTGATATATGAAAAAAACCTATGTCATGAAGCAAGTCAAGTTTGATTCTAGTTTTGTTCATTTTGATTTTGTGTAGTTCAGGTAATAAGGTAGCTCACGTCTAGCACATCACCCGACACTAAACAAGTGCTGAAAACAGAGACCAAGGATACGGCTATCATTTTTACACCACAGCCTTTCATAAACAAAAAATGGAGCCAGAAATATCAATTACATGCCTTTTGTTTGTATTTTCAGGTATTTAACTCCACCCCTAAATTAAATATGTTCTACAAACTACTGTCAACGAACCGTGGAAGAGACGGGGTTTCTTTTATTTCTACAATGGAAGGTATTATTTTTTTCCTTTATTTCTCGAGGTAGAGTAAGAAAATATTCATTTCAATTCTCGATATCTGAGCGAAAAATATGCAATTATTCTTCCAACTTTTCATCTAGGTTGATATACAAACCTTTATTATCTTCAAATTAATTTCAGAATTTATTTCTTTCTTTATTGGTGTTTACTTTCTGCATCTATTGCTATATCAGAACCGTAACAGAAGAATAAAGGTTAATCAGTCGTTTATACTAATGCTGTCAACTGTTAAACTTTGCATAAGTTCCCAAAGGAGTCTTCGAGTATCAACATCATCATGATGGGATAAATGAACATCAGTTGTTTTCAAGCTATACAAAGTGCAACCTTTGAAAATTCATTTTATGTACAAGGAGTTTGGGGGTCCTTCCAAAGATTTTTTAAAAATAATTATCATATCAGCCTCAGATTATGAGAGACTGGACAATGGGTGTCACATTTCTGGTGCATTGGCGACACAAATTAGGTTCTGTTGGGAAACCACAGAAACCATTTGTGAGTTTAGGTAAATGAAAGTTGTGTTGCAAAGTGTACCCAAGGGTCAATTATTAGCATAATCCAACATTACTGGCCATGTAAAGAGAATAAATCAGACGAGGTGTCAGATATTTGAGCCAGATGTGTGGCTTGTCGTGTATCACATCGAAACATCTGACTTGATTGATTAAACCAAGAGGAAAAAACACTGCCCAAATTTTTTTATTTGATACAATTGTTGTCATTTCTGGTGTTTAGTATGTTATCCCCACCCCCTCACCCCACCTCATTATAATATCACAATTGATTTGACCTTAAGTAATAATTATTCTATACAATTAATATTTTTCTAAAGGTTTTTTTAATTTAGAATGGGCTTACTCTGGCTTGTGTGAACACTTATTGCACTGAATGACCTTCGAATGTACCTGTCAACATGTTTACAGAAACTGTTACACAGAATCTATTTTTACCTCACTGAATGTTTAATTGGGTCACACTTGTTTACTTGAAATTAGACAGAATCATCTGGAAGCTTAACGCATGTACTTTATTCAGCTAATCAGTATTAAGAGAAAAAAGAACATTGAGAAATCTCTTATTCTGGCACTTTCTCTCTGAAGACTATATAAATAACATCAGTCAACAATATCCAGGTTTCTTTTAATGTAGACAGCATTGAGAAGTGATTAGGGCCCTGCGAAGCTTCGAGTATTCGATTCGATGTCGACATCGCTTTGGTATTCGTATATCGATCTCGAATAGTTTGCCGATTCGTTAGTCAAACGAAGCTTCGAGGAAAATGAATCAGTGTTCGACAATGTCGACATCAGTTGAAATAAGGAGCGAACTCTTCTAGTTTTAATGTTTCTATCAGGAAAATAGTCAAATTCATTGCAAAATTCTGTCGTTTCACTTTCAGTTTCAGATTCCCAGAAAACCACACACCGCAAATTCGCTATTTATAGATTTCCAGGAATTCGTGTGAGAGTTATTCGCGGAATCCCGTTTGCTCAGCGGCTCTGTCCAAGTTGTAACCTGTTCACGCCCATCTATACAACCGAAATATCCAGCTATGGGCCTAAGGCCTGCTCCCAGTCCCGGAATCTTCTAACACAATAATGGAGACATGTCGCCTGGAGCGCTCCCATTATTATGTTAGAAAACTGTGGGAGGAAAACCTCTGTAGTTTCTTTGCATTGTTCGGAGTTGGTACTTGGAAGTTGGAATGAAGTAAAAGCAATTTGTGTGAATGAGCACTGCGTCACTATTCGAGTTAACTAATGCAGAAACTAACACAGTTTAACGCCTTCGCTGCTTTTGATGTATACTGTGTTACTGAGTTGAGAACGGACCGAAATCTACAAGACCCAAATTCTGATAATACAAAAACAACCAAACATAACAATAATGTATTTAGACATGCTAACGTACCTGAAGTTAGCGGCTGTAGCTGACTTCAACCCATGGGAATTAATGTGCCACTTGTATTACATTTGTGCTTTTAAGTCTCATGTTTCAATTTAGTGGTTTGTCTTAAATGTCTCTGGGCAGTAACACCTTAATTTGTCCATATTTATGTCTTGAATTTATTGTCGGGCCAAGTGAACATCTGGATGGCCATTCAACGAGAAAGAAAATTAAAACAACGCCAAGTTGTCAAGTTATGTCAACGATCTCTTCTCGCAGTGCTTTCCGGACATCTCTGCACAAGATAATGCCAGTTATAATTATTTCTCGAGTTTATCCCGATTCGATTCGAGATTCGATTCGATGTCGACATCAGTCCCGATTCGATTCGAGATTCGATTCGAACATAAATTTCCCGATTCGCAGGGCCCTAGAAGTGATATTATTTGTTTAAACATTCAGCATTCATTGAACATTGGAGAATATTATTACAGGACAGTTCATTTTTTATAGAAGCAGCTGAGTCTTATATATATATTCTATGGAATATCTTTGTGAATTGGAAAAGTGTTTCCAAATTTCTTGAAGAAATTTTAAAACTACCTGTGGCGTCAATACTTACTGGATATTAATTCCAGTTGAATATTGCTGAGTGTTGTGTTGGAATTTATTGGAAACTGTTGACATTTTTGAGTGAACATTTCATTATAATTTATTGGATACTGTTTCTGGAGACATATTCTTGGACATTGTAATACCAGATGGAAAATTTCTTCATCACTGGAGGACTGGATTGTATCGAACTTTATTTTGGACTAATTGATAAGTATTTCTGTTTTTGTTTTTCTATAAACCCAATAGTGTAAAAGAGTTTGTATTATTTTCGTCTCAGATTATTTTTGTTATTAAATTTTAGAATAGTTAAGTTCAAGTTATTGTTGATTCTTAGATTTTCTGTTACCAGTTTTGTTATTTTAAACCGTAACAACCGGGGGGGGGGTGATCAGGCAAAAAGTTACAGATACAAGATGGAAATTTTCACATTTTAAATTTTTGGGACTCACCACCCCCGGAATGAAAATTTTTGCCAGTCATGTCTTGGACACCCACCCCTCCGCACAGTTTTTCCTCAAAGACAATTGGGGACCCACCCCCAATTTATAAAATCTGTTTAACGAAGTATTCAAATTACCTAAATAAAAAAAAAAAAAAAAATAAATACTTTTCCCAAACATGAAAGGTGCCGCAAACCAACTTGTCCGATATCCCAGCCCAGATCTTGGGCATCCAAGGCATCCCTAGCCACAGATGGCCCCAAAACAATCTCTCTGCATATAAAGCCACAACGGAAATGCAGCATCAGACCCCCAGGTAACAACTAGAGCCCGCCTCCACCAACTGAATTGCAGATATACACCCATTCATGTTCCAAGCAACACAACCCTTATCCAGATGTACAACATGTCTATGCTGTTCAGACACCAGTCGAATCCCACCACCAAGAAGCCCTGTCCAAAATATATTGTTCCCACCTGGATATCTTCAACTGTCCACAAGAAATAGTTGTTTTTCATTTCATTACTTTTCGGTTAAATGTTTAGTTTGTACAGCTGGTCTGAGAGAGACCTAATACTGAAGTTCTATGACCCATGCCAGGGTGGCTTGTCTGAGATGAATTGCCACTTATTTATTTTTTTATGTTAGTGTCACTAGAATCATATTTACCTTGAAATTATACACGTTTTCCACAATCAAGATTTTTATTCTATCAATCTTTCCAATTACTCCATACATGGAAGCACACTAGACCAATGGCATGAGGCACCCTGAGGCTTACAGAAGAATTATATAATAGGAGCTACAAAGCACTAATAAGAGGCAGACTGCCTCAGTAGAAATAAAAAGGAGTGAAAATCATGACCAAATAGCTGGCAATAACATTTTTGTTTTGCAAATTTTTGCCAGACCCAGAACAGGACCCACCCCCTAATGAAGTGTAAAAAATGGGGAGAAAATTCTAACATGGAGCCCCCAACACATTATCAATGCTCTATTCTGTTCTAAGTTATGAATCTAAGCACTTGAATTCACTCTGGTTGTAATTACTTGTCTGTAAAATGATATTTGGCAAAAAATTGCAAAAACTTCACTTTGGGGCTCGGACCCACCCAACCACCCACCCACCCGGACCTTGTATACTTGCATTTTTTTGCGACCCCCCCCCCCCCCCCCCCCCGTAACAACTGCCATTTGAATGCCCAAGTATAGCAACAAAAATTAGAAATATGAAATATGAAACTAATTACCCCACATGAAAAAAATGTATCAATAAAATGATTTTGTTTAAAGAGTGTTTAATTTTCATTCTGTTTTACTTTGCACGTTTGCATCACTTGTTTTGAAACTATTGTCCTCCCAAAGTATGTGTCTATGATTGTTGTCGGAACCTGTGAAATTTGCAACAATAATAGCTGATGTGTTGACTGATTCCAATTTGAAAAGCAGTCTATGGAAGAGGTGAACAAAATCCCCATTATTTCACTTATTGAGTTTATTTATCTTTAATTTTCCAAGTGTTAGGGCCTCATTTCGATAAGTCAAGACCAATTTAAAAATAATATAAGGCATGAACAGTCACAGCGACAAACATAGACATTGCTCTGTTTTACACTCATTGTGACTGCGTGACAAAGAAAATTAAGTGTACGCTATTAAAATATATCACTGCATAGGGACAGCTAGTTCGAAAACCGTGAATTTATTCCAGCAGACAGAACATGAAAATGAACATGAATATGATGTGGCAAAAATAGTCCACCCTTCAATCAAATGAAATTATCGTACAAATACAATTGTGACGTTTACCATGTATGTTGATTTGAACGAATTTTTGTTTTCAGACTTTGTTAGCCTGTTTTTTCTCCTTTACCGACTCATGGCCATAGTTTGCAGCTAATTCTCATGAAATATGGCACAAATGTTAATGCTTGTCCATCGCTGATCGAAATGCAACCCAATTTTTGATTTTCCTCCTTTATCCAACACAATACCAAATTAAGACATTTTTCTTGATCTTTTAATATCAACTCTTGTATCAAGATTCAGGCTTAGAAATTTTGGAAATATCATCTCCAACTAAGGACATATCTATAATTTTACACGCCTGTGTTATGAAATCCTCATCTACAGCAACACCAAACCATGCAGAAAATGAAAATCCGTTCCGCCCACATGTGCGGAACAGAAATCGTTGACGGACTATTTTTATGAAGAAGCGAAATTTCACTGGAATTTTCTACAAATCGTGCACCGCAGTTACCATTTGAATCGCTGGCAATAGCTAAAAATCGTCCCTTTATTTCCAGTGTGTTCTAATGTGCCTGCTGGCACATAGAACACACAGGAAATAAGGGCACAGAATAGTAACACGGGTTTCCCTCGCAAATTTGGTTGGCGATAAAATGTGTTCTTTTTTTAGCTAGCAAGACTTTCAGTCAGGGGAGCTATAGTGATCACTCCCCGTCCGTCATCCATGAACATGGTGTTTGCGTCTTCTCCTCCAAAACCGCTCAACCAATTTAATTGAAATTTGAGATAATAGTTTGTTATGACATCGCATTTTGATTTTGTTAAAATTAAGTTGCCTCGCCCCTCGGTAGGGCTATGCCCAAAAAGTGTGCTTAAATCTTAAAAATTCCTCTTCTCATGAACCAGTAGTAGCAGAGGCTTGATATTTGGTATGCAACTTCCTTTTGACGTTTAGACTCTGATTTGTTCAAGAGAAGTTCGAGGAGCTATATTTGCCTTCGTTATGGGAGGCGCAAGAATTTTCGCCCACCCAAAATTTCTATTTTCCAAACAGAGAGGCTGATTTGAACCAAATTTGATATGAGGGTCTATTGGGTCATAAGTACTTAATTTAAGTCAAAAAACTTTTCCCACCACCCTCATGGGAACCGATGAGCTAAAAATAGAAAATATTTAAAACGCCCATATCTCCAAAACTACACGGCACTGAGAATTCTTATTTGGTGGGAAGCTTCCTTATGACCAACAGAATGGAATGGTCAAAAAACTTGCTATCGGTTTTATTATGGGGTACTTTCTGGGGACTTTGAAAAAGTGCTGAGTCAGTATTTTTTAACACTGTGGGTAATGGGAAAAACATTTAAGACTACTTTCCTCCCAAACCACTGCTCTAAAAGCTTTCAAATTTCACATATAACATCTTTGGAAGATTGTTTCACATGTTTATTGAAATCAAATCCCTGGGTCCATATTTGGGCTCTCTATGGGAGCCCAAATATTTAAATTAGTGCAGTATGAGGAATGTTCTTTAAAAATCTTATTTTTCAGATCTACCAATCAGAATCTTTTGACATTTGGTATGCAGCATGCTTAGGGAGGGGGGGATTCAATTTTGTTCAATCCAAGTCCCTGGGTTTATATTTGGGCTCACTGTGGGAGCCCGAATTATAACTTAGTTCAAAATGAGGAATTTTCTTTAAAAATCTTCTTCTTCAGATCCAGCAGTCGGAATGTTTTGATATTTGTTATTCAGTATCCTTTTGGGGGAGGGGGGATTCCAGTTTGTTCAAGCCATGTCCCTAGGTTCATATTTGGGCTCACTCTGGGAGCTCGAATTGTAACTTAGTTCAAAATGAGGAATTTTTTTAAAAAATCTTCTTCAGATCCAGCACTCGGAATGTTTTGATATTTGGTATGCCGCATCCTTATGGGGGATGAGATTCAAGTCCCTGGGTTCATATTTGGGCTCCCTGTGGGAGCCCGAATTATAACTTAGTTCAATATGAGGAATTTTTCTTTAAAAATCTTCTTCTTCTGATCCAGCAGTCGGAATGCTTCGATATTTGGCATGCAGCATCCTTAAGGGGGTAAGATTCAAGTTTCTTCAAGCCAAGTCCCTGGGTTGATATTTGGGCTCCCCGTGGGAGCCCGAATTATAACTTAGTTCAATATGAGGAATATTCTTCAAAAATCTTCTTCTTCACATCCACCAGTCAGAATCTTATGATATTTGGTATACAGCATCCCCATGGAGGTGAGATTCAAGTTTGTTCAAGCCAAGTCCCTTGGTTCATATTTGGGCAGCCTGTGGGGCCAGAATTATTACTTAGTTCAATATGAGGAATATTCTTTAAAAATCTTCTTTTTTTTAGATCCACTGGTCAGAATCTTTGGATATTTGGTTTAAGCTTTTCTTAGGAAGGGCAGATGCAACTTGTTGAAATCAATTCCCTGGGTTGATATTTAGGCTACCATGTCAGGTGAGCGACCTCGCCCCCCCCCCCCCCCTGGGGCCTCTTGTTTTGATAGTTGTCAAATGAATTGCTGAATGTCCTTCTAATAATTGTTTTACAGACGTGAAGACGCGTCATAAACACAAAACGATATGCATATGTGAATGGGTTATTCGATATGGCACATGTGCCATCGCGGGAGGATAAAACTCGAGGCCTGTGGCCTCTCGTTTTATTCTTCTGCGCTGGTACTCGTGCCTTATCGATTAACCCACCCACACGCGTGTGTCGTTCTGTGTTTGTCCGCATTTTCCGGAGACGTCATTGACGTGACATCACAAAAAATGAAATTTTGTCTGATTTTCATGAAATGTTAATATGTTGTAGAGTTCAAAACGTAAAAAGATCAGTGATTTTTATTTTTTGATTCATCACTATTTTTTACCATTTTTGTCAATTTAAATATAGGAGTTATTTTGCACATTTCTCCTTGAAAATGTCGATTTTCAATACCTCACAATTCCATGGAGATAAAACACGGCTATAGAATTCTACACACTTAGTTTCATGTTGGCTGTATTAAATGCATTCTTAGAATTTCAACGTTAGCCCTTTATCCAAAATAACGTCAATTTTGGCGTGTTTTTCGTGAATGCTTAACATCTGCCCTCTTGTTGAAATTCTCGAAATTTTGAAAATGCATTCTCCAATAAAAATATATCTAAAAATGCAATCAGCTTTCAGCCAGCCAACAATTTGTAATTTTTTTAAAATTTTCAATTTGTATCCACATTGCCCGAAAAATTGTTTACAGCATGACGTAAATGTCCATCGATGGTCAGAAAACGTCGAAATTAAATTTCACTTCATGGAACTGAAATTAAATTTCACCTCACAGAGTTGAAATCTCAGAATATTTCAGTATTCATAGTCCCGAATACAATGGTGAAAGAATTTTGAATCTGACTTCAAACACCCATGATATGACATTAATATCATCAGGCCCATTATTTTATCATTTAAATCATTTTGGATAGTTTTCATTCGTTCAAAACTTTATGTTGTGATTCATGTACCTCTGTATTTATAGAATAAACTTCACACACTGTGTTCTGGTTATTTGATATTGTGCAATTCATTTTTTCATTTCACAGTTCTGCATGTGATGCCACTGATGCCACTGATGCCAATTTTACGTTTTTTTGCATACCTTTTATTTCAACCTCATTTTGTGTGCCTTAGACTTTCAAATTTTTAGCTGCGACGAGCAGCTCTATATGTGGCAATGTCGGTCTGTCTGTCGATCGGTCTGCCACCAACGAGTTTACAAAACACCATAACTCCTCAAATACTTGATGGAATGACACCATACTTGGTATGCAAGTGTATCTTCACGATGTCTACATCCTCTCAATAGTGCATGTCATTCGGATAATTTCTGTCACATTTATGGACTTGTCACCAGTGAGTTTTTTTGTCACCAACGAATTTTAAAACATCATAACTCCTAAAATAACTGGTGGAATGGCACCACCCTTGGTGTGCACGTGTATCTCCATGATGTCTACACCCTCTCAATAGTGCATGTCATTCGGATATTTTCTGTCCCATTTATGGACTTGTCACCAACGAGTTTTTAAAACATCATAACTCCTAAGATAACTGGTGGAATGACACCATAATTGGTGTGCACGTGTATCTTTTAAAACATCATAACTCCGTCACATCTGTGGACTTATCACCAACGAGTTTGTTTGTCACCAACGAGTTTTAAAACATCATAACTCCTAAGATAACTGATGGAATGGCACCATACTTGGTGTGCACGTGTATCTTCATGATGTCTACACCCTCTCAATAGTGCTTGTCATTCGGATAATTTCTGTCCCATTTATGGACTTGTCACCAACGAGTTTTTTTTGTCACCAACGAGTTTTAAAACATCATAACTCCTAAGATAACTGATGGAATGACACCATAACTGGTGTGCACGTGTATCTTTTAAAACATCATAACTCCGTCACATTTATGGACTTGTCACCAACAAGTTTTTTAGCTGCGACGAGCAGCTCTATATGTGGCAATGTCTGTCTGTCTGTCTGTCTGTCTGTCTGTCTGTCTGTCTGTCTGTCTGTCTGTCTGTCTGTCTGTCACCAACGAGTTTAAAAAACACAATAACTCCTAAAATACTTGATGGAATGACACCATACTTGGTATGCAAGTGTATCTTCATGATGTCATGATGTCTGCACTCTCTCAATAGTGCATGTCATTCGGATAATTTCTGTCACATTTATGGACTTGTCACCAACAAGTTTTTTTGTCACCAACGAGTCTTTTTGTCACCAACGAGTTTTAAAACATTATTGGCGTTGCACGAATCGTCGCAGCTTAGTCACCAACAAGTTTTAAAACATCATAACTCCTAAGATAACTGATGGAATGGCACCATGCTTGGTATGCAAGTGTATCTTCAGGATGTCTGCACCTTTTCAATAGTGCATGTCATTCGGATAATTTCTGTCACATTTATGGACTTGACACCAACAAGTTTTTTGTCACCAACAAGTTTTAAAACATCGTAACTCCTAAGATAACTGATGGAATGACACCATAACTGGTGTGCAAGTGTATCTTTTACAACATCATAACTCCGTCACATTTATGCACTTGTCACCAACAATTTTTTAGCTGCGACGAGCAGCTCTATATGTGGCAATGTCGGTCTGTCTGTCTGTCTGTCTGTCTGTCTGTCTGTCTGTCTGTCTGTCTGTCTGTCTGTCTGTCTGTCTGTCTGTCTGTCTGACATACTTGATGGAATGACACCATACTTGGTATGCAAGTGTATCTTCATGATGTCATGATGTCTGCACCCTCTCAATAGTGCATGTCATTCGGATAATTTCTGTCACATTTATGGACTTGTCACCAACAAGTTTTTTTGTCACCAACGAGTTTTTTTGTCACCAACGAGTTTTAAAACAGTATTCGCGTTGCACGAATCGTCGCAGCTTAGTCACCAACAAGTTTTAAAACATCATAACTCCTAAGATAACTGATGGAATGGCACCATACTTGGTATGCAAGTGTATCTTCAGGATGTCTGCACCCTTTCAATAGTGCATGTCATTCGGATAATTTCTGTCACATTTATGGACTTGTCACCAACAAGTTTTTTTGTCAAGTGGGGGGGGGGGGGGGGAGGGCAGGCATCAAAGAGCTGCCGGAAGCAACCGTGGAGTCTCTGTATTACGTACGAGTTATTCTGTGACCGTTAAGTGTGCTTTTCGCAATTACGTACGAGTTATTCTGTGACCGTTAAGTGTGTTTTCCGCAAAGGACCAGTTCTCGTACTCATTCCAGACAACGATATTTCACTATGTGAACTCCGCCTATATAATAACGGCGTGTAACATGTTTTATTTGCGACATCGCATCTTATTATGTCTCAAAGTTAGTTTGTCCAATCAAAATGCTGGAATACCTTCTAAAGATTCCACCGTATCGGGTTACTCACCTGATATTAATTAATATCAGGTGAGTAGCCGCCATTACTATTTTGATGCAATTCCCCTCACTTCGAATTTTCAAAATCTGAATTAAAACAAAATAAGAGAATTTAGGTTCCGGAAATATTTTCAAGATACCGTATTTTGTGATTTAAAACATTAAATATGTAAAAAGATGGGCAGAAGATAATATTTGTAGTCTGAAAAGTTCTTTGTTTTACGACTCCTTCAGTCACTGTTTGGATCGGGTTTTGAACTTTTTGAGCCCTTTGATGATGAAAACGAACATTTGTCCAGCTCATCAATGCCAAAGGGTGCTCCTATTTTCAGAAATTGCAAAATCGGCAACATCAACATCACTACAAATAATAAATGAACAAACTTGTTTTTGAAACATTCCGATCAAACAGAATTAACAGAAAGTCGGTGTGCGTTTCAGATTCAACTTCAAAGTTCAAGTTGCGTTATTGTTATTGTTTGCTCTACAGTAAAAAAGTGATTTTTAATGTTCAAAACTGCTTTATTAGTCCTTTTTAGGTAGTAACAACAGTAAATGTACGCAAGGGGCCTCCAGATTATGCCGAGTTGGCAAGCAGCACTGATCTCAGTGGCAAGCAGCGATTCGTTTCATTTGTAAACAAGTACGGCAATCGCCCTTCGCAAAGTGATGATTTGTTTACAATTACCATGGTTACACGTACCGGTGCCTGTTACTGTTCATGATTCTGCGCGGTGCTATCAATAGTGGTTCCTGAAAAATAAATTCCGGGCCGTTGTTTGTTTATGGAGAAAATTATTAATCGCTTGATTTACATGGACTTTCGACATAATAAATATGTTACATGGCGTGTAGCTGGCTGATACATTTCCATACAAGGCGATGAGTGTTCATATCAGGTGAGGCTTCGCCTCACCTGATATGAACACTCATCGCCTTGTATGGAAATGTATCAGCCAGCTACACGCCATGTAACTTATAATATCAGGCATGCGTAATAAATTGTTGAATGCATGTACTTTACTGATTGTTGTGAATAACAGGACGCCAGGGCTATTATTGCTTTCAATAAGTGGATGCTGCCCTATTATTAGGTCGGTACAATGTTTTGCAAGTAAAGTCGTATAGGTTTACATCATGAAAAGTGACCGTTCGAAAAGGCCTATCAGTATGTGCTCGCTGCATTGTTGGAGATATGCACATTCTAATTATGAGGCCCATATTATTGTCCCGGTAAGTAACCGTCACTAATCAAGGGGCTACTACCCCCGAACTGAAAGTCACTGAGCTATATATTTTGTACTTTCTGAGCTTTTGGAGCTTCGAGCTCGAGATAAGAGCTCATTTTAGTGTGGTACATTAAAAGTTGTATTTGCTTCGGTATTGAATGTGTTTGACCTGAAGCCTACAGGAAATGGCCCGGAAGTTAATCCGCTATGTATGCCCATCATACGCGACTGATACAATGTGTGGTTTGTGAGTTTCGAGTAACCACTGCATGGGCGCGTGCGTTTTTTCACTATGTGAACTCCGCCCATATAATAACGGCGTGTAACATGTATTGTTTCCGACATCGCACCATATCAGGCATGCGTAATAGTCGATGGCACTGGTGGAAAACCAAGGGTGAATGGCTTAGCTACCCGTTTCCTCCATCCACCCCTAGCCCTCGCTCTAAGGCCCATCTATGCACGCATGCCAAATTGGCGAATGCATCGCTTTACTGATTGCTTCGAATAACATGACGCCAGGGCTATTATTGTTTTCAATAAATTGATGCTGCCCTATTAACGGTACAATATTCATATAGAATCGTATCAGTTTAAGCATAAAATGTGACCGTTCTAAAAGGCCTATCAATATGTGCTCGATGCATTGTTGGAGGTATGCACATTCTCATGAGGCCTATATCTAGGTAAGTAACTGTCACCAATCAAGGGGATATTATCCCCGAACTGAAAGGCACTGAGCTATACATTTTGTACTTTATGAGCTTTGGGAGCTTCGAGCTCGCGATAAGAGCTCATTTTAGTATGGTACACTAAAATTTGTATTTGCTTCGGTATTGATATATTTGACCTGAAGCCTCTTGGTATTTGTCCGGAAGTTAATCCGCTATGTATGACTAGTTTCAACCTTTACGGTTTTATCAAATAAACAAATACTTGAAGACTTCAATTTAAGTCTGAATTTGCCGACTTTTTGGTCAGTACGGTATTTTATAATGGTATGTCAGAATATATCGGTCACTGTGTATGAGGACCAATTCACACCAATTCGTTCAATGTTTTACTTGAACACAACAGTAAGTATGGATTAAAAGCAAATTATCGCAGGTTTGATGTTTTGTTATGGCGATATTTTATTGCTATATGATTGTTGGTTTACTATTACATCGTCAATACGATTTTATGACCGTGAGGAGTTGTTTGGGCACTCACTCACCAATTTCACACCCTCTAGTAAAGATTTTGAGGACCAGGTGTTGTGATAGACTGGTCACTTGTTTGTTTGCACTTTATTGTTTATTGTTTGTGCTATTGTTTATGCCGTTGTGGCTTGATTTTATTTGTTCCACTTGGGGAACTATAGTGATTTATGCAGTCTATTGGTTAGACTGTCTGATAAATCAGTGACTTGTAAGTCGCCCGGGGAGCTTGCAAGCTGGCAGGAGATACACAGTAAACTGTGTATAACACGGGCTTGTGGCGTGAAGCTCCGACTGACTGACAGTAGTACCGTCTTGGGCAGTCACAGGCGACATCGAAGTTTGCAAGCAGGCAGGAGGTATACAGGGAGTATACAACACAGGCTTGTGGTGTCAAACTTCTCGGCTATCGGGAGAGCTTCCAAGCAGGCAAATTGTCTACAGAAAAATCCGTATTCAATATAGGCTTGTGGCGGTGAAGCTCTCAGATCTCGCAAGCAGGCTGACAATATCACACAAGTGCGTATTGTTCGGGCTTGTGGCGGTGAGACCTGTGATAGCCGGTGCACTGAAGCTCTGGGAGCTCGAATTGTAACTTAGTTCAAAATGAGGAATTTTTTAAAAAAATCTTCTTCAGATCCAGCACTCGGAATGTTTTGATATTTGGTATGCCGCATCCTTATGGGGGATGAGATTCAAGTCCCTGGGTTCATATTTGGGCTCCCTGTGGGAGCCCGAATTATAACTTAGTTCAATGTGAGGAATTTTTCTTTAAAAATCTTCTTCTTCAGATCCAGCAGTCGGAATGCTTCGATATTTGGCATGCAGCATCCTTAAGGGGGTAAGATTCAAGTTTCTTCAAGCCAAGTCCCTGGGTTGATATTTGGGCTCCCCGTGGCAGCCCGAATTATAACTTAGTTCAATATGAGGAATATTCTTCAAAAATCTTCTTCTTCACATCCACCAGTCAGAATCTTATGATATTTGGTATACAGCATCCCCATGGAGGTGAGATTCAAGTTTGTTCAAGCCAAGTCCCTTGGTTCATATTTGGGCAGCCTGTGGAGCCAGAATTATTACTTAGTTCAATATGAGGAATATTCTTTAAAAATCTTCTTTTTTTAGATCCACTGGTCAGAATCTTTGGATATTTGGTTTAAGCTTTTCTTAGGAAGGGCAGATGCAACTTGTTGAAATCAATTCCCTGGGTTGATATTTAGGCTACCATGTCAGGTGAGCGACCTCGCCCCCCCCCCCCCCCGGGGCCTCTTGTTTTGATAGTTGTCAAATGAATTGCTGAATGTCCTTCTAATAATTGTTTTACAGACGTGAAGACGCGTCATAAACACAAAACGATATGCATATGTGAATGGGTTAATCGATATGGCACATGTGCCATCGCGGGAGGATAAAACTCGAGGCCTGTGGCCTCTCGTTTTATTCTTCTGCGCTGGTACTCGTGCCATATCGATTAACCCACCCACACGCGTGTGTCGTTCTGTGTTTGTCCGCATTTTCCGGAGACGTCATTGACGTGACATCACAAAAAATGAAATTTTGTCTGATTTTCATGAAATGTTAATATGTTGTAGAGTTCAAAACGTAAAAAGATCAGTGATTTTTATTTTTTGATTCATCACTATTTTTTACCATTTTTGTCAATTTAAATATAGGAGTTATTTTGCACATTTCTCCTTGAAAATGTCGATTTTCAATACCTCACAATTCCATGGAGATAAAACACGGCTATAGAATTCTACACACTTAGTTTCATGTTGGCTGTATTAAATGCATTCTTAGAATTTCAACGTTAGCCCTTTATCCAAAATAACGTCAATTTTGGCGTGTTTTTCGTGAATGCTTAACATCTGCCCTCTTGTTGAAATTCTCGAAATTTTGAAAATGCATTCTCCAATAAAAATATATCTAAAAATGCAATCAGCTTTCAGCCAGCCAACAATTTGTAATTTTTTTGAAATTTTCAATTTGTATCCACATTGCCCGAAAAATTGTTCACAGCATGACGTAAATGTCCATCGAGGGTCAGAAAACGTCGAAATTAAATTTCACTTCATGGAACTGAAAGTAAATTTCACCTCACAGAGTTGAAATCTCAGAATATTTCAGTATTCATAGTCCCGAATACAATGGTGAAAGAATTTTGAATCTGACTTCAAACACCCATGATATGACATTAATATCATCAGGCCCATTATTTTATCATTTAAATCATTTTGGATAGTTTTCATTCGTTCAAAACGTTATGTTGTGATTCATGTACCTCTGCATTTATAGAATAAACTTCACACACTGTGTTCTGGTTATTTGATATTGTGCAATTCATTTTTTCATTTCACAGTTCTGCATGTGATGCCACTGATGCCACTGATGCCAATTTTACGTTTTTTTGCATACCTTTTATTTCAACCTCATTTTGTGTGCCTTAGACTTTCAAATTTTTAGCTGCGACGAGCAGCTCTATATGTGGCAATGTCGGTCTGTCTGTCGATCGGTCTGCCACCAACGAGTTTACAAAACACCATAACTCCTCAAATACTTGATGGAATGACACCATACTTGGTATGCAAGTGTATCTTCACGATGTCTACATCCTCTCAATAGTGCATGTCATTCGGATAATTTCTGTCACATTTATGGACTTGTCACCAACAAGTTTTTTTGTCACCAACGAGTCTTTTTGTCACCAACGAGTTTTAAAACATTATTGGCGTTGCACGAATCGTCGCAGCTTAGTCACCAACAAGTTTTAAAACATCATAACCCCGAAGATAACTGATGGAATGGCACCATGCTTGGTATGCAAGTGTATCTTCAGGATGTCTGCATCCTTTCAATAGTGCATGTCATTCGGATAATTTCTGTCACATTTATGGACTTGACACCAACAAGTTTTTTTGTCACCAACAAGTTTTAAAACATCATAACTCCTAAGATAACTGATGGAATGACACCATAACTGGTGTGCACGTGTATCTTTTACAACATCATAACTCCGTCACATTTATGCACTTGTCACCAACATTTTTTAGCTGCGACGAGCAGCTCTATATGTGGCAATGTCGGTCTGTCTGTCTCTGTCTGTCGGTATGTCACCAACGAGTTTAAAAAACACCATAACTCCTAAAATACTTGATGGAATGACACCATACTTGGTATGCAAGTGTATCTTCATGATGTCATGATGTCTGCACCCTCTCAATAGTGCATGTCATTCGGATAATTTCTGTCACATTTATGGACTTGTCACCAACAAGTTTTTTTGTCACCAACGAGTTTTTTTGTCACCAACGAGTTTTAAAACAGTATTGGCGTGGCGCGAATCGTCGCAGCTTAGTCACCAACAAGTTTTAAAACATCATAACTCCTAAGATAACTGATGGAATGGCACCATACTTGGTATGCAAGTGTATCTTCAGGATGTCTGCACCCTTTCAATAGTGCATGTCATTCGGATAATTTCTGTCACATTTATGGACTTGTCACCAACAAGTTTTTTTGTCACCAACGAGTTTTAAAACATCATAACTCCTAAGATACTTGATGGAATGGCACTATACTTGATATGCTGGTGTATCGTAATAATTTCTAGACCCTCTCAAAAGTACATGTCATTCGAATAATTTCTGTTACATTTATGGACTTGTCACCAACACGTTTTTGTGTCACAACGAGTTTTCAAACTCTATAACTTCTTACTTCTTGCCGGAGTGGTCAGGACGAAACTTAACATGCAGATATAGTTACACCCAGGCAGTGTTTTGAGCTAATTAAATTGCATGTGTGACATGACATTGATCTTGAAACCCCAACCTTGACCTACTGTTTTTGAAAAATACGGAAATGACTGAAACAAATCTGGGTACATGTAGGCAAACTATGACGTTGATCTTCTAAATTCAAAACTACAAAATCAATTTTTGACAAAAGTTGATTTTTAATGGCAACTCTAGCTAAACTTAACATGCAGATATAGTTACACCTGGGGAGTGTTTTGAGCTAATCAGATTGACCCTGACCTTGAAACCCCAACCTTGACCTTCCGTTCTTGAAAAATACTGAACCGATTGAAACCAAGATGGGTACATATAGGTAACTTAAGCCATGTAGTTTTTTTAGGCCAGTAAGATTGCATGTGCAAAGTGACCTTGACCTTCAAACCATGACCTTGACCTCCTAAATTCAAAAACTACAAAACCAATTGAGACAAAAGTAGGTTTTTAATGGCAACTTCAGACATGGAATGTTTTGGGTCATTCAGATTGCATATGCAATATGACCTTGATCTTTTAAAATTGCACATTTTTGGCGTAGCACGAATCGTCGCAGCTTCGGCACTGTGACAGTGCGTCTAGTCTGTAATATTATCTCCGCGAAAAACCATTTCTAAAAATGTATTGCCCTACTAGGAAATTCTCAGTCGTTATACCCGAACGCTGAGATAACGTCATAGAAGGCCATATGGTCTAAAATTAGAATGCATCGGGTTTTTGTTTAACATTTTAGTATGTTGTAGAACTCAAAACGTAGGAGATAGCTGTTTTTTTAGTTTTTCGATTTATCCCCTTTTAACCTCTTTACGCCAATTGAAGTATTAGCACTTTTTAGATTTTATAACCTAAAATGCCAAAACAGCGACATGCATCATTCACTCGCTGCAATTGCTACAGCTATGGAACCATGTGACCTTATTCACGCTTGGGAGTTTTTGTGCATGCCATTTTAATGTTTTCAAATTTCAACATTTATCCAAAACAACGTCAGTTTTAAAAAATTTTCTTACTCTTTGAATATCAACGCCTATATCAAGCCTACCACTTTCAACCTTTGCATGTTTCGCCTCCAATCAAAACCATATGTATACATTGTGTAGCGATCTGGAAATTCCCAGTGGTTAGGGCCGAATTGAAGGGTGACCTTATTGACGTCAACGTCATAGAAAATTAAATGAAGCCGGATACTGATGAAATAGTAGTATGTTGTAGAGCACAAAAAATTAGGAGAGGGCTGTTTTTAGTTTTTCGATTTATCACAATTTTTTACCTTTTACGTCACTTGAAGTTTTAGCACTTTTAGCTTTTAAAATCTCAAAATGCCAAACACTGACCCGGACAACTCCGTCATTACTGTACACACACCTATGACATTTCGTCGTGCTGTTCACGCTTGGGAGATTGCCGTTTTAATATTTTCAGATTTTAACATTCATTCAAACCAAAGTCACTTCAAACGTTTTTCTTACTCTTTTAATATCAATGCCTGTATCAAACCTTCCTCTTTCAAATTTGGATATTTCATCTCCAGTGGAAACCGTATGTAAAAATCCGGTACCGACCTTGGGAATTCCCAATAGTTATGGCCGAATTCAGGTGTATGTTGTTGAGTTAAGTCATTAAAAATTAAGTGATGTAGAATTTTTATGAAATTTTAGTATTTTGTAGAGCTCAAAAATAGGAGGTACCTGTTTTTTCATTTTTCGATTTATTCCCAATTTTTGATGACTTTTACTGTTTTTTTTTAATTTATTCCCATTTTTGATTTTTTACCTCAATTGAATTTTTAGAATTTTTTAGCTTTTGTAACCTAAAAGGCCAAAACGGCGACATTGATAAGTAGTTCATTGCATTTTCTAAGGTATGAAAATGCGTGGTCTTGTTAGAGCCTTGACGATCTATTGCATGCCACTTCAATATTTTCAGATTTCAACCTTTTTCCAAGACAACGTCAATTTTAACGTTTTTAGCCCATCTGACTGCAAGACAGTGTGAGCTATTGCCATCACTTGGCGCCCGTCGTCCGTTAACTTTTGCAAACTTGGCTTCTCCTTCACAACCATTCAGCCAAATTCAAACATATATTGCACAAAACATTCCTGGAGTATACCCTTTCTATTTTGTTCAAATGAAGCGGTTGCCTTCTTCGGGTTCTGGTCAATGATGCTAAAGCCTAAAAATCTTTAAAATATCTTCTTCTCATGAACCACCAGAGAGATTGCCTTGATATATGGTATGGAACACTTTTTGGTGTTGAAGATTAAATTTTGTTCAAGGGAAGTTGGTTGATCAATATTTGGGCTCTCTGTGGGCACATACCCATTTTGGGTTCCACCCAAAATTTCTATTTCAAGAACCGATGGGCCGATTTGAACCAAATTTGGCACGTAGTATAAGAGGGGGCAAAGTACTTGATTGATGCCTGATTTTCTTTTTGTAGCCCCGTGGGTACGCCAGGAGCTAAAAATAGAAAAAAATTCAAATGCCCATATTTCCCAAACTACATGGAACAGAGAACTGTTATTTGGTATGAAGCATCCTTTTGACCAGTAGAATGGATTTTAAAAAATGGCCATTGGTTGTGTCAGGGTGTTCTGTAGGGGCGTTTGAAAAAATGCTGGGCGCTATGGGGAATAAGCTTTAAAAATCTTCTTCTTGAGATCAAACAGTCAGATTCTTTTGATACTTGGTATACAACATCTCTAACAGGGGTCAGATTTAAGTTTGTTCGAATTGATACCCTGGGTTAATATTTGGGCTTCCTATGGAAGGCCGAATATTAACTTGGTGCAATATGGGGAATAATCTTTAAAAATCTTCTTCTTCAGATCCACCGGTCAGATTCTTTCGATATTTGGTATGCAACATCTCTAGGGGGGTTAGATTCAAATTTGTTCAAATGGGATCCCTGGATGAATATTTGGGCTATTTATTAGAGCCCAAATTTCATCTTAGTGCAATATGAGAAAATTTCTTAAAAAATCTTCTTCAGACCCACTAGTGAGAATCCTTTCATATTTGGTATGTGACATCTCTAGAGGTGTAAGATTTGAATTTCTTCAAATCGAGTCCTTGGGTTATTATTTGGGCTTCCTATGGGAGTCTGATTCATTAACTTGGTGCAACATGGGGGATATTCTTTAAAAATCTTCTTCTTCAGATCCACCAGGCAGATTCTTTTGTTATTTGGTATGAAGTATCTCAAGGAGGGTTAGATTCAAGTTTGTTCAAATGGGATCCCTGGATGAATATTTGGGCTCTTTATTGGTGTCCAAATTTTAACTTAGTGAAATATGAGAAAATTTCTTTTAAAATCTTCTTTTTCAGACCTGCTAGAGAGAATCCTTTCATATTTGGTATATGACTTCTCCAGAGGTGTAAGATTCGAATTTGTTCAAATCGAGTTTGGGTTAATATTTGGGCTTCCTATAGGGGCCTGAATATTAACTTCGTGCAATATGGGCAATAATCTTTAAAAATCTTCTTCTTCAGATCCCCCAATCAGATTCTTTTGATATTTGGTTTGCAGCATCTGTAGGGGGGTTAGATTCAAGTTTGTTCAAATGTGATCCCTGGGTGAATATTTGGGCTCTTTATTGGGGGCAAAATTTTAACTTAGTGCAATATGAGAAAATTTCTTTAAAAATCTTTTTTTTCAGACCCACTAGTGAAAATCCGTTCATATTTGGTATGTGACATCTCTGGAGGTGTAAGGTTCAAATCGAGTTCCTGGGTTAATATTTGGGTTCCCCAAGGGAGCCCAAATATTTACTTAGTGCATTATGGGGAATTATCGTTTAAAATCATCTCCTTCAGATCCAACAGTCAGATTATTTTGATATTTGGTGTACAACACCTCTTGGAGGGTTAGATTGAAGGTTGTTCAAATCAGGTCCCTGGGTTAATATTTGGGCTTTTTATTGAAGCCCAAAGTTTAATTTAGTGCAATATGAGAAAATTTCTTGAAAATTCTTCTTCTTCGGGTCCACCAGTGAGAATCCTTTCATATTTGGTATGTAACATCTCTAAGGGAATTCAAATTCAAGTTTTGCTCAAATCGAGTCACTTGTTTTTTCTTGTCTTTCTTTATTTATTATTTTTTTTTTTTTTTTTTTTTTTGTTGCAGGGGGGTGGGGGGCTAGAACCACAGTAGTTGAAAACAAAACAAAAATTTTGTTCGGTTGTTGTTTTTTTAATACTTCACAGAACAAAGCTTGCTTGGAAGCTTTCCTGGGACCCGCAGAAATGAATGGCCAAAAAAGTTGCCTGAGGTTGTGTCATAGCAAATAAAAAAATTGCCCATGCTGCTGATCACTTACTAATATGCTCATCTCTTTTGACAATTTGAGCCAGGTGAGCGTTTTAGGCTCACTTGGGCCTCTGTTTTTTTCTTACTCCTTGAATATCAACGCCTTTATCCTATCTCCCACATTCAAGTTTTGGATATATCATATCAAACAAAAACATGTCTAAAGATTTGGTACCGACCTGGGGAATTCCCAATAGTTATGGCTGAATTTAGGGTGACGTTATTTACGTCATCGTCTTTAAAAACTAAATGGCGTCGGATTTTCATGAAATATTAGAATGAAATTTTTATTATGTGGCAAAGCGCAAAAAGGAGATAGCTGTTTTTTTATTTTTCGATTTATCCCCATTTTTTTGCCGTTTTTTATACCAATTGAAGTTTTAGCACTTTTTAGCTCACCTTGACGAAGTCGAGTTGAGCTAATCTAATTGCTCTCCGTCCGTCGTCTGTCAACACTATGTTTTGGACTTCTCCACCCAAACCACTGGGCCAATTCAAGTGAAAGTTTGTGCGAGTGATTTTTTTTTTTTTTTTTTTTTTCAATTTTTTTTATTCAGATGAAATAAAATACATATACAAATAGGTAAAAACATATAGACACACAATCAGTGTACAGCAAGTATATAATTTACACGATTACAAATGTATACAAAAGTCTTCCTGTGTGAAGTTGTTTTCCATCACATTTCTGCTCTCTAACCAAGGTTATCATTTTTAGGTGTTTCGAGACAGAAATATACACTAATAACAGTTACTGTTGGTGACACAATGCCAAAATGTTGCCGCAGGCGAAGCCTTACTGTATGGGGACTACAAATAAAAAAATAAAGAAAAGGAAAGAGAAAGTCGAGGTCTATGATCCAGTAACTGACACATGTACTGAAGAAGGAGGATAAAACAGTCCTTTGAAAAGTTCCCATCTTGTTCGTATTAGTCGAGATTTTTTGGGTGAATACATGTGAAGGGAGTATAATTCCAATTCACAATATCGACGCAGAATTTCAGTTAGCCCTTGAAATCTGGGCTGACACCTTCTCACCTTGCAGGAATAAATGAACTTTTTGTACAGAAGAACTAGAAGAGAAAGATTATTTTCTTGAGACCACAAAGTGTTATCATTAGTATTATTATCTTTATTATTGTTATTATTATTATAGCCAATAAGGATAAAGTGTGGTGTCAGTGGCAATAGAACACCACATGGTTCGTTCAATTTTTCAGCGAGCTGTAATAGGACTGACTTTGACATGGGACATTCAAAGAACAAATGTGACACAGTTTCTTTGGTGTTGAAGCAGAATGTACACAGTTCAGTTTCCGACAATTTACATTTAAAAAGACGGGAATTGGTATATAGAGCGCCATTTAGAATTTTGTAGTGTAGGGTTTGGAGATAAGTATCGTCTGTGATTATGAAAGGGCGTTTGTATATCAATCTCCAGTCCTCCTGTGTGAGATCAGTATGCAAACGCTCATTCCATTTTTGTTGAGAATGAACACGATCGGAAATCGTTTTTTGCAGAAATAACAGATAAAATGTTTTATTGACCGTTTTCGTTTCTTTCAGTTTCTCAATTTGTGGATTCAGAACACAGTTGGACTTTTTTTCCCTTTCAATTTTTTTCCGCCACAGCCTTGGAATCGCCTTGTTTATCCCCTGGAAGACAGTGAATGGTGTTTTGATATCGTATTTTGTGGAAAATTCCTCAAACGTTAAGAAGCCTCCTCTCTCACTCAAGAGGTCATTTAAAAAGAATACACCTTTATCGCACCAAGTCTGATTGAAAATATATCTATTTTCGATTCTGACACTTCTGTTATAGAAAATTGATTGAGAAAGAATTTCTACGGAGTCTGTGGGTGGTTCGTTATCCAATAGCGACCAGGATGTGAGGACGTCTTTCCAAAAACTGTTTGCGTTCTCACCGATTTTTATTAACCCCTCTTTGTGTAAATGCCAAATTTTGTCGTTGCCATATTGTTCGAAGTCATCTAAAATAAGGGTTTTCCAGGGTGATATTATGCTGGGATCAATCAGTTTCTTAATCCAAAACATTTTTAGAGAATGGCTGTATGACCGAATATCTGGAAACTTAAGCCCTCCATTAGAAACCTGATTTATAAGAACCCTACGTTTGATCTTTTCATTTTTACCCTCCCACAAATAATGAATCAGTTTGGATTGCATTGCATCTAACATATTGTCAGGCGGTTTTGGAAGGACCGATAGACAGTGTATGAGTATTGGTAAAGTCAGCGTTTTTACGACGGCAGTTTTCCCAATTAGGGTAAGATTTCTAAACGACCAGTCGTTCAAAAGTTTTTCCACCTTTCTAGATTTTTCAATGTAATTTTGAATTATGTAATTTTCACTAAATAGATCATACATTATACCCAATATGGTGAATTTCCCATTATTGTTCCACTGAACATTTCGTTTCGTGGCAATCTTTTTACACGACCCTTTTTCAGACCCAATCCATACAATCTGAGTCTTTTCAAAGTTGACTTTAAGGCCTGACTCCTCTGCAAAAGAGTTAACAGTCTCCAGAGCCACGTTTAATGATTGGGAGTCGTTACTCAAAAATAGAGTCGAGTCGTCAGCATATTGACTTATGAGATGTTCCGAGTGGTTTATTTTGATACCGTTGATATTAGGGTTGTTTTTAAGTGCGGCACTCAATATCTCGACGCTCAAAATAAATAAATACGGCGAAAGGGGATCGCCCTGTCTTACTCCTCTCTCCAGGTTGATTTTTTCAGAGCAGTGCCCATTATTGAGGACATAGCTAAAGATATTTGAATAAAAAGTACGAAACCAATTTATAATAGAAGGTCCGAAGTTGAGGAACTGTAACGTTTTTTCTATAAACGACCATTCAAGTGAATCGAAAGCTTTCTCAAAATCTAGGAGAACAAGAATTCCAGCAATATTTAGTTTCTCGCACTTTTCTATCAGGTCAAACGTTAGTCTTGTGGATTCTCCGATATATCTCCCTTTCATGAACCCAAGCTGAGTTTCCGATATGAGTTTCGGTAGTACAGTCTTAACACGATTTGCTATAGCAGCCGAGGCAATTTTTGTATCTACATTACTTAGTGAAATGGGACGCCAGTTCTTTATGAATTCTTTTGGTTTGTTTTGCTTTGGAATGCAAGTAATAATGCCAGTTCGTTGCGGATTGGATAGTTCCTTTACACTGTATCCATGATTTAGGGACTTGACCAGAAAGGAGCCAATATCCTTCCAGAAGAATTTATAGAACTCCACGGTAAATCCGTCTGATCCGGGCGTTTTATTATTTTTCATTGATTTTAAGGCTCTTAAACACTCAGAGTTTGTTAAAAGGCCCTCCAAGGAGTCACTCTCCTCGTCGTCTAAAAACTGTAAAAAGGGGTTGGATTTGTCAAAGAACGGGTCATTTTCCTTGGAACTGTTTGACAGGCTTAATTTGGAGGAGTATAAATCTTCGTAGAAACGCTTTTGTTCATTTAAAATTTCGGATATGTTTTCCGTAATCAAGCCAGAGCCCGTTACAAGTTTAGGTATAGTTTTTTCCGTGTAATGGCGTTTTTCTAGATTACAGAAGTACTTTGTTGATTTCTCCCCTTCTACTTTCCATCTCGATTTTGCCCTCAGAATCATGCCTTTAATTCTTTTGTTTCTAATGGTTAGGAGTTCATTTTCAAGGGTTTCAATTTCGGTACTTACTGACAAGTCGCCACTATCGAGCACGGGGTATAAGGTTTCAAGTCTTTGCTCAATTTCTGCCAGGCGATTGTTCGTTGTACGTTTCATCTTAGAAGAATAAGAGATGGTTTTTCCTCTTATTATTAGCTTCAAAGTTTCCCAAAATAATTGGTCGTTAATAGTAAATGGCTGATTATTATTATTATTATTATTATTATTATTATTATTATTATTATTATTATTATTATTATTATTATTATTATTATTGTCATCATCATTGCTACCGTTGTTATCTGAAACCGAGTACTGAAGAACAGTCTCAGCAATTGTAGATTTTACTAATGTCACGTATTCCGGATCGTTCAGCAGGCTGTTATTGAACTTCCAAATGCCCCTTCCTCTTGACTGATTAATAAAGGAGAGGGTTAAGGCTACAGGGTTGTGATCTGATTTGTAACGTATATGAATTTTGGACGATTTGTGAAATATTTGTAGGTCAGTGAACATGAGGAAATAGTCTAACCTCGCCATTTTATTACCAGGGCCTTTCCACGTGTAGCGTTTTAAATTTTTGTTTTCTTCCCTCCAGACATCGCATAGGTCGAATTTTTCCATTAGAGAATGAATTTTCTCATTTGCCCTAACATTGTTTGGACTTTTGTTATTTTGGAAAATTAGAGTTTTAGTTTCGACTTCTATCTGAACAACTATGTAAAACCACAGAGGAAAGCGACCTCGACGGGTTTACCTGTAAACTCCTCACACAGAACAGTGACAATCGGAACAATCGGAATATAAAAGTGTGAAAATTTCTCCGGCATTGCAATGTTCTTCTGTTTTTCACACCTTTTCACGCATTTATGAACTACACTATGTGACGAAAATGTTCTGTGTTTTAGACTGTATTTGTTCCCCAGCATGAATAAATTTGGTGATAACGAGAAGCTGACAAAGAGAAAAAATAGAACGGACTCAAGTGATGCTGATGTGAGTCCTGAGAATAGAGAAGGGAATTTCAAAGAACTTAGCGTTCAAGCCTGCGTTTCGGAAAACAACGGAAGTGAACAGGTCGCCACAACCACTGTAAAAAAGACAGTTAAACGGGCATCAAAACGAGTAAAAACACAGTTGACTCTAGCTTCCTCTCAAACTACAGCTGTATCTTCAAAAATGGAAAAACAGATTTCTGAGATAAACAAAAAGCTCCAGAAAGTGTTAACAACTGAACAATTTGACAATACGCTGTCGGACTTTAAAAAATCCATTTTGGACTTCGTGAATTGTGCATTGGAAAAATTCAAGACAGAGACACTTTCAAATGTAACATCAGAAATTACAGTATTAAAGGAGGAAAATAAAAGCTTACATTTCCAAATTCAGGAGCTAAAAGATGAACTTCAGGCCCAGAAAACAGCCACTGCAAATATAAAGAAGGAGACGAGTGCCACAACTGACAAACTTGACGAGCTTGAACAATACACAAGAAAATGTAGTATAATACTGTATGGGGTGTCTGACAACGAAAGGAAGGAGTCGGTGGAGGAATCCACGGATAAAGTGCTCCGCGTCCTAAAAGAGAAACTTGGAATGGAGATAAATAAGAGTGACATCAGTATCGCACACCGCCTCGGCAAATATTCTCTGGAAAAGCCAAGGCCTATAATAGCCAAGTTTGTTTCGAGAAGACATAAACTGGAAACAATTCAAAATCGAAGGAAATTAAAGGGGACAAAGATTGTGATAAAGGAGGATTTGACCAGGAAAAGACAGAACATTTTAACAAAGTTAGTTCAATCCAGTGCAGTCGAAACTGCGTGGTCAAGTGATGGTGATATTTTCGCAAAACTTAAAACAGGACGTGTTGTTAAGGTTGGCAGTGAAGATGATGTGATTAGGCTGGATAGTAACTGAATAAACTAATTCATTCATTCATTCATTCATTCATTCATCATTCATTCATTCATTCATTCGTTCATTTGTTCAATCGTTCATTCATTCAGACAGTGGATTCAGTGTAAATAGGGTGGATTGGTGAGTACAAAATTCATTAATCTTATTTAGTGTTTTTCAGGAAAATACGATGGATTGGAGAGAACTTGATAGTTTCATCCATTCGTTTCATTCTTTCTCCCCCCTTCTGCAAGTGTCAGTCAGTCGTTTCGTCCGCCTGTCGGTCGATATATTCTTTCACCCTGGACGGTGGCTTTAGGGAGTCATCAGTTCTTCCATTCGTTTACTCATCCGCTAATTCATTCATGAAGGAATGAATGAATGGGTGGGTGGATTCATTCATTCATTCATTCATTCATTCATTCATTCATTCATTCATTCATTCATTCATTCATTCATTCATTCATTCTGTTTAGGGTTTTTCAGGAAAATACGGTGGATTGGGGAGAACTTAATAGTATCATCCATTCGTTTCATTCTTTCGTTCGTTTCTGCGATTGTCAGTCGTTCGATCGCCTGTCAATCGATTAATTCTTCCACCCTGGACGGTGGCTTTAGGGAGTCATCAGTTTTTTCATTCGTTCATTCATCCGCTAATTCATTCATGAAAGAATGAATGGGTGGGTGGATGAGTGAGGGGGTTTCATTCATTCATTCATTCATTCATTCATTTTTTTCTTTCACTCATTTTTTTCTTTTATTCATTTTTCATTCATTCATTCATTCATTCATTCATTCATTCATTCATTCATTTTTTTCTTTTATTCATTTTTCTTCCACTTGTTCATGCGTTCATTCATTCGGACAGTGGATTCAGTGTAAATATGGTTGATTGGTGAGTACAAAATTCATTAATCATATTTAATGTTTTTCAGGAAAATACGGTGGATTGGGGAGAACTTAATACTTTCATCCATTCGTTTCATTCTTTCGTCCCCCTGCGATTGTCAGTCGCTCGTCCGCCTGTCGGTCGATTTATTCTTTCACCCTGGACGTTGGCTTCAGAGAGTCATCAGTTCTTTCATTCGTTTATTGATCTGCTAATTCATTCATGAAGGAATGAATGGGTGGGTGGATGATTGAGTGGGTTTCATTCATTCATTCATTCATTCATTCATTCATTCATTCATTCATTCATTCATTCATTCATTCATTCAACCATTCATTTGTTTCATTCATTCTTTCATTCATTTGTTTCATTCATTCTTTCATTCATTTGTTTCATTCGTTTTATTCATTCGGACAGTGGATTCAGTGTGAATAGGGTTGATTGGTGAGTACGAAATTCATTAATCTTATTCACTGTTTTCAGGAAAATACGGTGGATTGGGGAGAACTTAATACTTTCATCCATTCGTTTCATTCTTTCGTCCTCCTTCTGCGATTGTCAGTCGCTCGTCCGCCTGTCAGTCGATTTATTCTTTCACCCTGGTCGTTGGCTTTAGGGGGTCATCAGTTTTTTCATTCGTTTATTCATCCGCTAATTCATCCATCAAGGAATGAATGGGTGGGTGGATGAGTGAGTGGGTTTCATCCATTCATTCATTCATTCATTCATTCTTAAGGACGTACGTTGAAAATATTGATTGGTCTACCCCCAAATAATAAATATGGACTCTTCCAACTGCTGTCATTGAGTTGACATGGAAGACACCACAAGGGTTAAATGGAAACCATTACTTTGTTAGCACTGATCAAGGTGCATTGTCTTTCATCGTTCATCGCTTTTGTTTTTCATGCACCGTTATGCAATCTATAGCATTACAGAGCATTTAAGATCTCATCAGAATGTGGCATACAAGTTGTTGATAGGCCTTGACCTGAAAGAATTTCAGGTCAGGGCCTATCAATAACTTGTATGCAGAATTTTGTTTACCCTTTACCTGCAACCCTCCAAAACAAAATCCATCAATGCTGTCATTGAGCTGACATGGAAGACACCACAAGGGTTAAATGGAAACAATTACTTTTTTAGCACTGATCAAGGCGCATTGTCTTTCATCGTTCATCGCTTTTGTTTTTCATGCACCGTTATGCAAGCTATAGCATTACAGGGAATTTAAGATCTCATCAGAATGTGGCATACAAGTTGTTGATAGGTCTTGACCTGAAAGAATTTCAGGTCAGGGCCTATCAATAACTTGTATGCAGAATTTTGTTTACCCTCTACCTGCAACCCTCAGAAATAACTTGTATGCAGAATTTTGTTTACCCTTTACCAGCAACCCACCAAAACAAAATCCATCCTTCATTGTCCACTCAATCACTCTCCCCCCCACCCCCCCCCCCTACACCCTCCCACACAATGACACACACACTGTGTTGCGGTAATGCCCTGACTTAATACACTTTATACACATTTACTACTTGGTTTTCACTATCCGTCCGATTGAGCTGCAAGCTAGGGAGCTCCTCTGGCATCACTGTACTTCCTACTGTTTTGTCCTCTTCTTTCCCCCCCCCCCCTCCCCCCCCCCCCCCCCCCCGCTGTTTGGATAAATTTATACGTCAAAATTTATTAGGTAAACCCGGTTACTGTATTTCAAAACTACCCGATGTTTCCGTTAGGAATCTTGTTTTTGTTTTCTAAAAAAATAAAATTCAGATATTTTCATTCCCAGTTATTCTGTTTTAAAATATTTAGACTAGAGTTCTCTTTATTCATTTTTCTGGTTCTTTACTTAATATCTTTCTATCTCCACTGGTATTTAAAACTTTATCCACAGAACTGTTGCAAGGACACGATGAGACCCACTAAAACATTTTATGAATAATATCGTTATCGGAAGCCTTAATTGCCGAGGTCTTTTTTCTGAAACAATAAAGCGCAGAGACATCTTCTCTCGTTGCAGGAATAAATTCGATATAGCTCTTCTGGTCGACACTCATTCAACCCTAGAAAGCGAGAATACGTGGAAATCAGAATGGGGTTACGAAGCTATCTTCTGCTCTCACTCAAGCTCAAGTAGGGGAGTGGCCGTCATGTTCAAAAATACATTCATGCTCCAGATTCATAATACAATAAAAGATCCCGGAGGCAATTTCATCATTCTTGATATGACGATTCAGGACCAAAGAATCACCCTTGCTGCCGTGTATGCCCCCAATGAAGACAATCCAAAATTCTTCGACAATCTTTTTAATAAAATTAAGAGAATTGGGAACTGCTCCATATTGGTTGGAGGAGATTGGAATGTACCACAAAATTACGATATTGACACGATAAATTACCTTTTGTGCGAGTGATGGTCCCGAAGGGATATTGCATTTTGTGCAACCCAACATGCCCAGCCCCATAGGAAGGGGATGGGGGAAAATGCTCCAAAATATTTTTTAAATCTTCTTTTCATGTACCAGTGGCCACAATGACTTGATATTTGGTATGAATCTTCCTTTTGGGGTGTAGAATCAAGTTTGTTGAAAGGAGGTTCGTGAAGCAATATTTACCTTTGTTATGGGAGGGACAAGATTTTTGGCCACGCCCAAAATTTTCTTTTTTCCTGAACCGATGGTCCGATTTGAACCAAATTTGGTATGTGGTATTATTGGGTGATAAGTACTTGTCTCATGCAAAAACAAATGTCCCTTGTCTCCGTGGCAACCCCAGGAGCTAAAAATAGAAATATTTTCGAACGCCCATATTTCTCAAACCACGCGGAACAGAGAACTGTTATTTGAGATGAAGCATCCGTAGAACCAGTAGAATTGAACGGTAAGAAATTGCCATCGGTTACGCCGGGGTGTTCTGTAGGGAGGGGGGGGGGGGGTCGGAAAAATGCTGAGTCAGCATATTTGCAAACATTTGAAAAAACATTTCTCCAGAACCAATGGTCAGAATCTTTTGATATTTGGTATACAGCATCTATAGGGGAGGGGGGAGGGAGGGAGGGATCAGATACAAATTTGTTAAAATGAAGCCCCTTGCTTCATATTTGGGCTCAATACAGGAGCCCAAATTTTTAACTTAGGTCAATATGGAGAATAATCTTCTTCTTCAGAACCACCAGTCAGAATCTTTCGGCATACATCATTTTTATGACGGTCAGATTCATGATTGTTCAAGCCAGGTCCCTAGGTTAATAATAATGGAAGCCCAAATTTTAACTTTGTGCAATATGGGGGATAATTTTTTAAAATCTTCTTTTTCAGATCCATCAGTCAGAATGTTTTCATATTTGGTATACAACATCTCTGGGGTGGGGGTCAGATCCAAGTTTGTTCAAGTCGGGTCCTTAGGTTAATATTTAGGCTGGCCATGGTAGCCCGAATTTTAACTTAGTGCAATATGCGGAAATTTCTTTAAAAATCTTCTTCAGATCCACCAATCAGAATGCTTTCATGTTTGGGATATAACATCTCTAAGGGGGTCAGATTCAAATTTGTACAAATCAGGTCCCTAGGTTAATATTTGGGCTCGATATGGCAGCCTAAATTTGAACTTAGTGCAATATGAGGAAATTTCTTTAAAAATTTTATTCTTCGGATCCATCAGTCAGAATGCTTTCATATTTGGTATACAACATTTCGGGGTGGGGCGATTCAACTTTCTTCAAATCGAGTGCCTGGGTTAATATTTGGGAGCCCAAATTTTAACTTACTGCAATATGAAGAAATTTTTTTCAAAATATTTTTCAGATCCACCAGTCAGAATGCTTTCATATTTGGTATACAACATCTCGGGGGGGGGGCAGATTCAAGTTGAGGAATTATCGTTTAAAATCAGACCCAGCAGTTAGATTATTTTGATATTTGGTGTACAACACCTCTAGGAGGGTTAGATTCAAGTTTATTAAATTCGGGTCCCTGGGTTAATCTTCGGGCTCTTTTTTGGAGCACTAAGTTTAACTTAGTGCAATATGAGAAAATGTCTTAAAAAATCTTCTTCAGATTCACCAGTTAGAATCCTTACATATTTGGAATTAGACATCTCAAGGGGTGTCAAATTGGTTTTAAGTTTGTTAAAATCAAGTCCCTGGGTTAATATTTGGCTCTTTATTGGAGCCCGATTTTTAACTTACTGCAATTTGAAGAAATTTCTTTAAAACTCTTTTTCAGATCCACCAGTCAGAATCCTTTCATATCTGGTATACAACATCTCGGGGGGGGGGGGGGGGGGTGGGTCAGATTCACGTTTGTTTAAAATGGGTCCGTGGGTTAATATTAGAGCTCTTTATTGGAGCCCAAAGTTTGACTTAGTGCAATATGAGAAAAAAAATTAAAAATCTTCTTCAGATCCACCAGGCAGAATCCTTTCATATTTCCTATCTCTGGGTGTGTCAGATTCAAGTTTGTTCAAATCGAGTCCCTGGCTTAATATGTGGGCTCTCTATGGGCTTTATTAGTGCTTTATTATTATTTCAAAAACTGCAGGGACGAGAATATTGTTTTTTGGTATGCAGCTTCCCCGGGTCCAGCGGAATCAGATGGACCCAAACAATTACTATCGGTTTTGTTATGGGGTGCCTATGGAGATGCCCATTTTAACACTGGTGGCAATGGGAAAATGTTGAGTCATCAACTTTCTTGGTCTCCATTAACTAATTTGAAACTGGTCTTCTTTAAAACCACTGGGCCAAATTCATTCATTTATGACACAGACCATCTTTGGAGTATATCCTTTCTACTTTGTTCAAATGAAGCTGCTGCCATCTTCAGACTGGTGGAGTTTACTCTTCGGATTTGGGGTGGGGTTAATGCTCCATAAGTCTAAAATGCTTTAAAAATCCTCTTTTCATAAGCCACTCGCAATAATGTTTAGACTAGTATGGAACTTACTTTAGTGATGCAGATTCATTTTTTTTCAAAGGAACTCAGTAGGTCAAAATTTGGGCTCCACTCAAAATTTCTTTTTCCAAAACCAATGGTCCGATGTGAACCAAATTTGTCATGTAGTATATAACTGGGTCATAAGTACTTCATTTATGCCTAATTTTTTTTTTTGGGGGGGGGGGGGTGAGGGAGGGGAGGGGATCGAACCACGGGAGCTAAACAAAAAATACTTTCGTTCCGATACTTTTTTGATAGTTCACAGAACAGAGCTTTGTTTTTGCCAAGGAAGTTTTCCTTGGACAAGCAGAAATGAATTACCGAAAAAGTTGCCTTTGGTTGTGTCATAGCAAATCAAAAAATTGCTCTTGCTGCCGATCACTTACTGATGCCCTCATCTCTTTTGACAACTTCCGCCAGGTGAGCGTTTTAGGCTCACTTGAGTCTCTAGTTTTCTTTTCCTTTTATTTTCAAAAAATTTTTTTTGGAAAATTTGACAAGCTACTTCTAGAAGTTTGGCCACAGTTCGAGCTCGATTTTCAAGCGGCAGGACGCGAATTGAGCGTGTTATCTAGCGTCTTAGAAAGTTAAAAGGCAGCATACACCTTCTCCTCATTGCCGCCGCACTCGGCGATGGGCGTGTTTCTTTGGATAACTTCTTGAAATTAACTTGCGATTTCAAAATAATGCAGTGAGTCTAATTGCGTCTATCAACATTCAACAAAAGCAACTCGAAAATGCAATTACACTACAGAATGAGACTTCAGCCTGCTGGCTTAGTAAATATAAAATGGCGCAGCTACACAGATCTGCCATAAACTCATTCACACTAGACAGGAGACACGGTTCAATTTTTAGTCCTATCGTGTAATAAAACACAACTTCACTCACTAGCCTGCCTCCAAACAGAAGAAGCTAAGTCAGCGACATATTTAATGTCTAAAAATCACATCTTTCAATCAATTACGATACAAATACATGAAAGTGATTTGATATACCGGCGGAAAAATAGAATTGCACCCTATTTTCTGAAATTTGGTACATGACACACTTGCAGAAAAAGGGAAACCCATATTTTTTTTTTTCTTCAGTCAATCTGACAGTTTCCGCGTATTATGGCGTCGGGAATATTGAAGTCTGCTGCCACACACCGGGTATTCGGATACTCGGAACCGTAGCGACGAAAAGAACGCGGCGCAGAAAACTGGCAGGAGAGAGAGGGGTGAGTACAATTTTTGCCGAGAAAAACATATTCAGATGAAACAATCTACCGGAATGTTTTATGACTGAGTTGTGTATTGGTTAAGGTATGATGTGACAGAATTTCAGCCACGAACAATAGCTATTGAATCGAGAAGATTATCATTTCACTCTCACTTGATCAATTTTTGATGAAATATGCAAAATAATCTCCCGTCACATGTTACATTTAGCAACCTGCAGCAGTTTTATTAGTCCATTGTCTTCTGAAATGTCCAGTAAATCAACTGTGAAAGTGGTAGCTCCAGGCAATCGACAGATTTCTATATAATATACATTTTGTAAACACAGGGTTTGAAATAATGGGAACTAAAACCCACGGATACTGGTATAATGGAACTCGGAGTTTAACAAGTGTTACTGACACAAAGAACACTGAGTTTTTAAAAAAAAATGTTCTATCGTTACCTCTTTGTGAATGCGATCGATTGTTAATTCATTTGTAACATCATTCTGTTCATTTTAGGGACCTTCCCTGTTATGGCGATCTTCGAGAATGTCATGAAATCATGGGAAAGTAGTCAGCAAGCTGTTATAATATCAATATAGTCTATAGATGTGTGATATTGTCATGCAAGTTTTGTTTGCTAATGCATCTACTATTGTAGGGTTGACTTTTTGCCTTGACTTGGGTAACTGGGGAATTGTTACACAATTTTCCGAGACACGAACCATGGACTTACAGGACCCCTGAAGAAAGGAATAAAACACGAATAAGTATTTAATTCACATACTGACTGAAGTGCTTTTTTTTACAAGAATAATAAATATTTTACAATAAACATTTCTACAACCTCAAGCTTTAGTTTCCAATAAATTATAACAAACCAATACATCTAAGTTTTCCACAAATAGCAAAAACCAATTTCAAATTATTTATAGTGATTTAGTTTTGTTTGCCTTACATGAAAACAACTTGCATATTTTCGGATATTTCAGAAAATCCACATGAGGCCGCTGTCGCGATCAACTGACAACTACCCCATGTGAAGATAAAACAAACCTCAAACTCGTCGACTTTAACAACTGTTTTGCATGCCATATTATTTTGCTAACAACGAGCCAGCCGCGTCCGGCTAGGTCCAACAACTCGCAAAATAATATGACATACAAGGCAGCCTCAATTTTAGCACAATGACCTCCCCTGATAAGCATATGTAATTACGTAATGAATCTCGCGTTCAGTGCTTTTACACTACGGCAGTGTTTTCTAAGAACCTGTATATAAAATACCATTTCACCTTATTCAACATTCAGTGGAATACACTATGTGCATTCCATTGAATGTTGAGAACAACAGAATTTACGCTATTATGCTTGACACACTTGCAGACCCAAAATACTGGAACACTCATTTACTTGAGGTAAACACGAAAATATCTTCAAACACTTGTCTAGAAATTACACAATGATTTATACCAGTCTAGCCTACTGATGTGTGCTTATATCCTGGCGAAATGAGCACTTGCTGCTCATTTCGTCATGATGTAAACAGACAATGAAATATTGATGAATTGTACAAAATAATATTTACATCAGACTAACAGTAATTTAATTTAACTGATTTAAAAGTGAAACTTTGTCATAACTCCTAATACTGCTGCTTGCGACATAATGATTTCTTTTACTTTGTGCTTCTAAACTTTAACTTTACAAATTAAGGGAAGAAGTCTACAAAAGCTAATCACTTACCTGAAGAAAGGAATAAAACACGAATAAGTATTTAATTCACATACTGACTGAAGTGCTTTTCCTTTAGTCAGGAGAAAGTATATATACCTTTCTCCAGTAACTAAGTGATTGCTGTCAACAAACATTAAACATTCAATTATTACCCATTCACCTGCAGCCAGTAGTTTGTTGTTAACACCTATTATTGTTTGCCGCTAAATAACCAATATTGTCACTAATCACTTTTATGAAACAAGCTACATGCTTTAATCTCTCCAACAATATATCTAATAATGTTCCCTAAAACAAACTACAATGCGTTAATCCCTTCAACAGTAAATCTACCTAGCTTAGATATTATTCAATATAAAAAATAAATACTTTTAATAGGAAATTTACCCATACATATTATAAACAAGAAAGTCCACATTTTCTAACCTATAACAATACCCTTCGGCTAGAAAAACTTTGGTCCCCCAAAGTTAAATATAAGAGACTTTGTACCTTATTAGCTTTACCTGATGAAGTTTCAGGCCAACACAAACTTTTTATCACCTTAAATGATTACACATTTGTTCTCACATTCGTACTTACATACTTGTTTCTATACAAATTAGTTTTTATATAGTACACATGGATCATCTGATTGCCCTGAGGATATAAGTCACTAAGAAACAAACATTTAATAACAAAAATTAAATTTATTGAACGAACTTAATCTAATAAAATGTTTTATTATTCAATGATGATAACATATTCTGCTGAGTATACAAAAGAGCAATACCAAATATATGAACATAACACATTACTTTAACAATTTCAGTGGTCGTCGACGTCGTTTACCTTTTTGTGTTCTGTGAATCAAAAACTCCCGAATTGACTGCTGTGAAATATTATCTTCAGGTTCCCATGTTTTCTGTTTATCACCTGCCCATTTTACTAGATAATGCTTTTTCCCATTAATAAATTTTGCTTTCATCAATTTTTCCACTGGGAACCATACATCATCTTGTTGTTGTGACACTTTTGCACTTTTGTCCTTAGATTTTGGCATCTGGCTAGTCTGCTGGGTATTGTCCTGGGTTTGGTTTCTGTCGGGAAAATCTTCTGTCACTCTATCAACAGGATCATTGTATGGCTTGATTCTGTTAGCATGGCATTTCCCTTTGACAATTTTATTCGTTTTGCTGTCCCTTAGAGAAAAAGTGTTATTTGGTCCCTTATCTGTGATGTAAAATGGTCCCTGCCATTTACAATGAAGCTTATTGGATAGTCCCTTGGGTGTAAATTGTGTATATTTTAATACTTGGTCTCCTATTTGAAATGTTGGTTCTTTTGTATTTTTGTCATAGTAGTCCTTACTTTTAGTTTGAGCATCTCTTGTATTTTCTTGTGCAATTGCTCTGACGATTTTTAATTTTTCTGTTACTTCTTCTATATACTGATGTATGTCTTTTGGTAGCTTCTCTTTTGGTAGTACAGCAGTATCAAATGGTAAACTCATTTCTTGTCCAAACAAAATCTTGAAGGGTGAAAAACCAGAAGTTTGAGTGGAAGGACTCATTCTGAATGCCATCATAATACTTGGAAGAATCAAATGCCAATTGTTTTGTTCCTTGTTAATGTAAGTCCTCAATGACTGTGCAATTGTGCTGTTCCATCGTTCACAGCCTGAGTTCGATTGTGGGTGATAAACACTCGTAAAATGACGTGTGACTTGGAATATTTGGCAGAGAGCGTGGACCAGTTTACTCATGAAGTTTGCTCCTCGGTCTGAAACTAAGGTATAAGGAGCTCCATACCTGCAAAATATTTCCCTGTAAAGCACTTTTGCAACTTCTGAAGCTTCCTGAGATTTTAAAGGCAGAGCATCACACCATTTAGACAGACTTTCCACTATTAAAAGTATATACTTGTGCCCTTCTGTTGTTGTTGTAATTGGTCCCAAAATGTCGATATGCCATCTGTCGAATACATTTTCAACTGGAAGGGGTGTGAGTGGTGCATTCTTTCCATGGGTGTGTCGTTTGCTGCGTTGACATGCATCACATGAACGAATGTAGTTGGCAATATCTTGATACATCCCTGGCCAGTAGTATTTCATTCGCAATGCATGATGGGTCCTTTCAATGCCAAGGTGACATCCGCCTGCTTTACTATCGTGGAAGGACACAATGGCATCTCTCTTTAGAACATGTGGAAGGGCAAGTTGCTTAATGAAACTCATCTCCTTTGGCAATCGTTTTGTTCTTGATTGGTACATATGAAATAAAGTACCATCCAACAGTACAAACTGATCTGCTTCCAAAACTACACGTTTTGCAAGTTTTTCATCTTCTGGCAATTCTTTGTTTTCCAAGTAACGAATGAGGGGGGCATAATCTGGATCTTCATTTTGTAATCGAACAATTTCAGAATCATTTGGCAATGGATTGACTGGTGTTTCATTTGTTTCAGTGGCACAAATTTCTGGGACTGTCTGTGAGTTTCCATAGAAAAATGTAACCTCTTGCCATTTCCCAATGATGTCATCCTCTGATGGCTCTTTTTTGTCTGCTACCTGTACTAAGGGACTTGGTATATCTTCTATTTCATCAGATTCTGCATTTTCCTCTCTTGTTTTGTATTGTCTACGTGATAGGGCATCGGCATTAGCATTATTTTTGCCAGGTCTGTGTTTAATTTCATAAGAATATCCTTGAAGCAAAACCGACCAACGGGATAATCTACCTGTTGAATGTTTAATTTTCTTCAAAGATGACAATGCCTGATGATCTGTATATATAGTAAATTTGTTATTTGCCAAATAAACATGATATGCCTTTATACCCTCTAAAACAGCTAAACATTCCAACTCTGACACACACCGCCGCCTTTCACCAGGTTTAAGAGAACGTCCGCCATATGCAATAACTCTTTCCCTACCTTTGTCATCTAGTTGTCCAAGAATATAACTTATTGCTGAACCTGATGCATCTGTAGTCAAAATGAACGATTTTGACATATCTGGAAAAACTAAAATGGGTGCCGAAACCAAACAACTTTTCAGTTTTTCGAATGAATTCTGACATTTTTCCATCCACTTGAATGCTACGTCCTTTTTTAGAAGCTCTGACAAAGGATGTGCGATCTGAGAGAACCCTTTCACGAAGCGACGATAATAATTACATAATCCAAGAAAACTTCTTACATCATGCTGTGATTTCGGAACCGGAAATGTTCTAACAACTTCCGTTTTTGCCGAATCCACTTTCACGCCTTCCTTACTCAGAACATGACCAAGATAAACTACTTCTTTAGCTGCAAATTTACACTTACTTGGTTTCAATGTCAAGTTAGCCTTCCTAAGTTGTGTAAATATGGCATCCAGGTGGCGCATGTGTTCTGACAGGTCCCCACTAAAGCACAAAATATCATCCACGTAGACTAACGCGTATTTATAATTCATTTTCCTCAACACTTGTGACATTAACCTTTGAAACGAAGATGGACCATTCATTAATCCGAAACTCATCCTTTTCCACTGGTACACACCATTATGTGTCACAAAAGCGGATTTATGGGCAGTTTCACTGTCCATAGGAATTTGCCAAAAGCCACTAGCGAGATCCAGCACTGAGAAAAAAATTGCTCGCCCCTCCCCAAGAGCATCAAAAACACAATCTAGTCTGGGGAGAGGGAAAGAGACTGGCTTTGTAACTTGATTCAACTTCCTGTAATCTACTGCAAAACGATATTCACCACTTTTCTTTCGCACCATTACAACAGGAGACTGCCAAAGCGAATCACTTGGTTCAATTATATCTGCTTTCAGCATCTCATCAATTTGCCTTTCCATTTCCCTCTTAACCTCAGGGGATTGCCTATAGAATCTTTGGCAAACTGGTAGAGCGTCACCAGTTTCAATACGATGTGAAACAACATCTGTAGCACCTAACTCATTTAAATTTGCAGCAAAAATATCGCGATTTTTATTCAGAAAAACTGTAAACATGTCTTTTTCGTCACTTGAAAGATTTGAGTCTGTAAAGTCAAAGTGTATTGGGTCTAATTTTGTGTCACGTCTCTTTGTTATATTTTTGTTTGTCTTGTGAGTCATTGTCTTCTTGCTGTCAACTTGTCTGTCAATTTTATTGGTCGTGTCAAAAACATGTACATTGTTTACGTCAATGTCAGAAAATATGCCTATTACTTTACCTTTTGGGATTTGTATAGGGACATTTGAAGGGTTAATAATTGGCATGTTAGCATGTTTATTCTTTATATTTACCACAGACTTTCCACCCACTATCCCCAATCTTAGCACACTTTGAGTTGGCTCAACTAGGCCCATATCACCATTTACCCTATCTGATACTTTTACACAAACATTCATTTCAGACTCAGGGGGAACAACCACTTTAGAATTTACACGAACTAATGATACATTTGCCTGTGTTAAACATACTTCTGCTTCACCATTATGCAGCTGAAAAGTTTGGGAGTCTAAATTTATTACAGCTTTGTGTTTTGTCATAAAATCCATGCCAATTATTAAGGGACGATGGAGACCTTGAAATACATAAAATAAGTGATCAACTTTCAACCCATTAAATGACATAGGAAGCCTGATTGTACCAAGAACAGCAAGTTTTTCACCCCCAACACCTACAACCTCTTTTACAGAAGAATTGCCAAGCTGTGACCGACTATAACCTGCTTTATTTAGAAACCGTTGGGCTATACAACTTATGGTAGCACCTGTGTCGATTAATGCACTAGTCCGAGCACCATTAATGTGCACCAAAACAGAATTAGTGTGCATTGGTGAAGAAAATGTCATAACCTGGTTTTTGGTATTTACAGAGTTATTTCCCTTTCTCTCATCTTTCATACTGACTCTGGGATTTTTCATACAGACTCTGGGATTTTTCATACAGACTCTGGGATTTTTGTATAGTTTGTGTTTGCCATGAAAACTTCGAGCAGATAGTTGCGAATTTCTATATTTGCAATTTGTTTGAAAGTGGCCAGTTTTCAAACAAATTTTGCATCTAGAATCGCGTGCCGGGCAAATTTTCTTTGTTGGACATTTGCCCCCACAACCAAAACAAATATAATCTGAATACCTAATTTTAGGCTTCTGGACAAAATGACTTGCATCATTCTGACCAGAAGTCTGAATGGCAGGGTCACCGATGGCAACATTAACAATTTGTCGCTGAAAATTTTGAGCATTATGTACATTGCGCACACTTTCACTTTGGTTTTTCAATACAGTTAGTTCTCTATGTACATTACCCAAGAGTTCTTCTTCATCGTTCTGAGAGTCTTTACAACTGTTAACACTAAATTCTGCTAAGAGTGCTGCAATGCGCAAACTCTTCACATCTTTTGGCTGTTTAAGTAGCACAATTGACTTGAGTTCTGGCTTCATTCCATAAAGAAGACAAGTCACTATAAAATCCTCCTTTAGGTTCAAATGCAAAAAGTTAGTAAGGCTTCTCTCTAGATAGGTATTTACGGTTTCATCTTTTTGCTGCTGTACTGGTAAAGCCATATATTTTCGAACATCATTTCCAAATGTTGATTGAAACTCCTCCAATAAATTAGAGACATTATTTCGTACTTCACAAGCTAGTGTTTGGTACCAAACTGCCGCGTAACCTCCAAGAAAGAATGGAAAAGCTACTGCTGTCTGAACATCGTTCAGCTGGTTGAATTTCACCCATTCTTTAAACAAAATTAGCCACGAAGTTGGATTTTGGCCACTACAATCATAAAATTTCTTCATCACTATCTGTTCACTTGCCATGTTGGGTAATACCGAGTTGTGTCTAGTTCTTCCAAGAGGCACCGATTGGATCACTCCGTTCTCCACCAATTATTGTAGGGTTGACTTTTTGCCTTGACTTGGGTAACTGGGGAATTGTTACACAATTTTCCGAGACACGAACCATGGACTTACAGGACGCTGAAGAAAGGAATAAAACACGAATAAGTATTTAATTCACATACTGACTGAAGTGCTTTTTTTACAAGAATAATAAATATTTTACAATAAACATTTCTACAACCTCAAGCTTTAGTTTCCAATAAATTATAACAAACCAATACATCTAAGTTTTCCACAAATAGCAAAAACCAATTTCAAATTATTTATAGTGATTTAGTTTTGTTTGCCTTACATGAAAACAACTTGCATATTTTCGGATATTTCAGAAAATCCACATGAGGCCGCTGTCGCGATCAACTGACAACTACCCCATGTGAAGATAAAACAAACCTCAAACTCGTCGACTTTAACAACTGTTTTGCATGCCATATTATTTTGCTAACAACGAGCCAGCCGCGTCCGGCTAGGTCCAACAACTCGCAAAATAATATGACATACAAGGCAGCCTCAATTTTAGCACAATGACCTCCCCTGATAAGCATATGTAATTACGTAATGAATCTCGCGTTCAGTGCTTTTACACTACGGCAGTGTTTTCTAAGAACCTGTATATAAAATACCATTTCACCTTATTCAACATTCAGTGGAATACACTATGTGCATTCCATTGAATGTTGAGAACAACAGAATTTACGCTATTATGCTTGACACACTTGCAGACCCAAAATACTGGAACACTCATTTACTTGAGGTAAACACGAAAATATCTTCAAACACTTGTCTAGAAATTACACAATGATTTATACCAGTCTAGCCTACTGATGTGTGCTTATATCCTGGCGAAATGAGCACTTGCTGCTCATTTCGTCATGATGTAAACAGACAATGAAATATTGATGCATTGTACAAAATAATATTTACATCAGACTAACAGTAATTTAATTTAACTGATTTAAAAGTGAAACTTTGTCATAACTCCTAATACTGCTGCTTGCGACATAATGATTTCTTTTACTTTGCGCTTCTAAACTTTAACTTTACAAATTAAGGGAAGAATTCTACAAAAGCTAATCACTTACCTGAAGAAAGGAATAAAACACGAATAAGTATTTAATTCACATACTGACTGAAGTGCTTTTCCTTTAGTCAGGAGAAAGTATATATACCTTTCTCCAGTAACTAAGTGATTGCTGTCAACAAACATTAAACATTCAATTATTACCCATTCACCTGCAGCCAGTAGTTTGTTGTTAACACCTATTATTGTTTGCCGCTAAATAACCAATATTGTCACTAATCACTTTTATGAAACAAGCTACATGCTTTAATCTCTCCAACAATATATCTAATAATGTTCCCTAAAACAAACTACAATGCGTTAATCCCTTCAACAGTAAATCTACCTAGCTTAGATATTATTCAATATAAAAAATAAATACTTTTAATAGGAAATTTACCCATACATATTATAAACAAGAAAGTCCACATTTTCTACCCTATAACACTACTACTCAGCTGACTCGTATTTACTGTTAATTCCAGATATATACCACACTGCGAAATGGGAGCTCAGCACAGAAAGTACTATTGTGACCAGAGACATAGCTACAGGAGGGGGGGGGGGGGCAATATTTATCCAAAAGGTCCGTGAAGTTAGCTCAGTGTTCGGCGTTCAACATTCGTTCAACATTCGTTCAACATTCGTGTGAAGATAGCTCAGTGTTCAGCGTTCAACATTCGTTCAACATTCGCGTGAAGTTAGCTCAGTGTTCAGCGTTCAACATTCGTTCAACATTCGTGTGAAGTTAGCTCAGTGTTCAGCGTTCAACATTCGTTCAACATTCGTGTGAAGTTAGCTCAGCGTTCAGCGTTCAACATTCGTTCAACATTCGTGTGAAGTTAGCTCAGCGTTCAGCGTTCAACATTCGACCAACATTCGTGTGAAGTTAGCTCAGCGTTGAACATTCCCCAAAATTCAGTATGCGATATGTCGAATCTGGGAGTGATGTTAGTGACTTTTACTACTCCAGTTCAGCGTTCAACATTCGACCTATATTCGTGTGTTCAGCGTTCAACATTCCTCAAAATTCAGTGTGCCAGCTCCGAATCTGTGCTTTCACCCGAGATATAGCCTTCATGGGACCGACTGCCCATCGCTACTTCTAAGAACAATCATATCTTGGGGACCCCCTCTCGCCTGAAGCGATATTGGTGACTTTTAGTATTCCAGTTCAGCGTTCAACATTCGATTATCCTTCGTGTGGAGTGTGCGCAGCATTCAGCGTTTGGCATTCGGCAAAATCTGGAGTTTGAAGAGAAAACAACCATAGATAATAAGTGGGATCGGAGCAATCATCGCCGGGAGGGGCAACCCTCATGCAAACGACTCTCCGAGTATCCAACATAATTAAAACAACACTCAAACCTAGGCGCCCCACTTAATGCTTTGGTCTCTCTAATTAGAAGGCAATCCCCGTCGTAGAGACAAACTTTTGATTTAACGCTGTCAGACACTGCAGGTCGGTAATGTGGCATCAGAACAAGCTCGGTCATAGGGCTACATATCCTGTGGGACTCCTGATTCAACCGGGACATGTTCTGAATAGTTTCCGTCAACCATTACCCCCATCTTACGTTGGGGCAGGAACTTTTTCAACCAGTGGTGGATGTATTAATGCAATCGATGCACTTATGCAATCGATGTAATAATAAATAGGCGACCCCTCCCGCCTATAGCAGCATTAATTGGGGCGTCGTGCATCCGAGCTCAGCGTTCAACATTCGAATAACCTCCGTATAGTGTGAGCGCTGCATTCAGCGTTCAAAATTCGGCAATATCTGGAGTTTGAAGAGAACACATCACTAGATCATAAGTGGGATTGGTGCAATCATCGTTGGGAGGAGGTAGCCCTCGTGCAAACGACTGCTCGAGTGTCCGCAGTCTACATAATTATAACAACACTCGAACCCACGAGCTCCCCCCCCCCCCCCCCCGGGTGCTTTGATCTCTCTATATAGGAGGCAGTCGTCAGGGAAGATGCGAACCTTTGATTTAAAGATGTCAGGCGGGCCGTTGCTGTGATATAAGTATACAGTAGAGATCCTAGGACAGTACCCTGTGGGACTCCTGATTCAACTGGGACATTTTCTGAAAAGTTTCCGCCAATGATTGTTTTCATCTGGCGTTGGGTCAAGGAGGGTGGATGCACTAATGCAATCGATGCAATTATGCAATCGAGCGCACTAATAAAGACACCCCCACCCCCACCCGCTTATAGCGGCATTAATTGATGTTTTTGAGTATCCCAGCATTCAACATTCTGCAATGTGCATAGTTGGAAGAGAACACAACAGTAGATCATAAGTGGAATTGGTGTATTCATCGGAGGGATAGCCTTCATGCAATCGACTGTCCGAGTGTCCGCAGTATACAAAATAATTCATGAAACAACACTCAAACCCAGGCGGCGCCCTTTCGCCGACATTGGTATTGATGAATGTGTGTATTCCAGCTCAGCGCTCAACATTCGCCCAACATTCGCCCAACATTCGCGTGAAGTAAATTCAGCGTTCAGCATTCAACATTCGGCAAAAGTCTGTGTTTGGGCGAAAGAGAAAAGACATATTATGTCGAATCTGTGCTTTCACTCGAGGTGCAGTCTTCAGGCGACGAACTGCCCATCGTCCACATGTAACAACACTCACATCTGGACGACTCCATGTCACATGAAGCGATATTGATGATATTTACTACTCCAGTTCAGCGTTCAACATTCGACCAATATTCGTATGAAGTTAGCTCATGAAAGCTATCCCTCCGATGAATGCACTGATTCCACTTACGACCTGCGATTGTATTCTCTTCCAACTATGGATATTGCGGAATGTTGAATGCTGGGATACTCAAAAACACCAATTAATGCCGCTATATATGCACGGGGGGGGGGGGGGGGGGCTGTGTCTTTATAATTGCGCTCGATTGCATAAGTGCATCGATTGCATTAGTACATCCACCCTTCAATGACCCAACGCCTTCGTTGGCGGAAACTTTTCAGAAAATGTCCCGGTTGAATCAGGAGTCCCACAGGGTACTGTCCTAGGACCTCTACCGTATATTTATGTCACAACAACGGCCCGCCTGACATCTTTAAATCACAGGTTCGCATCTTTGCTGACGACTGCCTCCTATATAGTGAGATCAAAGAATCGGGGGGGGGGGGGGTGGGGGGCTCCTGTGTTTGAGTGTTGTTATAATTATGTTGACTGCGGACACTAGCTCGAGCAGTCATTTGCACGAGGGCTACCTCCTCCCATCGATGATTGCACCGATCCCACTTATGATCTAGGGATGTGTTCTCTTCAAACTCCAGATACTGGCGAACTTTGAACGCTGAATGCAACGCTCACACTATATGGAGGTTATTCGAATGTCGAACGCTGAACTCGGATGCACAACGCCCCCAATTATTGCTGCTATAGGTGGGAGGGGTCGCCTATTTATTAGTCAATCGATTGCATAAGTGCATCGATTACATTAATGCAGCCACCACTGGCTGAAAAAGTTCCTGACCCAACGCAAGATGGGGGTAATGGTTGACAGAAACTATTAAGAAATTTCCCGGTTGAATCAGGAGTGCCACAGGATACTGTCCTAGGACCAAGCTTATTCTTATGCCACATTAACGGCCTGCATTACAGCGTTAAATCAAAGGTTTGCCTCTTCTCTGACGATTGCCTACTAAGTAGAGAGATCAAAGCATTTAAGGGGGGGGGGGGGCGCAGCGCCTAGGTTTGAGTGTTGTTACAACTAGAGTTGGATACTCGGACTGTCTTTTGCATGAGGGCTACCCCTCTCGGCGATGATTGCACCGATCCCACTTATGATCATTGGCTGTGTTCTCTTCAAACTCCAGATACTGTCGAAATCCAAATGCTGCGTACTGCGCTCACTCCACACGAAGGTTATGCGAATGTTGAACGCTGAACTGGAATACTAAAAGTCATCAATATTGCTTCAGGCGAGAGGGAGTAGCCCAGATATGAGCGTTCTTAGAAGTAGACGATGGCCAGCCGGTCCGACGACAGGTATATCTCAACCTCGGATGAAAGCACAGATTCAGAATATGGCGCACTGACTTTTGTCGAACGCTGAACGCTGAGCTAACTTCACACGAATATTGGTCGAATGTTGAACGCTGAACTTGAGTAGTAAAAATCATCAATATCACCTCGGGTGAGAAGGGTCGCCCAGATATGAGTGTTGTTAGATGCAAACGATTGGCAGTCGGTCGCATGAAGAATACACCTCTGGTGAAATCATAGATTCAGCATGTGGCACACTGAATGTTGACGAATGTTGAACGCTGAACGCTGAGCTAACTTCATACGAATGTTGGTCGAATGTTGAACGCTGAACTCGAGTAGTAAATATCATCAATATCGCTTCATGCGACACGGAGTCGTCCAGATGTGAGTGTTGTTACATGTGGACGATGTGCAGTTCGTCGCCTGAAGACTACACCTCGGGTGAAAGCACAGATTCGACATAATATGTCTTTTCTCTTTCGTCCAAACATAGACTTTTGCCGAATGTTGAACGCTGAACGTTGAACGTTGAACGCCGATGAAAGCAAAGATTCGGAATATGGCACACTGACTTTTGACGAATGTTGAACGCTGAACGCTGAGCTAACTTCACACGAATATTGGTCGAATGTTGAACGCTGAACTGGAGTAGTAAAAATCGTGAATATCACCTCGTGTGAGAAGGGTCGCCCAGATATGAGTGCTGTAAGATGTAAACGATTGGCAGTCGGTCGCATGAAGAATACACCCCGCGTGAAAGCACAGATTCGGCACGTGGCACACTGAATGTTGACGAATGTTGAACACTGAACGCTGAGCTAACTTCATACGAATGTTGGTCGAATGTTGAACGCTGAACTGGAGTAGTAAAAATCATCAATATCGCTTCATGCGACACGGAGTCGTCCATATTTGAGTGTTGTTACATGTGGACGATGGGCAGTTCGTCGCCTGAAGACTACACCTCGGGTGAAAGCACAGATTCGACATAATATGTCTTTTCTCTTTCGCCCAAACACAGACTTTTGCCGAATGTTGAACGCTGAACGCTGAACGCTGAACGCGAACGCTGAACGCTGAACGCCGATGAAAGCACAGATTCGGAATATGGCACACTGACTTTTGACGAATGTTGAACGCTGAACGCTGAACGCTGAGCTAACTTCACACGAATATTGGTCGAATGTTGAACGCTGAACTGGAGTAGTAAAAATCATCAGTATCACCTCAGGTGAGAAGGGTCGCCCAGATATGAGTGTTGGTAGATGTAAACGATTGGCTGTCGGTCGCATGAAGAATACACCCCGTTTGAAAGCACAGATTCGGCACGTGGCACACTGAATGTTGACGAATGTTGAACACTGAACGCTGAGCTAACTTCATACGAATGTTGGTCGAATGTTGAACGCTGAACTGGAGTAATAAAAATCATCAATATCGCTTCATGCGACACGGAGTCGTCCAGATGTGAGTGTTGTTACATGTGGACGATGGGTAGTTCGTCGCCTGAAGACTACACCTCGAGAGAAAGCACAGATTCGACATAATATGTCTTTCTCTTTCGCCCAAACACAGACTTTTGCCGAATGTTGAACGCTGAACGCCGAACGCCGAACGCTGAATTTACTTCACGCGAATGTTGGGTGAATGTTGAGCGCTGAGCTGGAATACATATATTCATCAATACCAATGTCGGCGAAAGGGCTTTGAGTGTTGTAACATGTATTATTTTGTATACTACGGACACTCGGACAGTCGACTGCATGAAAGCTGCCCCTCCGATGAATGCACCGATTCCACTTACGACCTGCGGTTGTGTTCTCTTCCAACAATGGATATTGCGGAATGTTGAGTGCTGGGATACTCAAAACACCAATTAATGCCGATACATATGCGGGGAGGTGGAGGGGTGTCTTTATTAATGCGCTCGATTGCATAAGTGCATCGATTTCATTAGTGCATGCGCCCTTCCATGACCCAACGTCAGGCGAGAGTAGTCGTTTGCGGAAACTTTTCAGAAAATTTCCCGGTTGAATCAGGAGTGCCACAGGATACTGTCCTAGGACCAAGCTTATTCTTATGCCACATTAACGGCCTGCATTACAGCGTTAAATCAAAGGTTTGCCTCTTCTCTGACGATTGCCTACTAAGTAGAGAGATCAAAGCATTTAAGGGGGGGGGGGGCGGAGCGCCTAGGTTTGAGTGTTGTTACAACTAGAGTTGGATACTCGGACTGTCTTTTGCATGAGGGCTACCCCTCTCGGCGATGATTGCACCGATCCCACTTATGATCTATGGTTGTGTTCTCTTCAAACTCCAGATACTGTCGAAATCCAAATGCTGCGTGCTGCGCTCACTCCATACGAAGGTTATGCGAATGTTGAACGCTGAACTGGAATACTAAAAGTCATCAATATTGCTTCAGGCGAGAGGGAGTAGCACAGATATGAGCGTTCTTAGAAGTAGACGATGGCCAGCCGGTCCGGCGACAGGTATACCTCAACCTCGGATGAAAGCACAGATTCGGAATATGGCGCACTGACTTTTGTCGAACGCTGAACGCTGAGCTAACTTCACACGAATATTGGTCGAATGTTGAACGCTGAACTTGAGTAGTAAAAATCATCAATATCACGTCGGGTGAGAAGGGTCGCCCAGATATGAGTGTTGTTAGATGTAAACGATTGGCAGTCGGTCGCATGAAGAATACACCTCTGGTGAAATCATAGATTCAGCATGTGGCACACTGAATGTTGACGAATGTTGAACGCTGAACGCTGAGCTAACTTCATACGAATGTTGGTCGAATGTTGAACGCTGAACTCGAGTAGTAAATATCATCAATATCGCTTCATGCGACACGGAATCGTCCAGATGTGAGTGTTGTTACATGTGGACGATGTGCAGTTCGTCGCCTGAAGACTATACCTCGGGTGAAAGCACAAATTCGACATAATATGTCTTTTCTCTTACGTCCAAACATAGACTTTTGCCGAATGTTGAACGCTGTTCAAACGCTGAACGCTGAACGCCGATGAAAGCAAAGATTCGGAATATGGCACACTGACTTTTGACGAATGTTGAACGCTGAACGCTGAGCTAACTTCACACGAATATTGGTCAAATGTTGAACGCTGAACTGGAGTAGTAAAAATCGTCAATATCACCTCGTGTGAGAAGGGTCGCCCAGATATGAGTGCTGTTAGATGTAAACGATTGGCAGTCGGTCGCATGAAGAATACACCCCGGGTGAAAGCACAGATTCGGCACGTGGCACACTGAATTTTGACGAATGTTGAACACTGAACGCTGAGCTAACTTCATACGAATGTTGGTCGAATGTTGAACGCTGAACTGGAGTAGTAAAAACCATCAATATCGCTTCATGCGACACGGAGTCGTCCATATGTGAGTGTTGTTACATGTGGACGATGGGCAGTTCGTCGCCTGAAGACTACACCTCTGGTGAAAGCACAGATTCGACATAATATGTCTTTTCTCTTTCGCCCAAACACAGACTTTTGCCGAATGTTGAACGCTGAACGCTGAACGCTGAACGCTGAACGCGAACGCTGAACGCTGAACGCCGATGAAAGCACAGATTCGGAATATGGCACACTGACTTTTGACGAATGTTGAACGCTGAACGCTGAGCTAACTTCTCACGAATATTGGTCGAATGTTGAACGCTGAGCTGGAGTAGTAAAAATCATCAGTATCACCTCAGGTGAGAAGGGTCGCCCAGATATGAGTGTTGGTAGATGTAAACGATTGGCAGTCGGTCGCATGAAGAATACACCCCGGGTGAAAGCACAGATTCGGCATGTGGCACACTGAATGTTGACGAATGTTGAACACTGAACGCTGAGCTAACTTCATACGAATGTTGGTCGAATGTTGAACGCTGAACTGGAGTAGTAAAAATCATCAATATCGCTTCATGCGACACGGAGTCGTCCAGATGTGAGTGTTGTTACATGTGGACGATGGGTAGTTCGTCGCCTGAAGACTACACCTCGGGAGAAAGCACAGATTCGACATAATATGTCTTTCTCTTTCGCCCAAACACAGACTTCTGCCGAATGTTGAACGCCAAACGCCGAACGCTGAATTTACTTCACGCGAATGTTGGGTGAATGTTGAGCGCTGAGCTGGAATACATATATTCATCAATACCAATGTCGGCGAAAGGGCTTTGAATGTTGTAACATGTATTATTTTGTATACTACGGACACTCGGACAGTCGATTGCATGAAAGCTGCCCCTCCGATGAATGCACCGATTCCACTTACGACCTACGGTTGTGTTCTCTTCCAACTATGGATATTGCGGAATGTTGAGTGCTGGAATACTCAAAACACCAATTAATGCCGATACATATGGGGGGAGGTGGGGGTGTCTTTATTTGTGCGCTCGATTGCATAAGTGCATCGATTGCATTAGTGCATGCGCCCTTCCATGACCCAACGTCAGGTGAGAGTAGTCGTTTGCGGAAACTTTTTAGAAAATGTCCCGGTTGAATCAGGAGTCCCACAGGGTACTGTCCTAGGACCTCCACTTTATACTTATGTCACAACAACGGCCCGCCTGACATCTTTAAATCGAAGGTTCGTATCTTTGCTGACAACTGCCTCCTATATAGAGAGATCAAAGCATCCGGTGGGGGTGGAGGGGGGGGGGGGGGGGCTCCTGTGTTTGAGTGTTGTTATAATTATGTAGACTGCGGACACTCGAGCAGTCGTTTGCACGAGAGCTACCTCCTCCCAGCGATGATTGCACCGATCCCACTTATGATCTAGGGTTGTGTTCTCTTCAAACTCCAGATACTGCCGAATTTTGAACGCTGAATGCAGCGCTCACACTATATGGAGGTTATTCGAATGTTGAACGCTGAGCTCGGATGCACAACGCCCCCAATTAATGCTGCGCTATATGCGAGAGGGTAGCCTATTTATTAGTTCATCTATTGCATAAGTGCATCGATTACATTAATGCAGCCACCACTGGCTGAAAAAGTTCCTGACCCAACGCAAGATGGGGGTAATGGTTGACAGAAACTATTCAGAACATCTCCTGGTTGAATCAGGAGTGCCACAGGATACTGTCCTTGGACCGAGCTTATTCTTATGCCACATTAACGACCTGCATGACAGCGATAAATCAAAGGTTTGCCTCTTCGCTGACGATTGCCTACTAATTAGAGAGATCAAATCATTTAAGGGGGGGGGGGTGGGGCGCCTAGGTTTGAGTGTTGTTACAAGTAGAGATGGATACTCGGACTGTCTTTTGCATGAGGGCTACCCCTCTCGGCGATGATTGCACCGATCCCACTTATGATCTGTGGTTGTGTACTCTTCAAACTCCAGATACTGCCGTATGCCAAACGCTGAGTGCTGCGCTCACTCCACACGAAGGTTATGCGAATGTTGAACTCTGACCTGGAATACTAAAAGTCACCAATATTGCTTCAGGCGAGAGGGGGTCGCCCAGATATGAGCGTTCTTAGAAGTAGACGATGGCCAGCCGGTCCCATGAAAGGTATACCTCGACCTTGGATGAAAGCACAGATTCGGAATATGGCACACTGACTTTTGGCGAACGTTGAACGCTGAACGCGAACGCTGAACGCTGAGCTAACTTCACACGAATATTGGTCGAATGTTGAACGCTAAACTGGAGTAGTAAAAGTCATCAATATCACCTCGGACGAGAAGGGTCGCCCAGATATGAGTGCTTTTAGATGGAAACGATTGGCAGTCGGTCGCACGAAGGGTACTCCTCGGGAGAAAGCACAGATTCGGTATGTGGCACACTGATCGAATGTTGACGAATGTTGAACGCTGAACGCTGAGCTAACTTCATACGAATGTTGGTCGAATGTTGAACGCCGAACTGGAGTAGTAAATATCATCAATACGACACAGGGTCGTCCAGATGTGAGTGTTATTACATGTGGACGATGCGATGGACAGTTCGTCGCCTGAAGAGTCCACCCCGGGTGAAAGCACAGATTCGACATATGTCTTTTCTCTTTCGCCCAAATACAGATTTTTGCCGAATGTTGAACGCTGAACGCTGAACTTACTTCACGCGAATGTTGGGCGAATGTTGAGCGCTGAGCTGGAATACACATATTCATCAATACCAGTGTAGGCGAAAGGGCGCCGTCTGGGTTTAAGTGTTGCATGTATTATTTTGTATACTACGGACACTCGGACAGTCGATTGAATGAAAGCTACCCCTCCAATGAATGCACCGATTCCACTTACGACCTGCGGTTGTGTTCTCTTCCAACTATAGATATTGCAGAATGTTGAATGCTGGGATACTCAAAAACACCAATTAATGCCGCTATATGCGGGGAGGAGGGGGGGGTACATGTCTTTATTAGTGCGCTCGATTGCATAAGTGCATCGATTGCATTAGTGTATCCACCCTTCATGACCCAACGTCAGATAAGAGTAGTCGTTGGCGGAAACAGTTCAGAAAATGTCCCGGTTGAATCAGGAGTCCCACAGGGTACTGTCCTAGGACCTCTACTGTATACTTATGTCACAGCAACGGCCCGCCTGACATCTTTAAATCAAAGGTTCGCATCTTCCCTGACGACTGCCTCCTATATAGAGAGATCAAAGCATCCGGGTGGGGGGCGGGGAGGGGGGTCCTTGGTTTGAGTGATGTTATAATTATGTAGACTGCCGACACTTGAGCAGTCGATTGCACGAGGGCTACCTCCTCCCACCGATGATTGCACCGATTCCACTTATGATCTAGGGATGTGTTCTCTTCAAACTTCAGATACTGCCGAATTTTGAACGTTGATTACTGCGCTCACACTATACGAAGGTTATTCGAATGTTGAACGATGAGCTCGGATGCACGACGCCCCCAATTAATGCTGCTATAGGCGGGAGGGGTCGCCTATTTATTATTCCGTCGACTGCATAAGTGCATCGATTGCATTAATACACCCACCACTGGCTGAAAATGTTCCTGCCCCAACGTAAGATTAGGATAATGGTTGACGGAAGCTATTCAGAACATGCCCCGGTTGAATCAGGAGTCTCACAGGATATGTAGCCCCATGACCGAGCTTGTTCTCAGTAATGCCACATTACCGACCTGCAGTGCCTGACAGCGTCAAATCAAAAGTTTGTCTCTACGATGGGGACTGCCTTCTAATTAGAGAGACCAAAGCATTAAGTGGGGCGCCTAGGTTTGAGTGCTGTTATAATTACGTTGTATACTCGGACAGTCGTTTGCATGAGGCTTGCCCCTCCCGGCGATGATTGCACCGATCTCACTTATTATCTATTAGTCCAGGCACATTAGACATAAAAATGAGAAAGTAAGGAAAAAAATCGGAGAAAGCTGATTTTTTTATATGTTTCCGGGACACACATTGCGGATAAAGTGTGAAAAGTCCCCGCGAATCCGAGTTGAGCTTTTTTAGTTATAGCGTTTTTTTGATGAAAAAAAAAATTTAAAAAAAAATTCGACCCAGCTCCATATTTCTCATTCTTATTCGCCTTAGTAGGGTGAGAATCATAAATATCGTGCTGAATTATATTGAGAATACATATCCCCAACAGAAAATGCCAACTTTGTACCAATCCTCACACTCAATGGTGAAATATTCACGAAAATGTACAAAATTACGAAAAAAAATTATTGTTTTCATACACACAACGGTACACAATGTCCATTAAATCAAATCTACGACTACTTTAGGAGTTAAATTATATATCAAAAATTGCAGAAAAGCAGTGGCTTTATAATGATATATAACAATAGTCATTTATTCCATAATGAACTGGTGAAACGTGTGAAATATTAACCATACCCCCTAAACTCAAATTCAAACGGCATCGACTTTTCTCATTCAAATACCATATTATAGCATCATTGTTTCAATTTCCATGTTCGATTAAATCACATAATGTGGTGTTCGCCTACATTCAAGATGCATTGGCATGTAATGTGTGCACGCCCTTGATTTGGGTACAATACTACGAGCAAATAGGTCTTCTCCAGTTGTTCTTGAGAGCAGAGCGCACAGGCGACTGGGAACTCCACACATATTGTGTTCGCAATATGATTCCAGTATTTCACGCAGGTGGTCATTTTGCATACGCAAAAAGTTCTCATCTCTATTTGCAGCAGATGAATGAGCTAACAGAAATAATGCAACAGGATGATTTGAAGTTGTTCACTGAGAAAGGTTACTTTACCATAAGGCGCTCAGATAAATTCTGGGACGGGATATATTCTGATCAGACCATAGAGCAGTGTTTAATGAGAATGTTCAAGCTCCCTGGTAGTCTCACACATGGCAGGGGAATAACCGATAGCCCTGTTGCGAAATGGGTACATGGACTACCTCTTTGCCTTCCGATATGTAACGCTCTCGAAAATTTTGTTCATGTTCACACTGGTCATGGCGAACAACATCGGGATCTCCGTCAAAGTTCACAATTGACTGATGCCAATGATATCACCAAATTATTGAACTGGCTCAGAGTGCATTCCCCCTTTCAGAATAGAGATCCACAACAATTAGTCTCTATAGCGACCGGGCTTGTGGCCGACGAAACTGTGAACTGTGACCAAGTTCGCAAAATTGGTGAATGTTGCGTATCGAATGTTGTAAGCAAAACTTTCAACAGCATCAAACTACGACGTGTTGACACTGTGAAGTCTTTCGCATCGATGGCAAATAGCATCAAAGTCCGTGGAAGTAAGGTAGTGATTGACCCCACAATTCTGTTCAAGCGCATCACATGTGTTATTCAGTCACAAGCAGAGATGGAAGAGTATCTCAAATATGAACTCGCCCCGAAACCACCAGCATTGTTTGATTCTGCTGGAATGAGGAAGACACAGAAAAGCACGCTCGGTAAGATCCTCAAAACATACGGTTCCGAGCAAACTAAAATCCCAGAACATTCTCTGTTTGTTGTAGATGGTGGATTTTTATTGAGGGCAGTTGTATGGCCTAAACAGTCGTCATATAAGGACATATGTACATCATATTCCAATTATCTAGTGAGACATTTTGGGGCGAACGTCGTGGTTGTTTTTGATGGTTATGCTTGTACAATGTCGACAAAGGGCATGGAACAAGCCCGTAGATCTAAAGACAAGTATTCCATTGATATCAATATCTCACCCGAGTTACCAGCCACCACACCCCAATCCGATTTCCTTGCAAATGCCAAGAACAAAACCCAACTGATCGATCTTCTAATGCAGGAGCTATCTGCTATCAATATTCAGTCCAAGCAGGCCGAGGCTGCATGATGCTGATGTACTGATAGCCGAAACTGCACTTGACATCGCTCAAGATGACAACAGTGTTGTCGTTGTGGGAACAGACACAGACTTGTTAGTCATTCTTACCTCTCGAGTTCAACCGGGATGTAATATTCACATGATGTATTCCATTACCCCAAACTTACTAGTTTCAGTTAGTGAAATAGCAACCAAAATGGGTGACCATAGAAGCAACCTCCTTGTAGCACATTCTATAAGTGGTTGTGACACTACTTCTGCACTCTTTCGAGTTGGTAAGAAGAAAGTAGTCAGTACAATTGTCTCCGATGTTACTAGCGACTCACAACAGTATGTCAACACAATTTTGGCGGATTACAGTACACCAAGTGCAACTTCTCCTGATCTTATACGGGAGTAAAACTGTTTCCTCTCTCGACCAATAGAGATATGTCACTTACAAGCGTTATGTAGCAAAATCTAAACTGAATAAACCCATCGACCTAGCCTCACTCCCACCAAGCAGCGATGCTGCACAACAACATGTCTACAGATGTTATCTCCAGGTCCAACAATGGCTGGGCACTTCGCTTCCTCCGACGGATTGGGGGTGGTCGCTAGACAATGGACTTCTTGTACCGACTGCAGCCACAAAGCCATGTGCCCCCGATAACCTACTGAATCTGATCAGTTGTGGTTGCAAGAGTGCTTGTACAAAAAGATGTGGGTGTAAGAAGGCAGGACTTTCTTGCTCAGGTTTGTGTAATTGCAGTTCGGATTCTTGTAACAACCACAGAAACACTGTCCTGTCGGAAATTTCTGAGTTCGATGAATAATATGTATATAGGTCATGTCATTTCTGTATATAGCGTTGATAATAGTCAATGTAACTTAATCCGTGTTGATTGATTTGTACATTCTGTAAATATTATTTATTGATTTTTGTACATTCTGTAAATATTATTTATTGATCTAATGCTGCCAGACACAGACGTGTCTGTTCGGTCCCAAGCCCGAAAATAGTTGAGTTCTCATGCTGACGAATTTTATGCCAAAAGGGGAACTCGGCCAGAAGCAGAGGGGGTCTTCCATAATGTCTATTTTGTAAGCAATGATAAAAGTCTTCAAATGGTGGTGGATTTTTTATCGTCTGTCCAACTAACATCCCGTTCTGTACTACGACCCTTTGGGCAAATCCGTTAGGAAAATCGTCATTTTTTTGCGTAAATCCGATACTTTTTTGTGAATTTTCAATAATTTTTCGCAGAAATTGTCACAGAATGCACATTTTCCTCTAGGTAAATATATATTAGACATTATGTAGCTCGAAATACGCGTAAACAAAAAATACAGTTGGATCAATTCGAGGTTACAAAGTTCGTGCGATTTTTTTTTATTTTCTTCAAACGCGTTTTCGAAAAAAGGCTGTAGAAAAAAAAGCTCAATTGGGATTTTAGGGGACTTTTGTCTAATCGTTCAGTGACATGTACTCGACATTCCCTGAAAAAATCAGCTTTCTCCGATTTTTTTCCCTAGTGAAACCTAATGTTCTTGGGCTATATAGTTGTTTTCTCTTCAAACTCCAGATATTGCCGAATGCCAAACGCTGAATGCTGCGCACACTCCACACGAAGGATAATCGAATGTTGAACGCTGAACTGGAATACTAAAAGTCACCAATATCGCTTCAGGCGAGAGGGGGTCCCCTAGATATGATTGTTCTTAGAAGTAGACGAACGATGGGCAGTCGGACCCATGAAGGCTATATCTCGGGTGAAAGCACAGATTCGGAGCTGGCACACTGAATTTTGATGATTGTTGAACGCTGAACGCTGAGCTAACTTCACACGAATATAGGTCGAATGTTGAACACTGAACTGGAGTAGTAAAAGTCACTAATATCACTTCAGGTGAGAATGGTCGCCAAGATATGAGTGTTGTAGATGTAAACGATGGGCAGTCGGTCACATAAAGGATAAACCTCGGGTGAAAGCCCAGATTCGACATATGGCACACTGAATTTTGGGGAATGTTGAACGCTGAACGCTGAGCTAACTTCACGCGAAAGTTGGTCGAATGTTGAGCGCTGAACACTGAGCTAACTTCACACGAATGTTGGTCGAATGTTGAACGCTGAACACCGTTGAATGCTGAACGTTGAACGCTGAGCTAACTTCACACGAATGTTGGTCGAATGTTGAACGCTGAACGCTGAGCTAACTTCACACGAATGTTGAACGAATGTTGAACGCTGAACACTGAGCTAACTTCACACGAATGTTGAACGAATGTTGAACGCTGAACACTGAGCTAACTTCACACGCATGTTGAACGAATGTTGAACGCTGAACACTGAGCTAACTTCACGGACCTAAAATAAAGATAGTTGGAAATTTTCAAAGCAATTCAAAGCATTGTTGTAAGGGAGGACTTTTTCGAATGTGGTATTGCAATTCCGACTCCCACAAACAGATTTCTGATCGAACAACGCAAGATTTTTCGACTCCTCAGCGGCCCCGAGGTTAATTCCACAACCGTGGACGTGTTAAGTCTTTTGTTTTTTTTTTTCTAGGTTTAACCTTAAAATTTCATGTTGTAACAAGCATCTAGCAAACCGTTTCTTCAATTATATCAGAAATTGTAAAAATACAAACAAGTTGGTCAATTTAGTGCTCACAATTGTCACAAGCAGTTGATTTATGAGGCCAGTATACAGGGCACATTATAAAACCTACATGCAATGCACCCAGAGAATGCAGTTTGTATTAGGACTCAAAATGTGCCCCCTGTGACGCTGTGTGCTGGAATTTTTTAAGTTACTATCAAAATTGTGCACAGGTTTATTGGCTCTGTTATCTCATGAAAGACATGTAGCCAGACTGAAAATTTTGATTTATATTTGGTACTGTAGAATTAATATCTCACACATATTGTGACATTTTGGCTGCGTTAGTTAATCATAGTATTACATTGTACGCATAATAAATGGTTGTTAGTCATTGAGTTCATTTCAAGATTAGTGTGCTCACTGCTCAGCATTGTCTCCTATTTGAGATGATTAATTAGTAAATTATTGTTTGAATATTGATTTTTGGGCACTCTCCATACATGTACATTCATGTAATTGACACTGTGCCTAATGAAGGCAGACAGGGCCTACTTTAAAACTACAGTACCACAAGAAACAGTGTCATTTTGTGTTTGCTACAGCCATTCAAACTGCTTGGAAATATTCTCAGAACGCCCTAAAACCCATTAGAGCAGTCACTCGGAGTCAACAATTTAAAAATTTCCACCTCGGGAGGAACTGGGAGAGCCTTTAAGTATCCACCCCTAGTTGGAATTTTCATAGATCTACATCCGCCCCCGCACCCCCCCCCCCCCCTCCCCATTGAAAACCTCCTAGCTACGTCCCTGAATGTGACTACAAAGAAGAGACCTTGTCGGATATGACAGGACACTGTGTACAAAACCACGAAAACAATCTCTTGAAGTAATAGACAATTGTACCGTTGCTGGGAAAGGACATCATATGATTTTATTTTTTCTTGTAGTATCTCGATCGATCGACTTATTATCTTAATCGATCGACTGAGTATCTCGATCGATCGAGTTTTCTATCTCGATCGATCGACTTGGTATCTCGATCGATCGACTCAGTGAAAGGGATTTTTGAAGCAGTGTCAGTAGTACATATGGGACGATTCGTGCCTCATTACCCAGAGTTTTTCGGGAGCAGCTAGTGATAAATTCCTATAGGAACTGGAGCTTATGCCGGAGCAACGTTTTCCTGTGCAAAACCGCCCCATCCATCTAGATCCGCCAAGTGGTGTATGCGTGCTGCCTATATAGTATGCCTTTGCATGTATAGTGAGTGATATATGTACACACAGGGTTATGTGTATATTACGGCAGCGTTCTGACGCCAGTTGATGTATTTTTTTTACCTGTGCTAAGTTGTTATAACAAGTTAACTAACTTGTTATAACAACTTAGTAACTTGTTATAACAACTTAGCTAACTTGTTATAACAACTTAGTAACTTGTTATAACAACATAGCTTAACTTGTTATAACAACTTAGCTTAACTTGTTATAACAACTTAGCTAACTTGTTATAACAACTTAGCTATCTTGTTATAACAACTTAGTAACTTGTTATAACAACTTAGCTAACTTGTTATAACAACTTAGCTAAGTTGTTATAACAACATAGCTAACTTGTTATAACAACTTAGCTTAACTTGTTATAACAACTTAGTTAACTTGTTATAACAACTTAGCTAACCTGTTATAACAACTTAGTAACTTGTTATAACAACTTAGCTAACTTGTTATAACAACTTAGCTATCTTGTTATAACAACTTAGCTATCTTGTTATAACAACTTAGCTATCTTTTTAATCATTGCCCCATAGGTCAGTTTGTCCCTTCCTTGGGGCTGATAGTAATTGGTCAAAATGCGTTTAACCCTTTACCTAACGTAACAGCCATAAACGGCCAACACTGTACACAAAAATCGCTACTCAGTCTTTTTTATATTTACATTTTATGCTTCCAAAACAATGGTTATGACCCCTCATTCGAACGAGCCCTTGCGCTCATTCCAATGAGGGATCATACCCTGTGTTTTGGATGGAAAAAATGAAAATTTTTAGTTACACGAGAATTTTTTTCACGAATATCGTCTGCTACTAGCGTTAGGTCATGGGTTAATGTGTCCCACGGACGGAGCTACATTAGAAGCACTCTATCCAACAAAATGACAAAAACTTTTTAAAAAAATCTAACTTAAATAAGGCTCACAAATTCTGAAATATCTTCGAGCTTTTTCAATAACGCCCTTTAAATATGGATATCGGGGGTTCTGGGTGACACAACGCAATTTGCCCCGACCAGGCATCAAACTCACAACGTTTTGATTGCAAGTTCATTGTGCTTGGGTACGCCTTCTTATTTATTTATTTATTTATTTATTTATTTATTTATTTATTTATTTATTGGTGTTTAAGATCATATATTTCGGCACAAAAAGGCTACTTCATTGGGGAACTTAACGCTTGAAAATAGTCCTGTGATGGCTGACCAAACAATATGCGTAGTGAATGTGAAAAACAAACAAAGCCTAATTTCTCATGCACATAGTGGTCAGCCTACATTCCAAGGGTGGGCCAGGCTACGTGATCACTCAGTCACGGGAAAGCCAACCGTTTTGCGTCGTCAAAATTATGCAGTGAGTGTGAAATACCAAACATTTCTTTTTTGTTTTCTGTTGCTGGTCTTCTCTGAGCAGGACCTACCCACTTGATCCTGAAAACGCAGCTCATTTTGAAGGCATACTGTATCACCTCTTGTATAACGTAAAAATGGAAGAATCGTGAAAAAATATTTTGTCTTAGACAGTAGCGGGTTTAGACGGAGCGCATCCGGTGCGCGCCCCCTCTATTTTTCCCCGAGACATGCCGGAGCGCACTCCTAATGGGTCGAAAACAACACACACCTTTACACAAGCAGTTTTTTTAACGTTTTGAGAAATAGCCCTTACTATATCTTACTGAAACAATGTAAATATGGGCATACTTGGAACCGGCTTATTCAGCCGGTTCCAACGATATCCACATTTACATTGTCCTACTAAAAAACTTTTATAAAATATATATTTCTGGACATTTTTGGCTGCTGTCCTGGGTACTGGATTAAAAGTCACTTCAGAGTCCAGTATTTATTTATCTTTTCCCAGGAGAGCCCCTCCCCCCTCTGCCTTTAGAGATGGGAGAATCGATCTCGAGATTATCACGCACCCTGTTGTTTCATGGCTCAGTTTCAGACTAAGACACGCCCCTTTTCAGAAATCCTGGATCCGCCCCTGTTAGAGGGGGCAACGACGGCCTACTCACGTGTAGCAAACTGTGCGACTTGACCTTTAATTATTTTGCCAACAAGGCCTTTTTAGAAAAAACTAATCAAACTTTTATTTAAAGATGGGTACACCTTATTAAAACATTACCAATATAAATTCACAGTACTTAAATAGTACTGTGAATTTAGTTACTTATTCCCGTTTCCTTATTCGACATTCAAAATTCGAAAAAATTACCGGATATTTTGGTGTTGATGGGTGGCCCCGAGGAATAAAGAAGATTGACACCTCAACCGCCCCAATCGGACCACATATAGGGGCCCTACTAAGGCCCCAAAAAGGGCCAGTTACAAAATATCACCAAAGCAGGTTAAAATCACGGGATATTTTGGTGTTGATGGGTGGCCCCCGAGGAATAAAGAAGATTGAAACCTCAACCGCCCCAAGCGGACCACATTTAGGGCCCTACTAAGGCCCCCAAAAGGGCCAGTTACAAAATATCACCAAAGCAAGTTAAAATCACGGGATATTTTGGTGTTGATGGGTGGCCCCCGAGGAATAAAGAAGATTGACACCTCAACCGCCCCAATCGGACCACATTTAGGGGCCCTACTAAGGCCCCCCCAAAAGGCCAGTTACAAAATATCACCAAAGCAGGTTAAAATCACGGGATATTTTAGTGTTGAAGGGTGGCCCCCGAGGAATAAAGAAGATTGACACCTCAATCGCTCCAATCTGACCATATTTAGGGGCCCTACTAAGGCCCCCAAAAGGGCCAGTTACAAAATATCACCAAAGCAGGTTAAAAGCACGGGATATTTTGATGTTGATGGGTGGCCCCCGAGGAATAAAGAAGATTGACACCTCAACCGCCCCAATCGGACCACATTTAGGGCCCTACTAAGGCCCCAAAAGGGCCAGTTACAAAATATCACCAAAGCAAGTTAAAATAACGGGATATTTTGTTGTTGATGGGTGGCCCCCGAGGAATAAAGAAGATTGACACCTCAACCACCCCAATCGGACCATATTTAGGGGACCTACTAAGGCCTCAAAAGTGCCAGTTACAAAATATCACCAAAGCAGGTTAAAATCACGGGGTATTTTGGTGTTGATGGGTGGCCTCCGAGGAATAGAGAAGATTGACACCTCAACCGCCCCAATCGGACAACATTTAGGGGCTCTACTAAGGCCCCAAAAAGGGCCAGTTACAAAATATCACCAAAGCAAGTTAAAATCACGGAATATTTTGGTGTTGATGGGTGGCCCCCGGGGAATAAAGAAGATTGACACCTCAACCACCCCAATCGGACCACATTTAGGGGCTCTGGTAAGGCCCCCAAAAGGGCCAGTCACAAAATATCACCAAAGTAGGTTAAAATCACGGGATATTTTGGTGTTGATGGGTGGCCCCCGAGGAATAAAGAAGATTGACACCTCAACCGTCCCAATCGGACCACATATAGGGCCCTCCTTAGGCCCCCAAAAGGGCCAGTTACAAAATATTACCTAAGGTGACAAACATCGCCAGATATTTTGATGTTGGTGTGCGACACGAGAAGAATAGAGAAGATTCCATGGAACGTCATCCCAAAATATGAGAATATGAGGAATGACGAATTATGGCTCACTAAGAATTTTCTCGTGGCCCTTATGACCCTGAGGATATGTGGAATGGCAAGTTGTCCCTCATTGCAGTCGGCTTTTCATATAATGAAAAGGGCATCCTGAAGGCCAGCCAAGTAACAGAAAGAGATTCCACAAGTGTATCTCTATGTAACATGGTCCGTGAATATCCCAAACCGGGGCCCAACTTCCACTTCACAATTTACTCACCTTATCCTTACTTCCTTTCCTTCCTATCTCTAAGTCTTAGCATGCCCAAGGCCCTGCCTGATGTTTGCTGCCTTCTCCAAGCATAGCAATACCATCCATTTCCCTCCCACTTTCCTATTCTTTCTAAAATCTGGCATACCAACGTGCCTGTTGGTATCTGCTTGCTACGTCTTGCATGCCAGCACTACCCTTTCCCCCAACTTCCCTATTCTTCCTAAGCCCTGACATGCCCGAGGGCCTACCTGATGTCTGATTGCTACGCCATTCATGCTAACACTACCCATTCCCTCCCACTTCCCCTTTCTGTTGTCTACTTACTATGCACTCTACCACCACCCATTCCCTTCTACTTGCTTATTCTTCATGTAGCCATAACTGGCCCAAGGACCTGACTGATGCACGTCTGCTATGCCATGCGTACTAACTCCTGCAGTTGAATACCTGGGTCAGAGAGTAGTCAGAACATGCCACAAAAGTTAATTATAGTAACAAAACATCGATCTTACTCCAAGTATGGGGCTCTTTTGTTCTACCGGAGTACATACCTCATCAATCGAAAATACCCCTTATGGGTCATATAACACTTCGCGCGACTCTGTTTCGGTAACATGAAGTCGATGTCGGTGATTTGGGGTAACTGTCGAGCTTATTTTGGTAATTCGCAAGACTCCCGTTGAATCGAACACACCCTTAGAACAGACCCCGTCTGTTTAGAGGTCATTGGGGCAAATGGCAACAACAAGCTAACATAGAAACCAAGATGGTAGTCTCCAATATGCATGCTCACTAAAACCACGTATCACTATCGGGATGAGGTCACAACATGCCCGCTCCCCTCCGCTTCTATGACAACCCACGTGACACCCACAATACCCCGCGGTATGCTGTCACTTCTGCGGTATGTTACCCCCCTCCCCCCCCCCCCAGATGGGGCTCATTTGGCACATTTCATACTACTCAGAATAAATATAACGTGCGGCGAAATGATAACACGCGCACACGAAATAATAATCCGTGCACACGAAATAATAATCCCTGTGCCCGGATTATTATTTTGTATGTACCGATTATCAATTCGCCTTCGCGGATTATTAACTCGTGTGCTCGGATTATTATTTTGTGCGCACGGATTAAAACATAAGGTATCAGGACCCCCACCCCCGATCAGTGGCGTAGCCAGCCCAAAGCAAGTGAGGGGGACAAATTCATACACATACAGGAACGTAGCTAGAACCGTTTTAATAAGTGTGTGTGTGTGTGTGGGGGGGGGGGGGGGGGGGATGCAGGAAAAGTATTCCAGGCTGGTGCGTCCCCTACCACCCCCCCCCCCCCCAATCCTCACAAAACACAGATACAGATGTAATGTTTTTTGTCACGATAATGAGAGTATCCGGGAAATAAATAGGTCAGTTATTGAGCAGCCATAGGTCGTCGCTACCACGCGCCGACCATGGTTCGGCCCGTGGTAGAAAATTTTTTACTTCCAAGGTCCGAAAACCTCCATTTCCTTGCATCTGAGCAGATATTTTTAAGTTTTTCATGGATATACATTCGTAAGATTTAACAAATCTACAAACTACCCCACTCCCAGATACAGGAAAAGTTTTGTAGGGTTTCACATTTTTAAAATTTTGCGTTCCCCAGACCCCCTCTTCCCCCTCCTCCTCCCAGATGTAATGTGTTTTTCACAATAATGAAGCTTTCTGCCAGGGACAATAAATGAGTCAGTTATCGGGTAGTAAAGGATCGTCGCTACCACGGGCCGACCATGGTTCGGGCCGTGATAGAAAATTTTGGAATTCCAGGGTCCCAAAATCTTCATTTCCTTGTATCTGAGCAGACATTTTTGGGTTTTTCAAGGAAATACAATCGCAAGATTTAGCAAATATACAACCTAACCCCCCTGGACCTAACCCCCCCCTACGATTTTTATGCCAGTTTGGGACATATTTCGAGGACCAACTTTGGGCAAAAGTGGGGGGGACGTGTCCCCCCCCCAATCCCCCCCGTGGCCACGCCACTGCCCCCGATGTCCCAAAAGACGGACCTGCTATATATACTTACATGCATGGGAATCCTGTTCAGTGGCGGAACCAGAATCCTTTATAGGGGGAGAATTCCAATGGAGGGGGGGGGGGAGCGATATGACGCGTGTATATTTCAAAGACCGCAGACAGGAAGGGAAGGGTGTAGTCAGGTGAATCAACCTCTCCCATTTGTGTGACCTGGCGGTGGTATATGCGGGGGGGATGGGTGGTGGAGACTGCAAATAGGGGACATGCTCCGTATGGAGGGGTATCCTGAGAGGAGAAGCCGACATGCCGTCCCCGGGAGTGGAGGGCGGGGAGTCGCCCCCCAGACAAAACAAAATCACTGTGCATTTGAATCAAGTTTTCTGGTGGCTTTTAGGGTAGATCGCCACATTTTTGGATGACCCACATTTTAGAGACAAGGTTTGTAAACGTACATGTCTCATAAGTATCTGCATCCGAACTTGCAAAATTCCAGTGGATTTATGTTGATCAGCTGATTTTGTATGTAGAGAGAGAGAGAGAGAGAGAGAGAGAGAGAGAGAGAGAGAGAGAGAGAGACTGTGGTCGGGGGCAAATGCCCCTTCATGACCTCCTGCGGCGCCGCCACCGGATTCGGGACCTCTCCCCGAATTATAAATTTTTGGAGCTCTATAAGCGACTCTGAAGCCGCCTTAGAGGTGGTAAGGCCATTGGTGGGGGCCGGTTATCCTTCCTTGGTAAATTTTTCAGTTTTAACTGTGAAGCTTTGAGAGCGATTCTGGAGCCTAATGGAGGATGGCGAGGTCATCGGTAACTTGACGGTAAGAGCCTGAGTCTCTCTGAAATAGTCTCAAATTTCGAAGCTATATCAATAGTTTTGAAGTCTCCAAATGGAAGGTGGGGGGGGGGGATCGAAATCATATGTGGCAGTTTGTATTTATTATGAAGGGGGGGGGGGGGTGCAATGTAAATATATTTGGGGGCGAGCTGTGTGCATTTTCGCATGCCCCCGCCACTGATCCCAACCTTCCCAGGGCCTACCAAAAATATATATAATACCGCAAAGATTAGACATGTAGCGGACAAGCACAGGCATATGTTGCCATCCCAGTCAACCTTAGGTGACGTGCTATCCCAAATTCCCCCGGCATTGTGAAGTACTTTTCGATGGCTGCTTTATAGGCCCTTTTAGACATCTGAATTGTATATCTTCGCTGACATTATGTTTGCGCCCCCCACGTCTCAACAAGAGATCCCCCCCCCCCCCTCCCGCCACGCTTACATACACCTACTTACTGCCACAGGCCCAGAGTGCAGCGATGTGAGGCCTTACGCAGACTTCACTTCGTCCTAACTCGCCTATCGCACGTTAAAAAACGGGAAGCATGCCTAACAAGGACGGACCTCGGATCGTTAGGTTACCCCTCCTGACCTTCCTTTTTTGAAGATATGAGGAGGCGGTAGCGACCCAGGGCGGAAGGGTCCTAGATAACTTAGGTTCAAACAAGAACAAGTAGACCTAAGAATTGCTATTTCAGCGTTAAGATGGTGGGATGCCAGTATACCAAGGTCACACGATGGATGCCATTTTGACTTAATAACCTATACCATAGTTTTTTATATCTTTCATTTCATGCGCACGGATTATTATTCATGTGCATGGATCAGAGGAGTGGTGCTCGTTTCTTTCGAGCAAGATCTGGTGAACCCCGCGGTGGACCCCGGAAATGACGTCATAGTCACGTGACTGGGTGCCGCCAGTTTGTGTTGTCATGGTAACGCGCTTGGCCGGCCATGTTGTGATGTCATCCCCATGGTGAAACGTTGTATCACTGCGCATGCGCAGCCCGTGTTGTTATGGTAATACGCGTTTCAGTCGTCCATTTTGTATACAGGGCGCCGCCATCTTGGTTTGTATAGTAGCACGCGGCTGCTAGGTAACCCAAAGGTATCTAATAAGACGGGGGTATGTTTGGAGGGTATGTTCGATGCGATGGAAGTACAACGAGTTACTCAGATGATCCCGTGAACGACTTATTTTCATCGGAAATCACCAAAATGGACCAGAATTATTTTAGAATATTGACCCTAATAGCACCACGTAGTGTTATAAGATCCATAAAAGGTGTGTTCCTAATCTAGCTCGAATTCCATAAGAATCCTCGTTCAGTAGTACATATTTTATACCTTATCTGTTCTATCTGACTTCTATCTACTCTAGTCTACTGATTATCCCTGACTGTCCCTGTCGATTCTTATGCTTGTTCTACCCGTGATATGATGGCATTGTCCATGTATTCATGGCTCTCTCTTACCTTAGTAGATTATTTGGCTTGTTCTACCCGTGATATGACTATTATCTACACTATTTGTTGGGCTTACCAGTAGACCCAGACATAGCTACAGGTGACACTTTCCCGACGGGCCATCGGTGCCCCGTTTTCTTCTTATGAGGTCTTGGGGGCTATGAGGGCCATAAGGAAATGTCATTACTCTCATCCTCGTCTCGGTCTTTTGTCACCACGGTCCACAGAATCCCAATTTTGGAATCCCTTTCTAGTATCTGGATGGCCTTCAGAATCCCCTTTTCACCGTATGAGGACTATGAGGGCCATAAGGAAATGACATTACTCTCATCCTCATATCCACATTTGTCCCCACAGTCCACAGAATCCCAATTTTTGAATCCCTTTCTAGTATCTGGATGGCCTTCAAAATCCCCCTTTCACCGAATGAGGCCATAAGGGCTATGGGGGCCACAAGGAAATGCCATTGCTCTCATCCTCGTCTCGGTATTTGGTCGCCACGGTCCACAGAATTCCAATTTTGGAATCCCTTTCTTGTATCTGGATGGCTTTCAGAATCAGAATTCCCTTTCATCGTATGAGGCCATGAGGGTTATGAGTGCAATAAGGAAATGCCATTACTCTTATCCTCATCGCGGTATTTGGGTACCCTTTTTCATCGTAGGAGGCCATGAGGGCTATGAAGACCTCATAGCCATCATGGTCCTATGGCCTCATCTCGGTATTTGGGGACCCCCACCCCATGGGCAAACCATTACTGGTACCCCATTATGGAATAGGACTAGCCTTTGGCGTCCTCATAGTCCTCATGGCCTCACACGAAGAAAACGGGGCGCAGATGGCCCGTCGGGAAAGTATCAACTGCAGCTATGTCAAGGTCTACTGGTAAGCCAGATAATGGTAGACTAGTGCAGATAATAGTCATAGCACGGGTAGAACAAGCCAAATAATCTACTAAGGTAAGGGAGAGCCAGGAATGCACGGACAATGCCATATCATATCATGGGTAGAAAAGGCACTCAGGGATAATTAGTATACTAGAGTAGATAGACGTCAAGTAGAACAGATATGTTATAAAATATGTAGTTGTAAACGAGGATACTGATGGAATTCGAGCTAGATAAGGAGCACATCTCTTATAGATCTTATACCACTACGTGGTACTATTAGGGTCAATATTCTAAGAGAATTCGGGTCCGTTTCGGTTATTTCGCGTGAACAGCAGTCGTTCTCGGGTTCATTTGAGTAATTCGTTGTACTCCCATTGAATCGAACGTACCCTCCAAACATACCCTCATCTTATTAGATGCCTCTGGGTCATCTAGCGACCACGTGCTACCATAGAAACAAGATGGCGGTTCCCTATATACAAAATGGACGACGGAAACGCGTATTACCATAACAACACGCGCTGCACATGTGCAGTGACACCACGCGTCACAATGAGAATGAAATCACAACATAGCCGCTCACGCGGGTAACCAAAACGTCACTTCCGGGGTACACCGCGCGGTCCACCAGATCTTGCTCGAAAGGTACATGACATACTACTGATCAATAATCCACTTGCACAGCTTATTAATTTGTGCGCACGGAATATTATTTCGTGTGCACAGATTACAATTCACGTGAATGATTTTATTAATTCGTTCGCATTGATTATTATTTTGTTGGCATGGATTATCATTTCGTGTGCGTGGATTATTAATTTACGCACACGGATTATTAATTCAAACGTACGGATTATTAATTCAAACGCACGGATTATTAATTCGTTTGCCTTGATCATTACTTCATGCACGGATTATTAATCTGAGTGCATGAATTATTAGTTTGCGTACTTGGATTATTCATTTGTTCGCTCTGATTAATATTTCGTGTGCACAGATTATTAATTCGTGCGTATGGATTTTAAAAACATATGTCACCTCATCGGCTCCATACATATGCTCTCTGGACCATTGTCAATTATTTTTATTTTTAATTTTATAGATTCATTATACTCGAGATTTCTTGGGTAAGACAATTTATTCCAAATGCCCATGTACAGACATGGTGGTTTTGTGTGCTAAAGTGTACAGGTCTGTTTTTGCACCTGCATTCAACCGTAGCTAACCCTGTTTCTGTCGGGTTAGTAGGCTGGAGTGCTTGGTATTGGTTCGCCGCTGCTCGGTGGTTCTCTCCAGCTTCTGTGGCGCATAATCCACCGTAATACTACCCGATATGACATGGCTTGGTCCATTAAAGTGTCATAAAAGCCCAGTAAAACATGAAAACAATGAATGATAAACTAACAATCAAAGAGTTTGCATATTAAGTTTATAAGCACATAAACAAAGAACAAATATTGGATAAATGAGTTCTGTAAAAATTATGTGCAAATGGAAGCAGAGAATCCAAAGTAAAACAATTTGAAGCAGAAGAATACATTAAAATACAGTGCATGTATGATCAATTATCTAAGAGCAATTACAGCTCTTGGATAACCGTGTGTATTTGTGCTTCCAAAGCTGAATGGAATAGTTCAAAATATTAGGCATAGCGACCAGTGTTCATGCAACATTCACGTGTAAATGCCATTGCCCCTCTATCGATGTGCAACCCATCATCTAATTCGCTCAAGTGGCCGAAACAAATAGCTGCGACCGGGTAATTCAGTAAAAACATGCAGGTAATAAGAGCACACGCTTTTGTTTTCAGTTTGGCGTACGAATCACATCCAGGTGCAACTGAAGAATAAATTTTATCCCAACTCGGATATATTTTTTGCCGGTAAAAAGTCCGGTATCCGGTAATGTTTCCGGTGAGTGTATAAAACTACGTTTTAAAGTACTAAAAGTAGCCCCGAACGTGTGAAAAGTGGCAATTTAATAAAACTTACGCACTGAAATGTGTATAAATGAAGGTGAAGCAATGTTTATTTTATTGAAGGCTATCTTCAAGCGAAATTTACGGCAGCGTAGAGCCGCCACACCGTAGTATATTTCCATGGATTCCTAATCTGTTTTTAAAGATTATCTGTTTAAATAGATTACTAATCTGTTTTTATAGATTACTAATCTGTTTAAACTGAGTACTAATCCATTTTTACAGATTAACTAATCTGTTTTTACAGATTACTAATCTGTTTAAACAGATTACTAATCTTTTTTTACAGATTAACTAATCTGTATTTACAGATTAGTAATCTGTTTAAACAGATTACCAATCTGTTTTACAGATTAACTAAGTAATCTGTAAATACAGATTAGTTAATCTGTTTAAACAGATTACTAATCTGTAAACACAGATTAGTTAATCTGTTTAAACATATTACTAATCTGTAAATACAGATTAGTTCATCTGTTTTTTTACAGATTAGTAATCTGTTTAAACAGATTAGTAATCTGTAAATACAGATTAGTATTCTGTTTAAATAGATTAGTAATCTGTAAATACAGATTATTTAATCTGTTTAAACAGATTATTTAATCTGTTTAAACAGATTACTAATCTATAAATACAGATTAGTTAATCTGTAAAAACAGATTAGTATTCTGTAAAAACAGATTAGGAATCCCTGGAAACATACTACGGTGTGGCAATCAACACACTATTTATGTCACAAAAACGATTTAGCCGAGATGCATGGCGGGTGAATTTTGCCATACGTACTTGTCAAATAGAGGTGTAGCTAATTCGTGTGCGTGAAATATGGATCTGTTTGTTAACAATGAAGGGATTTAGCAGAACGTTTTGAGGAAAGAAAACATTTATAATTTGAAGAAATAAAAATAAAGTTGTGTAAAAGCCTTTTTTAAAAAAGGGGGTTTAATTTATTTTCAGTTACCGTTTCATCAAACACATGCCGAGGTGATAATAAATATTAAAACCAACATACGATTTATTAATCATTATATAGTATTAAGGCGCGAGAATGGGAAAATCATCGGCAATATTATTGGAAAAGAGTACTATTTATATTAGTGCATACCAGTACTAGTACCAGATTTCTGCATGCCCTACCCCTTGATACCCACCCAAAGCCTCAGAACCATTAAGACTGGGGCCCTGCGCGCCCACTTCATCAATCTCTATGTGTGGGCTCCCTGTGGTGGACCGGACCTGCCCCCCCTCCCCCCCCCCAAAAAAAAAAAAAAAAATTCAAACTGTTATTTAGAGTTTTTAACCCTTATCTCCGCTCCGGAGACACCAGAATGGATCCCAGAGCTTCTGAATTTAAAACAAAAAATCCGGGAAAGGTTCTCCTGACTCACAGCCGTGGGAAGAAAGCTCTACTAGTTGTTAATTCCAGTCGCCCACTTAACATATTGTATATGACACACAATAATGTGTATAATGGACGATTGGAATGAATAACTAATGAATTGTTTAGGATTTAAAACTTCGTCCCCTTCCCCTTCCCCTCAAAAAGGTGCCATCCAGGTACTCCTCAAATTTTGGTTTCTCTTTATCCTGTATGCCACACAAAAACCAGAATCATTTACCACAATTTCGGTTACAATCAGGCTTGTCAAAGTTCCGCCGGTACTTGGTTTATCGGAACCCAGACGGTACTGGGCCAGACCGCAGTACCGGTACCGGTGTCGGTACCTTTAACAACACACAAAAAGGTCATTAAATGACAATGAAACAATGTATGCTATGGAATATATTCCTAACAAATAAATCGGTTATGTGAACCGAGTTCTTAAGATTCGAATATTCGTGGGACATCGCGTCACTTCGAGTATAAACTTATGGGTGGACGAAACTTCGAACTTTAAACCTGCTCTCTGCGTCGACTCGGCACCTTCAGTGAGGATCTTAGGTAGATGCCTTCGACGTTCTAAATAACAGATTTTATAATTAGACACACGCGCATTGGAGACTTGAAAAAGATAGCTATCCAGTACTTAGAGAACACTGAACGTGGTCTCTCGATGTGCTACAAAACATGGGGTCCAGGAGGGACCATGTTTGAGTGTTGCTCTGAAATTTTATATACAGTCCGAGGTGTGACTGACTCGAGTACCAAGTACCGCCGGTACTTGGCTTCAGAACCGGTACCGCAAAAACGGTCCCGTTTCTGTGGTACCGGTGTCGTTACTGGTACCGGTTGACAAGCCTGGTTACAATTCTTGTGATTTTTTACGCTCTCTTTTCCCGGAATTGATAACCCCGGCCCGTCCTGGCGCGCGATGTCTTTACATCGTAACACCCGCACTTGCCCACTGAACCCTTCCATTGAACGGCTCGCTATTAAGTCCCTCACCTGCCTACTCAATCCTGTTGGGTTATTGGAATTCCAAATAGTGAATGTCCTGTTCAGAAATGGCCCACCTCTATTTATCAGCTCAGAGACAGCTCATTTCGGACTGAGTCCCTGAAATTATGTGTGTGTTAGATAATAGAAAAGAAATAAAATAAGTCGGATTGCTATTGAGCAAAACAAACGCAACCGTCACTTTTTATTATTTGGATGTATTTCGGCATGCGTTTGAAGAAAGGACAAAACTCTTTTCTCGGTAATATATCCGGTAATTTCCCCATTCTGAGGTCTAGATATATAATCCATTTTCCTATTTTCGAAATTGGGGATGTGGAAGAGGGCACGATCGATATGCCGCTGACAGATTTCGAACATGGGATTGGCGTCTTCGGTCCTACTGTTGTTAGTCTAGAGACCCTTCCCCGGATATTTTTTTTTCAAATTCTGAAGCTCCTCGGGTATCGATTCATGTGCCTGAGGGAAGGTGAGGGTTAAAATAAAAGCAATAAGTGACAGTTTGGATTTTTGATTTAGGGGCCGTTAGCCCCCCCCCCCCCCAAGCCTCCACTGGGAGCTCAGAAATAGGGATTGATGGCGTGAGCTCACAAGGTCCCATTTTTAATGGCTCCTACAGCTTTGGGTGAGAATCATGGCGTAGAGCATACATGAATCTAGAACTGGTACTAGTATCCAATGGCATGGATAGAACTCTTTTCCGGAAATACTGTGGGTAATTTGATAATATTTTGACGTCTAGCTACTATATTTCAACATTACTTTGAGTGTTGCTTTCAATATTTATAATCACCTCGGCGTGTGTATGGTGAAACGCTAACTGAAAATAAATTAAAAAAATAGCTTTACACAGCTTTACTCCTTTAAATTACAAATGGTTTCTTTCCAAACAAATTCTGTTAAATCCCTTCATAGTGAACAAACATATCCATATGTTACATACACTGATTAGTCACATCTCTGTTTAGCAAGTATGATAAAATTCACCTCATCACACCAAAATATCCCGTGATTTTAACCTGCTTTGGTGATATTTTGTAACTGGCCCTTTTTGGGGCCTTAGAAGGGCCCCTAAATGTGGTCCGATTGGGGCGGTTGAGGTGTCAGTCTTCTTTATTCCTCGGGGGCCACTCATCAACACCAAAATATCCCGTGATTTTAACTTGCTTTGGTGTTATTTTGTAACTGGCCCTTTTTGGGGCCTTAGTAGGGCCCCTAAATGTGGTCCGATTGGGGCGGTTGAAGTGTCAATCTTCTTTATTTCTCGGGGGCCACCCATCAACATCACAATATCACGTGATTTTAACCTGCTTTGGTGATATTTTGTAACAGACCCTTTTTGGGGCCTTAGTAGGGCCCCTATATGTGGTCCGATTGGGGTGGTTGAGGTGTCAGTCTTCTTTATTCCTCGGGGGCCACCCATCAACACCAAAATATCCCGTGATTTTAACCTGCTTTGGTGATATTTCGTAACTGACCCTTTTTGGGGCCTTAGTAGGGCCCCTAAATGTGGTCCGATTGGGGCGGTTGAGGCCACCCATCAACACCAAAATATCCGGTAATTTATTTATTGGTGTTTAAGGTCACATATTTCTGCACAATGGCTAATCATGACCGTGCCAGTTTTACGGGTGGAGGAAGCCAGAGTATTCGAAGAGAACCACCGAGCAACGGCGAGCAACTGTCAACTCCCCAACATACCAACTCCACACAAGCAAGGTTAGCATTGGTTGAAGACAGGAGCACCATCGACGTGCACTACGCCTTAGTACACGTCACCGTGCCCCCACGCGAGCAATGGGGGTGAAGTGTCTTGCCCAAGGACACAACGCGGTTGCCGCAGGTGGGATTCGAACCGAGGACCTCTCGGCTTGCAGCCTGCACCTCTACCAACTGAGCCCCCCCCCCCCCCCCCATTAACCCATTATCTAACGCTAGTAGCAGACGATACTCGTCAAAAAATTATCGTGTAACTAAAAATTTTCATTTTTTGCATCCAAAACACAGGGTGTTACCCCTCATTGGAATGAGCGCAACGCGCTCATTCGAATGAGGGGGTCATAACCTATGTTTTGGAAGCATAAAATGTAAATATAAAAAAAACGGAATAGCGATTTTTGTGTACGGTGCTGGACGTTTTTGGCCGTTACTTTAGGTAAAGGGTTAAACGCATTTTGACCAATTACTCTCAGCCCCAAGGAAGGGACAAACTGACCTAGTGGGCAATGATTAAAAAGATAGCTAAGTTGTTATAACAAGATAGCTAAGTTGTTATAACAAGTTAGCTAAGTTGTTATAACAAGTTACTAAGTTGTTATAACAAGTTAGTTAACTTGTTATAACAACTTAGCACAGGTAAAAAAAATACATCAACTGGCGTTAGAACGCTGCCGTAGTATATAGTATGGGTATGTGATGGAATATTGATGGGGAAGTTGGGTTTTCTTGAAAGTTTGCCCGCGAAATGGTTGACATTGCTTTTGGCGTCATTATGCGCACGTGACATCATAGAAACGTTGAAAGGTGTTGTGTGCACTGTACAATCTGATATGACGTTATTCGGGTAAGGGTGTGTTGGCCTTCTTGTACGGGAGTGATCTCGTAGTATAGTATGGGCGTTATAAACCCTCTCAGACCCCGTCAGCCCTTGGTTCTATTAATCCACCTTTTACTTTATATTATCCTATGTCTGATATAGGTAATACGTAATGCTAGTCCAGGCAGTATTGTGGGGTGGGGTGGGGTGGGGTGGGGTGGGGTGGAGTGGGGGATAATACATGGTCGTCTATTGCCGGTACCTTGGTGGTCTACTTGGTGTGTTCTCGTGTGATGTTCAGGTTGGATTTGCATGTAAACTCGGCGGCACATGTGTCACACTTATAGCCTTTTTTCTTTGGGTTTTCAGTACAAACTTCTTCAGTTATTGACTCATCGAGAAATGAGCCATCAATTGAATGCGTTTCGCCTTATCACTCATTGCTATTATCTGCGAAAAAATTAACCTTGAAGTTATTCCTCACTTAATATGGAAATCATTCAGAAAACATGGATGTTCTGGGTTGCATCGGTGCTTACGCTCTCGGATATGCCCGTTTGAAACTGACAGTTTACTGCTAATCGTGTACCGGTACTCTAAATTTCTCGCGGTCTTCGAAGCACATGCGATAGGGCAAGTACCGATACAACCCCGATCATCATTAGCACATTCCCGATGACTTATCTCCCTGTTTTGGGCTAATGGCGGTACTTGTTCTAAGTGTCCGATATCTGTGTTCCAAGTGTCAATAACTCAATTTGTTCCGTGGGTTTTAGTGCCCTTATTTTCGAACCCCATGTTCATAAAATGCATCTTATATAGATATCTGCTGACTGCTTGAAGTTACCACTTTCACAGTTGGTTTACTGGACAGTTCGGAAGACAACGGGCTAATAAAACAACTGCGAGTTGCTAAATTTAACTTGTGACAGGCGATTATTTTGCACATTTCATAAACAATTGTGACAGGGAAATGATAATCTCCTCAATTTAATAGCCATTGTTCGTGGCTGAAATTCTATCACAGCATACCTTAACCAATACTCAACTGTGTCATAAAACATTCCAATAGATTGTTTCTTCTGAATATGTTTTTCTTCGCAAAACTTGTACTCACCCCTGTCTCTCCCGCCACTTTCTCTGCTCTGCGTTCTTTTTGTCACTCCGGCCCTAGCATCTGAATACCCGGTGCGCTGCCATCAGGTCAAGCTTGTGATACAGTATGTCACATCATCATCAACATAGAAGACAGAGCACTTCTGAAGGTTCATTTTTCTAACTTCAAATCTTGATTAATTTCACATTTAACACTATTAAGGAGACGCAGATACTACCCCCCCCCCCCCCCCCACACACACACACAAAGTTTTGAACAATCTATAAACGAGTGCGATAAACACCTACTTGAAACACGCCTCTTTTTCATGTCCACAGTGAGTTTTAAAAAGTGATCAATACGCGATGTAAAAATCTTCATCAATCAGTGGCCGACGACCTGGGCATCTTTGTATTGAAATGGCCGAGTTGTCAGTTTAAGACGGTCTAACATAAACTGTTCAATGCTACCACCCGGCCCCAAATAACAGTGCGAGCGGTTAGAGTTGAACAGTTCAAATAAACACAAATAAAGTCGTTGCATTGTGACTAAAGTGGGGACGATTCGTCCTCTTAATGTCCACGGCATCCTGGAAGTCCCCGGGCTCAAAACAGCAACGAGGATGTCGGATAGAGATCATAGAACACATTCTGAAAATGTTAAGAAGCTACGTCCATGCTTTATGCTACAGTAGATGGCCTACTGATAGTTGTATTTCTTTAATATAGGTTTCTGATCATTCGATTTACCATAAATCCGCCATGAACACTTCCGTTCTTTAGCTCACTTGACTGAAAGTCAGGGGGAGCTTAAGTAATCACTTTCTGTCCGTCGTCCATCCATCGTCCGTCCGTCGTCCGTCCCGCGTGAACATTATCGACTTCTCAGCGAAACAAACTTGATGTGCATGTTTCATATAATACGCCAATTCAAAGTTGTTCAAATAAAGTTGCCAAGCCCACATGGGGCATTACTCTGATAGCATCCATCTCTAGGGGGGTAAGATTCAAGTTTGTTCAAATTGAGTCCCTGGGTTAATATATGGGCTCCCCATGGAAGCCCAAATTTTGACTTAATATAACATGAGGAAATATCTTTAAAAATTGTCTTCTTCAGGTTCACAAGTCAGAATGCTTTCACATTTGGTATACAACATCTCTAGGGGGTGGGGTGATCAGATTCAAGGAAATTTCTTTGAAAATCTTCTTCAGATCCACTAGTCAGAATCCTTTCATATTTGGTATACAACATCTCTGGGGAGGGGTGGGGGGGGGGAGTCAGATTCAAATTTGTGTAAATCGGGCCCCTGAGTTCTTATTTGGACTCTCTATTGGAGCCCAAAGTTTAACTTATTGCAGTATGACAGAATTTCTTTAAAAATCTTCTTCAGATTCACCAGTCAGAATCCTTTTATATTTGGTATACAGTGTTTCTAAATGGGTCAGATTCAAGTTTGTCCGAATCGGGCCCGTGGGTTAATATTTGGGCTCTCTGTGGGAGCCCAAATTTTAGCTTAGTGCAATATGAGGAAATTTCTTTAAAAATCTTCTTCTTCAGATCCACCAGTCAGAATGCCTTCATATTTGGTATACAATATCTCTGGGGGTGGGATTGGGGTGGTGGTGGTTGTGTCAGATTCAAGTTTGTTCAAATCGAGTGCATGGGTTAATATTTTGGGCTCCATGTGGTGACCGAATTTTAACTTAGTGCAATATGAGGGAATTTCATTTAAAATCTTCTTCTCCGGAACCATGTAATAGAATCTTTTGATATTTGGTATAGAACATCTCTAGCGGGGTCAGATTCAAGTTTGTTCACATTGAGTCCCTGTGTTAACTGGTTGAGTGCTAAATTATTTTTTAAAGATAATTTGAAACATGGGTATGTTTTTTCAAAGATACCAAGTTACCAGCGGGAAAAGCCTCAGTTTAGCAAGAGTTTGTTCATAAATAATTGTTTTGTTATAATTTATTGGAGAGTGCTAATAGGCACTTGCCAATAAATTGCAGCCAATTAATATTTGGGCTTCGGCGGTAGGGTAAGCGGGCGACTTGGTAGGTTAAAAGGCGACAGACACCTTCCACGCGGTGTTGGGCGAACCGTCGTTGACCGTGCTTCGTTGGATGTCTTCTAGATAATTGCCCTGCGATTTTAAAATCATCCAGGTTATGCCTGTTCCTGTCGGTTTATCTTTTATCACTTTCAAGTGGGTTCCCTTAGGCAAATCATTCTGGCTTTTATTTATTCCTCTGCAAACTAATTTGTTTGTTGGATCAAACTGGTCTAAGATTCCAGGAAGCGCACAAGACTCAACAAATGGCGGCCGACCCCCATTCCGGGAAGCACATAAGGTTCCAGGAAGCACATGGGACTTAACTACTGGCGGAAAAATCGAAAATCATCACGATAGCAATAGCAGAATAAGCAAAAGGGTCTGTTATCCGTGCTCCCCCGAATAGATGCCAGCATCGTCATTGCTGGTGCCGCTCCTAGTTTGATCCTGCCCCGACCAACTCATGATCAAAACTGCCATATACTACATCCCTTCAAATGATGAGCCAGGGTATATTTGGACACCTTTCCGATCCGATTGATGATTGATCCCGAGGGTCGTGATCACTGGTGCGAGACCAGCATATTTATCCTGAAGGTCACCATTCCAATATTTGACTGTAACATAAGTTTCAGACAGTAAATCAAAATCACACTAAAAGTAAATCCAATAAGAGAGGTTATAAAAATTAAGAGCGGGAAGTATTATTTTCAATATTAGTGTTAAACGTTCATATAATTTTCTTTTCATAGCAATAAAGTATCCGTTTTACGGTGTACAGTGGCACCCGGAGAAGAATGTTTTCAACTGGAATCCAAACTATGATATAAATCATTCGGCTGAAGCTGTGATAATGTCGCAGTATTTTGGAAATTTCTTCATAAGTGAAGGTATTTATTCTGTTACGTATTTGAGTACCCATTCACACGACAGGCGTTTGCATTGGTGTGTATTAACCCAGGAACATACCAGGGCTGGGGCGAGTAATAGACTCCAGTACTCGAGTACGAGTACTCTGAAAATGTGTGAATAAAGTACGAGTAATAGTACTGGGGAAAATGTATTAGTACGAGTACTGAGTACTTTGAAAGTACTTGAGTACGAGTACAAGTACACACCCTTACATGTAAAATGAATAACACCTGATATACCATATATCTTTTATTGCTACATGTATGAAATACTTAATACGACCAGAACATTGTATGTCACTATTTACACAGGCATAAAAAGGATTTTGTTTTACTCATTAAATAATAAACTAAGGTACGGTAATTAAATAATGCACATTACCAGCGGAAAAAATGTTGTAGGATAACCACAAGTAAATTTTTATACCATTTTCCCTCTGCTGATGATTCCAACACTGGACATGATTCCTGGGAAGCTCAAATGGGAAAATGTGAGAACTATTTTCCAGTAGTTATCCTGCAACATATTTCAGTGGTGCCCTGAAGGAACGATACACGAAAAAACAATACAGAAAAAATGGTGAAGTAAAACTGGTACAGGAATAAAGGTCCTTTTCAATTGACTTTTAATCGATTGTTAGGGTGAACTCTGAAAAGTGCTGAATGTATTTTTTTAGTGATCTCATACTGTATGCACCAGGTTACAAGAAAAAATATTAATATTAATTGTTTTGTTACAATTTATTGAAATGATCTAAATGGCTCTCTTCAGTAAATTATAACAAAACAATTATTTAAGGACAGTTTCTTGTAAACTGAGGCTCCCTCTGCTGGAAAATATATAAAAGGCAAATGAAATGATGAAAATGAAGAGATAAACAATTTTAAATTTCAAAACTACTTCCTATAGGCAGTAGATTTGAAATTTAAAATTGCTCACCTCTTTATTTGCAGTTGATTGGCAATAAGTTTTTTATGTAAAATGTTTTGATTGTGATCAGATAGTTTGATTAACATCTGATTAATTAAGTTGTTTTATTATTGTTAAGCTCATCACATACAAGTTGTTAACCAGATTGCTAGTCAGTTCATTGCTGACTGACTAAAATTAACTTTATAATACTGGCTATTGTATACTTAGCTAATTAATCAGTACTAATCAGGATAAATAAAAACAAGACTTGATATTAACAGCTTAAATGTCATTGAACTATTATATTGATAAACAATGCTGCACTGTGTCAGTGAAGGAATTAGGGCGTTAGAGAGTTGACAGTTACTCGCTGCTGTTTGGTGGTACTCTCCAGGTACTCTGGCTTCCTCCACCCATAAAACTATCTTCGACACAATATGACCTCAGCTATTAAAATGTCATAAAACACCAACAATCCAATAATAATTATCAAACTAAACCATTGTAGCGCATGTTCAGTGGTAATGCCACACCCTTCCTTATTATTGGGTGATATTGTAACCTGCCACATTGCGACATCATTGTCGTGATATGTAGTGTATTGTGCGCATGCACACACATATATCTGAAATGGTACGTGCCAATTATAGGAGAATCCAACTCCATGAGCCTTGAACCTTAGTAGTATGTGATGTTGACTTCTTGCCATTTTAGCAGGTTCTCATACAGGTTCTCATCTGACGTCATCAGTCACATGAGTGGAAGAGCCATCTTGTGACGTCATTCCCATGGTGACACGCGATTCCACTATGCAGCAGCGCATTTCTAAGCTGACGCACTCTTCCGCCAGCCATTTTGCATTTTGACTATGGGCGCCGTCATCTTGGTTGTTAGGGGTAGCATGTGGTTGTTATAGAGCCCAAATGGCCTTCTTGTTGGACAGGGGCGTGTTCTGATGGTTTGTTCGATTCAGCGGGAGTACATCGAATCACCACAAACAACCCAACGACTTACCGAAACCGACCTTTGTGAGCTTCGCCCCACACGAGAACAAGATGCATATGGGAAGAGGCCTCAATGAGGCCCTAACGCATAGCTCTCATGGCCTCCCCTGCCCTCTTAACCCTCACCTCATCGCCTTCCCTGACTTATAGCCCTCACCTCATGGCCTCATGTTGCCTCAAAACCCTCTAGTGGACATCCCCCGTACGAGGATAAGAGGCCTATGAGGTGAAGCCTCAGTGAGGCCTCACCACACACCCCTCTTATCCTCATCTTGGTTTGAGTGATCATTAGTGATCACCTTTGGTAATCATTAGTGATCGCCTGTGGTGATCACTAATGATCATTTCCCCGTATGAGGATAAGAGGGGTGTGAGGTGAGACCCAGGTGGAGGAGGATGGGGCTTCTGGAAGGAGGGGGTGACAGTGTTGCTCTAAGCCAGGGTGTCTGGTGCAAAGTCATTTGAAATGGTCCCGATGACAGGACCCCATGCATGACAGGGGAAGCTAGGGATAAGATCACTGGGCCACACATGGATGGGATGGTAGGTCATGTGGGGAGGTCTTCTGGTGGTTGAAGTTTTTCCCGCTTGGTTTGGGTCACCGGGAACTGTGTCGCTGGTGGTCGGGATGTGGGATTAGGGTCCCAGGGCAGGTCTTCCCTGGAAGTGGTGGTGAGGTGTTGGGTCAAATGTGGAAGGCAAGGGCTTCTGGAAGAAGGGCGACTGTGTCGCTCTCGCTCGTCCTGTTGGATCACCTCACTAGTGATCGTCTGTGATGATCACTAGTGATCATTTTCCTCATATGAGAATAAAAGGGATGTGTATTGAGGCGTCACCTCACACCCCTCTTATCCACATCTCATGAGGATAAGGGGTGTGAGGTGAGGCCTCTGTTATGAGGTATTGGCAGTAGTAGTAGCGGGTGACCCCGGGGATGCAACGTTTCAGGGTCTCGTAGGGGTCCACTTGTGTTCCATCGGGGATAACCAAGCCTGGGTGCTCTGACCTGCGTTCGCTGTCCCTACGGTTTCTTTTTACCTTGGTCGACTAGCTACCCTCCTGGCCCCAGCAGGCTTACGTGTGCCTCCGTACGAGACCCCTGAAACTTTTCATCCCCAGAGAGCCATCCGCTGCTACTACTGCCTCTACTTCATAACAGAGGCCTCACCTCACACCCCTCTTATCCTCATACGCAGAGAATGATCACTTGAAGCGAGATGAGGATAAGAGGGGTGTGAGGTGCGGCAGAAAAGGCCGCGAGGGCAGGGGAGGCTGTGAGAGCTGTGAGTTAGGGTCTCATTGAGGCCTCTCCCTGTAGGCTTCTTGTACTCATGTGGGGGAAGCTCACAAAGGTCCGTTTGGGTAAGTTTGGGTGGGGATTCGGTCCCATAAAAGGTCTGTTAGGGTAGGTTTGGGTCATTGTTGGGTTTTGTGGTGGTCCTTTGAATCGAACACACCCTCAGAACACGCCCTTGTCCAACAAGAAGGTATTCCGCACCACAGTAACCATGTCCTACCATATGGTATAAGGAAATGGGCTGGAAGCCCCCGAAAAAAGCCTTCAAATCAGGGTACTCTGCTCTAATTGCCAGGGCATACTCCCAAGAATCGAACACACCCTCAGAACATGGCCCTACCAACAACGAGGTCATTGGGCTCCATAGCAACCACATGCTACCCTAACAACCAAGATGGCGATGCCCATGGACAAAATGGCTATCGGAAGAGTGCGACACCTTAGAAACACGCGCTGCGCAGTGGGACCACGTATCACCATAGGAATGACCTGAATTTCAAGCCATTTTGCCGCTTTTTCTGTTAAGGAAATAGGCGAACTGAACAATTTTCTACTTTAATCCCCATTTAACACTATCCTTATTACTGCGTTACACCACACCGCTCAGAAACGACAGCGCAATGACTTATACAAACGGTGACGTAGCTATATTCCGAAGACACATTGCTCCGAAAGTCCATTTTTATGACGGCCTATTACTCCACTTTTCCGTTGGCTCATAACTCCAAAAGCTTATTACCATGAAGGTCCCTAATCCGAACGTTTTTTACTCCGAAAAACTGTTACTCAGAAGGCCCATAACTCCAAAGGCCCATTACTACAAAGGTCCATTACACTACAAGAGAATGCAGTCATACAGATGTATTACAGGTCTCCGGATGTCTTGAAAGTGTACCAGAGTACCCCCCCCCCCCCCCCCCTTCGAGAGTTCCGCCCGTAGAGTAAACCCTGAAGATGACCGCTGCTCTGAAAGAGAGTATTGCCGGGTATTGTACCCAGCAGATAACCAAATATTAATAATAATAATAAATCCAGCACTACCTGAAATAGATTTGAACTTCTTACACAAAATCTCACAAATATAATTGTCATTGTAACCTGCTCCATGAAAGGGTTTCAATGACTTCCATAATTTTGTTATTATATTTGAAGGAAAAGAGAGACTTACTCCAATATAAGATTTTTTAAAACAGAAATCCATTATGAGGGGGTTAAAGAAAATCGTTATATAGTACCGGAATACAATCGGTGTCCCTAAAATCCACCCACCCCACCCACTCCCGCACTCCCACTCCCACGGCACGTTTTCTCACTCGATATCGGCCTACCAGATCTTTATCCGTAAACGTGTATCTAACACTGAGGCCAGAAATTTCAGTCAAATAATTACCCACAATAAGACTAATACCGTATAAACAAACGTTACAATTTGTCAAAATAACAATGCAAGTCTGAGTCTCATTGGTTTAGGCTCAGTGTCCTCATTCTAATGACATTCATAGTTTTGTTATGTTAATGATTTCTATATAGATTTTTCAAACTTTTACTTCATTTCTAAAAAACTTATTTATTTATTTATTTATTGGGGTATAATAACACTTTAGACAGCCAGGGTAATCTCGTGTCAGACGGTTTTACTGGTGGAGGAAGCCGAAGTCCACGGAGATAACCACCGATCAGCGGCGAGTTACTGTGAGACTCTCCAACTTACTCCGACTTACTAACCCGGCAGAAGAAGGCGTTCACACTGTGCCACCATGATCCCGCTCGAGCAAGTGAGGTTAAGTATCTTGCTCAAGGTCAGAACACGCGTGACTCTAGCGAGATTCGAACTCACGACCTCTCGATCACAAGACCGACACGTTATCCAAGGGGCCACCGCACCCTTCTAATATAGTGTGGTGACGAGTTAAAGAGTATTGCCAAAAGGCCCTACTCAACTAAGTCAATTCTTTCGATGACAAAGAAGAGAAATGGTGAGACATTCAAGAGATTACTGTATAAAGTACAAAGACACCTCATCCAAGAAGACTGTGTGCAAAAGCTCGGGAAAGAAACAGCAGTCCCATTACCCTAAAGGCTAGAATTTTCCGAAAATAGTCAACTTTAGAACTCCTGTACATATGTGAAAATGATGTTGGTACCGGACATACGCAACAGGTTTAGATTTTGATAATCATGAGTGAACATCACAAGTAGGCCCTATTTGCAGATTGCTTCATTTTTCACACTGACTAAAATTGTAACAAAAATGGGCGATTGTTGTGACAAAAGTGGAGAGCGAGGGGTTTTTTTTGTTACAAAAATGGGCGATGTTTGTAATAAAAGTGGTGAGCTCATTTTGTAACAAAAGTGGTTGATTTTGTAACAAAAGTGGCGAGCTGTAACAGAAGTGGGCAAATGTTGTAAAAAAAGTGGTGAGCTGTAACAAAAGTGGTTGTTGTAACAAAAGTGGTTGCCACATACGTCATAACGTCCTCAAATAGGATGGCTGTTCAGTAAAAGTGTGGGGTAGACCAATCAATATTTTCAACGTACAGCCCCGAGGCTGCACGTTGAAAATATTGATTAGTCTACCCCAAATAATGAATATGGACTCTTCTAATTGCTGCCATTGAACTGGAATGGAAGATACCACCAGAGTTCGAAGGGTTAATACACATAGGTAAAATTGCACAGGGTATGTAAAAGCAAAATTTACCACACATTCACATGTGGATGAGCAGTGTGAGTGTGCAATGTGAGAATTACTTGCTGTATCGGCCGCACACTACAAGAATGACACCTCATACTAGTCCTTATTCATCTTTCGGCATGGCTTCATTTCACTACCAGAATAGTCACGCGGTGCCTTACCCTAATAAATACTATCATAACAGGTAGATTAACACACGAGAAGCAAACGTGGAAGAGCAGAGAGGCGTATTAATGCCACACAATAATTTCCACTAATTTGTTATAATAAGATAGCTAAGTTCTTATAACAAGATTGCAAAGTTGTTATAAAAAGATGGCACAGCGGTTATAACTATTTATTACTTATTTATTGGTGTTTGAGGTCACATATTTCTGCACAATGGCAAACCGTGACCACTCAGTGGTTTTAACAACACCGCAACAAGATAACTAGTTTTTTATGAAAAGATAGATAAGTTGTTATGACGAGATAGCCAAGAAGGTATAACAACTTAAAGTTTACTGTAACCAATGTTTCCACGACCAAGTAGTCAAACTCCTACTGTGCCACAACCTCGACCCGCCGCTATTTTACATTCCTTCCTATGTGTACCCCGCCATATTAGCTCAAACTTCATCACTCAAAATCCACTGTCATTAGTAACCACTGCTCTATGTAACCACTAGAAAGTATAACCACTGGGATATGTAACCATTAGGTATGTAAACACTTTGATGTATTACCGCTTGGATGGTAGCAGTTGGGATATGTAAACACTATGTGAACCACTACGCTAGGTAACTACTAGATTATGTGACCACGAGTTGGTATCCACTGGAATATGTATTCACTAGGATATGTAACAGTAGTATAGCATGTTCCCGATCATCCCATTTCAGCTGGACCTCGGAAGTGAGTCATAGTCACGTGACCTAGTTACGTCATGCTTGGTTATCAAGATAGCCATCATGAGCGGCATCTTGTGATGTCATCCCCATAGTGATACATGGCCTCAGTGTGCAGCGCAGCACATGTTGTTAGGGTGATACGTGTTTTCCATACTGGTTGCAGCCATCTTGGTTACTATGGAAACACGCAGTTGCTGTGAGCCAGAATGGTCTATAATAGGATGGGATATGTTCTGTGGGTGCGTTCGATTGAAAGTAGTATATATGTTGATTTCACACATATCTAGCCAGACCCCCCCCCCCCCCCAGGCCCCCTTCTGCGCATGCATGTGATGTCAGAGTCACATGATTCACATGCACGGTTGCCATCTTGGATGTTGTGTACATGCGCATGATGTCATAATCATGTGATGTGCATGCGCGGTGGCCATTTTGGATGTTGTGCGCATGCGTGTGTGCCATCTTGGATACTGTGCACATATGGGTGTCATCTTGGATGTTGTGCACATGCGTCGCCGCCATCTTGGATACTATGCGCATGCATTGACTCCATTTTGGATGATGTACGCATACGTCGCCGCCATCTTGGATATTGTGTGCATGCATCGCCGCCATCTTGGATAACGTGCACATGCGTGGGCGCCATCTCGGACACAGTGCACATACATCGCCGCCATTTTTGCTGTGGTGCTCACGCATGTGGTGGCCATATTGGATGGTGGCCAAGTTGGATGGTGGCCATGTTGGGCCTTGTGCATAGCGGCCGTGTTGGATGATGTGCTCGGCGGCCATTTTGGACGACGTAACATACACATGCACGAATACCTATTTGTGTTAGTAACGCAATGCATTATGGTATATAAAGAGTCATTTCGTTCTGTCGTGACCAAGTGGAGTTATTTCTCGGTTTTTCAGGCTTTTTCCTCTGGAGAAGACTATTGTTTTTTTACGGATTATTATTTTTTAGGTTTCTCCCTCTGTTTTTTTTTTGTTTTTTTTGTTTTTTTTTGGGGGGGGGGGGGGGGGGGGGGTCCACACATTTTGTCCGTACGATTCAGAAGCCATTTTCGAACCCATTTTCACGAAATTTTGCACACCCATAGAGAGGCACAAAATCTAAAAACGTACCAAAGCGAAATTTTCGATTTAACCCTTAATTCGTCAGAATTGGCAAAAAACTGCCAAAATTGGGGTTTATCGGCACTTTCTCGAAACACGTCTTGTAGATTTTTTTTATACATTCGTCATTGCTAGACCTGTCTGTGACACGCCCTTTAATACACACGACATATCAGGCGATGCATATGGTAACCCTCCACAGGCTGCCAAACATCGAAATTTTGATGAAATAGGCCGGATTCAGGCCCCCACTGCACCCAAACAATACATGAGAGATAAACATAACTTTCTTTATTGGGAGTGGAATTCACCGTGGATCATTTTTGTCAGTAATAAGGGTGTTCAAAAAACCAAGCGTTAACCCGTTTTGGGCTGGTTAAACAGCAATACCCCCATAAAGCTAAAAAATTCATGTTTTCCGTGGATTTCTCTGACCGAGTGTTGTAGATTTTCAAGAAAAATTTGTCACTCCCAGGCCTTGTTGTGACAATAGAAGTTGCATGGACAAAATACTGCGGTGAGCATTTGTTAACCCTCCACGGGCTGCTAAATGTCAAAATTGTGATAAAATGGGCTGTTTTTGGACGCCAACAGCACCCAATGGGTTCGCCACAAAGAAACGTGCCTTCTGTTATATAGCGCACAATCTATACGCAAACATTTTTGTAAGTAGTAAGGGTATTGAAAAGTCGAAGTCTTAACTCATTTTGGACAGGCTAAAGAGAGAGGCCCCTTAAAATCTTAAAATTCCCATTTTCTGTGGATTTCTCTAAAAACACCCTGTAGGTTTTCAAGAAAAATTGCCTACTCGCAGGTCTTTGTGTGATATTATAAGTTGCATGGACAAAATATTCCGGTGAGGGTTTATTAACCCTCTAGAGGCTGCCAAGTATTGTAATTTTGTTGAAATGGGATGTTTTCAGGCACCCACATCACCCAACGTGTACCTGAGAAATAAACATAATCTCCTTTGTTGGAAGTGGAATTCACCGAAGACCATTTTTGTAAGTAATAAGGGTATTCACAAAACCAAGCGTTAACCCATTTTGTGGTTGTTAATAGTGATACCCATCAAAGGCTTAAAAATGTATGTTTTCCCTGGATTTCTAAATGTCAAAATTGTGATAAAATGGGCTGTTTTTGGACGCCAACAGCACCCAATGGGTACGCCACAAAGAAAAGTGCCTTCCTTTATCGAGCGCACAATCTATACAGAAACATTTTTAGTAGTTGTAAGGGTATTCAAAAGTCGAAGTCTTAACCCATTTTGGATAGGCTAAAGAGAGAGACCCCTTAAAGTCTTAAAATTCCCATTTTCTGTGGATTTCTCTAAAAACATCCTGTAGGTTTTCAAGAAAAATTGACTACTCGCAGGTCTTTATGTGATATTACAAGTTGCATGGACAAAATATTCCGGTGAGCGTTTATTAACCCTCTAGAGGCTGCCAAGCGTCGTAATTTTGTTGAAATGGGTTGTTTTCGGACACACACAGCACCCAATGTGTACCTGAGAAAAACATAATCTCCTTTGTTGGAAGTGGAATTCATCGAGGGCCATTTTTGTAAGTAATAAGAGTATTCAAAAAACCAAGCGTTAACCCCTTTTGTGGTTGTCAATAGTGACACCCATCAAAAGCTTAATAAATTATGTTTTCCCTGGATTTCTTTACAAACATCTGGTAGAGTTTTCAAGAGAAAATGGCCATTGGTAGGTCTTGGTGTCATATTACCAGTTGATAGGATAAATTATTCCGGGAAGCATTTATTAACCCTCCATGGGCTGCTAAATGTGAAAATTTTGAAAAAATAGTCTGTTTTTGGACACCAACAACATCAAATTGGAATGCAACAGAGATGCATAACTTCTTTTACCGGACGCAAAACTGACAGCGAAACATTTTTGTAAGTAGTAAGTGTATTCAAAAATCGAGGTCTTAACCCATCTTTGACTGGTTAAAGAGATATACCCCTTAAAAGCTTAAAATTCCAGTTTTCTGTGGATTTCTCAAAACAAAATTTCAAGAAAAACTAGACTTTATGATTCTGGAGAATCATGGCTTTTCCCGATTAGATTCCATGATTTTTCATGACCCCACAGTGTTTGATGAATTGTTTTTAACTGTCTCACTGAAGTTCCCTCATTGATGTTATGAGAAAGTTCAGTATAGTAGTCTCAAATGACGCGGTTTGGGTTTGATAAAAAAAATGTTTAGGTAAAACCCATCGTTAATGGTAGAATGGGTTAATATCAAGATCAATGTTTCCCTATTAGTTTTGCATCCGATAAAAGAAGTTACATTTCTCTGTGGCA